>CAWUFW010000119.1:0-730000 GCA_963921515.1 Calotriton arnoldi
ATATTAGCAAGACCGGCGATAAAATTATCGCCGTTTTAGCGGCAGGAAACTGCCGCTAAAGCGGCGATAATGGGCTTGCTAATATGCGTTATAGAATTCCAATAGAAGCCCAGATTAGATGTGCAGGACATCTAACCTGGGCTTCTATTGGAATTCTATAACGCATATTAGCAAGCCCATTATCGCCGGTCTTGCTAATATGCCCCCGAGTTTTAGTGACCATTGGTCTAAAGTTACAATCGCGCATGCGACCTTTAACGATTGTGCACGCTGCATTGTAAGCTTGCTTACTCCCTGTAGCGGGTTGTGCTGATCCGTCAGTATAAATTATAAATTCGTACTGATCGAGAGGCAAAATTTCAGTGGGCAGAGGACATTCATGTTCATATTGCAGGAACGCTTGTGTTTTTAAATCAGGATCAAAAACATATTCAACATCTGTTGCAGCAAGAGAATTAACCCATTGTATCCATCTAGGATGTAAAGCTTTTGCATTTGGAATGCTCGCTTTTGTAACCACCTCTAAGGCTGGTACTGGAGTTACGCCAATAATGCGTTTCCCTTGGGCTAGAGCTCTTTCTTTTGCTACAGCGGTTTGAACTGCTGTCAGTATTTTTTCTGTTGAATTGAAGCGCATTTCTGCTTGTGTATACAAATGTGATTTGTATGCTATTGGTACTTTTTCACCCTCATTAAATGTTAAATAGGTGAATCCGCATTGACCCAAAATTATTCGGATTACTAAATTGCGTTTATTTACGCGTGTTTGTAAGTGATTTGTTGCTAACATGTTAGCTTGGCATGAACTAAGTATTTCTGTGTGTTCTTGTGTCCAATGTTTTGTTGCAAAATCAGGTTTGATTAATTCGTAGAGAGGTTTGACCCTTTCTGCGTAATTTAGAATGTATGTTCTTCCAAAATTTAGGAAACCCAAGATGGATTGTAAGTTTTTCAGCGTTTTTGGAGGTTGGAGCAGCGCGCACTTTTCTAAAAAGTTAGCTGCCAAGCTCTTGCCTTCACTTGAAAGCTCATATCCTAGGAAAAGGACATTGAGATGGGCAATTCTGGATTTTTTAAAGTTGAATTTATAGCCCTCAGAGGCAAAGCCCAATATAATGGTACTCACCCGGTTCAAGTGCCTATCTAGGTCATCGTCTGTCAGATAGATGTCATCGACATATGACAATGCCTCATGATCATAAATTTGTAGTAACTCTGTTACTCTTGCTGAGAATAACCCCGGGCTGTTTTTGAACCCTTGTGGGAGTCTACAAAATTGACGCTGGGTCCCCATTATTGAGAAAGCTGTTAAGTACCTGCTTTCAGGTGCTATGTTTTGACAAAAGAAACCATTTGAAATGTCCAATGTAGTTTTATATTTTTTACGCACAATGTTATTCATTAATGCTGTACAAGTGCATTTTGCACTGCAAATGTTTTGGAACAAGTGTTCAAGTGTCTGTAATCCAAAACTAGACGATATGTATTGTCTGGTTTGGATACAGGAAACAAAGGATTGTTCATTGAGGAGGTGAATGTTTCAATCACCCCTTGGTATTCAAGTTGATCTAAGATCTCCCTGACCTGTATTTTAGCTTCTTGCTTTATTGGGTACTGCCTTTGTGCAGTAGGTTGATTTTTAGATGTATTTTGTGGTGAGGTGAGTCCTCATCCCATCCTACATGATTTTTGTATAATGCTGGGGCCTGGGCAACTTCCCATTTCCTGGCATAAGTATATTTTAGGTGAATTGGAATATGGTTGGAGAAGGCTGGCATAATGATGTCCTCGCCATGTGGGCACTCCCTGACAAAGTTTGGTGGCCAGTCCTTTTCTGCTAGAAGTATATTATAACCCCTTGAAAGTTTCTCCCAAAAGAGTGTTTTCACTTTTCTTGGTATGTCTCCCTCCATTCGGAGTGTTATTTCATATAACGTTTGTGGAGTACTAACCCTGGTGTCTACAGTCTCTACTGTGATGTACTCATTCAAGTCCACTATCTCCAGAAGTTCCTTCAGGTTCTGGCGAGCTATTGTGACTTCTGCTGCACTGTCCAGCATCGTCTGAGCCCATTCTCCGTTCTTGAGCTGTGTTCTCAGTATTCTCGGCATGTCTGATCTTCAGACCTGCTACCTTCTTTTTTGTAAATTGAGGTTTTGATTTATTTTTCTGAACGTGTTTATCGTCTTTGGATTTCACGCATTCTTCCTTGTGATCTGACCGTCCTCTTCTTTCTGATGTCAGTTACGATATCTGAAAGATACGAGAGGAACGTGTATCAGTATCTTGATACCTGTCAGGTTTTCTTAAATTATCCCTATTCCTGAGGTTATACCTCATTTCAGAGGGCTCCTTTTGAGGAGACCTACCTCGGGATTGAGAACGTCTCTCTTTTGAATTTTGTGTATTAGTTTCCCACTTCTTTTTAGAAGATGTAGGATTTTGTTTAATAGAGTCCTTCTCAGGACTTTCAGATAGTTTTGGCTTCAAAGGTTTTCCACCCAAACTATCTCTGCCTAATTCTGCATAAGATTGTTCTATTATTCTGGGTAGTTCATGTTGATGTTCTGTAACATCAAATTCCCTTAAGCGTTGGCGGATCGCCACTGACGCTGCCTCTCCTTTATTATTAGATAATATTATTGTTGAGACCTGGTCGAAGTTTTTCAGTAATTTCATACCTAAATTCAGAGCAGGTTCTGCCCCGTATTCGTTTTGAATTTGTTTCAGGACATCTGGTATTACTGCAATTGACGGAACACCATGTGTTTTAGTATAGATGGCAGCAAAGACTGTGCCCCAAGTGGTGCAGTCTTCCAGTTGTGGTATGATCCCCATTGGTAAACAGATTGTTAGGATTCTGTGTTTCTCATAAGGGCTAGTATTTGGAAATACTGCTTCGATTTGAGTAATTTTTGAGCTGTCCAGAATGGAATTTGTTCAAGTTTTGTGGGCATTTTACCCATGACTGCGTGTAAAGTCTGTGGAGTAATTTTTTGTGAATTCCCCTGTTGAGGGGTTTGATTTGGAATGGTCATTGGTGGTTGGACTGTGAAAGTCCGCATGTCATATTGGACTAATTGTCTGTAAATTTTTATTAACTCTTGTAGTTGAGTAAGTAATTCATCCTCTGACATTTATTCGATGTCAGGATGAGGTGTGTAGCCGGCTAGAATCGGCCATGTTGCTCCTGGTCTACCTAGTGGACCGAGCCTGGTAATGTTTTTGTGATGTTTTAGGGCACCTTTAAACCAGAGATTATGCTCCTGGTATGTGAGTGGAATTTCAATATCCTTGAAAGGAATATATTCCTCTGGTGGTTCATCTTCTTTAAAGAAGTGAAACATTTTTGTTACTGGATTTGATTCTGGGAATACTATCCATGAATAGAATACCTCTGTCTGAAAGGATTCGTGTGCCTCTATCACGAAAACTGCTCTACCACCTCTTGGTGTTAGGCCGTGTTTTATAAGTTTTAGAGTGATGGCTCTCCTTAAGTTTGGAGGGATGTTTATAACACCCTCATCGGTTTCATTTAAACCTGTAAAATTAAAAACTGTTACGACTGGATCAGCCGCACCTACACCGTTCTCGGTGTTAGTATCACCGTTCAGGGACATTGTTTTTTTTATTTTTAAATGTAGAACAAGTTTCAAGGAAACAAAGATAAGGTGCACACTATTTTGGAACACTGTATGCTTCAATGTTGATCAAACCATACAGCTAATATATAGGATTTTTGTCTTATTCAGCTTTGGTGGATACTTAACCCTACCCACTCCAGACGTCTTATGGAGTATGTGAGTAGGGGTCTCTGAGAGAAAAGCACGACTGAGTTACTCAGTATCTAGCGTTAAATTAGTGCCTTACCAAACGTTGGGCGCCATGTAGTGTAGTTCTTATTTCCCTAATAGGCTCTGCGCATTGGAATAATATACCCTATAGGTTTGACATAGGACTGAGGTCAGTATGTCCCTATCGAGTATATTAAACTTGGGGGCATATTAGCAAGAACCTCGTTAAAATTATCGCCTGCACATCTAACCTGGGCTTCTATTGGAATTCTATAGCGCATATTAGCAAGCCCATTATCGCCGTTTTAGCGGCAGTTTCCTGCCGCTAAAACGGCGATAATTTTAACGAGGTTCTTGCTAATATGCCCCTTAATTACTTTGTACCAGCTAACTCAGAGGCCACTAGAAACTCCTTGTAAACAAGAAGGGAGTAGTTTCTGGCAACTGCATGAACATGACATCTTTGTTTCCCTTTAGAATCGGAACACTCTCAGAATCGTGGAAACAACAAATAACAGTTTCACTCAGCTAATCGTGCATGCTTAGTTTCTTCAGAGTTACACAGAAAGAATAGACGGGTGTTTCAATAAAAGGATTTATTGAACAGTCTTGTTTCTCGTGTGAGAGATATGAGCTGTTACAATTGTAAGACAGTATGCGAGATATATTATGTACAGCGTAAGCAGTAGAAAGAAATAATACTGCGCTAGCATTATCTTTTATCTATGACACATATATTCATATACATAAATAACATAAGCTAAAAATGCGAGTACTCATAAGATGCTTCTCTAACTAGTTCTACCCCAGTGTACCTAACCTAAGTGTGGTGCAAGGTAAGAAGTAGGTGATGTATTCTATAGTAGGGTATGCTATAGTCTAGCATGCCAAGAGTCCCTCTAGGTTCTAGTCAGCTCCATACCTTGAGAATGAGAGAGGTGGGAATCTCTTTCCGGATCTCGAACTCTAACACCCCACGAAGGGAGTAAGAACACTGGAAGCTGGATTCTCTGCGAGCAGGGATGACAGCGTGTCTTGTCAGTGCGTCAGGCTGGGACACGGGCTCCTCTAAAGTCGAGGTCTCCTCCTACTTGCTTGGGCAAGGGAAGGTATATTTATACCCGGTAGGTGCCTTGGAATGTTAGCATTGACGTAAAGTCGGGCAGAGGAAGACGTCAGGAATGAACCCTTAAGGAATAGCGGTTCATGCATAATAAATGAGCTCTTGGAGAAATCAATAATCCTGTGCTAGGGAACTCCCAAGAGGTTAAGGGTCTGGTTTCTAAGAACTCGTTGTGACGTTAGGGTGGACGGATGTAGATGACCATGCCTGTATTTGGATAGCATGGCTAATGCCTAAATAAGGACTGGGATCTTATGCCTATATAAGGGCAATGCGAATTGTGCCTATATAAGGACATGTTTCAGGAAAACCTATATACGGACACCTAAAGCGGAATACAACAATATACAGGCTATTAGGAAACTGACTTTGTTTACCCGAGGGATCGGATTCCCGCGACCCGCCACCCCACCTTTGCCGTCCAAGCAGCTGCTGCGAGGTGGCGGTCCGAGATTCCTTAGAGAGGCGCATGCACTGTCATTGCGTCTCCAGACTTGGTGACATTTCACAAGGAGGCTGGAAGTAGGGGACCTGAGGGCGTTTATCCCCAGAAACTTCGCTGGAGTTTCCCACTGCGGCACGTTGTATTCCAGCAAGGTGCATGACGGTACTAGCAGTCTGTGGCATGGGGCTGCTCAGGTGTCGGCACATAAATGAGCTGCAGCTGGGCCCTTCACCACTGAGTAGGAGGAGCTCAATATAGAGACTTACTGGGACACTCTGAGGCGAACTGTGGCATATGAGAAAGGCTGATTGCCGAAACCGGTCATTCCAAATTTTGCTCAATAAACGTCCTGAGAAGCCCCGCTGTGTCCCTTTCTTCTTTGCTGATGGGAGAGAAGCTGGTGTTATATGTAGCGTGCAGCCTGTGGCACGCTAAAAGGGACCCATCCAACAAGAGGTCGCGGATATACAGGCTTTCAGGAAACTGACTTTGTTTACCCGAGGGATCGGATTCCCGCGACCCGCCACCCCACCTTTGCCGTCCAAGCAGCTGCTGCCAGTTGGCGGTCCCAGATTCCTTGGAGAGGCGCTTGCACTGTCATTGCGTCTCCAGACTTGGTGACATTGGACAAGGAGGCTGGAAGTAGGGGACCTGAGGGCGTTTATCCCCAGAAACTTCGCTGGAGTTTCCCACTGCGGCACGTTGTATTCCAGCAAGGTGCATGACGGTACTAGCAGTCTGTGGCATGGGGCTGCTCAGGTGTCGGCACATAAACGAGCTGCAGCTGGGCCCTTCACCACTGAGTAGGAGGAGCTCAATATAGAGACTTACTGGGACACTCTGAGGCGAACTGCGGCATTTGAGAAAGGCTGATTGCCGAAACCGGTCATGCCAAATTTTGCTCAATAAACGTCCTGAGAAGCCCCGCTGTGTCCCTTTCTTCTTTGCTGATGGGAGAGAAGCTGGTGTTATATGTAGCGTGCAGCCTGTCGTGCACTAAAAGGGACCCTTCCAACAAGAGGTCGCGGATATACAGGCTATCAGGAAACTGACTTTGTTTACCCGAGGGATCGGATTCCCGCGACCCGCCACCCCACCTTTGCCGTCCAAGCAGCTGCTGCCAGGTGGCGGTCCCAGATTTCTTGGAGAGGCACTTGCATTGTCATTGCGTCTCCAGACTTGGTGACATTGGACAAGGAGGCTGGAAGTAGGGGACCTGAGGGCGTTTATCCCCAGAAACTTCGCTGGAGTTTCCCACTGCGGCACGTTGTATTGCAGCAAGGTGCATGACGGTACTAGCAGTCTGTGGCATGGGGCTGCTCAGGTGTTGGCACATAAACGAGCTGCAGCTGGGCCCTTCACCACTGAGTAGGAGGAGCTCAATATAGAGACTTACTGGGACACTCTGAGGCGAACTGCGGCATTTGAGAAAGGCTGATTGCCGAAACCGGTCATGCCAAATTTTGCTCAATAAACATCCTGAGAAGCCCCACTGTGTCCCTTTCTTCTTTGATGATGGGAGAGACACATATAGTTATATATATACACATATAGATATATATATATAAATAGATATATATAATAGATATATATACATACATATATATATACACATAATACATGTGTGTGTGAAAAACACTTAAAATATAAAAACATTAATGCTTACATATACTTACTTTTAAAATGTTTACAATGAAATGCCTTTACTATTCATGTCTTTGATCAGATTCCATGGGTTTTTGGTCGGGTATAGGATTTACCACTAAGGTAGACATCATTAAGTTAGCTTCTAGGGTTTCTGATGTATACATAGAATCATCAACTAAACTAATTTCTGCTTTTTTTTCCCTTTGACCTTGATGTCGGATTGAACTAGTTAACCTTAGCAGGGAAATGACTTTGTTTACTGCCACAAAGTCTGCCCTTTACAGGCTCAGCAGCAATCTCCATGGCCTTGTGAGCTGTCTTCTCCCATTTCAGAGGGAGTAGCAAGGACTTTTAGTTTTTTTTTTAGTTCCTTACATTTTGCTGAGTTTGATAGATTTAGGTTTCTATCCGTCACTCTAGAACATGGAGGTACTCTTAGATTTGCTGTTCTAGTTTGGTCCCACAAACAGTCTGTTTTGTAAGACCTCTGAAGTTTATCAAGGGCCCGCTTTCCTCCCCAAAAGATTTCCAGTAGTTTGTGGAGTTGCAAAAATGTCATTGTTTTCTGAAGCTAAACTAGCCTAAGACTGCCATTGTTTTGCGGGTTTGGTTTCAGCAATACTATTAGGACTACTGCCTTTCTGATGGTGTTAGCGCTTTATTTTCTGCAGAAAAGCAATACTACCTATTTCCACTCTACTACATAACTTGGAACCTGCCTGAAACTCAATGGAGCAAAATAGCAAGCCAGCGAGTTTGGTGTTTTCAGTTCTTAGACCTCATTCCGGAGCATAGTGTTCTCTCGTTGGAGGAATGTAGTCTTCCCCAGGATCCTTCGGGTTGTGCTTCTTGCTAATTACGATGCTACTTCCCACCCTCCCTGTTTGCCGCCCCTCTTCCAGAGAGATTGTACCGGGTTGTGACGGCTGAAGGGCTAATGAGGAGTTCCTTTGCCTGCCCTCAGTCAAGGAGTATTGAGTTTGAATGCTGGGGCGGTCAACCACATTCCCATCCAGCATTATTTGTGTGAATTACCGTGGCAACAAAGTGGGAGCAATAGAATGGGTCAATTGGCCAGATAGTGGTTGAGGTTGGGAGTGACTGTCCTCATACCCCCTCCCTTGTTTGACTCTGTTCTTTCTGTTAGGGAGCAAAGTTATACTCTCCTCTATTTTAGTCAATCTGCTAAGAATCGGTTGAAGGAGTGTTGAGAGTGTCTGTTCGACACCGTCTCTCACCGCACACTAGTCGCCAGACTGCATGACGCCGGCATACATGGAACTGCCCTGGACTGGATCCGATCGTTCCTCACCGGAAGAAGCCAAAGGATCAGACTACCGCCCTTCCTCTCCGCCCCCACAGAAATCACCTGCGGAGTCCCGCAGGGGTCATCCCTGAGCCCAACCCTCTTCAACATCTACATGGCCCCCCTCGCAGCCATCGTCCGACAACACGGCCTCAACATCGTATCCTATGCCGACGACACCCAGCTCATCCTCTCCCTCACCAGAGACCCGACCACCGCAAAACTCAACTTCCAGAGAGGAATGCAAGACGTCGCAGACTGGATGACCAACAGCTGCCTTAAACTCAACGCCTAGAAGACAGAAGTCCTCGTCCTTGGAACCACCCCCACAGCTTGGGACAACACCTGGTGGCCAACAGCCCTCGGAAGCTCACCCACCCCCTCAGACCACACCAAAAACCTCGGCATCGTACTCGATTCATCACTCGCCATGAACCGACAGGTCAACGCCGTCACCTCCAGCTGTTTTAACACCCTCCGCATCCTACGCAAGACCTTCAAATGGATCCCTAATGAGTCAAGGAAGACAGTCACCCACGCACTCATCACCAGCAGACTGGACTATGGAAACGCACTCTACGCCGGCATCAACAAGTCCCTACTCCGCAAACTCCAGATAATACAGAACACCGCGGCCAGACTCGTCCTCGGCATCCCCCGGCAAGAACACGTCAGAGACTCCAATGGCTCCCCTTCGAGAAGAGAGTCACCTTCAAAATCCTCACTCACAACTACAAATGCCTACACAACAACGGACCCAAGTACCTCAACGACAGGATAAATTTCCACGTACCCAAAAGAAACCTCCGATCTGCCAACCTCGCACTGGCAGAAACCCCGCGCATCCACAGAACCAGAGCAGGCGGAAGATCGTTCTCCCACATTGCAGCCAAGACCTGGAACAAGCTACCAGCAGACATCAGACGCGCCCCCTCCCTGAACACCTTCAGGAAGACCCTCAAGACCTGGCTCTTCGGCTGAACGGACCTGCGCACCCCCCCCCCCAGCGCCTTGAGACCCTCATGGGTGAGCAGCGCGCTTACAATTCCTTGGAACAATTTCTGACATAAGTTGACAGAATAAGACGGTGAGATTGTTCTAGGAGCAGTGGCCATGTGCGTGTTCATAAGTGTGTCAGAATGAGTGATTTTGGAAGATTTCAGGGGCTTAGCTATGGCAAGTTTTTTTGCCCTTCCCCTACCGCTTTTACTTTTCCCCGGGCGTTCCATTACTGGGCTACCATCAGTTCAGGAGCCTTAGATCTGTCAAGCAGAGCGGGAGTACTAGAGCCAGTATTGACGTTTAACAAATCTGGTGAAGTACTCGTTCCATTTGGGTCCGAGATAATTCTTACCTCTTCCAACGAGAGGCTTCGCTCCATAATTTCGATCTCTTTAGAGAGCACATCCGCTGCTCTCATCAGGAAGGAGTCCAATGTGTTAATTATTTCACCACCTGTTTCTGTGGTTTTGGTTTTCTGCTTAGCCATTCAGAAAATGGGGGTGAACTGCAAACGAGGCTCCAGATATTAGGGGGGTGGCCCAGCCCAGCCTATTCCGGGCGATGACGGGAATGCCCTTGGCCAGGGCTTGGTCCGGGCATGGACCGGCGTGTCCCTGCGCGTGTCTTGCACGCCATAGTCGTGCTCCTATGTGCATTGGAGCGTGAGGAATGATGGGATCAGCAGTCCCCAGAGGTGCGCGAAGAGTGATGACACGGCTTCTCCCCCTCACAGGCAAGAACACAGGCAAGTACACAGAGCGTTGGCAGCTGCACGCGCCACGGGCCGACGTCATGCTCCTATGCATTTTGGAGCATGAGGGATGACGGGATCAGCAGTCCCCAGCGGTGCACGAAGAGCGATGACACGGCTTCTCCCCCTCACAGGCAAGTACGCAGAGTGTTGGCGTTGTTGATTATGCCTCTGATATACCCAGATGTACTGATGCTTGCTCTTCCTTGTTAGGACAGCCTGTATATTTCTGTCTCCCTTTCCCAGCAGCCCACTGCCCAACAACAACCTATAGGTAAGAGGACGATTTCCACCCTGAAATCTTTTTGTTGAGATGGAAGTTTTAACAAAAGTAAAACGAATAATAGAAATAATTTTAAAAAAACATAAAAAAATGTAAATAAGTTAAAAAATGTAAATTAACATGTTAGTAAAGGCATGGCTGATCCAATTCTGAAGACTAGTAAGAAGAAGTAAGGAGTAGGATCAGAGATACTAGCGACAACGTCTCTCCAGTCCACCAGCAACAGCCGGTTGACTCCACCCCCCTTCATATTTCTTTACATCCTTAATTGAATTGGTTTTGGCCCTTCTTTTTCGGAATTATTTGCTTCCGCTCCATTATTCTCTTGTAATTATTTCCTCACTCATAGTTAAATTGTTTTCAATTTGACATGTTCAGGTAACTTTTTTTATCTATCATCTCACGTGCAAATTAACCTTTTCTTCTTGTCATTCCGTTGTTTCTCACTGTACATTTGTAGGATGATCTACTATTTGCAATGCACCCATTTATATATGTATTTAAGCCTTATTACTGAACACCTCTAACTTTTGTACTTTAATAGTAAGGGTTTGTGTACCATGTTCATGCTCTGTAAACCGTACAAATAACAAGTAAATCAATAAATATTAAACCTTAACTATACTTTTTAATACTGCATTTACAAGTCGTGCATTTTTACCTCATTGGAGTTGGATATTTCCTGCTATCAATTTAAACATGAGCAGGTTACGCCTTCGCAGATCTTCCTTCGGAAAGATGTAAAAGGCATATTATTAAGGGCCATATCGCCGCGCTAGCGGCACTTTCCTGCCGCTAACGCGGCGATACTCTTATCGCCCTATTACCAAGCTGTCGCTAACAGCCGTTAGCGACAGCTTTCTGGCGATAGCGGCCGGATTTTAGATCGCCAAGCATGCCAGCGATATTTATCGCTAATGACATGCAAGGTAACCGGTCCATCGGAATAACGCATGCTAACACCACTTCGCTATATTATCACGGATGGCCCGGACCCGTGAAGCGATAAAAAAACAGTTGCTAAGGCCCGTTAGCTGCAGGAACTTAAGACCAGAAAATAGCTGGTCTTAAAAATGGTGATAAGACTTGGGGCCACATCTATGCATGTCTTTGGTGCTGGACAGCGCTGCAAGCAATGTTGCAGTGCTGCCCTACGACAAAAATACAGTTCAGGAATGCGCACCATTAATAAGATAGTGCGCATTCCTGTGCCCCAGTCATGAAAAGTGTTGCTGCGCTGCGACAAGACAGCATTGCAACACTTCTCATTATGCCCTCCTTGCAACAGCATGGATGCGCTGTATTCACTGTACAGCGCTCCATGACGCAAGTAATGACAGATACGTCAGGAATTCTGACGTATCTGTCTGCGCTAAAGTCACGCATTGCTGCAGTTGTGTCACAACCATGACGCAACTCCAGCAATGCATGGGGCCAGCCTATCCCTATGGCACTGCCTCACCCTCACGTCTGCCATCAGGCAGGCGGAAGGTACTGACGCAGTGCCGTTAATGAGGGGTGCCCGAATGTCGGCGATGTTGGAGATCCATCGGTGGTGGTTGCGCGCTGCAGTGTCATCGTTTGGAAGCATTGGTGGAGTGTTGGTGCGGAGGGAGTTGACGAGACGTTCTGTGGTGGCCCTGATCCAACTGCGATGGGGTGCGATGATGGCGCTGGCATCCGGTGGGCAAGGTGAAGACGTGATTCATCCAATGATGGTAGTGCCAGGAGAGTCCGGTGTTGTGGCTGTAGTTGAAGTACCCACTGGCGGAGGTGACGTGCTCGACCGGGTGTCCTGCTATGTGGCCTGTTGCGGTGACTTGCTGCTTGCGTCTGATGTCGGTGACCTTCCCCAGGAGGGGGTGGTGCTCTGGTCACTGGGGTTGCCCAGGTGGAACTTGAGTTCACCGAGTTGGATGTCGTCGGTGGGTGGGAGACCCTGGGGTGTAATGAGGTCTACAATGGGATTGGAGAATGGTGGGCCATGGCCCGGGGGGCCTGCACATGAGGGTGCCGCAGAGGATGTTCTTGGGCTTGGTCCGGATCTGGGAGTTGACGTGGTCCATGGTCAGCCTTGGCACATTAGAGTGCGTGGTCAGTCAGAGTGTGCCTCTGTAGGTAATGGCAATGCCTCCTCCTTGACGGTCGGGGTGCTCCTTGCGGGTGATACTGCAGCCGTCAGTGATGACGAAGGCGATGTCCGTTATGGAGCAGAGGTTGGTCCTGGCAGGCAAGGTGGCATCCAGGGTTGATGGCGAGGAGGGTGCTGGCGTCGTAGCGGTGGAGTGTCCAAGAGGAATGCTCCTTGGTGCTGAGCGCGGTCCAGGGGCAGACGGACGCAAACGGCGTAGCCTATGGGTTGCCTTTGGCATGGGAGACGACCATTACAACGCAGGCAGTACTTCGTTAACAACGCAACTCCAACAACGTGGGTGCCTTAACATCGCATTTGATTACAACGCATTGTGAGGTCAGTAATTGGGTAATTTAAACTATTTTCAGGTGTGTATGGGTTTTGGATGTAAAAAATGAAAATTGGTGTGTTTTTGGGGTAAAATATGAAAAATTGGGTGTTTTTTGGGGTAAAATATGAAATTTGGGGTGTGTTTTGGGGTTAAATATGAAATTAGGGGTGTGCATTTGTCTCAAATGTGATTTTTGTGTGTGTTTTGGAGGTTCAAAAAGGAATTCCAGGGTACACGTTTGGGTTTGTTGTGCAAAGGTTAGTTTTGGGTTGCACTCACTGAAGTGGGAACAGTGATCTTCATGTCTCCGCTATGCAACACCTACTCTACTGTTGCAATGTGCCTAGTATTAGTATGCATTGGAATGGAATGCAATGTTATGGTATGTGTCGCAACTACGTATGTGCCTTTGGCACACAAGTGGTATGCCCGCTGTGCATGGGCGCACAGCGGCCAACATTGAGAAGTGCGGGGGGTCTGGACAGCTGTGAGGTGGTAAACGCCGTAAAGAACACTGGATGGTGCATGGACGCGGGGATGTGTGTGTGAGCGGGTGTTGTTAAATATTTAATGAGGGAAGTCTTACCTCTAAGCCGGGTCCGTGTCTTCGGAGCTCCTGCTCTCCTGCGTCTGCTTCCAGGAAAAGGAAGTAGCCAGCCAGGCTCCCTCCCCTGAGTCAATCACAACGCTGCGATGCGGCGGTGGGATTGGTAATTGGCAACGGGACAAGTCATGCAGCCAGGGGCCGGAGGGGTGGGCATGTTCTCCATGCAGGCTGTAATGCAGCCTGCATTGCGAACAGGGAAGTGCGCATGACTGCTTTGGACGGCCTGAGTGGGCCGACCAAACAGTCATTGCGCACTTGTGTGTGCATGCCAATCTGCCCATGCCCTACTCCATGTATGGAGCAGTCCTACCTACCCTCCCACCCCCTGAGGATACATAGCATGATTACATCAGTTAGTTATCCCTTGTTTTTCCCTTTTTAAACTGTTTTTTTGGCTTTTCTGAGCCCGCACTTCCCGCTTCCCGACGCTGCTGCCCCTGCGGCCCCCCCTCAGTGCCTTGAGACGCTCACGGGTGAGCAGCGCGCTTACAATTCCCCTGATTGATTGATTGATTGAGTTATCATCATGTGTTGATTGTTCCTCTTCTGCACTGCTTGAGGCGGTGAGACAACGCTCTTCCGCCATAGCGGTAGTGCCGCTACTGGGGGTGCGTCATCTACGTGTGATAGGCATGAGCGACTCCCCCCCCTGGCCCTCCTGCGATATGTGTCCCACCTTCTCCTTACCTGGACATTGACACTGTGGCACAATCCACTACACTCTCTCCAAATCTGTGACTCAGCCAACAGGAGCCTCAGCTAGGTGTGATTTCACTGGGCTGGGTACAGCAATCGCCGCCTAGTCCGCTGGTGGACCTCCCGATGCAGTTGATACAGCAGGGCTCCCTTAGGCATGTAGTTGCAGCACTCAGACCACACAAGTTCGGTGTAGCACAGGGGCCTCACCCTCCACAGCGTATGGCCAGCCCAACATCATCCGGCCTGTGCTGCAGGGAGTCGGCACCCACCGTTGGTAATCCCCTCCGTGCACCCCGGTGTAGTGGTGGATTGTAGTATGCGATGCGGACCTCACTACGTTGGTGCGCATGAGCGCCTCTACCACTAACTGTTCCAAGGTGCGCAACGCGGACTTCTCACACTGGTCAGAAACGTGTCTCCATGCGACCTGCCAGACTTCACCACCAGGTACGGGCGATCGTCGCACATCAATGTCTCCCGCCACAGCTCATCGAATCCACGGCTCCTCCACATCCCACTCCAGGCTCCAGACGCAGGTCCAGCGAGGCTTCCAGGCTCCAGACGCAGGTCCAGCGAGGCATCCAGGCTCCAGATACAGGTCCAGCGAGGTATCTAGGCTCCAGACGCAGGTCCAGCGAGGCTCCAGACGCAGGTCCAGCGAGGCATCCAGGCACCAGACGCAGGTCCAGCGAGGCATCCAGGCTCTCATCCTGGTCATCCTGGACGTTGGGTGGCTTGAGGGGGTTGTTGATGTGTGCTGCACCTGGCCCTGGCTGCTCAAATCTGCATTAAACATTTTTTTTGGGCATCTTTTCTATGGAAGGTGGACTGAAGGGGCTATTTTTCCTAAGTCCACACTTGCTGCCTAGCGTGCGGTTTTTTTATCGCTATTGGCTTATCGCTTGATTCTGCCCGCTATCGCCTGTTTTCCTATCGCCATCGCGCTGAGCGGCAGTTTTCGCCGCTGATCCCTGAAGCTATCGCCAATACGTCGCTAACAAGGCGATAACTTTCAGGGTTAGACGGTGATAAAAAAAACTGCAGCTAACTTGCGTTAGCGATAGTTATCGCCAGTCTTTGATAATATCCCCGTAGTTATAAAAAAAATACGATTTCAGGTGTTCCACATATATGGTTTTCTAACTCGATTTGATAAATGAGGGACTGTCAGTTGTGTGAGTTCGCACTTTGAACACTTTTCTTTTCCAGCTTGCTGAAAAATATCAAGTTTCATGAAGGACTTTGCATAAAGGTCAATGGGCATGTTGTGTCAGTCAAGACCACTAACGTAAAATATAACATACCAGAAATGTAAGGGCAGAGAAACAACGAAACCCACATACCTTAACAGCACCACAGTCACATTTTATATTGTAGACCTGTGAATATAATCATAGCTGACACAGGTTAAGGCAAAGCCGAAGGAGTTCATATAATAACTGTAAGTTCAAGGGAGTCGGCTCAGTTAACTTCAAGGGGCTGCACCCATCAGCTCCCAGTATCAAAATAGAGTTCTCTTCTCTTCAATAATCGAATAACTTATCCAGCCATAAAGATAATGCTTAAGGGAACATTTTAGAGGCCAATTAATTGAAAGATACTCTATCGCACTGTTAAATAGGTCGACAATAGGTTAAAAGGTAAGTACTGGGGACAAAATACAAAAGAGCCAATAGCTTTTGAGGTTCGACACAAAAACGCTGAACGAAAAGAAACAATGGATTACATATGCCCACAATTATGTTAATTTCAGGAGTAAGGCCTCGGCCACTTAATTGCAACTTCACAGGAATAAAGTGCAATTGTTGCCTAATTTCAGTTTTATATTTAAATACATTTGCAATCATGTAAGTGCACATTCATTTCCATGAAACAGTATTTAACAGTGAACTGGTTCAAAATCACGTAGATCACACCTACCTATGAAATCATAACGAGGTTTATTACTCAAATAAAAATAATCAGATGCAAAAATATAATAAACATTTAGGGGCAGATTTACAAGCCCCTTGTGCCACCGGTGCGTCACTTTTTGTGCCGTACCGGTGGCGCATTTTACTGCTCCATATTTACAAGGACAGGAAAAGCCACCCTGCGTGACTTTTCCTGTCCTTGTAAATATGGCCCCTTTGCACGCAGCACTTTGCGTGAAAGGGGTGTTCCATGGGTGTTGCTATGGGTGTTCCCACGCAACACCCATGAAACCAGACACATTTCCAGATTTACGAGGAATCGTAAATCTGGAAATGCGTGTGAATGCTACGCCTCCCCAGGGGAGGCGTAGGGAGGCGCAACGAGGAGAAATGTATTCATTTCTCCTCGTTTTCTTTTCCTCTTTCTATGCGTTTTGCATTCTGCAACACACATAGAAAGAGGAAATAACCTCTAATGATTGTTTATGTACAGGAAGGTGTCCCTTCCTGCACATAAACAATCCTTTAAATAAATGACGTTTTACAAGTTCTATCTGTGCTAATGCAGCACACATAGAAGTTGAAATAAGGCATTTCAGATTGTTTTTGTGCAGGAAGGGAACCTTTCCTGAACAAAAACAATCTCCCCACGACGCAGGCATCCTTGCACCATGGTGCAAGGGTGCCTGCGCCGGCGCATGGCAGCAGTTTGTGCACCAGTGCAGGAGGAAGCACAGAGATGCAACATTGTGTTGTAAATATGTCGCATCCCTGTGCTTTGAAAGTGACTCAGTGCGGCGCAGCCAAATGGCTTGCGTTCCGCACTGAGTCACTTTCTTGTAAATCTGCCCGCAGTATTATTTATTTTATGCATTTTTATTTATAAAAAATCAAAGGCATTTCTACATTAATCACTGTATATTGTAAATCAAAGATTAACAAGGACACGATTGACTTGTGTGGTTACAGAAAGCTGAATGGTTGAAGGTATTGAAAGTGATGAGGTAAGCCAAAGAAGAAGATAGTACACACATATTATACAAGAAGCTGCTGATACCAGGAGTGGAGATGTCAATCATTTCCAAATTCAAGTTGGAAGAAGTTCATGTTAGACTAAGGTCCTAATTGATGGACTGATTTACATCAAATCATAAAAATCACCCTTTCTGGACTAAGATCTAGCTTTCTTACAAATTTGGTGTACATTCAATCATTGGTTTTGGCTGTAGCTGTGTCTATTTTTCCTATGGAAAATGAATAGGGAAATGGGTTTTGCCACCCCTCTTTCTCAGTCCCCACTTGATGGATCACCCCAAAACTTTCCAGTTAGGAGCTGAAGTGGAATACCTTTCTTTTGGCATGTTTCATGAAGATTCGTCAAACGGCGCCAAAGTTAGTAGGAAAACAGAAATTCTTTCCCACTAATAGATATATATATCTTATACCCAATTCTGTCAATAAAGGATAGTGGAGACTAGAGGAGGGTTTATGTTATGTTATGTTATTGACACTTATATAGCGCAAACTGTTACCCGAGGGTGTCCTGGTGCTCATTGAAGTCATAGAGGGAAACCTGAGTCAAGAGCAGAAAATTAAAAGCCTAAGACTATGCGGTAAAGAGCCAAGTTTTCAGAGCCTTTCTAAAAGCCAACAGATTTGGCTGAGATCTCAACTGCAGCGGAAGGCCATTCCATGCCTTGGCTGCGCTAACCACAAAGCTTCTTCCACCCCAGTTGGCCTTTTTTTACAAAGGGCACTGATACCAGTTTAGCTTCTGAAGCGCGTAAACATCTAGTTGGTGTGTACCATTGGAATTGCGTAATGAGATGGTTGGGCCCAGTTTTATGCAGGGCTTTATGCACTATACATAGGGCCTTAAATTTTACCCGTTTTTGCATCGGCAACCAGTGAAGTCTTTTAATCTCTGCTGAGATGGAGGCATGTTTTGGGATGCCGGACAGTAGTCTGGCCGCTGCATTTTGTAGAAGTTGCAATTTGTTCATCAGACCTTCCTGAATGTTGAGATATAAACTGTTACAATAATCTAGTCTGGACATCACTAGAGCGGTAATCACTAACTGACGGCTATCATTAGGTAAAACATGTATGATCTTCTTACAAGTTTTTAATATATAGGAGGTAGATGAAACTACTGCATTCACCTGATCCTTGAGTTTAAGTTTATTGTCTATCCAGACTCCTAAATTCTTTGCCTTTTTGGCAGGCGTGGGAAGAAGACCTAGAGAGTCAGGCCACCAAGTTAAGTTCCAAAAGTTAGCATCATTGCTGAACAGAACTACCTCTGTCTTACTGGAATTTAATTTTAGGCAGTTTTGGGCCATCCAATTGCCCACTGCTATCATGCAGTCGTGAAATCTGGCTGCCGTTCCCTGCAACTCTCCTGGCCTCAATGACACTACAATTTGGGTGTCATCTGCATATGATGTTAAGTTGAACCCAAATGATTCAATCAGGGGAGCTAAGAGTGACACATAAATATTAAAACGTGTTGGGCTCAGGGACGACCCCTGAGGAACCCCACAAGGCAGAGAAAAAGGTTTAGATGAGAATTCGCCAAGGGTGACTGTCTGTTGTCTGTCTGAAAGGAAGGATTTAAGTAGTTTCCATGCTAAGCCCTGTACTCCGATCTCTTGTAACCGGTCCATCAACAGGGCATGATGGACCGTATCGAAGGCCGCAGAAAGATCCAGCATAATCATAGCTGCTTTTCCTCCCCGGTCGAGAGTAGTCCTAATCTCCTCTGTGGTTTTAAGTAGCGCAGTTTCCGTACTATGACCACTGCGAAAGCCATATTGAGTAGAGTCAAGTATCTGAGCTTCTTCCAGGAAGGTGCCCAGTTGTTCATTCATCATTTTCTCTGCAATTTTCGCCGGGAGAGGGAGTCTGGATATAGGTCTGAAATTATTCACATCACCGGGATCCACACTCGTTTTTTTTTAGCAGTGGTAATATTAGTGCTTCTTTCCACAACCTGGGAAAGTGTCCCTCAGTGAACAAAGCATTTATAATGTGGGTCAAAGTAGGAGCCACAGATTCAGCTGCCAATTTTAAAAACGAGACTGGGCATGGATCCAGAGGTGATCCCGTTTTCATTTTCAAGAGTTGTAGCCTAGTACTTGTTTCTATTTCAGAGTCCGGATTTTTAATAGGGATCATATTCCCAGAACCAGTAAAGGATGAGAAGATAACATCCACTTTGTCAAAAAAGAACTTTGCAATTTTGTCACATAGTTCCTGGCTGGCCTGAATAGGTTGAGGAGCTGGATGCGCTAAGGCATTTACAGTATTAAAAGTTCTTTAGTAGAGTTTTTTGCTAAGTTAATTTTTTTCACAAAAAACTCTTGCTTTGTTTCTTGCAGCATCTTTTTATATTGGACGAATCCATTTTTATATTCATGTTTTTCTTTGTCCTTATACTCCCTCCTCCATGATCTCTCAAGATGCTTACAGACCAGTTTCTGGTCTCTGAGTTCTTGGGTGTACCATGGGGCAGAGGGACGTGCTCTATTGGAACGAATACGTTTTTCAGGGGCAAGATTGTTACCGGCTGCATTCAGCCAGTTGGTGTATTGCGACGCCGCCTCATCCAAATCTGTATGAGGATTAAAAAGTGTGGAGGTTAACACCTCCTGTAGTTCTTCTGCGTTTACTTTATTCCATGCCCTACTTATTAGTTGTTTAGTAGCAGATTTTATCACATGTCGCTCTGGCACAGCCATTGTGAACAGCACAACTTTGTGATCTGACCAGATCACTGGGAGAAGATCTGAAACTGATATTTGCATGTTATTTGAGAATATGCCATCCAAAGTATGTCCTGCTTTATGGGTAGGACCATTAACCAGTTGGTTTAAATCAAAATTACTCATCATCTCTAGCAAATTTAAGGTGTCTGGGTCTGTTTGTGCTTCCAAATGGAAGTTAAAATCTCCTAAAATAGTATAAGAGCTGACACTTAACCCATTTTCAAACATACAGGCAGCTTTTATAATAAACGGGTTTCTCGGGCCCGGTGGTCTGTAAATGAGTGTGCCCTTAAAAGTATAGTGATTTGAGATATAGAAACTAAAATCCAGAGCTTCACATTCGTCATTTGATGAAGGCTTAAATGACGAATGTTTATCAATGTGATGCAGTAGGCGGTAGAGGCGTATGACCTAGATTGGGGATGTTTTCAAGGGTACAATCAAAATATTGTGATCAGAAGTGCAATATTACGGTTGCTGGTTTTCAAACATTTATACACTAGAAACAAGAATTGATAA
The DNA here is from genome assembly GCA_963921515.1 of Calotriton arnoldi. Taxonomy (NCBI): domain Eukaryota; kingdom Metazoa; phylum Chordata; class Amphibia; order Caudata; family Salamandridae; genus Calotriton; species Calotriton arnoldi. The sequence goes on from CAWUFW010000119.1 coordinate 20,322, forward strand.
AAATGCATTAGATACTTTACCAGAATGCACTAATCATGCCTGCAAATATTAACACATTTAATTTGTATTAATTGTACAAAATTATTGTGCAGTGTCTACCATAATAAATCTCCCTAAGACAACTTTGATACGACAATGGGGTTAAAATGGTGGCTATTGGGAGAGACATAAGGCAGTAGAATTTAGCAGTCTAGTGTGGTACGTTAAGTAGGTGATGGTATTGGGGCATTTCCACTTTAAATTGCCAGTAGAACGCTCCGGCCGAAACGCATAGGCATTTGTTTTTTGCACAATGCCTTTTCTTTGGGGATGGGCAGTGCATTGTAGGGGTGTAAGTTATAGTTAGCTCAGGTTACTATAACTGCTGAATTTCTATGGTTTTGTACGTGTGAAATCTGAGCATAACTATATCGTCACTGTAACCTTTGTTTTTTTAGGGAATATCTAAGGGGCATATTAGCAAGGGCTTTATCGCCGCTTTAGCGGCACTTTTTGCCGCTAAAGCGGTGATTTTTTTATCGCCCTATCAGCAAGCTGTCGCTAACAGGCGTTAGCGACAGCTTTCTGGCGATAGCGGCCCGTTTTCCCTCGCCTTGCATGCCAGCGATAATTATCGCTAATGACATGCAAGGTAGGCGTTCCCAACTAAAAGCGACTGAAAACAGTCGCTAACACAACTTCCCCTATTAGCAACGCAGGCGAAGCGATAAAAAAATTTGCGCTAAGCGCGAATATCACTAGAATTTAACACCTGCTAAAAACATGACTTACCTGTTTGTTGTATAGGAGGTGGATTGTCAGCCTAAGTCCCCCATGGCGTTAATGCGTGAATATCGCTGGATTTCCAGCGATATTCACGCATTTCGCCGCTATCGCTGGGTATTTTATCGTATTGGAGATAAACGTTGCTAATAGCGTGTTATCTCCGCGATAATATCCAGCGATAGGCGGCGATAAAAAAAAACGCGCTAAGCGCGGTTTGCGATAATTATCGCAAGTTGTTGCTAATATCCCCCTCAGTTTAAAAAAAATTCTATTTCCTATCTATACAATTCATGTAATATTTGTTGTTTTCAGTGAATTTCAAAGGGTTTTCAAATTCCATTCCTAAAGTCTTATGTCCCCCTAATGTTTAGTGTTTTTAGTTAATTTGTAGGGTTTATTTTTAATACTGAGGGGCTTATTTACGAGAGCCCTGAGTCACTTTTGCACCATGTCAAATGATACATGCGTGACGCAGGGCTCTCATAAAAATTTATGAAGCCAAGCAAAGCCACCCTGCATTGCTTTGAATGGCCTCATAAATCATGAGTAAGGCGACTCAGCGCAAATCCCTGCGCCACCTTACTCTGCGCCCGAAAGACGTTCCATGGGCATTGCGGTGAGTTTTCCTACGCAACACTCATAGAATTTGATGCTGCCCTAGATTTACAAATTCTTGTAAACCTGGGGAAGCAGCAAATCCGCAAACCTCCCAAGGTTAGGCGTAACGAGGAGAAACATGTTTATTTCTCCTACTGTTTTCCTCTTTCTATGTGTGCTGCTTTCTTTGGCACACATAGAAAGAGGGAAACACCTTCTAGGATTGTTTTTGTGCAGGAAGGTGCCCCTTCATGCACAAAAACATTCCTGTGTGCAACTGAGGCACCTTTGAACCATGGTGCAAGGGTGGCTACTGTGGAGCTAGGCTGCCAAAATGGCACCAGCGCAGGCAGAAAGGACAGGAATACACTGTATTGCTTAAATAATGGTTAATTCCTGCCCTTTCAATTTGGCATAGGGCAGTACAGCAAGGTGCCTTGCTGCACTACCCTACTCCAAAATGCCATAAATGAGGCGCTAAGTGTATTACATTTTATTTTGGTTTTTAATTAGATTTTTTTGTGAACTGTGGACATTCTTTTTTTATAAATATACTTTACATTCCTTTAAAACATAAAAATCACATATGTACATATTGTAAAGTTTATGAAGTTTCCTTTAATGTAATTAAACACATTTTTATTATTTTTTGGGTACCGTGGTATCTTTACGGGTCTGTTAATATAGACGGACGACTACTCTATGGTTTTCAATCCCGATCACGTGATCGGAATGAATCTGCGAGTCTGATTCCACGGATTCATCGAAAACTTTAAAAATAATTTCAGATATATACACCCCACCATTTTTATTAATGAGATCAGTCCTTACCTTTTTCTCTACCCTGTTCACTTTTTGTTCAAAAAAGAAGAAAATTTAAAAACTGTTAAAAAACCCTTCTAGAAAAAAAAGGTTCTTGTTAGAGCCATCATCTGATCAAACAAAGAGCTAACTCTGTGTTTTTAATGTGTCAGTGACAGTATCGGTGTGAGAGTGGGTGTGTCAGTGTGTGCATCAGTGTATGCCTGAGTGTATTATTGGATACATTAGTATTTGGCTGGGTGTGTCAGTCTCTGCTTTGGTGTATGCCTGGCTGTGTCAGTGTCTGCATTGATGTATGCCCAGGTGTGTTAGTGTATGCATTGGTATGTCACTGGGTGTGTCAATGTATGCATCAATGTATGTGTGCCTGGGTGTGTTATTGCATATATTAGTGTTTGGGTGGGTGTGTCAGTTTCTACTTTGCCATATGCATGGGTGTGTCAGTGTCTGCATCAGTGTATGCGTTGATGTTTCAGTGCATCCATCACTGTGTGCCTGGGTGTGTCAATGTATGCATGAGTGTGTGCCTGGGTGTGTCAGTGTATGCATCGTCATGTGCCTGGGTGTGTCAGTGTCTGTATCACTGTGTGCCTCGCTATGTCATTGTATGCATTGCTGTAGTCTTGGGTGTGTCAATGTCTGCACTGGTGTGTCCCTGGGTGTGTCAGTGTATAGGTCAGTGTGTGCTTGGGTGTATCAACATATGCATGAGTGTGTGCTTGATCGTGTTAGTATATGCAAGAGTGTGTTTCTGGCTGTGTCAGTGTATGCATCAGTGTCTGCCTGGGTGTGTGAGCATATGCATTAGTGTGTGACTGGGTGTGTTAATGTATGGATGAGTGTGGGCCTGGCTGTCTCAGTGTATCCATTAGTGTGTGCCTGAGTGTGTTAGTGTATTCATGGCTGTCTAGGCGGGTGTGTTATTGCATGCATTAGTGTTTGGCTGGGTGTGTCAGTGTCTATATTACTGTATGCCTGGGTGTGTCAGTATATGCGTCAGTGTGTGACTAAGTGTGTTATTGGATGCATTAGTGTAGGGCTGGGTGTACCAGTGTCTGCACTGCTGTATGCCTGGGTGTGTCAGTGTGTGCCTGGGTGTGTCAATGTCTGCATTGTTGCAAGCCTGGCTGTGCCAGTGTATGTATTGGTGTATGCATGGGTGTGTCAGTGTATGCATTAGTGTATGACTGGGTGTGTTATTGAATGCATTAGTGTTTGACTGGGTGTGTTAGTGTCTGCTTTGGTGTATGCCTGGGTGTGTCAGTGTCCACATTGGTGTATACCTGGATATGTCAGTGTATTATTGAATGCATTATGGAATGAAATGAGCTTTTGTAGAGCGCAACATATACCCGGTGGTGTCTAGGGGCTACCTTCAAAACATGGTAAATATATGGGGTTTGCTTGAACTCACCCTCTAAAAAGCCAAGTCTTCAGACCCTTCCTGAATTTAAACAGATTGGTTTCTTTTTTTAAGGTTGTTGGCAGGGAATTCCAAAGTCTAGTTGTGGTTTAAGTGAAGCTTTTACCCCCCATTTAACTTTACGCGATCTGGGAGTGACAAGGTTTCCATAGTCCGCTGACCTAAGTGGCCTAGCTGGGGTATACAGCTTCAAATAGTGTGACAGTTGCAGTGGACCTAGTCCCTGCAAGGATTTAAACGCTATGCATAAGGCTTTGAATTGAATTCGCTTAGCAACTGGCAACCAGTGCAGTTGGATCAGGGCCTTAGAGGTGGAACCAAGTCTCAAAAGCCCTAGAAGAACTCGAGCTGCTGCGTTTTGAGCCATCTGGAGCTTACGAATACTTCTCTTATTTGCATTAATAAATAATTCATTACAATAATCTAGCCTGGATGCAATTAGTTAAGTGATCACTGTTTTTCCCAAATCAAAAGGGATAAAAGGAAGCACTTTCCTCAAAACTTTGAGGATAAAGAAGCAGGTAGATGTGATGCAATTGATCTGGGCTTCGATTGACAAATAAGTATCAAAAGAACACCAAGATTTTTTACCTTATTTGACGTGGTTGGCAAAGGACCCAGTTGAGAGGGCCACCATCTGTCTGTCCATATTGAAGAGCTGTTCCCGAAAAGAAGATCTTCAGTCTTAGATGAATTAAGTTTACGACAATTGTTTAGCATCCAATTGTCTATATGACACATGCAGACATGGAATCCAACTGCCGTTGAATTGGATGAACCATGAATTGACACAATAATCTGTGTGTCACCCGCATAGGACACTAGAGCAAAGCTGTAGCTTTTGATTAATTTGGCTGGGGAATGACATATAGGTTAAATAAAGTTGGGCTCAGGGAGGAACCCTAAGGAACTCCACAGGGAAGTGAAAAGGGAGTAGAGACATATTCTCAAAGAGCCACTGCTTGGGAGCGATCTGATAGGGAGGAGCTCAGCAGGGACAGCGCTTTATCTCTGATCCCAAGTGATGATAGACGGTCAACCAGCAACTCATGGTTGACCGTATCAAAGGCCGCTGATAAGTCTAGCAGGATAAGGGCTGCGCTACCCCGCCATCCAAGGTTTGTCTGAGCTCTTCAGTGGCTGTAATCAGAGCAAGCTCTGTGCTATGATGGGCCCAAAATCCATATTGAGAAGGATCAAGAATGGCATTGTTGGAGATGAATGTGGTTAATTCCAAATTGATGGCCTTTTCTATTATCTTAGAAGGGAACAGCAGTCTCGAGATTGGCCTATAGTTCAGGGTGTCATTAGCATCCAGATTGGATTTTTTCAAGAGTGGCAGTATGGACCTTTTTTCCCATTCAGTGGGAAAGCGCCCTGACTTGAACATTAGATTACAGATAGGCAGGAGAGACGTAGCTACAATCTCTGGGGACAGATGAATAATTCTCGGAGGGCAGGGATCTGTAGGAGATTCTGATTTTACTGCTGAGATCATTTTTATAACCCGATCTAAGGTTAAAGTAGTAACCGATCAAAAAGTCAACATTACAGAGCCACAATGAGCGCAAGATAAGGGGGATAAATTACTCAGTTGATACGGTGTCTGGGCCAAACAATTGTCCTGAAGCGTAAAGGTGTTATAGACCGATTTAACCTTATGTTGGAATGACATAGCTAGTGAGTTACAAAATTGCTGGCTAGCTCTAAGGTCATGTGTATCCAGGGGTTTCGAGAGACTTTTGACCATGGCGAATAAAACTTTTGGACAGCTATTAGCTGCTTCAATTTTTTCTTTAAAGTATGAGGCCTTTCCCTCCAGGATTAGGTTCTTATAGACTTGAATGGACAATTTATATTCTGTTTTTGTTGGTTGTCATCTAATCTCCATTTACTTTCAAGTCTTCGGCATATTTGTTTTTGAGCTCTGAGTGAGTCGTTAAACTAAGGTTCTGACGGTGAAAGCCTGGGGTGTCGACGGCTAACCGGAGGAGCCAATTGCAGGGTTGCAGAGTCAATCCAGGACAGATAGTTCGCTACTGCGAGGTCTAAGTTAGGGGGAGTCTCCTGTAAAGATTGAGTGAGAAAGGTTTTTCATTGCTCTGCTTCTATCTTATTCCATGACCGACCAGCGATTTCTTTACCTGGGTGTCTAGCGGACATTTTTTGCGAAAATTAAATTTCAAACAGAATCGCATAATGATCCGACCATATTAAGGGAAGTAAACTGGTCCATTCAAGGTTGGAATGTCTGAAAAGATCCCATTCAGACAAAGCCCTGCTGTGTGTGTTGGCCCTTTTACCATTTATCTAAGACCTACGCTGGCCATTTGGTCAAGGAGTGCTTCTGTTTCCCAGTCAAAGATATTCTCCAAATGGAAATTAAAGTCTCCTAGGATAGAGAAGTCGGACGTGCCGGCCTTGACTTCCAAGAGTTGACTAATCTTGTCAAGAAACGAGGATTTAGTTCTAGGTGGATGATAGAGTAATATGCCATTGAATGTGTTTTGACTGTCTAATTCAATCTTAAAGGTCAAAGCCTCACAGCCTAGATTGTCTGGAAGAGGTTTGACCCATGACTTAAGGCCGGTTCTGACAGTTAGGGCTATTCCTCCCCCTCTTTCCCCTAGTCTATCTACTTTGTGGATCTTAAATCCTTCAGGGAGGGCCTGAAGTAGATCTGGCTCTGAGGAAACATCTGCCCATGTTTCCGTGACAAAGGCCAGTTCTATCTGATGGGCTTCAATGAAATCTCGAAATACTAAAGCATTTTTTAACAGGGATCTTGCATTAATGAGCACATAAGGAATCTGCATTCTTTGCACCTTATGAGATGCAGAGGTGGGGTGAGAGGCCTAACGTTATGCAAAGGGAGAGAGTGAAAGGTAAATTCGCAGAGAGGGCAGCACAACAAGCAGTTCTCCAGTTGAGGATCATAGCGGGATTTGGTGCAGCGGTTACCTGTTGGTCTGAGTCTAAGCAGCATTTCTCTTGAGTAGTGGAGTTGGGGCGTTGGCTGTGAATCTGCATTAAAATCAGCATAGTGGCTGGCGCTGGACGTTGTCCGGGCGCAGACGGGCTTGCGTTTGGCACGCCAGGGGCTCGGACGCGCTAGAGGTCCAGCTTTGTAGTCCGGCATCTGGGGGTGGGTTTGAGGGTGTGAGGGGGCATGGCCACAGGCACTAGTGCGCGAAGACAAAAGACAGGTACAAAGTGAGGGCAAATGAAAATTAAACAGGGGTCCAGCTACCCCGGCTGCGCTTACAAGCTGCCTTGTGAGACGCAGCTACTGTGAACAGAAAATAAAGTTAAAATAAGAGTGAGAACTAAAATCACAAAAATATTAAAAACCACCTTACTGAAATGGCTACTAAAATCAGGATCCAGGCAAGTTCAGGGCACACTAGTACCTACAATGAAAAAAAATTCAAAAGCGATTCAGTGGTGTCCAAATACAAGAGACTAAGGAAGCCAGCCTTTCCAAGAAGGCAGCTATCGTCAGGAGCCAGACACCTCCCAGGCACGCTAGTGCTTACAAGGAAAAGAAAAAACTGAACACTCGGAAGGTGGTGTCCATGTTGTTAATGAAGGCTGCGCAGATGCGCTATATGTCTGGCTTTGTAGTCCGGCATCTGGGGGTGGGTTTGAGGGTGTTAGTGTTTGGCTGGCTGTGTTAGTGTCTGCTTTGGTGTATGCCTGGAAGTGTCAGTGTATTATTGGATGCATTAGCGTTATGCTGGGTGTGTCAGTGTCTGCTTTGCTGTATGCATAGGTGTGTCAGTCTATGCATCAGTGTATGCCTGGGTGTGTCAGTATGTGTGTTAAGTGTGTACATGGGTGTCTTATTTGATGCATTTGTGTTTGGCTGGATGTGTTAGTGTTTGTATTAGTGCACGGGTACTCATAGTACGGCCCGCGGGCCGCCAGCGGCCCGGCAAGCCTTCCTTGGCGGCCCGCGGACCTTACAGACATCGTACCTGTGTTTTTTTTATTTTTAGAGTGTGTCAGCAAACACAGACTCTGCTCTATGGGGGCCGGGCGATCCCGATAGTCCGGGTGGAGCTGCAGGGGCGCTAAGAGGTGAAATACAACAAAGCCTCGTTATCATGCAAATTGTCTTTTAAAGACGTGTGAAGTACTCAGGTGCGGCTGTGTGTGTGCCCCAAGCTGTCTCAGCCCGGCTGCCACACACGCGGGGTGAGGTGACAGAGAATGATAGAGGACAGCAGGGTGAGACAGAGGGAGACAGACGGCGGGAGACAGACGGCGGGAGGGAGACAGAGGGAGGGAGACAGAGGGAGGGAGACAGAGAGAGGGAGACAGAGAGAGGGAGACAGAGAGAGGGAGGGAGACAGAGGGAGACGGGGGGAGAGACAGAGGGAGAGACAGAGGGAGGGAGACAGAGGGAGGGAGACAGAGCGAGACAGAGAGAGAGGGAGGGAGACAGGGAGAGAGAGGGAGACAGAGAGACAGACAGAGGGAGAGGGAGACCGACAGAGGGAGACAGACAGAGGGAGACCGACAGAGGGAGACAGACAGAGGGAGACCGACAGAGGGAGACCGACAGAGGGAGACCGACAGAGGGAGACAGACAGAGGGAGACAGACAAAGGGAGACAGACAGAGGGAGACAGGTAGGGAGACAGAGGTAGGGAGACAGAGGTAGGGAGACAGAGGTAGGGAGACAGAGGTAGGGAGACAGAGGTAGGGAGACAGAGGAAGGGAGACAGAGGAAGGGAGACAGAGGAAGGGAGACAGAGGTAGGGAGACGGAGGTAGGGAGACGAAGGTAGGGAGACGGAGGTAGGGAGACAGAGGGAGGGAGACAGAGGGAGGGAGACAGAGGGAGGGAGACAGAGGGAGACAGACAGAGGGAGGGAGACAGAGAGAGACAGAGGGAGACAGACAGAGGGAGGAGGGCGACAGACAGAGGGAGACAGAGGGAGGGAGACAGACAGAGGGAGGGAGACAGAGTGTAGGAGAGTAGGATCTGCTTCACATGGGTACCCCCACTTTTTGCTGATGCTTCACTGTTTTTCGACATTAGTCTGGCTGGGGCCCTGCTAATCAGAGCCCCAGCCTAGCTGCTTCCTCTCTAAAATGGTTTCCATGTGCCTTAGGCACATCACTGATTGGAATCTGGAGTGCCCTTATAAGTCCCTAGTATATGGTATACTATGTACCAAGGGCATAGGTACCTCAGAGGCCTGCCAGGGGCTGCAGCATGTATTATGCCACCCCTGGAAGGCCATCCAAACTGACACCACAGGTCTGCTACTGCAGCCTGGGTAAGGTGGTGCATGCACCCCTTACTGTGATATAGGTTACCTATCTCACTAAATACATACACACATATAAACCTATAAGTCACTCCTAAGGCAGGCCTTATCAATCCTAAAGGCAGAGTGCATGGTTCCTATGTGAGAAGGTGCCCCTGCATGAGCAGGGCCCCTCTGCAGCATTCGGAGACCCTTCTCTGATGCTGTTTGTAGTGCAGCCTGACCATATACTCTTAAGCGCATTATAACCTCGCGTTAAATGCTAACTTTGGAATGGCTGCACCTAAACATGTCGTGTTTGGTGTCAAACATCTTGGAATACTACCCCCCGCCAATTCTGGCGGCGGGGGTAGCATTCCACCCTTCTAGAGGGAAAGACATGTTAACCCTGGCTAGCCCGGTAACTTCTTTCCAAAGCCCTGGCATCACAAAATGGATGCTGCTGCCACAGACACGAGTCTGGCCTCCTGCTGCTGGACGAAACTCCAGCAGGGGAGGCCTGGACAATAGGTTTCCTGTCCCAGGGAGGTGTGACCACCTCCCCAGACAGGATAATGTGTATTGGGGCTGGGCGGGAGCACTTTCGGGTGCTTTGAAGTCCTGCACTGGGGGCACACTTGGTGTCCCTAGTGCATACCCCAGTTCAAACCGGATCAGGGGCTTGCAGCCCCTGCTTTGGCGCGAACTGGACAAAGGGAAAGGGGTGTAGCCACCCCTCTGCCCTGACCCACCCATAGGTGGGGCCACAGAGTAGTCCAACCCCTATACTTAGTATAAGTATAGGAACCCAGTCCCTAGGACTTTAGATTATCCCTGGACGAAACTCTGAAACAGAATCCTGGACCTTCGACGTTCTACTCAAGATTAGAGGACAGAAGAATCTCCCTTGGGGTCAAGGAGTGACTCCCCTGCTTGGCAGGCACCAAAGAAGCATCTGTCTGGTTCGCATTTCTGAAGCTCCCGTCGGACGCCGAAGTCATCGCATCACCAGAGGTAGATTCTCAGACTTCCCCGAGGATACCCTGAGTCCCCAGCAAAGCTGAGGCCTGTAGCTATCGTGGGTGACTTGAGACCGTGACCCCTGGACACTGAGCACATTTGCAAGTGCATCCTCTTCTAGGTCTTCCATGAAGTCGTGCTTTGGGCTCAGAGTAGCCCTAGCCTCCATCACCAACTACACCGAAGATCACTGGCCTCCACTCCACGAGTGTCCTGTGAGCCAGATCCACGTGCGACGTCTCGAGGCTCCTTCGCGGTCGCTAGCCCGTTGGCTAGTAGCCCTTAACGACGGCCAATCTTTTTTTTACTTGGCATCCTGGTTGCTCCAGGCCTGCCCTCACTTATCCTCGCTGAGTGAGTTCCCCAGACCTTGCTGGTCTGCACCATCGACGATCTACATCTTCATCGAGACTTGCCGTTGCCAATGCTTGTTGGGTCCAATCCGGTCGCCGACAGCTCAGCACTCGACAAACATTATGTACCAGCCCGAATCCTGCTCCTGGTTGCCGACAACGCCTCCTGGACCTCGTGGCTGAAGAGTCAAGACAACTGTCAATGCACCTGAAGCACTCGACATCGGTGGGCATCTGTCCATCGCCTTCCTGGTCACTGGCTAGTGACCCAGACTCTGTCCCCTCTGCTTTCAGGTTCTTCAGATCTCCGATCCACTCTTGGATCCACCCGGACACTTTCCACTTGGTCGCCAGCAGCACTTTGCAGCAGATCGCCATTCAAATCGACGACGAAACCTGACCCCGAAAGGCACCTATGCACCCGGCTTCCCTGGGTGAGGTAACACGAGTACTCCGGTGCTCACGTGGGTAGAGACTCTTCAAAGTCCTAGATCTCAAAGGGTTTGCTCCAAGTCCTCCTTTAAGTGTCCCTTTTCTTTAATTTCCCGATCACGACTTTCTCCATAGAAGTCAACGGCGTATCGCGGTTGTGTATTTACACTGCACGCGTCCCCCGTGGGTCCCCTGTGTCACTACCTTGGGTGGTTCCTTGTGGTCCAAGCACTTCTAGAGGCTCTAGGCCTAGTGTCTAGTTCAGTCGTGGTTCTTATACCACTTTATTGGTATATGGTTTGGTACGCCCCTAGGGCCCAAACGTGTATTTGTGCTATTATTGTGATTTAAATAACTTCTAACTTATGTACTTCGAACTCTAGCCTCATAAAGAGACTAGAGGGGTGTGTTTAGCAATAAATACATATATTTTGAATATATACCTGGTGTGGTGCTCTTTCATTTGGTCACTCAAGAGATTATAGACTGATAAAACAAGCTGCTTTACATTCCTTCAAGACTTAGCCTGAAGGCTGCTCTCCATAGCTACCACTAGGATAGCTTTCAATAAGGTTGTCTTTAACCTATCTCCAATAAGGGGTTGTTTGGACTGGTGCAAGGTGCCCACTATAATTAGTGGACAGCATATACCAGGCCAACTTCTCATATTGGTGTGCAGCGTGTGGGATTCCAGCTTGCTATTGTTTTACCAGATAATCTCAATTGAATTGATCAACTGAAAACCACTAAAGGTACCTAAGGTACATATAATTTAAGCTTAGAATACAGTAAGTTCTACTGAACTTAGAGTTGTGTGTTAAGGGATAGCACAACCCTTTCTACAACTCAAGAGAGTTTAGTAGGCCACACTAGAGTAGGTAGTGCATACACCACACCACACTAGTAATGTCTTTAAGGGTAGGATCTAAAGAATCCTTGCAGGAAGCCACTGAGCTTCCACCCTCCAAGTATGATACACTCCCATTCTTGGAATTGAGAGCATTATGTAACTTGAGGAAATTAAGGACAGGCCAAAGTCCCACCACCCAACACCTTAAAGAGTTGTTGGTGGCTTATGACCTTAGTAAGCCCTTGGGGACTGAAGGGGTAGGAGCTGAGGGTGGGGCAGAAGAGGAGGAAGGGGGCAGGGGTACCAATACCCCCAGCACCCCCTCTGAAACTGGCCAGGAGGGCGACAATGGCCCTGACCTGGATAATCCAATCCCTCCTGAGGAAGATGAAGAGGATGATCAGGATGATCCCCACTTTGTCCCCCAGGAAGGATTATGAGTGTGCCCAGAAAGTCTAGATCTCCTTCTCAGGAGTCTAACCACTCTGGCACCTCAATAGGGAGCTCTGTCTCATCTCATAGGAGGGAATCCTCTCATGAGAGAAGAAAGAAGCTGGTTCAATATGAGGAAGCTCAGCTTGAAATCAGAAAACAGCAACTAGCTATAGACAGGGAGTCCCTAGATCTCTTTAGAGAGAGAAGAAAGTTGGGACTAGAGTCCCATGGTGGCAGCCATGTCCCTAGAGATAGGGAAAGGTCCTATGACCATAGGAACCTGAGCAAGATTGTCCCTCCCTACCAGAGTGGGGATGACATCCACAAGTGGATAACTGCTCTAGAGAGGGCCTGTAAAGTACAGAAGGTCCCTCAGGAGCAGTGGGCAGCAATCTTATGGCTCTCCTTTGCAGACAAAGGTAGAGATAAGCTCCTCACTGTTAGAGAGGAGGATGCTGATAATTACAAGGTCTTGAAGAGTGCTCTTATTGATGGGTTTGGCCTAACCACTGAACAGTACAGGTTGAAGTTCAGAGATACCCAAAAAGCACAGACTCAAGACTGGGTAGACTATGTGGATTGTTCTGCCAAGGCTCTGGAAGGCTGGTTGATGGGCAGTAAGGTGTGTGACTTCTCAGGATTGTACAATCTGATAATGAGGGAGCAGATTCTTAATAACTGTCAAAATCAGCTGTTGCATCAATACCTGGTAGACTCTGATCTGACCTCTCCCCAAGAATTGGGAAAGAAGGCAGACAAATGGGTCAGAACCAGGGTGAAGCAGAAGGTACAGAACCAAGGTGGGGAAACCAAGAAGCAAGATGCTAAGAACTCTGAAAAGGGTGGGGAGAAGGGTAAAGATCAAAAGTCTTCATCAGGCCCCCAAAAATCTTCTTCTGGTGGGGATTCACAGTCTACCAAAGGGAAAGGCCAAAGAAAACCATGGTGCAAGGTCTGTAAGCAAAAGACCCACTGGACCAGTGATTGCACCAAGTCCAAAGACTCCAGTCCAGCACCCACCAATGCCCCTAAGGCACCTGTTCCCCCTAGTACAGTTGGTGGGAGTGCTCCAGCCAAGGGTTTAGTAGGGTTCACCCTGGGTACTGAGTTGGGCTCTGACCTAGTCAGAGAACTGACTCAGGCTGTGTTAGTCTGTGATGGAGGCATGGATGTGACCTCCTCTGTGAGTTCCAGTAATCTGGGCAAGTACAGTCAACAGCCTTTAATCAATGGACGTGAGGCTTTGGCATTTAGGGACACAGGGGCAAGTGTCACAATGGTGACACAAGACCTTGTGAATCCTGGGCAAGTTATACTTGGTGAGATGTACCAAGTGACCAATGCTAGCAATGTCAGAACAGACCATACTCTGGCAGTTGTTAACTTCTCCTGGGGAGGGGTAACTGGCCTTAAGAAGGTTGTGGTAAGTGCAAACCTACCAGTCGAATGCTTGCTTGGCAATGACTTAGAGACTTCTGCTTGGGCAGAAGTGGAGCTCAGGACCCATGCAGAAATGCTGGGGATCCCTGTAGTTGTGTTTGCTGTGACCAGGTCACAAGCCAAAATGTCTAGCACTGAACAGGCCTTGGATTCTGGAAGAATGGACCAAGTGCCTTCCAAGAGGAGGAGTAGTAGGGTTAAGGCAGTGCCTTCCCCTTGGCTCAGGAGGAAGATCAGTCCCTTGAGGGGTTGATCTCAGCCCTGAAGAAGGAACAGTCCCAGAGGAACTTGAACCTGACCAGGTTGAGTTCTTGGGGACAGGGGGACCTTCTAGGGCAGATCTGAGCCAGGAGCAGCAGAGCTGCCCCTCCCTTGAACCCCTCAGACAGCAAGCTGCTGCTGAGGCTGCTGGGAAAGCTAGTGGTCCCCATACAGTGTATTGGGATGATGGACTCCTGTACTCAGAGAGTAGAGACCCCAAGCCTGGTGCTACCAGGAGGTTGGTTATACCTCTGAAGTTCAGGGGCTTCCTATTGACCCTAGCCCATGATATTCCCTTGGCAGGTCACCTGGGCCAGAACAAGACTTGGGACAGAATTGTCCCTCACTTTCACTGGCCCCACATGTCTGAAGACAGCAAGGAGTTTTGTCGCTCCTGTGTAACCTGCCAAGCCAGTGGCAAGGCAGGTGGCACTACAAAGGCCCCCTGATACCACTACCTGTGGTGGGGGTGCCCTTTGAAAGGGTAGGGATTGACATTGTTGGTCCCATGGATCCCCAAACAGCATCTGGGCACAGGTTTATCCTGGTGGTAGTGGATCATGCCACCAGGTACCCAGAAGCTATTCCCCTCAGGACCACTACAGCACCTGTGGTGGCAAGGGCCCTCCTGGGAATTTTCTCAAGAGTGGGCTTTCCTAAGGAGGTAGTATCAGACAGAGGTGCTAACTTCATGTCTGGGTACTTAAAAGCAATGTGGAAGGAGTGTGGAGTGACTTATAAGTTCACCACACCCTATCACCCACAATGCAATGTTTAGTTGAGAGATTCAACAAAACCTTGAAGGGCATGATTAAAGGGCTCCCAGAAAAGCTTAGGCGAAGATGGGACATACTCTTGCCCTGCCTTTTATTCGCATATAGGGAGGTGCCTCAGAAGGGGTTGGTTACAGCCCTTTTGAACTTCTGTTTGGCCACCCTGTGAGGGGTCCACTGTGCTTGGTGAAGGAAGGATGGGAGTTACCTCTCAAGCCCCCAAAGCAAGATATAGTGGACTATGTACTTGGTCTCCGCTCCAGGATGGCTGAGTATATGAAAAGGCAACCAAAAACCTTGAGGCTAGCCAGGAACTTCAAAAGGCCTGGCATGACCAAAAGGCTGTTCTGACTGTTTACCAGCCAGGACAGAAGGTGTGGGTGTTGGAGCCAGTGGCCCCAGCAGCTCTCCAAGACAAATGGAGTGGACCCCACACTATTGTTGAGCAGAAGGGTGAGGTTACCTACTTAGTAGACCTAGGAACACCCAGGAGTCCCCACAGGGTTCTCCATGTCAACAGGTTAAAACCATATGTGGATAGGGCAGACATGGGCTTGCTCATGGCTACTGATGAAGGGCAGGAGGAAGAGAGTGACCCACTCCCTGACCTGCTCTCACAGAACCCTGACGATGGGTCAGTAGATGGTGTAGCCTTGGCAGGCAGCCTCACTACCCAGCAACAAACTGATTGTAGGCAAGTTCTCAATCAGTTTAGACATATGTTTTCACTGACACCCAGTCAGACCACCTGGTGCACTCATGAAGTGGACACTGGGGACAGTCTGACTATTAAAAATAAGATTTATAGGCAACCAATCAATCAATCAATCACGGCATTTATAGAGCGCGCTACTCACCCGGGAGGGTCTCAAGGCGCTGGGGGAGGGGGTAAGTTACTGCTCGAACAGCCAGGTCTTGAGCTGCTTCCTGAAGGAGAGATGGTCCTGGGTTCGCCGAAGGTGAGTGGGGAGGGAGTTCCAGGTCTTGGCTGCCAGGTAGGAGAAGGATCTTCCTCCGGCGGTGGTTCTGCGGATGCGTGGTACGGTGGCGAGGGCGTGGCTGGTTGATCGTAGCTGGCGTGTGGGCGTGTAGAAGGTCATGCGGTCGTTGAGGTACTTTGGGCCCAGGTCGTGGAGGGCCTTGTGTGCGTGGGTGAGGAGTCTGAACGTGATTCTCTTGCTGACGGGGAGCCAGTGCAGGTCTTTCAGGTGCACGGTGATGTGGCTGTGTCGGGGGATGTCCAGGATGAGTCGTGCGGAGGCGTTCTGGATGCGCTGGAGTCTCTTTTGAAGTTTGGCTGTGGTTCCGGCGTAGAGGGTGTTCCCATAGTCCAGTCGGCTGGTGACGAGTGCCTGGGTGACGGTCTTCCTGGTTTCAGTGGGGATCCATCTGAAGATCTTGCGGAGCATGCGCAGGGTGTTGAAGCATGAAGATGAGACGGCGTTGACTTGTCTGGTCATCGACAGGGAGGAGTCCAGGATGAAGCCCAGGTTGCGTGCGTGGTCCGTTGGCTTGGGCGCGGTGCCCAGGGCCGGGGGCCACCAGGAGTCGTCCCAGGCGGAGGGTGATGAGCCCAGGATGAGGACTTCCGTCTTGTCTGAGTTCAGTTTAAGGCGGCTGTTCCTCATCCAGTCGGCGACGTCTCTCATCCCGTCGTGTAGGTTGGCTCTGGCGGTGGTGGGGTCGTTGGTGAGGGAGAGGATCAGCTGGGTGTCGTCGGCGTAGGAGATGATGTTGAGGTTGTGTCGGCGTGCGATGGCTGCGAGGGGGCTCATGTAGACGTTGAAGAGGGTTGGGCTGAGTGAGGATCCTTGTGGAACGCCGCAGATGACTTCGGTGGCTTCGGATCTGAACGGGGGAGGCGGACTCTCTGGGTTCTTCCGGCGAGGAACGAGATGATCCATTCCAGTGCTTTCTCTCGGATTCCGATGTTGCTGAGGCGCTTCACTAGGGTGCGGTGGCAGACGGTGTCGAACGCCGCAGAGAGGTCCAAGAGGATGAGGGCAGCTGTTTCCCCGTTGTCGGTTAGGGTTCTGATGTCGTCGGTGGCTGCGATAAGGGCGGTCTCGGTGCTGTGGTTGGCCCGAAACCCGGACTGCGAGGGGTCGAGGGATCCATTCGTCTCGAGGAAGGCGGCAAGCTGTCTGTTGACGGTCTTCTCGATGACTTTGGCCGGAAACGGAAGGAGCGAGATGGGACGGTAGTTCTTGAGGTCGGTGGGGTCCGCCGTTGGTTTCTTCAGGAGGGCGGTAAGCTCGGCGTGCTTCCAGCTCTCCGGGAAGGTGGCGGTGTGGAAGGAGGAGTTGATGATGTCCCGGAGATGGGGTGCGATGGTGGCGTCGGCTTTGTTGAAGACGTGGTGTGGGCAGGGGTCGGTTGGTGATCCGGAGTGGATGGAGTTCATCGTGCGGGTGGTGTCTTCGGTGCTGATCGGGGTCCAGTTGCAGAGGGTGGTGGTGGCGGGCGTTGGTTCGGCGGTAGGGTGCGTTGTTTGTGCGTCGAAGCTGTTGTGTATGTCGGTGATCTTGCGGTGGAAGAACGCGGAGAGTGAGTTGCAGAGGTCTTGCGAGGGGGTGATGTCGTTGTTTCCGGCGCTGGGGTTGGAGAACTCTTTGACGATGCTGAAAAGTTCCTTGCTCTCATGGGCGTTGTTGTCCAGTCGTTCTTTGAGTGCCGACTTCTTGGTGGCACGGATCAGCTGGTGGTGTTTGCGGGTGGCGTGCTTGAGGGCGGTCCTGTTGTCTGTGGTCTGGTCGAGTCGCCAGGTTTTCTCGAGAGTGCGGCAGTTCTTCTTGGATTCCTTGAGTTCGTTGGTGAACCAAGGGGTTTTCTTGCTTCCGGGTCTGCTGGGAGGGTTTTTTAGCAACCTGACCATGTCAGGGACTGTATCAGGACTGAAGTCCAGAAAATGTTGGAGTTGGGAGTTATTGAACCCTCAGATAGCCCTTGGGCTAGTCCAGTGGTCCTTGTGCCAAAACCTCACACCAGTGGTGGAAAAAGAGAGATGAGGTTTTGTGTGGACTACAGGGGTCTCAATGCAGTCACTAGGACTGATGCCCATCCAATACCAAGGGCAGATGAGCTCATAGATACTTTGGCCTCAGCCAAATATCTCAGCACATTTGACTTGACAGCTGGCTACTGGCAGATCAGACTAGCTGATACTGCAAAGCCCAAAACAGCATTCTCAACCCCTAGTGGGCATTATCAATTTGTGGTGATGCCCTTTGGTCTGAAGAATGCACCTGCCACTTTCCAGAGGTTGGTGAATACAGTTCTCAAAGGTCTGGAAGCCTATAGTGCAGCATATCTAGATGATATTGCTGTCTTTAGCTCCACCTGGGAGGATCACCTGGTCCACCTCAGGAATGTTTTACAGGCCCTGCAAAAGGCAGGCCTGACTATCAAGGCCACTAAGTGCCAGATAGGGCAGAGTCAGGTTGTGTACCTGGGCCACCTTGTGGGTGGGGGCCAGGTTCAACCTTTGCAGAGCAAGATCCAGACTATCATGGACTGGACTGCTCCCACTACCCAGACTCAGGTGAGAGCCTTCTTAGGCCTGACTGGGTACTATAGGAGATTTGTCAAGGGGTATGGATCAATAGTGACACCCTTGAATGACTTAACTTCTAAGAAAATGCCCAAAAAGGTTCAGTGGACAGTTAGCTGTCAAAAGGCATTTGATGACCTGAAGCAGGCCATGTGCACTGCTCCCATTCTACAGAGTCCTGATTACTCCAAGAAGTTCATTGTTCAAACTGATGCATCTGAATTGGGGGTAGGGGCTGTACTGTCACAATTGAATGAAGAAGGTCAGGATCATCCAGTAGCTTTCATTAGCAGAAGGCTGACCCCTAGAGAGAAACGTTGGTCAGCTATAGAGAGGGAGGCCTTTGCTGTGGTCTGGGCTCTGAAGAAGCTGAGGCCATACTTGTTTGGTACACACTTCCTGGTTCAGACAGACCATAAGCCCCTCTTATGGCTAAAACAAATGAAGGGTGAAAACCCCAAACTGCTTAGGTGGTCCATTTCCCTACAGGGGATGGACTTTACAGTGGAACATAGACCTGGGAGTAACCATGCCAATGCAGATGGACTCTCTAGGTACTTCCACTTAGAACATGAAGACTTAACTGGGCAAGGTTAGTTTAATGTCCCTACGTTTGGGGGGTTGTGTAGGAGAGTAGGATCTGCTTCACATGGGTACCCCCACTTTTTGCTGATGCTTCACTGTTTTTCGACATTAGTCTGGCTGGGGCCCTGCTAATCAGAGCCCCAGCCTAGCTGCTTCCTCTCTAAAATGGTTTCCATGTGCCTTAGGCACATCACTGATTGGAATCTGGAGTGCCCTTATAAGTCCCTAGTATATGGTATACTATGTACCAAGGGCATAGGTACCTCAGAGGCCTGCCAGTGGCTGCAGCATGTATTATGCCACCCCTGGAAGGCCATCCAAACTGACACCACAGGTCTGCTACTGCAGCCTGGGTAAGGTGGTGCATGCACCCCTTACTGTGATATAGGTTACCTATCTCACTAAATACATACACACATATAAACCTATAAGTCACTCCTAAGGCAGGCCTTATCAATCCTAAAGGCAGAGTGCATGGTTCCTATGTGATAAGGTGCCCCTGCATGAGCAGGGCCCCTCTGCAGCGTTCGGAGACCCTTCTCTGATGCTGTTTGTAGTGCAGCCTGACCATATACTCTTAAGCGCATTATAACCTCGCGTTAAATGCTAACTTTGGAATGGCTGCACCTAAACATGTCGTGTTTGGTGTCAAACATCTTGGAATACTACCCCCCGCCAATTCTGGCAGCGGGGGTAGCATTCCACCCTTCTAGAGGGAAAGACATGTTAACCCTGGCTAGCCCGGTAACTTCTTTCCAAAGCCCTGGCATCAAAAAATGGATGCTGCTGCCACAGACACGAGTCTGGCCTCCTGCTGCTGGACGAAACTCCGGCAGGGAGGCCTGGACAATAGGTTTCCTGTCCCAGGGAGGTGTGACCACCTCCCCAAACAGGATAATGTGTATTGGGGCTGGGCGGGAGCACTTTCGGGTGCTTTGAAGTCCTGCACTGGGGGCACACTTGGTGTCCCTAGTGCATACCCCAGTTCAAACCGGATCAGGGTCTTGCAGCCCCTGCTTTGGTGCGAACTGGACAAAGGGAAAGGGGTGTAGCCACCCCTCTGCCCTGACCCACCCATAGGTGGGGCCACAGAGTAGTCCAACCCCTATACTTAGTATAAGTATAGGAACCCAGTCCCTAGGACTTTAGATTATCCCTGGACGAAACTCTGAAACAGAATCCTGGACCTTCGACGCTCTACTCAAGATTAGAGGACAGAAGAATCTCCCTTGGGGTCAAGGAGTGACTCCCCTGCTTGGCAGGCACCAAAGAAGCATCTGTCCGGTTTGCATTTCTGAAGCTCCCGTCGGACGCCGAAGTCATCGCATCACCAGAGGTGGATTCTCAGACTTCCCCGAGGCTACCCTGAGTCTCCAGCAAAGCTGAGGCCTGTAGCTATCGTGGGTGACAGGAGACCGTGACCCCTGGACACCGAGCACATTTGCAAGTGCATCCTCTTCTGGGTCTCCCACGAAGTCATACTTTGGGCTCCCAGTAGCCCTAGCCTCCAGCACCAACTGCACCAAAGATCACTGGCCTCCACTCCACGAGTGTCCTGTGAGCCAGATCCACGTGCGACGTCTTGAGGCTCCTTCGCGGTCACTAGCCCGTTGGCTAGTAGCCCTTAACGAAGGCCAATCTTTTTCTTTCTTGGCATCCTGGTTGCTCCAGGTCTGCCCTCACTTACCCTCGCTGGGTGAGTTCCCCAGACCTTGCTGGTCTGCACCATCGACGATCTACATCTTCATCGAGACTTGCCGTTGCCAAGGCTTGTTGGGTCCAATCCGGTCGCCGACACCTCAGCACTCGACAAACATCGTGTACCAGCCCGAATCCTGCTCCTGGTCACCGACAACGCCTCCTGGACCTCGTGGCTGAAGAGTCAAGACAACCGTCAATGCACCTGAAGCACTCGACATCGGTGGGCATCTGTCCATCGCCTTCCTGGTCACTGGCTAGTGACCCAGACTCTGTCCCCTCTGCTTTCAGGTTCTTCAGATCTCCGATCCACTCTTGGATCCACCCGGACACTTTCCACTTGGTCGCCAGCAGCACTTTGCAGCAGATCGCCATTCAAATCGATGACGAAACCCGACCCCGAAAAGCACCTATGCACCCGGCTTCCCTGGGTGAGGTAACACGAGTACTCCGGTGCTCCCGTGGGTAGAGACTCTTCAAAGTCCTAGATCTCAAAGGGTTTGCTCCAAGTCCTCCTTTAAGTGTCCCTTTTCTTTAATTTCCCGATCACGACTTTCTCCATAGAAGTCAACGGCGTATCGCGGTTGTGTATTTACACTGCACGCGTCCCCCGTGGGTCCCCTGTGTCACCACCTTGGGTGGTTCCTTGTGGTCCAAGCACTTCTAGAGGCTCTAGGCCTAGTGTCTAGTTCAGTCGTGGTTCATATACCACTTTATTGGTATATGGTTTGGTACGCCCCTAGGGCCCAAACGTGTATTTGTGCTATTACTGTGTTTAAATAACTTCTAACTTATGTACTTCGAACTCTAGCCTCATAAAGAGACTAGAGGGGTGTGTTTAGCAATAAATACATATATTTTGAATATATACCTGGTGTGGTGCTCTTTCATTTGGTCACTCAAGAGATTATAGACTGATAAAACAAGCTGCTTTACATTCCTTCAAGACTTAGCCTGAAGGCTGCTCTCCATAGCTACCACTAGGATAGCTTTCAATAAGGTTGTCTTTAACCTATCTCCAATAAGGGGTTGTTTGGACTGGTGCAAGGTGCCCACTATAATTAGTGGACAGCATATACCAGGCCAACTTCTCACACAGAGGGAGACAGACAGAGGGAGGGGGCGACAGACAGAGGGAGACAGAGGGAGGGAGACAGAGGGAGGGAGACAGAGGGAGAAAGACAGAGAGAGGGAAGGAGACAGAGAGAGGGAGGGAGAGATAGAGAGAGGGAGGGAGGGAGACAGAGAGAGAGGGAGGGAGGGAGACAGAGAGAGAGGGAGGGAGACAGAGAGAGGAAGGGAGGGAGACAGAGAGAGGAAGGGAGGGAGACAGAGAGACAGAGAGAGAGAGAGAGAGAGAGAGAGAGAGAGAGAGAGAGAGAGAGAGAGAGAGAGAGAGAGAGAGAGAGAGAAGAGAGATGTGTATGCCGGGTCCGGTGGCTCAGTGGACGAAGGCGTCCGCTGCAGGGGCCTGTGTTCCACCTCATGGTCACAGTTTTGTTTTGCTCTAGCCCCGCCCCTTCCCCCAATGACCCCGCCCAATGACCCCGCCCCCACCGGTGCGGCCCTCGGCCACAAACCACACTGTAAATTTGGCCCCCGAGAGAAAGTTTGTGAGTACCCATGTATTAGTGTGTAGTTGGGTGCGTCACTGGCTATATCTGTATGTGTATGGGTGTTTGTGAGGCTGTATCAGTGTTTGGTTCAATGTCCAATGGCTGTATCAATATGTAACTGGCTGTGTCATTGGCTGTATAGGTATGTGCCTGGGTGTATCAGTTTCTGTATCGGAGTGTGCTGGGCATATCAGTAGGTGTATCAGTGTGCATCTGGGTATGTCAGTGGCTTATCGGTGTGTCCCTGGGTGTGTCAGAGGTTGTATCAGTGTGAACCTGGGTCTCTCAGTGGCTGTATCGATGAGTGCCTGGGTGTCTCAGTAGCTGCATTCGTCTGTGCATGGATGTGTCAGTCTGTGTGTTGTTTTATCAGTGTATGACTGGGTATGTGAGTAGCTGTATTGTGTATGTGTTTGGGTGTGTAAGTGGGTGTATCAGTTTATAAATGGGTGTATGAGTCGCTGTATCAGTGTGTGGCTTGGCGTGTGAGTGACTGTAAGAGTGTGTGAGTGGGTATGTGAAAGGCTGTATGGATGTATGATTCTATCTAAGCAGTTTTCGAATGTATGATTCTATCTAAGCAGTTTTCATGTGTAAATGGGTGTGTGACTGACTGTATGGGACTTTGAGTGGCTGTATGAGTGCATGTGTAGGTGTGTCAGTACCTGTGTAAATGACTCTGTGTGTGAGTTCTTGTATGAGTACCTGTATGGGTGTGTTTGTGACTAATAAGTAAAAATACCAACAGTAATTTTTATAACTTTACAAATGCATTTTATTAACACATTACAAAACAATTTAAACCAAACAATTAACAAATAA
Source organism: Calotriton arnoldi (assembly GCA_963921515.1). NCBI lineage: Eukaryota > Metazoa > Chordata > Amphibia > Caudata > Salamandridae > Calotriton > Calotriton arnoldi. The sequence continues at coordinate 43,020 of CAWUFW010000119.1, forward strand.
TCATAACATAACTAATTTAACTATTTACAAATACACTTTTGTGCACAAGTACTTCAGGAAGCACAAAACAAAGTGATGTCTTGAAGCATCTTACAACACCATCAAGGGAAAAAAAAGTTACAGATAAATACCTCTACTGCAATACTTGCAGCAAGCAGTTATCCAGGGGCACTACAAAAAACGATTTACATCGGACAACATCTATGTGGAAGCACTTAAAAGCAATTCCATAAAGAGGCCATAACTAAATCACGCTGGACAAAGTAGTTGCAGCAGGACAGTCCAACTGTACAGTACCCTTGGCAGAACCACCATCAACTGCAGTCATTATAATAGCACATGCCTTCAAAAATGTAAGTGCACTGTTGAAAGAACCATCAATGAACAGTGGGGGAAAAAATAATCATAAAGATTATACAAAAAACCTCAAAACTTGGATTCTGACTCTGAACTGTGCAGAATTCCCATGGGATGACTTGCATGTCTTTTTCACACAAACTGTAACAATAAAGACATAAAATTGAAGACAGCAGGAGAATTTTGCTGTTTGCATCCTTAAAATGTTTGCAGGTATTTTAAGCACAGATTTGAAACTATGATGTCCTACATCTGCAACCAAAAAATCCACTTCTTGGAGAAATTACTGATTTCTTTTCTCAAAAAGAGTACCAAGCAAGAGGTGCTCCTCATTTTCATATGCTGTTGTGGGTAAAATATGCACCTACATTTGGAACACATACAGATGGGTCTGTACTTTCTTTCATAGAACAGTATATTACATGTAGCATTCCAAAAGACACTGAGGGAAAAAGCATGCAGCAGCAAGTACAGTATTTCAATTGACATAGATGTGAAAAGTACGGCCAGCAGAAATAGTTAGTTATTTTCTTAGCTCCCTGTTGAACCTTCATGTTTTACAAAGTTTTAACTCAGTTCCTTCTTCCCAGTTCTCTTTGAAAAAAAAGAAAAAATATAAAACTGTTAGAAAAAGCTTCTTAAAAACAACAGCACTTTTTTACAAACATTTCAAAAATACCCAACAAAATCCTCCAAGGACTGGTTACACACTTTCCGACTGCCCCTATATTCCAACCTGCACTCCGCTGGGGTGAATTCATGCTGCCAAGGGCCTCCTTCATGATGGTATACCTCAACCTCTTCCCCTTCTCTAGGGCCAGTAGGGCATCCCTTCCATCATCAGGTATATGACTCCAAAGGCCAGCTCCTCAATCCTCTTCAGAGATCCTCTGTATCTCTATAGCTATTTTAAATGCCTGAAACAACTTGTCTATGTCACCCCCCTCCTTACAGTCAGGCACCAAGGCTCTGGGAATATGGACTCTTTCTTCTGCACTGAACATAGTAGTTTTGCTCTCACCATTTTGGCTAGACTCTAACAGCTATTTGACCTTCAAATCTACCTCCTTGACATTCACTTCATGAGCCAACAAGACCCTTTTATCCTCCAAGGTTCTCTCAGACTCAGCTTTTCTCTTCTCTGCAGCCACCCGGGTCAGCTACAGCCTCAGGTCCCTCTCATCCTGTCTCTCCTTGAGCTCCTTAGGGGACTAATTTTGGAAGAGACACTACTTCCTGCATCAAATCCAGCAGGGAACTCTCTCTCTCTCTCTGGGGATCCCCTCTCTCCTCTGGAACGTTTTCCCAGTCATTTCTCTACTCCTTTTCCTCCTTCTCAGAGCCAGTACCCTTAGTGGCCCTGATTCTAGGGTCAACTACAATCAGGGTTCTCCCTTCTCAAGAGTGCTGCAGTAGTTCTCTTAAAACTCTTCCTGTGGTGCAGATTGTATTCTGCGGCTTTCCTCCCACACTGTAAGGGCAAACTAGTACTCAAACATGGGCATACAGGTGAGTAAATGGGTGTGTGAATGGTTTTTTGGGTGTGAGAGTGAGTGTGACAGTCACCGTCTGGCTGTATGAGTGATGGATACATCATTGTTTTTGTGGGAGTGTAACTGGGTCTGTAATGCCAGCCTGGGTGCATGAGCGAATGCAAATGACATATTATTAAATACATACTATAAGCAAGCACCCACATCTACTTTCAAACACATTCATTTATACTGGCATAATAAAATGAATATTTATTCAGTATACCAATTCCTCTTTCTCCTTTCCTGCTCACTGTATTTTTAGTTAATAGTTAATGGTCTCATCTAAGCACCATTCTATTTTCCCTTGTAGTATACTGCCTAGAAGCTACAAATTTTCTTTCAGCTTACATACGCTCTATATTTTTTTCTAAATATACTTGCAACCTAATTAACATACCTGTAAAAGCTCTCTGCTGTTCTCTCTGTTTTATTTCTATGTCTGGTAACATCGTTTTCAGTCAGAACTCCTGCAAACCACCTCCTCTCTCAGTAGAAAAGCAGGTAAAACGGCTACCCCTCATGATGTGCTCTTACTTATGCTGCTCTAGTTAACAAATCACAGGCTTCCTTTCATCTTTCTTTTTTGTTATACCACTTTTAAATGGTCAGTATTTCTTTAACTCTTTCCATGTTTCCTGCGAAGAAGCCCAATTTGGTTGATTTTTTCCACTAATTCGCGAATCCTCCGTGACGCTCAGCACAGCCCCGTGTAAATTCGCAGTGGAATCTTAAATCTATACATGAGTCCATTAAACCATTTAACATTATACTACTATAATTTGCATTTACATTTAACTTTATAATATAGTACTGATTTAGAAAATAACTTCTCCATAATAAGGAATGTGTCTAAACCATTCTACTTTTACGTTTGAAAATACAGTCTCTTTAGAACCCTTCCCCCCACACTGCTTTATTTCAGTTTCCATAGCAACTGTGGGTGTCACAGTGGGTTTGGGAATATCTGTCTGTGTGTGTCATATCGGTGTCAGAGTGAGTGTGAGAGCGTCTCTCTGGGTATGTGAGTGAGTTTGAGAGTGTCTGTGTGTGTGAGTGGATGTGTGAGTGACTGTATGGGCATCAGAATGGGTGTGAGAGTGTCTGTGTGTGTGAGTGAGTGTGAGAGTGTTTGTATGGGCATCAGAGTGGGTGAGAGAGTATCTGTCTGTATGAGTCACTCGGTGTGACAGTGTTTGTATGGGCATTAGAGTGGGTGTGAGAGTGTTTGTCTGTGTGTGTGAGTGGATGTGAGAGTGTCAGTCTGGGTGTCAGAGTGTATATGGGAATATCTCTCTGGGTGTCACAGTGGGTGTAAGAACATCTCTCTGGGTGTGTGACTGGGTGTGAACATGTGTGGGTGTTACAGTGGGTGTGAAAGTGTCTCTATTGGTGTCAGAATGGGTGTGCAAGTATATATATATATATAAATATTTTAGATTTGCAGCGAGATCCGCAGATTTATACAGGGGGCCACACTGAGCACCATGACATATCCACGGATCTCGTGCATGCCCAAAAAATCAGTTGTCTGGCATTTTGCTGCCCATTGTACATACTTTTTCCACATCTATAACACACACATGGAGAGGTGTGGTACAGCGGCCAGGGCAGCTGACTTCGGAGCACAGGGTTCACGGTTCGATCCCCGCCTCCGGCGGCAGCTCAGCTCAACACCATGTGACTCTGGGCAATAGCTCACTTAATTTCCACTCCGGCCCCCAGCGCCTTGAGACCTGTAAGGGTGAGTAGCTGCGCTATATAAAAACAGACTTACACATGGGGTCAGGAAAGCTGTAACCTGACACCTACATTTATTTTAGGTTCTACTTTTCTGCCCCAGGGACCGTTTTCTGATACATAAAATGGCGGCCTCAACTTTTCTCTCAGATTGCAGCCAGCCAATCAGGGCCTTGCTGTGGCGTGTGTAGCAGCGGATTCACTGCAGGGGGATCCGCGGAGGGTCCACGTCCCTAGATTTACAAATTTGGTTTTCTTTTAATATCTTACAAACTACTGAATGGATTTACACCAAATAATAAAAAGCACGCTTTCTGGACCACAAGCTACCTTTCTGCCAAATTTGGTGTAATTCCATCTAGTGATTCGGGCTGTAGTCGTGTTCATATACATTTTGGGCCCCCCCTTCATGGGATCTTTTGAGCCCCAGGACCACCACCTCCGTGTGGCTTTTGCTAAAATAGTGGAGGGGCACACAGATTCCCCTTCATGGGCTCTTTAGAGCCCTGGAGACCACCACCTCCTTTACAGCAAAAAAAATGCAAGGGGCCACACGCAACCCCACGCCCTGGGTCCCACCACCTCCCCAAGGCCAGCTAATAAAAAACATATGGGCGGGGGCACCTCCTGTTACCACCAGTAAGTCCCACACAGCTAGATTGCTGAGAGCTCATCACAGGCCCGCCCCCTTTCTCCATCACTCTGCATACGCGCCTGCTGGTGCACTACTGGTTGGAGGATGAAGTACCCTTGGTTGGTGAGGTTCCTTGGGAGCCAAAAACCCCTCCTGTAACCTCCAGTAAGTCCCACACAGCTGGATTGCTTAGAGCTTGTTACTACCACTCTTCAAATTCACCTCCTGGCACAATACTGGTTGGGAGAGGAGGTCCCCTTGGATACTGAGGGTTCTTAGGGGCCAAGAACCTCTCCTATTGCCTCCAGTCAGCCCCACACAGTTGGATTGCAGCAAGCTTGTAGGAGACCCTGCACCCTTTATCCACCACTCTAGAAACACGCCTCCTGGCACACCATTGGTTGGGGGATGAAGACCCCAGGAATGCTGAGGGTCCTTGAGGATCAAGAACCCCTCCTGTTACCTCCAGTAAGTTCCACACAGGGGGATTGCTGAGAGCCCATCAGTGGTCCGCCCCCTTTCTCCACCATTCTGCATATGCACCTCCTGGCGCACTACTGGTTGGGGGATTTAGTCCACGTGGATGCTGAGGATCGTCGGGGGCCAATAACCCCTCCTGTTACCAGCAGTAAGTCCCACACTGTGTGATTGCTGAGAGCTGGCCGGAGGCCCTGCTCATTCTCCACCACTCTGCTAATGCGCCTCTTGGCACACTACTGGTTAAGGGAAGAAGTCCCCTTGGATGCTGAGGGTCCTTGGGGGCCAAGGACACCTCCTGTTACCACCAGTAAGTCCCACCCAGTTAAATTGCTGAGAGCTCATGACAGGCCTGCCCCCTTTCTCCACCACTCTGCAAACGCGCCTGCTGGTGCACTACTAGTTGGAGGATGAAGTACCCTTGGTTGCTGAGGTTACTTAGGAGACAAAAACCCCTTCTGTTACCTCCAGTAAGTCCCACACAGCTGGATTGCTTAGAGCTTGTTACAGGCCCGCCCTTTTTCTTCACCACTCTGCAAATTCACCTCCTGGCGCAATACTGGTTGGGAGATGAAGTCCCCTTGGATACTGAGGGTACTTGGGGGCCAAGAACCTCTCCTGTTGCCTCCAGTAAGTCCCACACAGCTGGATTGCAGCGAGCTTGTCTGAGACCCCGCACCCTTTCTCTACCACTCTGGAAACACGCCTCCTGGCACACTATTGGTTCGGGGATGAAGACCCCAGGAATCCTGAGGGTCTTGGGGATCAAGAACCCCTCCTGTTACCTCCAGTAAGTTCCACACAGGGGGATTGCTGAGAGTCCATCAGAGGCCCACCCCCTTTCTCCACCATTCTGCATATGCACCTCCTGGCGCACTACTGGTTGGGGAATTTAGTCCACTTGGATGCTGAGGATCGTCGGGGGCCAAGAACCCCTCCTGTTACCAGCAGTAAGTCCCACACTGTGTGATTGCTGAGAGCTGGCCGGAGACCCCGCCCATTCTCTACCGCTCTGCTAATGCGCCTCCTGGCACACTACTAGTTAATGGAAGAAGTCCCCTTGGATGCTGAGGGTCCTTGGGGGCCAAGAACCCCTCCTGTTACCACTACTAAGTCCCATACAGTGGGATTGCTGAGAGGTCGTTGGAGGCCCCGTCCCCTTTCTTTTAAACCATTGTGACACCTCACCTGTATGCACTAAGGTTTGTATTACTTTAGCACAATAATTCTCTGCCATGATATTTCGGCTAGGGTGAAGGTATCCTAGTCAAAGATATTGCGTATGTTTAAATTCTGGCTAGGATTTTGAATACTACTATGGCAATTCACCTTCACATGTGAAGGGTTGTGCTTTTTAGCACACGCACTTGTCGCTTTGATGCTTTGGCAGGGAATATCTAATCATTGATTTTTGATTATATGACTCCTTAAATTCCAGGTCTGTTTCCTCGAATAAGGTATTATTGCACAAACTTGTAATTGCATTTGAGTGAACCTATATACACAATACCTGTAGTAACGCATGCTTTGTAGATTAGATCACGGTCCTGACAAATTGCCATGATCAACATTGACAGTAATAGGCAAGAAACATGTTGATCTGATTTTATATTTTGAAACTAGATTAGGATCATTATATCCATTTCTAGTCACTTATTGTTTTAACCATAACAAGGGGACCCAGACATTAAACAGATGTTAGGGTACTCAATCAATCAATCAATCAGGGTTTTGTAAAGCGTGCTACACACACTTTAGGGTCTCAAGGCACTGAGGGGTCGGTGGGAGCAGCTCGGTTGGGTCATCCGAAGAGTCAGGTCTTGAGGTCCTTCCTGAATTGGTGCAGTGTCGGGCTTCGCCGGAGGTGAAGGGGGAGATCGTTCCAGGTCTTGGCTATGAGGTAGGAGAAGGACCTTCCACCTGCTCTGGTCCTGTATAATACTCATTAGTTATTTTTAGACTCGCTTCATACCAAGGTACACCACAACACTACATACTGAGCACTGACTCATATTTGTCATCCCCTCAAAATAAAAAGATCTCCGGCAAAGAGCCCCCTCGGGAGGCCCGTTTGGCATTGCAGCGCCGGCCCAACGAGGAGTTGCCCTATGATGGAGCATGATGCCCATCTGGGTGTGTGAGGGCCATTGCTCGTGAGCAATCATCCCCGATCTGGTGCTTCAGTGCTTCCCCAACCTTCCACCCCCTGCCTCCTCCTCTTTTTTTCAATAGGAACTGCAAACTCTTTATATTAATTGAGTTTTTTAGGAGAGTGTATGCTGGACCTTTATGTGCTCCTAGTCCCTTCTTTTTGTATACTGCATCCCATATTTTAGCCTTCCTCTGCTGAACCCATTTTTTTGGCTTTTAAGACTCTGCTCACTTTACTCATGCTAACCAGTAGTAAAGTGTTGGGGCTCTTCCTTCTAAACATACTAAAATTGGTATAAACCTGATTGGGCCATTTAATTTACGTATAAGTCCTTAGTATATGGTACTACATGTATACAGGGCCTGTAAATTAAATGATACTGGTGGGCTGCAGCACTAAATCTGCCACACACCAAAGTAGCCTTGTAAGGTATGTCTCCAGGCCTGCCTTTTCAGCCTGTATATGCAGATTTAAACTGACATTTCAACCTGTCAAAATATATCTTTTGCCAGGCCTAAACCTTCCTTTTTAATAAGTATAAGTCGCTCCTGAGGTAGGCCCTAAAGGCTTATAAGGAAAGGAGCATGGTAAAAAATAGGACATGTGTACTTTAGTTTAACATGTCCTGGCAGTGAAAACCCCCCAAAGTAGTTTTTCACTAAAGCAAGGCTAGCTCTCCCATTAAATAACACTGGGTTACCTTATTGCACTGAATAAGTGATAACTTCAGTTTGGGAGTGGATAGAGAAAAACCTCTTCCACTCATTTGAATTGCAATTTAAAATCCTCTTTAATGATAAAGTAAAATTTTAAGTTACTATTCTGAAAATGACACTTTTAGAAAGTTGACATTTTTCTGCCTAAACCAAATTTGCCTTTCTGCATGTATCTAAGGCCACATTACTGTTAATGGCTCTCCTGTTGTGCGACATGTCTATCCAAACACGGGATAAAAGGGTCCTGAGTGTAGAGGGGGGGTCTTCCTGAGAGGATGGCTGGGGAAGAGTTGTGCCCTGCCCTGATTACACTAGAAAGGAACCTGCCTCCAGTACACACAAAGGAACCTGATGCCAGACCTGTCTTGCCTTTGTCCCCTAGCCAGGTTGCAAACAATCCCAGGGAAGATGAAAGAACTGGCTAGAAATAGTTTTGGAGTAGGCCAGGGATTGCCCCCCCCCCACACAGGCTGGCACCAGGCTTAAAAGTGACACCCTTAGGACCTCTGATCAGAACACTACTGGACCTGTGGAGACTCAGAAAAAGGACTGCCCTGCTGTCTGAAGCCAAGCAGAAGACTGGACCTGCTTACCATGGACCCAGGCATCTCAGGAGTGACTCCAAAGGTCTGTTGGCTAACCTGTTTGAGTTAAAGGGTCACACAAGCTTCCAGAGGCCTATCCTGTAACTGCTCAGCTGACGGCACCAACTGGACCTGCCTGGCCCATTCTACTGGCATTTGCTCAAGTGAGATCTGATGCCAAAGAGGTGCCTTAGCCCTTTGCTGGGGTCACTGTGTACTCCTTCAATCTGCAGACTGCAAGAACTGGACCCTAGTTGAAAATGCAGTGGTTCTGGGCTCAGTGGACTTCACTGTGACTAATACAGGACCTGTATCCTGCTACCAACGCAACCTTCCGAGCTACAGCCTCCAGACTTTACCCGCATGGTGCTCTTCATGTCAACAACAATGGCCCCGCATTTCCTACTAATACAAAACTCCTCCCAGCGTCCAGCTCTGCGACCAAACTGCCAACGCGAAACTCCAACTAAGGTTCCTCACATGGAACTGGACTAAGTTAAAAGGTAAACTACCACCGGACGAACCTGGTCCCTGTGTCCCACCCACGCTCCATCATGGTCTGTCTGAACTTTTGACTTTGACCGGGTCTAGCGTGACCATATGACCATGATTGGGGCTTTGTGCTTATGACACAATTTTTGCTTAAAAAGTTAAAAATTCTTAACTCTAGTTCCACTTACTGGAGTTTTGTTGCTTTGGTGTCATTTTGTTTATTAAATTGAACTCTATTTTTCTAAATTGATTTGGGATTTTTCTTTTATTTAGTTTTCACTTTCTTACTGTTTTTGTGCTGCATAAATATTTCACACATTACTTCTAAGTTAAACCTGACTGCTTTTGTGGCAAGCTACCAGAGGGTTAAGCGCTGTTTTATTTAGTGACTCCTGTGGTTCACCCGACAAGCATTGTGTTTAATGTTTGAATGGGGATCTCACTACTCTCAACTAATAACCCACATTCTTACACCAGGGCATAGCAGACTTGCCATAAGTGTTATTTTATTCACCCAATTGGAAGGAAGGTAAAGCAGCTTCAGGCAAAAAGAACAGCTGATGATGGGTATCTTTAGATATGACAGATGTCACCTTCGCAGCCTGAGCCATATTGCTTCCAGCATGTCACTGTCTAAATGGCTCTCATAAATTGAAGTGCAAAATTAATTTTCCAAATGAGGGATCCAATGTAGTAGTGAGGTGATACTGCATTTAAGGGGATATGGGGGCTTCAGCGAATCTTTAATAATTTTTGGGCATACTACAAATAGACCTGCCACCCTTGGTGTGGTTTCCCCTGACTTTTTGCCTTCTGACCTCCTGTTTTGCATGCTTCATTTTTGGTGGCTTTAGGATTCTAGGCACTTTATCACTGCTAACCAGTGCTTCCGTGCATATGACCTCTACTCTAAACATGGTAACATTGGCTTGTTCACAATTGACATATTTAATTTACTTATAAGTCCTACTTCCCAGGCCCAAACATTTCTTTTTATTACATGTACGTCACCCCTAAGATAGGCCCTAGGTAGTCCCATGGGCAGGGTGCAGTGTATTTAAAATGTGGGACATGTACTTTTAAGTGTTACATGTCCTGGTAGTAAAATACTTTAAATTTGTTTTTCACTACTGCCAAGCCTATCGCTCCCATAGGTCAACATTGGCAATTGTCTTAAACAAATTACAACAGTAATTTCAAATTGGGAGTAGATTGAAATTTGGAGTTTGGTGTCTCTGGACTCACAATTTAAAATTCCACCTTAGGGTGGTCAGATTTTGCATTTCAAGACTTAAAATGTCACTTTTATGAAGTTAACAATTTCTTTCTTTTGCCAATCTGTGCATTTGCCTGTCTCTGAATACATATCTGGGTTGGGTGACAGCTGGGCTTTGTGCATTCCATCTAGACAGTCACACAGAGGGAGCTGGGGTGTGACATTTGCATCCTGATGGCCCTTCACTAGGCTGATGGGCCTTCCTGAGTTAGAGTGGGAGGGACGAGCTCACACTTGTACCTGAATAGGGCTGTTCCTGTCCTCACACAAAGAGCTGCATATCTCCCTGTAGTGTGTCTGGAGTCAGGGAAGGAAAGGAAAGGCAGGGACCTTGTGATTTTCAAAGGCCTCTTTGATGTCCCTCCCACTTCAGAGGCACATTTAGGTATAAGTACTGAATCCTTGATACCACCAAAGAAGAACTTTGCTGGAACCAAGGACATTCTGCCTGGAAAAAGAGCTGCTGTGCTGCAGGAGGGACTGCCATTTTGCTAACTGCTTTGCTGTGTGGACCTCCTGCCTGATGATTGCTGAGCTGTAGGAAGGACTGACACTTTGCTACCTTCTTTGCTATGTGTGCCTTCTGCTTCTTGCTTGCTTTAGAGTGAGAAGGACTCGACCTGCTCTCTGACCGGGGTACCAACTCCATGTCCAACAACATGAAGGACATGTGGAAGGATTGTGGTTTGACCTATAAGCTCGCCACTCCTTACCGCCCACAAACCAATGGGTTGGTTGAAAAGTTCAAATGTACCCTCAAAGGCATGTTTATGGGTCTAACTAAACCTATGAGTCCTCCTGCCGTTCCTTCTGTTTCACCTATAGGGCGGTTCTACAGAAGAGGGTTTTCTTCAGCCCTTTTGAATTTCTATATGTACACTCTGTGAGAGGACCTCTCAGTTTGGTTAAGGAAGGCTGGGAGAAAGCTTCCAAGTGCCACCCCAGGATGTAGTTCGCTACATGCTGGTGTTCCACAACCAGACAGCCCCCTTCTGGAGGCTCGTACAGGAGAACCTGGAAGCTAGCCAGGAGGACTTGAAACAATGATATGACCAGAAAACAACTCTGATTGCCTGGTCAAAAAGTGTGGGTAATGGAGCCAGTTTAACCCCGGGCCCTGCAAGACCATTGGTCTGGGCCTTATGAGGTGAAGTAGTGCAAGAGTGATGTCACCTACTTGGTGGACCTCAAGACTCCAAGTAACCCTTTAAGGGTCCTACATGTGAAACGCCTCAAGCCCCACTTTGAGAGGTCTGAGATAACCATGCTCTTGGTTACTGATGATGGGGTAGAAGAGGAGAGTGAACCTCTCCCTGACCTCCTATCTTCAAAGGAGAAGGATGGGTCAGTGGAAGGTGTCAGCATTTCCCCTACACTGACCTTAGATCAACAGAGACTGCCACCAGTTGCTGGGGTAGTTTGCCTCTTTGTTCTCCTTTACCCCAGGGCTCACTGGTATACCCATTGTAGGAGGCTGGCTTAATCTTGTCCCACAACGAATCTAGGGACCAACCCACAGGCAAGCCCTTAAGTACCCTAAGGAAAGGGTTGGGACGATTCAGGGGTCCCTCCCAGAGCAGGGGTTGGACAGTGGGGAGGATACTCTCATGTCCTTTGTCCAGTTTCGCACCAGAGTGGGAGCCAACGGCTCCCTGAACTGGTTTCATCTGGAGTATGCAAGGAGGGCACCAAATGTGCCCTTCAAAGCAGTCTAGTGGCGCTGGCTAGTGCCCCCACCCTGTCCCAGTACACCAACTCCTGTCTGGGAGGTGGTCACACCTCCCTGTGACAGGAAACCTATTGTCCTGCCTTCCCCTGCTTGAGCTTGGCTTAGCAGAAGGAGGGCAGAATTGTGTCTCTGGTCGGCAGCAGCCAAAGTTTGCTTTCCGGTTCTAGAAGAATGGTACCAGGAGCACTGAGGGCCTCCTGGAGGATATTTACGGTGCATGGAATCATACCTCCCACAGTAAACGGTGTGGGGTATGGGGGTGTGATTCCAACATGTTTGACACCAAACACAACAGGGTTTGTTACAGCCAGTTTAGAGATAGCCATCATGTAATGACACATGGCCACTTTAAGTATCTTTAATGGCTGATGCACTTACAACCTGTGAGAATGGACTCCGAAGGTTGTAGGGGTGTCCTGCTCATGCAGGGGCACCCTCACACCTATAACCGAGCACCCTGCCTTCAGGATTGAAAGACCTGCGTTAGGGGTGACCTATAGTTAAGTGCAGTGACCTCAGATATAAGGAAATATCTGTCGTAAGTGGTGCTATCAGCAGCTTACACAGGCTACAATGGCAGGCCTGTAGTCACAATTTGAGTGGTCTCCCATGGGTGGCATAATACATGCTTCAGCCCATGAGAGACACCTGGGGTACCTATGCCCTGGATACCTTAGTACCATACTCTAGGCACTTACAAGGGTACACCAGTATCCAATCTGGAGTGGACCTAAGTACTCACCATGTCCAATTCAGGGAAGACTCAAAAACAACAAAAGAGTGACTGCTATATTTAGAAAAATAGAACAGCACAGGGAAAACTCTATTCTTTAAAAGAACCCTCACTCAGCAACCTAGTTGGTGACATGCCTCATCATCGGGTTCCCACCAGACGTCCGTCTCACTTGTTTTTAACGGTCGCTGGTTTTCCACTATTAAAATTAGTTTTGGTTAGAACCGGCCACCTTTTAAAATTCACACCACTTACCACATTCACATCCCTGCACAAAAACCTGCTCCGCTGTAACTCAGGCGTCGTAGCACACCAGGGAGGCACTCGGCCTCTCTGGTGGGAACCCGATGATGAAGCATGTCACCAACTAGGTTGGTGAGTGAGGGTTCTTTTAAAGAATAGAGTTTTCCCTGTGCTGTTCTCTAAATATAGCAGTCACTCTTTTGTTGTTTTTGAGTATACTTTCTAGGGGGAACAAGAGTGACTATCCCTCTCTCTCTTGTTGATTTATATATATACAGCAGCGCACAGCTGTGAGAGATTCATTTTCTCCATTGTGCTCAAACACAGTGACTCCCTCACCGCTAGCATGGAAAACTTAGGCCTCTCATACACAAATGAAGAGGTGGATGCCTTATTGGCAGACCCTTCACTCTTCTCAGACCCATCTATTGTCCAAACAATATCGCAGACTACAGAGTGGGAGAAACTTACAGAACAGAAAAGAAGCCGTATCCGAACTATCTTACACGGCAAAATACTAACAGAGTATTTAAGGAACAATGTGGCACTGAAAGGCCTTTTGGTGACCAATGCTCCACGAATTTTTCTAGAGGATGCGCAGTTCAGAAAGGAATGGGCCCAGATCGCGTGGCACTGTTCCCGCGACTGGTTAGTGCTCATAATTAAGACAGCTCTCCGCCTATCCGAGGCTATGATGGTAGAGATTCAACTAACAGAAACACACTTCAGGACTACATTGACTAGATATAAAAAGAGGTTGGATGAATTAAACAAAGAAGTCAATGAATACAAAGACTCTCGGACACAGTCCAAAGCACAGAAGTTTCAAAAACACTTGACAAGGTGGTCATACACTAAAACCTACCCTTATGCTAGCCCGGACTACGTTCCTCCAATAAGGAATGATTATAGTACAGACGGCTCTGATGATAGCTCCACTACAAGCGGGTCAAGTGGGGACAGCTACAAGTCACGGCAACGAGGTAGAGGCAGGAACAGAAGACAGCAACATCAACAAACATGGCAACCCTTTCCACAAGCCGGTGGAGGTGGTTATCACAATCCCTTCCAACCACCACCCTTCCAACAAATGATGGGTTGGAATCCTGCTTTTATGCCACATCCCCAATTCCAACATAACATGTATCGTCCTCCTTTTTTAGAGAGGGGTCGGAGAGGACGCGGCAAAAGGAGAGGTACCAACCAGGTACACTGGGAACAAGACGAAGCGGTAGGCGACAACACACGGAGCAAAGCTCGCGAACAACGAGCAGGACAGAGCAACCAGAGAGTTTAATTACCAATCTCTCTTCGGTAATCCTTACGAATGATGAAAAAGCAGTCCTAGAAAAGGCTTGGGTTTTATCCCTACAGCATGGCTGGATCGTTTCAAACTGCACTGCGAACTTTCGGAGTTCTTCCGCAAATTGAAACTCAAAAGTTTCTTTGAGAAGCAATCTATTGACGGGACAGAAACCCGTCTGGGCGACTCAGGCTTGAGGTTAAAATCTACCTTCACTCCACCACCCCACACTGTACCACCAGAAATCACAGCTTTCGCAGTGGCCTACGACAATGAATGTAGACGCCTTCTGGATGATCAGGCCAGCTACACCCGCCTTGCGACTGATCCATCAACTGAACTCCAGGCTATGATTTTTGATCTTGTGAATGAGGCTGAGACTCAGAGCCACATTACAAAACATGAGGCGGATTTTCTTACCAACAGCAAGGGTATTATACCATATTTCTATACCCTGCCGAAAACACACAAAAACAGAACACCCCCGCCTGGTTGACCTATTGTGTCAGGGATCGACTCTTTGCTCGAACCCTTGTCACGCTACTGCGACTTCTTTCTTAAGCCATTGATCCAGTTGACCAGTACCTACCTCAAGGACACCAAGAGTTTACTGGCACTACTACAGGATATCGTAATTTCAGATGAACCATCATTCCTGGTCACAATGGATATAGAAAGCCTCTATACCTGCATACCTCAGGATGATACCATTAGAGTCATTGAGGTGACTTTGGAGACAACCACATGGGACTTCGTCACACCCAAGGAGTTCGTGGTTTCATGTGCTACCCTCGCACTCAAGAAAAACTTTTTTGAATATAAGGGAGAGCTATACCTACAGTCGACGGGCACTTCTATGGGCAGCACTTTTGCCCCTAGTGTTGCCGGGCTGTACGTATTTGACTTTGAGTGTAAACATATTCTGTCGACAAGGAACCCCAATGCGCCCTATGTATCCTTTTGGAAAAGGTACATAGATGGTGTGCTCATCATCTGGCAAGGTACAGAAAATACACTTTTGGAGTTCTTTGGGTGGATCAACACGTGTGACCCCAACCTGAAGTTTACGTACTCTTACAAAGAAGATGAGATGGTTTTTCTCGATGTGGTCATTACCAAAGTTGGTAACCAACTCCGGACCAGGATGCATCATAAACCAACTGCTAAAAACAATCTTCTCCATTTCTCCAGCTATCACCCTCGCCCGTTGCGTGAGAATCTCCCCTTTGGCCAATACTTACGGCTCAGACGCAACTGCAGTGAGGTTACGGATTTCAAATCTCAGGCCCAAGACCTCACAGTGAAATTGAAGAATCGAGGCTATCCGGACAGGATACTTAAGAAGAGTTGTAAGAGGGCTAGAAATCAGAACAGGGAAGCACTCCTAGAGGTAAACCCGGCAAGAACTACCGAGACTATACCTCTCACATGCGTGACTACGTATAACGCAGCCTCCAATGCGGTCAGTAAATCCATCAGGAAACATTGGAGAATCCTGGAGAGCAACAATCACAATTGGGAGAAACCGTTGTTCTCCTATAAACGAGCAAGGAGCATTAAGGATACTCTCGTGCATACATGCCCTAGAAAACTGGACAAAAATGCCGACAGGACGGTTCTGAATACATGGGGCCTTCCCCCAGTTACAGGACATTTTCCATGTGGGTCGTGCAGTGTCTGCCATCTAACCTCCACCACAAAACAACTATCACTGGAACCTGGAAAACAATGGTCACAAAGGTCCCACACAAACTGCAACTCTACCAACGTGATATACCTGATTACATGCCCTTGCGGACTCAGGTACGTGGGAATGACGGCACGGAAAATAAAACATCGGAGCAATATTCGGTGCCGCAAGAATACCACGAAACTCACAGATCATTTCTTACTGTCCAATCACACCACGAATGATCTGAGCTGGACTATCATCGAGCAACCTTATGCGGGTTCAAACAGCCAACAGACGCTCTTTGAAAAAGAACAGCGGTGGATTTACCGTTTGTCCACACATTGCACGGGACTTAATGATAATATTCCATGGGGCTCAGTTCTTAAACGTTAACATCTACTTCCTTTCTGAACAGTGCCACCCAGAACTTAAGCGCAACACTCTGATTAGAGATCCATCCACATACTGATTTTTAGACTCTTGGTCTACATTGCATCAACAGTCTCTCAATAATATGTATCCTTTCAAATACAATCAAAACTAGAATTGATGGTTTAGTTTGCTCCTAATCTTCACTGTGACATCATCACACTCCCATTTGCTGGAAGGGCCATCATCCAACTAGCCCTTTACACTATTTACCATGATTAGTTTCGTTATAAATTGAGCTATCCCAACCACTATAACGTTTGTTTGACCCCAATTCCGGGTCTGACAATATCGATTTCTGAGAAAAATCGCTTTAACTGCACCATTCTTACTCCTTTGAATTTGGCTTGCCTTTTGTCCGAAAATGTTTCTTGAGATTGACTAATAAAGTTTAGTTCAATGTCCCTACTTCCGTGCGGTCTAGTTGTTAATACATCGTAACCCGAACGTAGCGCGTCATACGCTCTCCGCCGGTGTCACGTGACCGCTAACCAGCATTTCTATCCGTGATTGCCGCGGATGCGGCAATATTCGGGCCGAGGAGGACAGCGCTAGGTGACTAACGGGAGTGTGCGAGTATAGAAGTAAGTTTACTGGTTGTTCTGGATGGGATCCCTCTGTACCCATTGTATCATTATCTACCACTTACGATCTCGCACCATTTGTTTAGATCCTATCAGCATACCGATCCCCCCTCACAGACCCATGACGTAAAACGGGTCCAGTTTTCATGTAAGCTGCCATGTTTTCCATGCTAGTGTGTTTCTACATGTACATACATATGCCCAAGCGCCTGCACCCATCTGCATAGTGCTGTAGTTACGTATATGTATGTTTTTATTAGGAGTACGTGTCACTGAGCACCAGTTGTAATGATTGTATTACACATCCTAAAACGCGTAATTTATGCGCAAAATTGCCTTCATCAAGAGGGCGAAATATACTACAGGGGATTTCCTGTAGTTTGGACCCCTCCACTAAAAGAAAAATATTTATTTTGGGAGTTGCTGTATCTAATGGACACGGGTGCCAGAGATAGGGGCACTAGTGGTGTCACAGTTTGGAAACGCTTCCCATACACAGCACGGGATTGCTTAAGCATTCCACACTATTTGGATGCCAGTTAAACAGTGGACCACTGATTGTACTGTACAGCTTTATGTGTGTCCTGTTTATCTTTTCTTACAGAGTTTAGTGGCCTAGGAAATCCCAGGAGGCCCCACTGGTAGAACCGTGAGTTTTACCGCCCACACAGTTCCACTGGTTGGGGTGCGCCTTAGCGAGCGCATACCGCCGTGGAATTTCTTTCGGTCCTGATGAATGCTTAGCGAATTTGCACAGATAAGCTGAAACATGTTGACCATTTTTCATCACTTATTCTACTAAACCGGATGGCCCTGGTCAACCTAACCAGCCACTCAACGTCCGTCTCACTTGTTTTTAACGGTCGCTGGTTTTCCACTATTAAAATTAGTTTTGGTTAGAACCGGCCACCTTTTAAAATTCACACCACTTACCACATTCACATCCCTGCACAAAAACCTGCTCCGCTGTAACTCAGGCGTCGTAGCACACCAGGGAGGCACTCGGCCTCTCTGGTGGGAACCCGATGATGAAGCATGTCACCAACTAGGTTGGTGAGTGAGGGTTCTTTTAAAGAATAGAGTTTTCCCTGTGCTGTTCTATTTTTCTAAATATAGCAGTCACTCTTTTGTTGTTTTTGAGTATACTCTCTAGGGGGAACAAGAGTGACTATCCCTCTCTCTCTTGTTGATTTATATATAACAATTCAGGGAAGAGGCACAGAGGCTGGGGTCCTGATTAGCAGGATCCCACTTAGACTAGTCAGTAAAACATAATGAAATCAGCAAAAAGTGGGGGTGACCATGAAAGCAGATCCTACTTTCCTGCACAATCTCACCCCCAAACATAAGGAGATGAGACTAACCTTGCCCAGTTGAGCTTCATTTTCTATGAGAAAATATCTGGAGAGTCCATCTGTGTTGGCATGGTTACTCCCAGGCCTATGTTCCACTGAAAAGTCCATCCCTTGTAGGGAAATGGACCACCTCAAAAGTTTGGAATTTTTACCCTTCATTTGTTTAAGCCGTAAGAGGGGTTTATGGTCTGTCTGAACAAGGAAGTGAGTACCAAACATGTATGGCCTCAACTTCTTCAAGGCCCAGAGCACAGCAAAGGCCTCCTTCTCTATAGCTGTCCAACGTTTGTCCCTGGGGGTCAACCTTCTGCTTATGAAAGCTACTAGTTGGTCCTGAACCTCTACATTTAGTTGTGACAAAACAGCTCCTACCCCTATCTCAGATGCATCTGTCTGGACAATGAAGGTTTTGAAATAGTCAGGACTTTACAGAATGGGAGCAGTGCACATGGCCTGCTTCAGGTCATCAAATGCCTTTTGGCATCTAACTGTCCACTGAAATTTCTTAGGCATTCTCTTGGAGGTGAGATCATTTAGGGAGTCACAATGGACCCATATCCCTTAAGAAACCTCCTGTAGTACCCAGTCAGGCCCAAGAAAGCTCTGACCTGAGTCTGGGTAGTGGGAGCAACCCAGTCCATAATGGTCTGGATTTTGCTCTCCAATGGCTGAACGTGGCCTCCACCTACCAGGCAGGTGACCCAAGTATACAACCTTGCTCTGCCCTATCTGGAACTTGGTGGCCTTGATAGTGAGGCCCCCCTTTTGCAGGGCCTCCAGAACATTCCAGAGGTGGACCAGGTGGTCCTCCCAGGTGGAGCTAAAGACAGCAATATCATCTAGATATGCTGCACTATAGGCTTCCAGACCTGTTAGAACTTTACTCACCAACCTCTGAAATGTGGCAGGTGCCTTTTCAGACCAAAGGGCATCACAATAAATTGATAATGCCCACTGGAGGTTGCAAATGCTGTTTTTGGCTTGGCATCCTCAGCTAGTCGGATTTGCCAGTAGCCAGCAGTCAGGTCAAATGTACTCAGATATTTGGCTGACGCCAAAGTATCTATGAGCTTACCTGCCCTTGGAATAGGATGGGCATCACTCCTAGTGACTGCTTTGAGGCCTCTGTAGTCCACACAAAACCTCATCTCTCTTTTACCACCCTTGATGTGAGGTTTTGGTACCAGGACTACTGGACTAGCCCAGGGGCTATCTGAAGGCTCAATGACTCCCAATTCCAGCCTCTTTTGGACCTCTGTCCTGATGCAGTATATGACATGGTCAGGCTGTCTGTAAATTTTGTTCTTTACTGGCAGACTGTCACCAATGTCCATTTCATGGGTACACCAGGTGGTTTGACTGGGTGTCAGAGAAAACATGTGTTTGTACTGATTGAGGACTTTCCTGCAATCAGCTTGCTGTTAGTCAGTGAGGCTTCTTGCCAAGGCTGCTCCTTCAACTGGCCCATCAACAGGGTTCTGAGAGAGGAGATCAAGGAGAAGGTCACTCTCTTCCTCCTGTCCCTCATTAGTGGCCATAAGCAAGCTCATATCAGCTCTGTCCACAAAAGGTTTTAGGCGGTTCACATGAAGTACCCTGTGGGAACTTCTTGGAGTGCCTAGGTCCACCAAGTAGGTGACCTCACCTTTCTTTTCAAGGATTATGTGGGGGCCACTCCATTTGTACTGGAGTGCCTCTGGGGCCACAGGCTCCGTCACCCACACCTTCTGGCCTGGCTGGTAAACAGTCAGGACAGTCTTTTGGTCATGCCAAGCTTTCGGAAGCTCCTGGCTGGCCTCAAGGGGGCAGATTTACAAGCCCCTTGCGCCACTTTTGCGTCACTTTTAACATGGGAAAAGTGACGTAAAAGTGGCGCAAGGGGCTTGTAAATCTGCCCCAAGGTATTTACTTGCCTTCTTCATGTATACTTGAACGCAGGCCAAGTACATAGTCCACAATATCCTGTTTAGAAGGTTTGAGAGGTTGATCCCAGCCCTCCCTAACTAGACACAATGGAACCCTAACTGGATGTCCAAACAGAAGTTCAAATGGGCTGTAGCCAACCCTCTTCTGAGGAACCTCCCTGTAGGCAAAGAGAAGTCAGGGTAGTAAGACATCCCATTTTCGCCTAAGCTTTTCTGGGAGTCCCATGATCATACCCTTTAGGGTCTTGTTGAACCTTTCAACAAGTCAATTGCACTGTGGATGGTAGGGTGTGGTAAACTTGTAGTTTACTCCACACTCTTTCCATATTGCAGTTATATAACTGGACATTAAGTTGGTACCTCTGTCCATTACGACCTCCATGGGAAGCCCACTCTGGAAAGGATTCCCAGGAGTGCCCTGGCCACTACAGGCACTGTAGTGGTTCTAAGGGAAGGCCTCTGGATACCTAGTGGCATTGTCTACCACCACCAGGATATAACTGTGTCCAGATGCAGTTGGAGGGTTCAAGGGGAAACATCCTTTACAACGTGAATGTTACAACGCATTGCCATTACAACGCAGTTGTAACAACGCAACTACCATTAAATTGCAATGCCATTACAATGCATGGCATTACAATGCTTATTTCGCTGTAAAGGCATGAATGGTAAAGGCATATGTGTTTTACATGTAAGTATAAGGTAAGTATAGGGTTTAGGGTGGGTTTGGGTTTTGGGGTGTAGGGGTATAGATTTTGAGGTGCCAAGATTAATTTTAGGCTTCAGGGTGGATTTTGGTTTTGGGGTGCCAAGGGTGACTTTAAGTTTTAGGGTGGGTATGGGTTTTGGGGTAGCAAGGGTAATTTTAGGGTTCAGGGTGGGTTTGGGTTTTAGGGTGCTAAGAGTCATTTTAGGATTCAGGTTGGGTATGGGTTTTGGGGTGCCAGAGGTAATTTTAGGGTTCAGGGTGGGTATGGATTTTGGGGCTCCAGGGGTAATTTTAGGGTTCAGGTTGTGTATGGGTTTTGGGGTGCCATGGGTAATTTTAGGTTTCAGGGTGGGTTTGGGTTTTGGGGTGCCTGGGGTAATTGTAGGGTTCAGTGCGTGTTTGGGTTTTGGGGTGCAAGGGTTAATTTTGGGGCTCAGGGTGGGTATGGGTTTTGAGGTGTTAGGGGTAATTTTAGGGTTCAGGGTGGGTTTGGGTTTTGGGGTGCCAGGGTAATTTTAGGGTTCAGGGTGAGTTTGAGTTTTGGGGTTCAAGGATTAATTTTGGGGTTCAGGGTGGGTATGGGTTTTGGGGTGCAAGGGTTCATTTTGGGGTTCATTTTGGGGATTTAGGGTGGTTATGGGTTTTGGGGTGTCAGGGGTAATTTTAGGGTTCAGGTTGTGTTTGTGTTTTTGTGGTGCCAGGGGTAGTTTTAGAGTTCAGGGTGTATTTGGGTTTTGGGGTGCAAGGGTTAAATTTAGAGTTCAGAGTGTGTTTGGGTTTTGGGGTGCAAGAGTTAATTTTGGGGCTCAAGGTGGGTATGGGTTTTTGGGTGTCAGGGGTAATTTTAGGGTTCAGGGTGAGTTTGGGTTGTGGGGTGCCAGGGGTAATTTTATGGTTCTGGGTGTGTTTGGGTTTTGGGGTGCACAGGTTAATTTTGGGGTTCAGGGCGGGTATGGGTTTCAGGGTGTCAGGGGTAATTTTAGGGTTCAGGGTGGGTTTGGGTTTTGGAGTGCCAGGGGTAATTTTAGGGTTCAGGGTGCGTTTGGATTTTGGGTTGCAAGGGTTAAATTTAGGGTTCAGGGTGTGTTTGCGTTTTGGGGTGCAAGGGTTAATTTTGGGGGTCAGGGTGGGTATGGGGGTGTCAGGCATAATTTTAGGATTCAGGGTGGGTTTGGGTTTTTGGGTTCCTGGGTTATTTTTAGGTTTCAGGGTGGGTTTGGGTTTTGAGATGCCAGGGGTAATTTTAGGGTTCAGGGGGAATGAGTAGTGGGGTAGTAAGGGTAACTTTAGAAATTTAGGGGGTGATGGATATTGGGGTAGTAAGGGTAATTTAAGGGTTTTTGGGTGGTCAAAAAAATATATATATGTATATATATGTAATATGTACATATTTTTATAGCATTTCCCATGATGCCTTTTGATCACCTATGGAATATCTCTAATCTTATTTGAAAATACCTTTTTATCCTGTCACCGAGGTTGAAATGAAATATAGTTATGTGCTAAGAGTCTGTCTCCGCACTCCAGGCATAGGGATGATTGCTAGGAAGCATTTTCTATTTGAGTTATGAAGGTTAGGAAACTGTGGGTTTGCGTTATATTGTCTCTGTACCCCTTGGGAAATAGATTCGCATACTTTTAGACACATATGGAGAGGACTGTCATATTCTTTTTAGACAATATTGGATTTGATGACATTGTTTTTAACTGTAAGATGAAATCTTGCCTAAATTGCTCTGGTGGAATAAAGGATAAGCACGAGGCACTTTTCTTGTACTTCACAAGAATATCATATTGCACTTTATATTATTAAGTACAATAGAGGAGTTTAAATATCTAAACTTAGGAGAAGCAAGGGCACCTCATGTTCCTTTGTACTTTACAAGAAAAGCACCATGCACCATGCACTTTATACCAGTTAGTGCAATATAGGAGTCAATATGTTTTAATATTTTAATATAGGAGCAGCACATAGCACCTCATACTCCTTGTACTTAACAGGAGAAGCACATTGCACTTTATGTTCAGAACTGCATGCGCACTTTAAAAGTAATACAGTGCACTTTATATATTCGTGCGTAATCATGTTGTGCTTTACATCCGATATATTTAAATTTTTACATCTTTTCGCCAAATATTTACCATTCTTATATGAGCGTTGTTTGAATTTTAGGATGATCAAGCACACTGCACTTTTACAAGTAACATAAGGGAAGCACTTTGCACTTTATGCGCATGTGTACAATATAATAATGACACGCAGCACTATTACTCTCTATGTGCAATATAGAGGATGCACATTGCACTTTATCCCCTCCTATACTTGTCTAATAAAGCATTTCTCCTGATACATTATAAGTAAATGTGACTTTTGAAGCAATGTCAGATTACCAGGAATTGCATAATCACATATCCAGTGATCTATTATGTTTGTCTGACCCATATGTTGTAAAGATCTGTCTGATCGATGTTCAAAATACTCAAGTTTTGCGATTTTAATTGTGTACTTCACAGCTATTTTGTTCAACAATTAATGAAGTTATAATATATTCTATTTTTGAATTATTGTAAATGTGTCTTTTCCCTTTAAGACATACATAAAGTTCTTTTTTTCAAATTGGTGTTGGGAAAGGGAGCAGCTGTCCCTTTAAAAGACACTCTGTGCACTGAACTCTATGACCCAGTAGAAAGCTATGGCCGAAACGGAAAGGTCTGACTTGGGGTATACATGCACCTTGCACTTTGCGTGATGATTGCTTGAAAAAACAATGGAAGCAGTTCAAGCCTAATAAACTGCTCTTCTAAAGATTCCTGTGTGCCATCCTTCTGTTTCGTCCTGGAATACGGAAGTCTTGCGAAGCAGGGCGGGTCCCAGAAGCTTTCACAATATATATATATATATATTCACTGAAAAAACCATAGGTTTCAGGCACGTTATAGTTAGAAATTAGCATTTAAAAAACCTTAGAAATTCACTGAAAAAACCATAAGGTTTTAGGGACAGTTATAGTTAGTTGGACATTGCACTCGTACAAAACCCGTGAAATTCCCCCGTTATAGTTAGTTCAGGTAACTATAACTCGCGCCCCCGCAATGCACTGCTGATGACGTCACATATTACATCACTCATGACATGGTCAGTGACATCTTTGATGACATCACTGATGACATCTCAAATGACATCACTGATGACATCATCCAGTGACTGTGTGTTTCTGTAAAGTTTAAATATTTTTAATATATATAGGGAAAGGCGTATTGAAGAATGAGTGGGTGTATAAGTGTCTGTATGGATGATTTAGTAGGTGCGTGACTAACTCGATAAGTGAGTGATTAAACGTATCTTACTGAGTGCATGGGTTAGTGACTAAACTGGGTGAATGTCTGTATCCGTCTGTCTGTTGCTGTGTAAGTGGTGCATGGGTTTGTGAATAGCTACATGAGTGTCTATATGAGTTATTGATTGGTTGTCTGAGTATCTGTATGGGTGCCTGAGTGTTTGTGTGGGTGGGGTGTGTGTGACTCTGTGCATAGATGTGTGAGTGGGTGATTCACTGGGTGGATGGTTTCAAGAGTGCATCTGTGATAGACTGTATGGGTGGGTAAGTGTGTGTAAGAGTGTGATAGTGAGTGAATGTATGTCCCAGTGGTACATGTGTGAGTAACTACATATGTGAAAGGCAGTATATATGTGTGTTGGAGTATATAAATAGCTATAAGCGAGAGTGTGTGATTGTGAGAGTGACTGTATGGATGAGTGTGTGCTTGTATCAGTGATTGTATAAGAGCGTAAGAATGTGCTAGTATTTGTATGAGTAAGTGAGCTGGTGTGTGTATAACTGTATAGGTGAGTAAATGGCAGTGTGTTTAATTATTTGCATGACTGACTAGGTGTGTGAGTACCTCTATGGATGAGTGGCGGTGTTTGAGTGTCTATATAGGAGTATGAGTGCATATGATAGTCCTGTACTGAGTGACCATAAGTATGAGTGACTGTACGGGTGAGTGAGTGGATGTGTGTGTGTAGACCTAAGAATCAGTGAGTGGGTATGTAGTTATTGGTGTTGGAGTGTCTATGGTTTTGAGAATGGCAGTCTGTAATTTAGAGTGGGTGTATCAAAGGTTATATTAGGGTGTGAGGAGGTGCATTAAATTCTCACATGGATGATGTCATCAGTGATGTCATTTGAGATGTCATCAGTGCTGTCATCAGTGATGTCACTGACCATGTCATGAGTGATGTAATATGTGACGTCATCAGCAGTGCATTGCGGGGCGCGAGTTATAGTTACCTGAACTAACTATAACTGGGGAATTTCACGGGTTTTGTACGAGTGCAATGTCCAACTAACTATAACTGTCCCTAAAACCTTATGGTTTTTTCAGTGAATTTCTAAGGTTTTTAAATGCTAATTTCTAACTATAACGTGCCTGAAACCTATGGTTTTTTCAGTGAATTTCAAAGGTTTTTTAAATGCTAATTCCTAACTATAACGTGTCTGAAACCTATGGTTTTTTCAGTGAATTTCAAAGGTTTTTTAAATGCTAATTCCTAACTATAACGTGTCTGAAACCTATGGTTTTTTCAGTGAATTTCAAAGGTTTTGTAAATGACAATTTTTAAATGTATTAATTGTTATATTTATTTTTTTGATACTGATTTACAACATTTTTTTAAACTATTTATTTTTAGATATTTTATTTTTTAAATTACATTGTAATTACATTATACATTACATTACAAAATATACTTTCTCAGAATGAATTACTTTAGTTTAAATACTTTGCAAATAGGCAATAGACTTTTAAGTACAGTAGTTACAGTTGTTGCAATGGGCAACACAATTTCAAAAACAAAGCAACATTGAGCTCAATGTGAATTTCTAGTTAAATGCAATTAGTTACTTTATGGATTACTTTTCTAACCACAGGACTGGATCCTAGATTCAGTCCTGGGACATCTCCTGTAAACAGTTGAGTAAAAGCGTTTTGGTTACAGTAGTGATTTTTAAGGAACATTATTGTATTTTAAAAGTTGACACTTAGAAACTTTTTCATATAGAATCACCAATGTTATCCTATTGGAGGAAATTCACTTAGCAGGTAAGTAGTGTTATCGTTACTTTTTCTTACTCAGTGGTGGATCCTGGAACCAGCACTGGTGCATCTCCTGTAAACAGTTGAAAGAATGCTTTTAAGTCACACATGCGATTTTTAAGGAATATTTGTAGTTTGTGAAAATCGACACTTTGAAACTTTTCTGCTGAAAACCAGACAATGGATTCCTATGGAAGGAAATTCAAGTTACTGGTAAGTACGGTTAGAATTACTTTTCAGGGTCAGTGCTGGGCTAAAAGATGCAGCACTGGGTTCTCTCCTGATAACAGGTGAGTAAATCGGAATTCGTATTTCGTCTGATTTTAGAGGAATATTTGTATGTTTCAAAAATCGACACAAACTTTTTCAGCAAAAAGCAGGCAATGATATCCTATGGAAGGAAATTCAAGTTACTGGTAAGTACGGTTAAAATTACTTTTCAGGATCAGTACTGGGCTGAAAGATGCAGCACTGAGGTCTCTCCTGATAACAGGTGAGTAAATCGGAATTCGTATTTCGGCTGATTTTAGAGGAATATTATAAAGTTCCAAAACTCCACACTTAGAAGAATTTCCAAGTGAAGCCAGTCAATGTTAGCCTATGGAAGGAAATTCAAGTTACTGGTAAGTACGGTTAAAATTACTTTTCAGGACCAGTACTGGGCTGAAAGATGCAGCAATGAGGTCTCTCCTGATAACAGGTGAGTAAATCGAAATTCGTATTTCGGATGATTTTAGAGGAATATTTGTATGTTTCAAAAATTGACACTTAGAAACTTTTTCAGCAAAAAGCAGGCAATGATATCCTATGGAAGGAAATTCAAGTTACTGGTAAGTACGGTTAGAATTACTTTTCAGGATCAGTACTGGGCTCAAAGATGCAGCACTGAGGTCTCTCCTGATAACAGGTGAGTAAATCGGAATTCGTAGTTCGGCTGATTTTAGAGGAATATTTGCACAATGGTGAAGGAAGGGGGTGGGGCCTAAGGTGACATGTCTGCAAACACGCCCTGTGGCGCGTTTTAAGTTGGACAATTAATTCCTCCTCAATCCCGAGGGTCCCTAGGGGCCAACTAGCCCACCAGGTACCTCCAGTATGCGCCAGGGGGCTGCGTTGCAGAGAGGTGTTCAGAGGCCACGCCCCTTTTTACAACACTCTGCAACGCAGCTCCGTGGCGCTTACTGGAGGTACCTGGTGGGCTAGTTGGCCCCTAGGGACCCTCAGGATTGAAAAGAAATGTATTCCCCATCTTAAAACGCGCCACGGGCCTGTTTGCACACATGTCACCTGAAACCCCGCCCCCTCCCTTCACCACTGTGCAAACGCGCCCCGTGGCGCGTTTTAAGTTGGGGGATTAAGTCCCCTTGAATCCTGAGGGTCCCTGGAGTCCAACTAGCCCACCATATACCTCCAAAAGCGCCACAGAGCTGCATTGCAGAGAGGTGTAAAAGGGGCGTGGCCTCTGTACACGTCTCTGCAACGCAGCCCCTGGCGCATACTGGAGGTTCCTGGTGGGCTAGTTGGCCCCCAGGACCCCCAGTATTCAAGGGGAATTCGTTCCCCTCTGCAAACGCGCCAGGGGCGCGTTTGCAGAGTACTGCAGGGAGGGGGCGGGGCATCCGGCACGATGCCGGTCGTTTTTTTTTTTTCTATTTTTTTTAATGGGAGGGGGCTGCGTGGCACCCCTTCCCTTGCCCACGTTTGGCCCCGGGGACCCCATCCCCGGGGCCTGCGCATTTTTTTTTTTTAAATTAAAAAAAAAAAACGGGAAGAGGGCCGCGTGGCCCCCTTCCCTGGGCCTGTTTTGGCCCAGGGGACCCCATCCCCGGGGCATGGCCTCGATTTTTATTTTTTTATTTGGAGGGGGCTGCGTGGTCCCCTCCTCAGGCCATTTAAGGCCCCGGGACCCCATCCCCGGGGCCGGCCTTGCACTTTTTTTTCTTTTTTTTAAATTTGGGGAGGGGGGCTGCGTGGCCCCCTTCCCGTTTTTTTAAAGTCTCGGGTTGATTCGTCAAGCGGGGGCCGAGAAAAAAGGGGGGTCCCAAAACGCGTTTTCCCCATTCATTTTTCCATAGGAACCTTTAGTCGCAGCTACAGCCCGGACTGCTGAACGGAATTACACCAAATTTGGCAAAGAGGTAGCCCTTGGTTCTGACTGGTGCCTTTTGCTTAAATGGTGTAAATCCGTTCAGTAGTTCCTGAGAAATTCACAAGTAAAGTCACATATATATCTATGGCGAGTAGGGTCCGCGTACCCTCCCGATCACGAGCTGCATGCTAATTGGCTGTCAGCTGGCTGTCAACATTCCGATTCAGGAAGTGTTGGCAGCCATTTTGTCCCTCGGTAGAACCGAGGGACAGAAACAAGTGCGCAAAGCGCACAAAGGGGGCAGGGTAGAAACACCCTAACCCCCTAGGCCTGCTCAGGGGGTCCCACAAGGACCCCCTGGGCAAAAAAAAGCATTAATTTTTTTAAATAGAAATCGGCAGGATGCGCTCAGGGTGCGCGGATCCTGCCGAAAAAATAAATAAATCGAAGCGCGGTCTCCCGCGCTTCGATGTTAATTTGCCCCCGGGTGGGCCAAGTCCCGGGGGCATGGTGGGGGGGGGGGTTAAATTTATGTATGGGGGCCTCTAAGGGCCCCCCAAGCCCCGGGGACCGCCACCCCCCGGGCTTTAACAAAAAATGGTGCGGGAGGGCTCTTGCCCTCCCGCTGCCCCGGGGACCGCCACCTCCCGGGGCTTCTGTTTTATTTTATTTTAACCTGTGTGGGGGCTCCAGCCCCCACACGCCTCGAGGACCGCCACCTCCCGGGGCACTAAAAATTAAAAATGGAGGTCCGTTTTGGACCCCGAAGCCCCGGGGACCACCACCTCCCCGGGGCTTTGAAAATGTGGGGAGGGGGCCGCGCGGCCCCTCCTGGAGCCAGTGATGGCCCTGGGGACCGCCACCCCCAGGGCCGGCTCCTGCATTGTCCCGGGGTGCCTACCCCCGGGACACTGCTGTTTGCAATGACAGGACGGGAGCCTCGCGGCTCCCGTCCTGTCATTGCAAACTTGCTTTGGATATTGGAAGAGAGAGCAGGAAACCTGCTCTCGCTTCCAATATCCAAAGCTGATTGCTTTCCACATGGGGAGCAGCATGTTAGCTGCTCCCCATGTGGAAAGCAATGCCGGCTCGCGCAGGAGGCGGGGAGCCGGCTGGGACTGTGGGGGATTGGGGACCCCCCACAGTCCCCAACCAGAGGCCAGGCCCCGGGGGATGGGGTCCCCGGGGCCATAAGTGGCCAGGGAGGGGGCCACGCAGCCCCCTCCCCAAATTTAAAAAAAGAAAAAAAAGTGCAAGGCCGGCCCCGGGGATGGGGTCCCCGGGGCCTTAAATGGCCTGAGGAGGGGGCCACGCAGCCCCCCTCCAAATAAAAAAATAAAAATCGAGGCCATGCTCCGGGGGATGGGGTCCCCGGGGCCAATACAGGCCCAGGGAAAGGGGGCCACGCGGTCTCCTTCCCGTTTTTTTTTTAATGTAAAAAAAAAAAATGCGCAGGCCCCGGGGGATGGGGTCCCCGGGGCCAAACGTGGGCAAGGGAAGGGGGGCCACGCAGCCCCCTCCCATTAAAAAAAAATAGAAAAAAAAAAACGACCGGCATCGTGCCGGAGGCCCCCCTCCCTGCAGTACTCTGCAAACGCGCCCCTGGCGCGTTTGCAGAGAGGGAACGATTCCCCTTGAATACTGGGGGTCCCTGGGGCCAACTAGCCTACCAGGAACCTCCAGTATGCGCCAGGGGCTGCGTTGCAGAGACGTGTACAGAGGCCACGCCCCTTTTACACCTCTCTGCAACGCAGCTCTGTGGCGTTTTTTGGAGGTATATGGTGGGCTAGTTGGACTCCAGTGACCCTCAGGATTCAAGGGGACTTAATCCCCCAACTTAAAACGCGCCACGGGGCGCGTTTGCACAGTGGTGAAGGGAGGGGGCGGGGCTTCAGGTGACATGTGTGCAAACAGGCCCCGTGGCGCGTTTTAAGATGGGGAATACATTCTTTTCAATCCTGAGGGTCCCTAGGGGCCAACTAGCACACCAGGTACCTCCAGTAAGCGCCACGGAGCTGCGTTGCAGAGTGTTGTAAAAAGGGGCATGGCCTCTGAACACCTCTGCCTATTTGCAAAGTATTTAAACTAAAGTAATTCATTCTGAGAAAGTATATTTTGTAATGTAATGTATAATGTAATTACAATGTAATTTAAAAAATAAAATATCTAAAAATAAATAGTTTAAAAAAATGTTGTAAATCAGTATCAAAAAAATAAATATAACAATTAATACATTTAAAAATTGTCATTTACAAAACCTTTGAAATTCACTGAAAAAACCATAGGTTTCAGACACGTTATAGTTAGGAATTAGCATTTAAAAAACCTTTGAAATTCACTGAAAAAACCATAGGTTTCAGATATGTTATAGTTAGGAATTAGCATTTAAAAAACCTTTGAAATTC
Organism: Calotriton arnoldi; assembly: GCA_963921515.1. NCBI lineage: Eukaryota > Metazoa > Chordata > Amphibia > Caudata > Salamandridae > Calotriton > Calotriton arnoldi. Next base: position 73,253 of record CAWUFW010000119.1, read on the forward strand.
ACTGAAAAAACCATAGGTTTCAGGCACGTTATAGTTAGAAATTAGCATTTAAAAAACCTTAAAAATTCACTGAAAAACCATAAGGTTTTAGGGACAGTTATAGTTAGTTGGACATTGCACTCGTACAAAACCCGTGAAATTCCCCCTTTATAGTTAGTTCAGGTAACTATAACTCGCGCCCGCAATGCACTGCTGATGATGTCACATATTACATCACTCATGACATGGTCAGTGACATCACTGATGACATCACTGATGACATCTCAAATGACATCACTGATGACATCATCCATGTGAGAATTTAATGCACCTCCTCACACCCTAATATAACCTTTGATACACCCACTCTAAATTACAGACTGCCATTCTCAAAACCATAGACACTCCAACACCAATAACTACATACCCACTCACTGATTCTTAGGTCTACACACACACATCCACTCACTCACCCGTACAGTCACTCATACTTATGGTCACTCAGTACAGGACTATCATATGCACTCATACTCCTATATAGACACTCAAACACCGCCACTCATCCATAGAGGTACTCACACACCTAGTCAGTCATGCAAATAATTAAACACACTGCCATTTACTCACCTATACAGTTATACACACACCAGCTCACTTACTCATACAAATACTAGCACATTCTTACGCTCTTATACAATCACTGATACAAGCACACACTCATCCATACAGTCACTCTCACAATCACACACTCTCGCTTATAGCTATTTATATACTCCAACACACATATATACTGCCTTTCACATATGTAGTTACTCACACATGTACCACTGGGACATACATTCACTCACTATCACACTCTTACACACACTTACCCACCCATACAGTCTATCACAGATGCACTCTTGAAACCATCCACCCAGTGAATCACCCACTCACACATCTATGCACAGAGTCGCACACACCCCACCCACACAAACACTCAGGCACCCATACAGATACTCAGACAACCAATCAATAACTCATATAGACACTCATGTAGCTATTCACAAACCCATGCACCACTTACACAGCAACAGACAGACGGATACAGACATTCACCCAGTTTAGTCACTAACCCATGCATTCAGTAAGATATGTTTAATCACTCACTTATCGAGTTAGTCACGCACCTACTAAATCATCCATACAGACACTTATACACCCACTCATTCTTCAATACGCCTTTCCCTATATATATTAAAAATATTTAAACTTTACAGAAACACACAGTCACTGGATGATGTCATCAGTGATGTCATTTGAGATGTCATCAGTGATGTCACTGACCATGTCATGAGTGATGTAATATGTGACGTCATCAGCAGTGCATTGCGGGGCGCGAGTTATAGTTACCTGAACTAACTATAACGGGGGAATTTCACGGGTTTTGTACGAGTGCAATGTCCAACTAACTATAACTGTCCCTAAAACCTTATGGTTTTTTCAGTGAATTTCTAAGGTTTTTTAAATGCTAATTTCTAACTATAACGTGCCTGAAACCTATGGTTTTTTCAGTGAATATATATATATATATATATTGTGAAAGCTTCTGGGACCCGCCCTGCTTCGCAAGACTTCCGTATCCCAGGACGAAACAGAAGGATGGCACACAGGAATCTTTAGAAGAGCAGTTTATTAGGCTTGAACTGCTTCCATTGTTTTTTCAAGCAATCATCACGCAAAGTGCAAGGTGCATGTATACCCCAAGTCAGACCTTTCCGTTTCGGCCATAGCTTTCTACTGGGTCATAGAGTTCAGTGCACAGAGTGTCTTTTAAAGGGACAGCTGCTCCCTTTCCCAACACCAATTTGAAAAAAGAACTTTATGTATGTCTTAAAGGGAAAAGACACATTTACAATAATTCAAAAATAGAATATATTATAACTTCATTAATTGTTGAACAAAATAGCTGTGAAGTACACAATTAAAATCGCAAAACTTGAGTATTTTGAACATCGATCAGACAGATCTTTACAACATATGGGTCAGACAAACATAATAGATCACTGGATATGTGATTATGCAATTCCTGGTAATCTGACATTGCTTCAAAAGTCACATTTACTTATAATGTATCAGGAGAAATGCTTAGTTAGACATGTATAGGAGGGGATAAAGTGCAATGTGCATCCTCTATATTGCACATAGAGAGTAATAGTGCTGCGTGTCATTATTATATTGTACACATGCGCATAAAGTGCAAAGTGCTTCCCTTATGTTACTTGTAAAAGTGCAGTGTGCTTGATCATCCTAAAATTCAAACAACGCTCATATAAGAATGGTAAATATTTGGCGAAAAGATGTAAAAATTTAAATATATCGGATGTAAAGCACAACATGATTACGCACGAATATATAAAGTGCACCGTATTACTTTTAAAGTGCGCATGCGGTTCTGAACATAAAGTGCAATGTGCTTCTCCTGTTAAGTACAAGGAGTATGAGGTGCTATGTGCTGCTCCTATATTAAAATATTAAAACATATTGACTCCTATATTGCACTAACTGGTATAAAGTGCATGGTGCATGGTGCTTTTCTTGTAAAGTACAAAGGAACATGAGGTGCCCTTGCTTCTCCTAAGTTTAGATATTTAAACTCCTCTATTGCACTTAATAATATAAAGTGCAATATGATATTCTTGTGAAGTACAAGAAAAGTGCCTCGTGCTTATCCTTTATTCCACCAGAGCAATTTAGGCAAGATTTCATCTTACAGTTAAAAACAATGTCATCAAATCCAATATTGTCTAAAAAGAATATGACAGTCCTCTCCATATGTGTCTAAAAGTATGCGAATCTATTTCCCAAGGGGTACAGAGACAATATAACGCAAACCCACAGTTTCCTAACCTTCATAACTCAAATAGAAAATGCTTCCTAGCAATCATCCCTATGCCTGGAGTGCGGAGACAGACTCTTAGCACATAACTATATTTCATTTCAACCTCGGTGACAGGATAAAAAGGTATTTTCAAATAAGATTAGAGATATTCCATAGGTGATCAAAAGGCATCATGGGAAATGCTATAAAAATATGTACATATGACATATATATACATATATATATTTTTTTGACCACCCAAAAACCCTTAAATTACCCTTACTACCCTTACTACCCCAATATCCATCACCCCCTAAATTTCTAAAGTTACCCTTACTACCCCACTACCCATTCCCCCTGAACCCTAAAATTACCCCTGGCATCTCAAAACCCAAACCCACCCTGAACCCTAAAACTACGCCAGGAACCCCAAAACCCAAACCCACCCTGAATCCTAAAATTACGCCTGACACCCCCATACCCACCCTGACCCCCAAAATTAACCCTTGCACCCCAAAACTCAAACACCCCCTGAACCCTAAATTTAACCCTTGCAACCCAAAATCCAAACGGACCCTGAACCCTAAAATTACCCCTGGCACTCCAAAAACCAAACCCACCCTGAACCCTAAAATTACCCCTGACACCCTGAAACCCATTCCCGCCCTGAACCCCAAAATTAACCTGTGCACCCCAAAACCCAAACGCACCCAGAACCATAAAATTACCCCTGGCACCCCACAAACCAAACTCACCCTGAACCCTAAAATTACCCCTGACACCCAAAAACCCATACCCACCTTGAACCCCAAAATTAACTCTTGCACCCCAAAACCCAAACACACTCTGAACTCTAAATTTAACCCTTGCACCCCAAAACCCAAATACACCCTGAACTCTAAAACTACCCCTGGCACCACAAAAACACAAACACAACCTGAACCCTAAAATTACCCCTGACACCCCAAAACCCATAACCACCCTAAATCCCCAAAATGAACCCTAAAATTACCCCTGGCATCTCAAAACCCAAACCCACCCTGAACCCTAAAACTACCCCAGGAACCCCAAAACCCAAACCCACCCTGAATCCTAAAATTACGCCTGACACCCCCATACCCACCCTGACCCCCAAAATTAACCCTTGCACCCCAAAACTCAAACACACCCTGAACCCTAAATTTAACCCTTGCAATCCAAAATCCAAACGCACCCTGAACCCTAAAATTACCCCTGGCACTCCAAAACCCAAGCCCACCCTGAACCCTAAAATTACCCCTGACACCCTGAAACCCATACCCGCCCTGAACCCCAAAATTAACCTGTGCACCCCAAAACCCAAACACACCCAGAACCATAAAATTACCCCTGGCACCCCACAACCCAAACTCACCCTGAACCCTAAAATTACCCCTGACACCCAAAAACCCATACCCACCTTGAACCCCAAAATTAACTCTTGCACCCCAAAACCCAAACACACTCTGAACTCTAAATTTAACCCTTGCACCCCAAAACCCAAATACACCCTGAACTCTAAAACTACCCCTGGCACCACAAAAACACAAACACAACCTGAACCCTAAAATTACCCCTGACACCCCAAAACCCATAACCACCCTAAATCCCCAAAATGAACCCCAAAATTAAACCTTGCACCCCAAAACCCATACCCACCCTGAACCCCAAAATTAATCCTTGAACCCCAAAACCCAAACTCACCCTGAACCCTAAAATTACCCCTGGCACCCCAAAACCCAAACCCACCCTGAACCCTAAAATTACCCCTAACACCTCAAAACCCATAGCCACCCTGAGCCCCAAAATTAACCCTTGCACCCCAAAACCCAAACACGCACTAAACCCTACAATTACCCCAGGCACCCCAAAACCCAAACCCACCCTGAAACCTAAAATTACCCATGGCACCCCAAAACCCATACACAACCTGAACCCTAAAATTACCCCTGGAGCCCCAAAATCCATACCCACCCTGAACCCTAAAATTACCTCTGGCACCCCAAAACCCATACCCAACCTGAATCCTAAAATGACTCTTAGCACCCTAAAACCCAAACCCACCCTGAACCCTAAAATTACCCTTGCTACCCCAAAACCCATACCCACCCTAAAACTTAAAGTCACCCTTGGCACCCCAAAACCAAAATCCACCCTGAAGCCTAAAATTAATCTTGGCACCCCAAAATCTATACCCCTACACCCCAAAACCCAAACCCACCCTAAACCCTATACTTACCTTATACTTACATGTAAAACACATATGCCTTTACCATTCATGCCTTTACAACGAAATAAGCATTGTAATGCCATGCGTTGTAATGGCATTGCGATTTAATGGTAGTTGCGTTGTTACAACTGCGTTGTAATGGCAATGCGTTGTAACATTCACGTTGTAAAGGATGTTTCCCCTTGAACCCTCCAACTGCATCTGGACACAGTTATATCCTGGTGGTGGTAGACAATGCCACTAGGTATCCAGAGGCCTTCCCCTTAGAACCACTACAGTGCCTGTAGTGGCCAGGGCACTCCTGGGAATCCTTTCCAGAGTGGGCTTCCCATGGAGGTCGTAATGGACAGAGGTACCAACTTAATGTCCAGTTATATAACTGCAATATGGAAAGAGTGTGGAGTAAACTACAAGTTTACCACACCCTACCATCCACAGTGCAATTGACTTGTTGAAAGGTTCAACAAGACCCTAAAGGGTATGATCATGGGACTCCCAGAAAAGCTTAGGCGAAAATGGGATGTCTTACTACCCTGACTTCTCTTTGCCTACAGGGAGGTTCCTCAAATATTAAATGTTTAAATACATTTATTTATAGTTTGCACATCACGGAGTTTTGGACAATATTATGGTGCTGCTGTCACTGCCTGACAATCTATCACAGTGAAGCACAAAATTCAATATATTATTTCAAGCTGGATGACCATAATATATGTACATAAATATAATGACAAATGACAAAATACTTATTAGATATAAATATCTAGTCCGCTAAAAGCCCAAATCACGGTATAAATACCAGAAGTCATGATATCAGGTAACATAACGTCAGAAAACTTAATTAGCAGCAACAAATGGAACTAAATTAAAATGATACAAGATAAAAAGTGCCAGTGTGCATGTTTCATCCAATAAAGTGCTTAAGTGCAACGAATATGTTTCAGTGAATTGCGTGTTTTGTTGGTCATTTTTTTGTGTGTGAGGACAACCCACATATTGTTCCCACTTATATCAATATTTTAGTGTTTAATAGTGGAATATAAAAATAGTTTACAGGGAATTCATGGGGGAGTAGGGTAATTCCATCCCTAGGTGTGGAGGGGTAATTGCATAAATAGGGATAAGGGATAAAGAATAAGACACACAAACTTAAAGAGGGACAGACCATATAGGAAATATTAAAAATATATACATTAAAAAAAGTATTGATCTAATATTTCATATATACCATAAAATTCTATAAACCATCTAAAAAATCCTAATAAATAGTTTATAAAATGTTTAATAAAAGTTGGTAAGAGTTAATAAAAAAGGTCCCATATAAGTTCTATAGATAGTTATGCATGTCTTCACTATTATTCAATCCATTGGGGGTCTTGCTGTCCAGCTCAAGAATAAAACGCGTTTCAAGTTGACGTAATTTTCTCTCTCTATTTCCTCCTCGTTTTGAATTGGGCACCGCATCAATCACAAAATAGTTAAGACATTCTAGTTTGTTGTCATGAACAGCTTTAAAATGTCTAGCTACAGGATATGTAGCATCGCTGTTCACGATAGCCCTCAGATGTTGAAGGATTCTCACGTGCACCTGCAATTTAGTGCTACCTACATACCTTAGGTTGCAGATGCACGTGAGAACATACACAGCGAATTCCGTCCTACAGTGAAAGTTGCCCTTTATTTCCCTAGGTTTGATGTCAAAAGCTGTGTTAAAATGAGTGGTGTTCACACCAAACCTGCAGGCTCTACAGGATGAACATTTGTAAAAACCATTATGAGGATTGAGCCAGGATGTGGGCAAAGTAAGTTCAGGGCCAGATTTAACCAGATGGGTTCTCATTGAGGGTGCTCTTTTGAAAGTAATGGAGGGCATAGTGGGTAGTCTAGGAGCTAGGACAGCATCTGTCATGATAATGGGCCAGTTTTTCTTGATAATGGTTTTTATGTGTCATTGTTGGCTGCTATATTTGGTGGTGAACCTAATGGTTTCACACTGTTCCGTGCTGATAACTATTGGTGAGGGAGCCCCCTCTCTACTAGCCGAGTCATTGACTTTGTCTTGCACGAGGAGTGATTCTCTAGTCTTGGTCTTACTTGCAGCATCCCTTAACACTTTATTAGTATAGCCTCTTTCTTTGCATCTAAGGATAGATTTTTCCACATTTTTAGACAGTTCATTTTCTGTGCTACAAATCCTTTTCAATCTTAAAAACTCCCCAAAGGGATGCTCGCTATAAGATGTTTAGGTTGAGCACTTTGAGCATGCAGTGTGGTGTTGCCTGCTGTTTCTTTTCTGTGTAATGTTGTTTCTATTTTCATGTTGGAGATATAGACATGCACATCCAAAATTCATCCAAAAATTCAACAGATTTATCGCTTATATTAGATGTAAAATTACAATTCAGGTTATTGACATTGATATCTGTGATAAATGTTATGGCATTTTGTTCACTCACCTTCCAAATTATAAACACGTCGTCTATAAACCTGAACCAATGAATTACATGTGTATTGAATTGACTCGCATGGTCTCTCCTGAGTACCTGCTCCTCCCACCAGCCAACATGTAAACACGCATAGCTGGGGGAGAAGCAGGCACCCATCGCAACCCCTCGTTTCTGTCTATATATTTCCTTGTTGAATGTGAAGAAATTATTGAATAAGCACCATCTTACCAGCTCCACAATCATAGTATTGTGATTATAATACATTATGGGCCTTGTGTCTAGAAAATGTTTCATTGCTTTTAATCCCATTTCATGATCTATACTAGTGTACAGGGACTCTATGTCCAGGGTTATGAGTAACATACCATCTGTCCATTTTACCTTTTGCAGTTTAGATAAAAAGTCTCCTGTATCTTTAATGTAACTAGGTTGATTTTTAACAAGGTCCTGAAGAAAATAGCCAATGTATTTCGCGATGTTTTCACTGGCACCTCCAATAGCTGATATTATTGGTCTTCCAGGTACCGGAATTCTCTCCTTATGTATTTTAGGAACTAGGTATAAAGTCGGGAGTACTGGGTATTCTTTGTGCAAAAAATTTAATTCCTCCTTAGAGATGTAACTCATTCTTTTCCATTGTATGAGGTCTTTTTTGAGGCCTTCAGTTGCTTTGTTATAATTTCTCATATCAGATTTTTCATAACATTCATCGTTATTTAATTGGTAATACGCTTCCTTGATATAGTCTTTTATTGGCCAAATGACGACATTGCCTCCTTTGTCGGATTTGTTAATAACTATCTCATTGTTCCTCCTAAGTTTGTGTATCAATTTTTCATATTGTAAGTCCCGATGTTTGATTTTGCCTCTGGTTCGTTTAATTTTGTAGTTGAGATTCTTTAAGTCTTCTGTTACCCTAACAGGAAATATGTCCACAGCATCCTTCGGCATCATAGGCATAAATATTGATTTGGGCTTGAAGGGGCTGATTCCGGCACTAGACCTAATTATATTGAGTGATTCTAGAGTCTCCTGTGTTGATTGTGTAATTTCTTCTGATTGAGATGGTATTTCATCAGGAGATTCTCTATTCAAATTGTGTAGCGCTGATAGGGTAGAAGCATATGTTACTTTAAGGCTGATGTTAGTTGTTTCTGTATTGCCATTAGGATTTTTCTGAGGGTTTCCTTCTTTAATGCTGAAGAACTTTTTTAATTTAAGTTTTCTGATGAATTGAAATACGCCTACTCTTGTATTTGCATAATCGAAGTTTGATTCAGGGCAAAATGAGAGACCTAAAGCTAGCAACTGTGTTTCTGCTTTATTGAGAGTTATGTCAGAGAGGTTGATTACTGATTTTTGTTATTGCCCCGTTTCTTGCGTCATTGGGGTCTGTTGTTCCTTCCTCTTCCTGAGTTTTCTCCTCTCTCGTCTTCTTTTGTTTTTGCGTCTCCTACTGGCTTCTTTTGAATTCTTGGTCTCAGCGTTTGCATCCTGTCTGTAACTAAAAATCAATCTCCTCTGCTAAGCTTAATTTGGATGTAACTGGCATGGTGGTAGAGCCTGCGCTTTCCTCTGAGCCAGCATCACTTGTAGCAGAACTAAAATCTATGTTGGATGTTGATTCTTCACTTGATTCATCCACTACATGGCTAGTTTGACGTGTCTCTCTGGGTATAATATTCAGCTTTTTTCTTTTTACGTTGTCGTATTTACGGGCAAATGTGAATATTCTTCCATGTTCATAGTCTTCTTTGTCCCTGATATATTTGTGAGCTTTACGAATTTTAATTTTGTCTTCCTGTTTTTTAATCCTCTCTTGTATTTCCTTTTTGGCCTTAATAATGTACTCTTGTGCTTCACTTTTAGCCAGTTCCAAGTTGATTTTTTCTATTTCTAGTCGTAGGGCATCGCCATCAATTTTAGCATATTTTATTAGAATTCTCACTAGATTCATTGAGGACATTAAGTTGTTTTCAGCCCATTCCTTCAACATTTCAGCATTTGGATTTTCGTAGCTTGGGGCTAAAAGAATACGAAGTCCCCATGGGACTCTGCCTGCCTCTTCGTATTTAGTCAAAAACTTTTGCTCCCACCATTTTGTAGTTTCACTTCTCATGAGTTTCTCTAACGATTTGAGCAGTACTTTGACATCGGTTTCCCTATTGGCGCTGCCCTCCACCTGAGGTTGGTTTTTAATTTCAGCAGTTGGTGTATTGTTAAATAACTCCTCAGCCGCTTGTTCCCTTTCTTGCAAGGTTTGCTCCGACATGCTTGAAAAAACGCTTCACACTCTTCTTGTGTAATGTATCTAATACACGAGTGGCGTTTAGAGAATATTACGTCCTGCTACCTCCCCACCTGCACGTGTGCCGTGTTTACTCACCAAATGGCGATCAATCCAAGGTCAGTCATCCGACTCAGCCTGTGATTATTTCCACCTTGGCGAAATGCTTCTCGGCCGTATCAGGGAGTTTCCGCGCTTTTCTCCTCCCGGAAAGACAGACTTCGTTTTGGCTGAAAGCGGAAACCTCTAACGGGGAGGGGGTTCGTTGACGAGAGCAGCCAGCTCCCGTTTTTAAATCCAAAATAGTTTGCAGCGCCCTTCTTGTACATCCATCGGCACCACCTGCCAAGAACGGGCACAAACTCCAGTTTGAGGTACGAAAATATAAGTTTATTGCAGTGTTAATCCAGCAGACATGACGCGTTTCGGTAACCACCGTTACCTTGATCACATGAGCAATACGTATTTCCGTCCCACTTTAAATACACCCTTTCCTTCGTGACACAACATAATGAATATAGACAAAAGACTATTCATTCCAAAGGCTGACTTTCATAATATGGTATTGGTTTACCTGATACAATCTATTAAACCAAGTGTGTAGATGCTTTGCGGGTGTATTCTCCTGAGGTATTCCAAATATTAAATGTTTAAATACATTTATTTATAGTTTGCACATCACAGAGTTTTTGACAATATTACAGTGCTGCTGTCACTGCCTGACAATCTATCACAGTGAAGCACAAAATTCAATATATTATTTCACGCTGGATGACCATAATATATGTACATAAATATAATGACAAATGACAAAATACTTATTAGATATAAATATCTAGTCCGCTAAAAGCTCAAATCACGGTATAAATACCAGAAGTCATGATATCAGGTAACATAACGTCAGAAAACTTAATTAGCAGCAACAAATGGAACTAAATTAAAATGATACAAGATAAAAAGTGCCAGTGTGCATGTTTCATCCAATAAAGTGCTTAAGTGCAACGAATATGTTTCAGTGAATTGCGGGTTTTGTTGGTCATTTTTTTGTGTGTGAGGACAACCCACATATTGTTCCCACTTATATCAATATTTTAGTGTTTAATAGTGGAATATAAAAATAGTTTACAGGGAATTCACGGGGGAGTCGGGTAATTCCATCCCTAGGTGTGGAGGGGTAATTGCATAAATAGGGATAAGGGATAAAGAATAAGACACACGAACTTAAAGAGGGACAGACCATATAGGAAATATTAGAAACAAATACATTAAAAAAAGTATTGATCTAATATTTCTTATATACTATAAAAATTCTATAAACCATCTAAAAAATCCTAATAAATAGTTTATAAAAAGTTTAATAAAAGTTGGTAAGAGTTAATAAAAAAGGTCCCATATAAGTTCTATAGATAGTTATGCATGTCTTCACTATTATTCAATCCATTGGGGGTCTTGCTGTCCAGCTCAAGAATAAAACGCTTTTCAAGTTGATGTAATTTTCTCTCTCTATTTCCTCCTCATTTTGAATTGGGCACCACATCAATCACAAAATAGTTAAGACATTCTAGTTTGTTGTCATGAACAGCTTTAAAATGTCTAGCTACAGGATATGTAGCATCGCTGTTCACGATAGCCCTCAGATGTTGAAGGATTCTCACGTGCACCTGCAATTTAGTACTACCTACATACCTTAGGTTGCAGGTGCACGTGAGAACATACACAGCGAATTCCGTCCTACAGTGAAAGTTGCCCTTTATTTCCCTAGGTTTGATGTCAAAAGCTGTGTTAAAATGAGTGGTGTTCACACCAAACCTGCAGGCTCTACAGGATGAACATTTGTAAAAACCATTACGAGGATTGAGCCAGGATGTGGGCAAAGTACGTTCAGGGCTAGATTTAACCAGATGGGTTCTCAGTGAGGGTGCTCTTTTGAAAGTAATGGAGGGCATAGTGGGTAGTCTAGGAGCTAGGACAGCATCTGTCATGATAATGGGCCAGTTTTTCTTGATAATGGTTTTTATGTGTCGTTGTTGGCTGCTTTATTTGGTGGTGAACCTAATGGTTTCACTCTGTTCCGTGCTGATAGCTATTGGTGAGGGAGCACCCTCTCCACTAGCCGAGTCATTGACTTTGTCTTGCACGAGGAGTGATTCTCTAGTCTTGGTCTTGATCTTACTTGCAGCATCCCTTAACACTTTATTAGTATAGTCTCTTTCTTTGAATCTAAGGATAGATTTTTCCACATTTTTAGACAGTTCATTTTCTGTGCTACAAATCCTTTTCAATCTTAAAAACTCCCCAAAGGGGATGCTCGCTATAAGATGTTTAGGATGACCACTTTGAGCATGCAGTGTGGTGTTGCCTGCTGTTTCTTTTCTGTGTAATGTTGTTTCCATTTTCATGTTGGAGATATAGACATGCACATCCAAAATTCATCCAAAAATTCAACAGATTTATCGCTTATATTAGATGTAAAATTAAGATTCAGGTTATTGACATTGATATCTGTGATAAATTTTATGGCATTTTGTTCACTCCCCTTCCAAATTATAAACACGTCGTCTATAAACCTGAGCACTTTGAGCATGCAGTGTGGTGTTGCCTGCTGTTTCTTTTCTGTGTAATGTTGTTTCCATTTTCATGTTGGAGATATAGACATGCACATCCAAAATTTCAACAGATTTATCGCTTATATTAGATGTAAAATTAAGATTCAGGTTATTGACATTGATATCTGTGATAAATTTTATGGCATTTTGTTCACTCAGTGATGTCATCAGTAATGTCACTGACCATGTCATGAATGATGTAATATGTAATGACATCAGCAGTGCATTGCGAGGGCGCGAGTTATAGTTAGCTCAACTAACTATAACGGCCGAATTTCTCTGGTTTTGTACGAGTAAAATGTCCAACTAACTATAACGTCCCTGAAACCTGTGGTTTTTTCAGTGAATTTCTAAGGTTTTTTAAATGCTAATTTCTAACTATAACGTCCCTGAAACCTATGTTTTTTTCAGTGAGTTTCTAAGGTTTTTTAAATGCTAATTTCTAAGTATAAAGTACTTGAAACCTATAGTGCGTGACTAATTGAAGGAGTGCATGCATAATAGCTGAGTGATTGGATAAGTGCATAGGTACTGGCTGGGTGATTGGAGGAGTGCGTGGGTAGTGCACGGATGATTGGAGCAGTGCATGGGTAGTGCCTGTGTTATTGCATGAGTGGATGAGTAGTGCCTGGTTGAATGCAGGAGTGCATTGGTAGTGCCTGGGTGATTTTATAAGTGGATATGTATTGTTTGGATGATTTTGTAAGTGCATAGGCTTTGCCTGAGTGATTGCATGAGTTTATGGGTAATGCCTGGATGATTGTATGAGTGCATGGGTAGTGCCTGGATGATTGCATGAGTGCATGGGTACTGCCTGCGTGATTGGAGGAGTGCAAGGATAGTGCATGGTGATTTTATAAGTGCATGGATAGTGACTGGGTGATTGGAGGAGTACATGGCTACTGGCTGGGTAATTGAAGGAGTGAGTAAGTAGTGTCTGGGTAATTAGAGGAGTGCATGGGTAGTGCATAAGTGATTGGAGCAGTGCATGGGTAGTGACTGGGTTATTGCATGAGTGGATGAGTAGTGCCTGGGTGATTGGAGGAGTGCATGGGTAGTGCCTAGGTGATTTTGTAAGTGGATAGGTATTGTTTGGATGATTTTGTAAGTGCATAGGTAATGCCTGGGTGATTGCATGAGTGCATGGTTACTGCATGGGTGATTCTATCAGTGGAAGAGTAATGTCTGGGTGATTGAAGAAGTGCTTAGGTAATACTTGAGTGATTGCAAGACTGTAGAAGTAATGTCTGGGTGATTGCAGGAGTGTGTGGGTACTGCCAAACTGATTAAAGGTGTGGATTAGTAATGCCTGGGTGATTTAAGTACATCGGTTATGCTTCAGTGATTGAAGGAGTGCATGAGTACTGCTGAGGTGATTTGGGGAGTGAGATGATTGAGTTTGAAAAAATGAATAACTGCAATAAAAGTGACTGTAAACATTAATTCATATTATTATGCTTATTACATTATTTCATCTTACCTTCTGTATTGAAGTATATATCAAACTCATTGAAACTATTTTACAGTTGTTTCATTGTAAAGTAAATTTAAAATATTTTCAAACTTTAGTTTTACTTTCTGTAAAAGAGAAGAAAAATACTGTTATTGCAAATAATATGATAGGTTTAAGAACACAACATAATTTTAGAATTACATAACATATTCAGGTTCTCTTTTTGCTGTTTTCAGATTCTATTGAATTTCACCATACACAGTGATTTCAATGTTGATCATCATATAACAGCGGGCAAAAAAATACAATCAATAAGATTGTAAAAAAAAAAATCTCTTTTCAAAATATTTACAAGTTCAACTCTCTGTTTACATTTTCAAAAATAAACACTCTCATTTACATTGCATATAATACAAAGATCAAATATATGAACTACTTCTTTCAAACACAATTTTCCAAATGCAATATCAAAGAACAGAAACGATAAATCAAACACTAATTGTTCACATCTTCCCAATAGGCCGAATGATGTTTCCGAAATCATTTGCATTGAAAATATCCAAAATAAACTCGTTAATTCATCGTTACATCTTCCCAATAGGCCAAATGATGTTTTCAAAACTTTGGCATCAAAAATATCAGATATGAATTTGGTAATTCGTAAGGCAACCGACATTTGATTTCCAAATGGGCATTATTACAATGTGTCCATCCTTTATTGCATCTTAAATACACAGTATAGTGTCCCGATGTTGTACTAGGTCCATCATGGAAAATAATAGCCACTGCTTTAAAAGTTCTTCCTGAAATTGACACTTGACTTGCCTCAAAAACATTTATTTTGGTTTCCAATTTTTTTCCATCTGCTGTACCACGTTGTAGCATTAAAATGACATATTGTCCAAATCTTTCTATAAATAATGTTGACAACATTTCTGATTTGCAGTGAGTACATTTCATATCTTGATTAGCTGATTTTACTAATTTGTTAAAAGACACTGTTTTGCAATCTGGTATTGTCAACTATATGAATCGTTCAGTGTCTATTTCAGTGGTAGAAGAAAATGAACAATCTTCACATTTATGATGCCATCTGTAACGTAGTCCAAACAGATTTTCAATTTGTATTCCTTCATCTTCCAATACTGCAAGCATAAACATAAGAAATTCTTGAGCATCTTGTTGTACATTAAGTGTAAATTGTGAAGAACCAGAACATAAATCCAAAAGATGCCGAATGCCAGAAGCAGTATGGATTTTAGTTTTATCAGTTTTCAACTTTTCAAAAATATAATGTAACAAAGAACAGAATCTTTTTTCTCGATTTTCAATAATTTGATGATGAAGATTTTCTAGAAAAAACACGACGTTCACAATTACATTAGCATAGCAGTTGATAACTGAACTATTTTCTAACTGGTATCCCACATATCATCAACAGTGTCCATTTTCATTTTCTTTACAGCCTGAACATTCTCTTGAATTGTTTTCTTCTTTCCAACCTCACTAGAGTGTTTCTCATATTTTCGTTTTGGGCATACTACACGTTTTTCATATATGGGATATTCACCTAAGTTAGGAGCATACAGTCTTCTTAACCGATTATACTCTCTTACACAATTTGCATCTGCACTAACCTTTTTCTCATCAAAATCAATCAAATACAATCCAGATAATGTTCTTACACGAGACAATGCAACATATGCCATACCCTCTTTAAAAACTGTACTTCCAATATTTACCAAAGCACTGTCTACACTTAAACCTTGAGATTTATGAATGATCACCGCATATGCTAAAGAAAGAGGAAACTGTTTTCTACAAACATACAAATCTTTAACAAGCAAAAAACGAACAGCACAACGTCCAATCTGTTTTACCTCTTCAATCTGATCAAATTTAATGTTCAAAAATTCAATTCTATCTCTGTTCTGAAAATTTACATAATCAACAACTTTTCCCATTGCTCCATTCACTAAACCTTTTTCAACATCTAAATTACGCCGTAATATTACCCGACAGTTTACACATACATATAAAGTCTTTTCCAAACCAGCAGTCTTAGATACAGATTTTTCCAAAGAATCTAATTTTGACTGTAATTTCTCTGACAGAAGAAAAGCAACCCCTTCGTGCTCCATTTTATCAATGGCTTCCATTTTCACTATTGGTTGTTTCCCCAGTTTCAAAAGTTCTTGATTGAATGTAGAGCACTCTTGCAGTGTTGGCATTAGGCAAACTATAGTCTTCTTTTCTCCAATTTTTTTGTACATTATTTCAGGTGCAATATTTTCATTTGGAAACAAGTTCGTTAGTAGTCGACTTTGTAAAGCTTCTTTACCATCTTTTGTCAAGACACCAATTCTAATATCTTGAAGAATGTTTCCATAATGTTCATCACTTGCATGTCGCATATTCTTAATAAGTTCTTTATTTTAAAAAGAGACCAAATTTTCACATTTCCAATACTTCCCAAAGATTTCCTAGTGTCTTCATGGACAAGTGTTTTAAAAACTGGTTGCCCTTTCACAGGAGTAAGTTGTAATAGATCGCCGAATACAATTACATGTTTTCCTCCAAATAAAACATCATAATCTGTTTTTAAAATCTGTTGCATTCTTAAATGTACAAAGGCAAGCATTACGTTTGAGACCATGCTCACCTCATCAATTATCAGAAGTTTCATTTTCTTTAGTACTCTTAAAACTTCTGAACAAGCTTCTCCAGATAGCTTGTGATATTCCAACTAATTTTCATGTTCAACTGGTAGCATCAGTAAACAATGTAATGTAATCCCTTTAATGTTGTGTGCTGCTAACCCAGTTGGAGCGGTTACAACACAAGATAAATGTGATTCAGTGGTTTTCTATAGATAACTGGTCAAAACTTTAATTAAGAAACTTTTTCCTGTACCAGCTTGACCACTGATATACATTCGAATAGGTTTAAATGATGTGCAGTTGCATTCTTTTTTTCATGAAGTAAACCATGCTCTATCTGTTGTGTAACTTGCTGATATATTTCTTTCTGTTCAATATTTAGTTGTTCTTCCAAGTTTCCCAACTCCATAATATCCTGTTGTGCTTGTTGCATTGCCGTTTCTACTTCATCATGGCTATTGCTGCTTCATTTTCAAGAATTGGTTGTCCTAGCGGATCTTGACTTAGTGGAGCAGAACTCTGACTATCTTGAGAACTGTCTCTAGCAATTTCAGCTGCAATACTAGTTTCTTGTTCAATCTCTTCATTCAACATTTGTAGATAATTTGGAAAAACTGTGCATTCAATGCTATCTTTACATGCATTAAAAGAATCTTCATAGCACTCAAAATCTCCAAGTAATTCCATTTCAGTACGCCAAGGCTTGAAGAGTTGCAGAAGTGCTAAATAGAAAAATTCCCTTTTATCTACAGTAGCACAACTGAGTTTCCTGTGATTAATAAGATTTCCTTTGGTAAGTTTTACCAAACATCCATCACATCCAATTACTGCATATTTTTCTTCATTTATATTTTCTGTAACATTTCTCTTAAAGCTGTAATATTGCAGTACTTCATAGAGACATATGTTTTCCAGATGTGGACTTCTTTTAGGATAGTATGTATCCAACATGTTTGTTTTAACAATATCTGTACTTTCCGGTTCATTTAATGCTAAGTATTCAATTTCTTGTACAGATTTCAATACTCAATTTTGTGTTGCATCCAAGACCTAGACTTACCCAAATGATTCCTCTTGACTTTGAATATAAACTTGCAGATGTCAACCGATCCGAACATTCGTAGCATCCAATCTCTCGATGGGAAAGCATCTTCAAACTAAAGCTGTACAATTTGTTACTAAGAGTCTTCTCTTGTGAAATTTCTTCCCACCTTTCTTTCAACTCTATCTTTTCAGATTTTGTTATATATGATGTAACATAGCGAGCAACAGCAATTGAATTTTCTGCAACATACTGGATATCCATATTTGCATTCCACATCATTAAAGTCACTGTATTGTAATCATTAATATACTTTGAATCTTCACTTCTTTTTATATTGTAAGTATTCTTTGGAGATTTTCGAGTTATAGTATGTCTCACTGCTGACATGAAACTGTTGACTCTTCCTTTGGAAATTACTGGACGTGGGAATCCAAAACGACATTTTGTATAACATTTTTCCTTTGACTTGTATTTCCGTCAACAATATTTCCCACATAGATGACTTTGAAACCGAAAACTTGTTGTCTTAAGGTAATTTCTCCTCCTGTTTTTGGAATAGCACAGGTAACATAGTCTTCAATGAAAGACAAAACAGTCTCATCAGAATCGGTTCCAAATTTAGGTGCATCCTTGATCCATAATAGCATATGAATATGAGGAGCACCTCTGGCTTGGTACTCCTTTCTCCAAAAGAAATCAATAACTTCTCCAAGAGATGGGTTATTTTTATTGCAGATAAAAGACATCATAGCTTGAAACCTATGATTAAAATATCTGCACACATTTACAGGATCCAAGAAACACAGTTCTCCAGCTGTCTTCAATTCAATGTTTTTAATATTTGAATTTGCTTCTTGTAGAAATTCAAGTAAATCATCCCATGCGTATTCAGCACAGCTTAGCTTAACAAACCACGTAGGGGTTCCTAAGTTCCTTAACATACATTTAAGTTCTCCGTGACAATGATACCAATACTCATTAGTACCACGTTGACACGCCATCAAATTAATCAACTGAGATTCTAAATGATTGTCTCTTTGCTGTACTTTGTCCATGAATTCCTTTGCAGGAACATGTGTAAGATGAACTTCTGTTTTTAATATATGGT
Organism: Calotriton arnoldi; assembly: GCA_963921515.1. Taxonomy (NCBI): domain Eukaryota; kingdom Metazoa; phylum Chordata; class Amphibia; order Caudata; family Salamandridae; genus Calotriton; species Calotriton arnoldi. The sequence goes on from CAWUFW010000119.1 coordinate 91,946, forward strand.
TCACTGCATATGAAAGTCCAGGCAAGGCACTTTCAAACAGAAGATGAAATATATATGTAATACATTGTCGAACTCTTGGATCTTCTGAGTACAATCTTGTTGTACGATATTCTGAAGCTGGAATCTGCACGGGTCGTTCATCATATTGTCCACCTTTTCCAGTGGGGAAGAGCTATGGAAAACAATGGCTTCTAAACTTCTTTCCCAAACACTCATAGGAATTCCCTTCACTTTCTTCATTTGGAATATTTCAATGGTATTTCCAATCACTTCTTTTGAATGTAAAGGATGTATACTATAATGTACATACATTTCTTCACTCCTGGAGACATCCACTTTTTCGATTTGGCCAGTTGAATTTTCTCTATCATCTCCTAAAGATATTTCTTCTTCGTCCACATGTATATTTTTATAATAAATATTGTTTTGTATAAGATATAATGTAGCTTTTTGAAGTTTGGCGACATCTACTAACTCTTGCCATATTTTCCGACTCTTTGTTGGTACACCATTAACTAGAATAACTACAGGTTCACTTTCCTCTCTCTCTACACCAACAGTTTCAATATTTTTCTTAAACTCTAAAGGCAAATACACAACTCTTCCTTTTAAACCTCTTTGTAAATCTGTTGGAGGCAGCTTACCTGTTTTAGGCTCCATACGAACAATAGCCTTAAACAGGTGCACAGATTGTATAAGAATAGATTCATATGTATTTAAATCTACTAGTTCTGAAGGAATACCTACCAACTCTAGGTTATTATGTACAGCTCTAGCTGGCATGTTATTTTCTTCTAGTTTGCTGTAACAATATTTACAAATACGTTGATCACTACCCAACTCAAATCAACCGTCCACCAACAAATAAGCACCAAATTGCTCCCACTTATCATTGTTTTCCTTTTCACTTTTTAAATACACATCAACATTCCTAGTTTGACTTCTATAGTGAGTACGTCGACAACAGATACAAACATAGGGGGTCATTATGATGGCGGCCAGAAAATCTCCCCGACCGCCATGGTAGTGGGAAAAGACTGCCCACATGGTCCGCGGCATCACCGCCGGTCGAATTACGATGACCAGCGCTCGAAATCCGACCGCAGCGGTCGGATCGCGGACCTTAACATTGCGGCGGTTGCTGCTACCCGCAGCACCGCTGCGATGTCCAAATGGGCATGTTCAGCATTTCCCTGCACTACGTGGCAGTCACTGCACAGTGCCTGCCACCTGGTACAGGGGAATTTCGGTGGGGCCATGGGTACCCCCCCAGAGCACCCTCAACCTCCAAACATCGGGGGCCCTCCACGGGCCCCCGGAAGACAATCTCCGCATGCCTTTCCATGGCGATCTGACTGCTGCGGAAAGGCTGGCTACCGCCGGCATCATAATCATGCCGTCGGAGCCTGCTCTGCACCGCCACCATTATCCCGGTCCTTTTCCGCCCGCCAGGCAGGAGTGCGTATGGCGAGCGGCGATAAAGCGGCGGTCGGAATTTCCCACCGCCGCGGTCGCCACCGCCATCCTAATCGGATCAGCGGTTTTCTGGCTTGTGGTGCGGGCGGATCTCCACCGCCGGTCCGGCGGGCACCACCGCCGGCCGGGCGGTCGGCATCCGACCGCCATCGTAATAGGCCCCATAGTTTGGTTTTTCACAACAAACAACCTTAAACTTTGTATTTTCTTCTGCAAACTTCTGAGTACTACTATCTTCCACCTCTTCTTCAACACCTACACTTATGAAACTCTCACTTTCTCTACACTCCTCTTCAGGACCAAAGAAACGAAACTGTATATCATCACAAACTTTTTTACATCCAATACTGAACCATGCCAAAGAGCAGTGTTTATTTCACTTCAACATAATACAGGACTCTTTACATAGTACAATCTTCTTACTAACTTCCGCATTTCTGAGTGATGTACTGCTAACATTCTCAAATGATGAAAAGTACTTTGACACACTTTTCTCGAAAGACAAGCCAGAGAATGACCCTGCAAGCCAGTATATTTTCTCACTTTACAAGGATCTAGTCCTTGCAACATCTTAATTTTCTGTTTAACACTTTTTTTACCATACTCTCGTAAGAAATTTTGTGAAATATCAATAGATTCCTGTTGTATACTACAAATACTACTACAATCCCACCTATACACTGGAGCTTGTGAATGTCTCCCTTGAACTTCTTCAGCTATTACTTCTTCTACATTTCTAGGAACCATCTTTTCTTTTTCAATGGGACAACCATTTTTAACCTCATAAAAACGACCATTGGTATCAACTGCGTGAACTAATGTATTTTGTTGAAAATAGCTTTCTTCATTAAAAAGGTTCAGTACTAGAAGTGTGCTTCCATTCACCCCAAAAGTTATTGCAAAAGTTAGTTCTATTGACCAGTCTTTTCTTTTACTTTTCTCCTTCATAAACTGCATTGTTTTATTCAATGTTCTCATACTTTTCAAAACTAATATAAACAATCTTCTTTCAATTAAAAAGCGTTTTTGACTACACTTTCAATCTGTTGCCTTTTCTTGTAAAATGCAGATCTTCTTTTATATTTCTTGCAATCTTTCATAAAATTTTGCAGTACTCTACTTTTAAACATTTGTTTCCTAATATCCTATACTGTTTCATCCTTCTTTCATCATAGATTATTTTCCCAAAACATGATTTTCTATTAATATCTCCTTTTTTTGTTTCGTTCTGAATGGTTGTACTACTTTTCTTTTTCTTTTCTCCATTTTCTAAATTCGTAATCTTCTTTAAAACTCTTTTAACAAATTCTTTAGTTCTCTTAACAGAAGCCTTTTTCTTCAATGTCACATGTTGTACTTTGTCTGCTTTCACCTTTTCTGTTTCTTTTAAATAGTGCTCTTTTTTTCTTTTCTTTTGATCTTTTCTAGGCCTGGGCGGTGAACTTCGCTCCGTTCGCGGAGTTTGCGGAGTTTTCTGCACTTTGCACTCCGCGGAGCTCGCGGATTGCAGAAAAGTCCGCTTCACGATGTGCAGCAGAGATTTTTCCCCGCTCGCGATCGCGAACGGTAAGTTCACGATTGCGAGCTGCCGCTCTGGTAGAATTTCTACCCGAACGGCAGGAATACCAGCACAAACTGCAGTTCGCACTGCACTCCGCCACTCGCGGAACTTCGTGGAGTTTTTTTGTAACTTCGCGGAGTTACGCGTAGCAAAACTCCGCGAACTACGCCCAGGCCTAAAATCTTTTCTTGCCATACTCAATCTTTATTACTAATAATGGTGAGTATCTGAAAAGAAAGAAAAGTTTAAATACTTTCATTAAATCATTTAATATTAATAAAATAATGATATACAAATATTCTCATATATACATAAAAAAATATTTTAAATTGCATTTCAAAAGTATGTCAGACACTGCAGACAAAGGTCCAGAAAGAGGCAAGAGGGGTGCAGAAAGACCGAAGACGGTGTGAAAGATACATGAGGGGTGCAAAAAGAAGCAACAGAGGTGTACAAAGAAGCAAGGGGAATGCAGACTGAAGCAACAGAGGTGTAGAAAGAGGCAAGAGGGGTGCAAAAAGAGAGGAGAGGTGCAGAAAGAGGCATAAAAGGCGCAGAAAGAAGCAAGACATGTACAGAAAAAAAACAAAAAGAAAAGGAAAGAATGAACAGAGGTGTAGAAAGAGGAAACAGGGCTGCAGAAAGACCTAAAAGAAATACAGAAAGAAGCAACACATGCAGAAAGACACAAAAGAAGTGCAGAAAGAAAGAACAGAGGTACAGTGTCCGTGTGTTCTGTCTAAGTAATTGAAAGAGTGCATGGGTAATGCCAGGGTGATTGCATAGGTGCAGGGGTAATGTCTAGGAGATTGGTGGAGTGCATAATTTATTTATTTATTTTTGGAGTTTTATATAGTGCTTACAAGACCCAGAGGGGTATCAGAGCGCTTTGCAGCATACATGTAAAGAAACATAAACATTAGAATACAGTGAGTAGCATCAGAGTGCTGGAGGTCCTATAGATCAAGGTCATTGACCAGATGCATAGAGATGACGCTTGAGGAGAAATTCTTTTAGGTGTCTCTTGAAGTTCGTGAAGGAGGGATTAGTTCTGATGTGGGTAGGGAGAGAGTTCCAGATTTTTGGGACATTCCCTGAGAAAGAGCGGGAGAGGGCTTTTTGTTTTTGTCTTTTTAGGGGGATTAAGAGGAGCGAGTTGGAGTTTCTTAGGTTTCTTGATTGTCCAGCTTTTGTGAGTTTGGCTGTGAGGTAGTCCGGTTTGCTTGTGTGTAAGGCTTTATGGGTGAGACTGGTAGTTTTGAAAGCGCAGCATGCTTCGATAGGTAGCCATTTTAGGGCCTGTAATGCAGGGGTGATGTGGTCGTATTTCTTGGTACCTGTGACCATTCCTGCTGCTGCGTTTAGGGTGGTTCTCATGGGGGCTATGTGTGTTTTAGGTGTCCCAGTTAGTGTGGCATTTCCATAGTCAAGTCTGAACAGAACTAGAGATTGGGTTGCGATTTTTAGGTCATTGGGGGTATGAAAGGTTTGATTTTGTTGAGGAGTTTTAGGTTGTAGAGGGCGCCTTTTGCTGTGGAGTTTATGTGGGAGCTCATGTTGAGATTTGTGTCTAGAGAGATCCCTAGTGATTTAGCTGATTTTGCTGGAGTAAGTTTGCAGTTTAGAGTCAAGGTTGTTTATCCATTCTTGGATCTGAGGGGCTTGTTCATGATTGGAGAAGACAAGGATTTCGGTTTTTTCTTGGTTGAGTTTGAGGTGGTTGAGTGTTAGCCAATTTTCTACTTTTGAAAGTGTGGAGTTGAGTCTGAGGATGTCATCGAGGGAGGATACCTCGAGGTACAGCTGGGTGTCGTCAGCATAGAGGTGGTAGGTGATGTTTGCTTGTTTTAGAATGGTAGTGAGCGGTTCCATGTAAATGTTGAAGAGTGTGGGGGAGAGGACTGAGCCTTGAGGGACACCTCGAGTTGAGGGGGAGGTATCGGACAAAGAGTTTTTGATTTTTATTAATTGGGAGCGGTTATGTAGAAATGAGGAGAACCATTTTAGGACACTGCCATCTGCTCCAATACGCTTTTGTAGGGCGTCTAAGAGTAGAGTGTGATCTACTGTGTCAAAAGCAGCTGATAGGTCGAGGAGAACAAGTAGGCAGCATCTGTTAGAGTCAAGGGAGTTGTGAATGTCATCGGTTATGCTCAGTATAGCGGTTTCTGTGCTGAATCCCTTCCTGAACCCGGATTGGTGTGAGTAAAGTAGGTTGTTAGATTCCAGGTGTTGGTTCAGTTGGGCGAGAACACATTTCGCTAGGATTTTAGCTAGGAAAGGAAGGTTGGTGATGGGCCTAAAGTTTTTGAGGTCATTTGGGTCAGCATCAGTTTTTTTTAGAAGGGGGGTGACTTGGCCTTGTTTGAGGCAGTCGGGCATCAGTCCGTTGTTTAGGGAGCTGTTGATGATCTTTGTCCACAGTAGGGTTAGGGTGGGGTTGAGGTTCTTAGCCAGGGAGGCGGGTAGAGGGTCTGCATAGTGGTTGGAGGGTTTGGAGTTGGCAATCACCTTGGAAATGTCCTCTTCGGAGAGAGGTTTGAAGTCCTTCCAGCACTTGGGGGAAGATGGGGGTCTTGGGTGAACGCTTATTTTGGTGGTTGACAGAAGAGGGGTCTCGGCTTCGGGGAGTATGTCGTGAACTAGGGTTGGGTTAGGTTTCGTTATGGGTGAGGATTTGCTGTGTTGGGATTGAGGGTGTTGGTCTAGGGAGAGCTCGATATTGGTGATTTTGTCATTGAAGAATTTGGCCAGGTTGTTACACTGAAGTTTGGAGGCAGGGGGGTTTGCTTTGGTGGGTTTGGAGGTCTGTTTCTGGATGATGTTGAAAACTTCTTTTGGGCGGTTTTTGGCTTTGTCTAGTGCACTCCGGAAGAAGGAGGCTTTTTCCTTGATTACGTGCTTTAATTAGTTACTGCGTTCTTTTCTGAGCTGGGAGAGGTTGGTTGTGGATGGGTTTCCTCTCCAGAGTCTCTCAGCGGCTCTTACTTTTCTCCTTTCTGAGTTGAGGTCTTTGTTGAACCAGGCTCGGGAGGGGATGTCTCTGACTCTTTTCAGTTTCAAGGGGGCTAGTTGGTCAAGAGCAGTTGTCATTGTCCTGTTGTACAGTGTAGTGAGCTCAACCATGTTGAGGTTGTCTGTGGAGGGTGGGAGAAGTGATGTTATGGTTTCTTCGAGGACAGGGAGGGGGATTGCATTGAGGTTTCTGCTCCTTTGATGGGTAATTTGTGTTTTGACTGGTGGGGCTGCGGTTTGATTGATGTTGAATCTAATGATGTGGTGGTCTGACCAGTCGATTGGGAGAATGTTATTGATGGTTATTGTTTCTTTTTTTGCTATGATTGCATCTAGTGTAGAGCCCTTGTTGTGGTTTTGACCCTTCCAGTGCTGGGTGAGCTCATTTGTGAGGAGGAGTTCATTTAGTGACTGTATAACAGTGTCCTTTTCGTTATTCCAAGGGAGGTTGAAGTCACCCAGGATGATGTTGTCGGTGTTGGCTAGGGAGCAAAGTGTAAGTAGGTCCGATATTTGTTCTCCGAATGCAGGCGAATTTCCTGGGGGGTGGTAGATGAGATGGCATTTTGTTACTTTGTTGTTTTGTCGTGTTATGTTGGTGTTGAGGTATTCAAAGGTAGAGAAGGAGTGGGTTTTGATTTCAACTATATTGATGTTGTTCTTATGGATGATGGCAATGCCGCCACCGCGTTTTTTCTATTCTGTCTTTTTTGATGATGGAGAAGCCCGGGGGGACTAGAAGGTCAAGGAGGGGATATTATGTTTCATTGAGCCAGGTTTCGGTGAGGAACGCGATGTCAATGTCGTGATTCAGTATGGCATCAGCCAGCTCTATTGCGTGCTTGACTGCAGATCTGCAGTTTATAAGCATGCAGTTTACCTTGTCGCTGTTGGAATGGTTTTGGGGAATGGTTGTGCGTTGGGAGGGAAGTCTTGTAAGTAAAGTATGGGTGATTGCATGAGTGCAGGAGTAATGTGTGTGTGTGTAATATGTGTGAGGTTGTATGAGTTTAGTAGTAGTGCCTGGGTGATTGGAGGAGTGCAGAGATAGTGCATGGGTGATTTTATAAGTGCATAGATACTGGTTGGGTGATTCAAAGAGTACAGGCCTAGTGCCTGGGTGATTTGAAGAGTGCAACGGTATTGCCTGGGTCATTACATAAGTGCATATGTACTAGCTGGATGATTTAAGAAGTGCTTTGGTAATGCCTGTGTAATTGTATACTACAGCAATAATGCCTAGGTGATTCCATGACTACAGGGATAATGCCTGGGTAATTGCATGAGTTCAACAGTAGTGGCTGGGTGATTATATAAATGCATGAGTAGTGGATACAAGATTGAAAGACTGCATAGTTAATACCTTGGTGATTGCATGAGTGCAGCAGTAATGCCTGAGTGATTACAGTAGTTCATATGTAGTGCCTACATCAATGGAAGACTGCATGGATAGTAGTTGGGCGTTTTCATAAGTGCACAAGTACTGGCTGAATGATTACATAAGTACAAGAGTAGTGCCTGCATGATTGAAAGAGTGGAAAGATAGTAGCTGGCTGAATGAAGCACTGTATACCTAATGTGTTGGTAATTGCATGAGTACAGTGGTAACATCTTGGGGATTAAAGAAGTACATAGGTAACGCCTGGGTGATTGCATGACTACAGGAGTAATATCTGGAGATTTACATGACTACATAGGAAGTGAGTGGGTGATTTTATAACTGCATGGGTACTTCTTGGATGATTGCAGTACTACTCAGGTAGTTCCTGCGTGAATAAAGGAGTGCAAAGGTAGTGCCTGAGTGATTTTTTAACAGCATGACTACTGGCTGAGTGATTACATAAGTACAAGGGTAGTACCTCCGTAATTGAAATAGTGCAACAGTAGCGGCTGGATGATTATATAAGTGCATGAGTAGTGGCTACATGATTGAAAGAGTGCATGGGTAACACCTTGGTGATTGCATGAGTGCATAGGTAGTGCCTAGGTGATTGTGTGAGTGTAGCAGTAATGCCTCAGTGATTACAACAGTGCATATGTACTGCCTGGATTATTAGAAGACTGCATGGGTAGTACTTGAGTGTTTTTATAACTGCATAACTGTTGGGCCTAGCTAAATATAAAGTAGCAGACTATTACATCACTCAAATACAAGTCTCTCCATATTCTAAGAAGCATGCATACATATGTCTCTACGTTTTCAAACCAACATCATATCTAAAAGAAATATGTATACAATATTTTATAACTCTATGAGTACTGCCTGAGTGATTACAAAAGTACTAAGGTACTACCTGAGTAATTACAGGAGTGCAAAGGTAGTGCCTGGGTGATTTTATAAGGGCATGAGTGCTTCTTGGCTGATTGCACGACTACTGAGTTAGTGCCTGAGTGAATAAAGGAGTGTTAACATACTGCCTGGGTGAATTCTTATCAACATGGGTACAGCCTGCATGATTGCATGACTGCAGGGATAGTACATAAGTAGTGCCTGGGTGATTGCATAACTGCAGGGGTAATATCTGAGGGATTACTGGAATACATAGAAAGTGAATGGGTGACTTTATAAGTTCATGAGTACTGCCTGGGTGATTACAAAAGTACTAAAGTACTACATGCGTGATTACAGGAGTGCAAAGGTAGTGCCTAGGTCATTTTATAAGTGCATGAGTACTGGCTGAGTGATTACATAAGTACAAGAGTAGTGCCTGCATGATTGAAAGAGTGGAGAGATACTGGCTGGCTGAATGAAGCACTGTATAGTTAATGCATTGGTGATTGCATGAGTACAGAGGTAACATCTAGAGGATTAAAGTAGTACATAGGTAACGCCTGGGTGATTGAATGACGACAGGGGTAATATCTGGGGATTTACATGACTACATAGGAAGTGACTGGGTGATTTTATAACTGCATGGGTACTTCTTGGATGATTGCAGAACTACTCAGGTACTGCCTGAGAGAATAAAGGAGTGCAAAGATAGTGCCTGAGTGATTTCTTAACAGCATGACTACTGGCTGAGTGATTACATAAGTACAAGAGTAGTACCTCCGTAATTGAAATAGAGCAACGGTAGTGGCTGGATGATTATATAAGTGCATGAGTAGTGGCTACATGATTGAAAGAGTGCATGGGTAATGCCTTGGCGATTGCATGAGTGCATAGGTAGTGCCTAGGTGATTGCGTGAGTGTAGCAGTAATGCCTGAGTGATTACAACAGTGCATATGTACTGCCTGGATTATTTGAAGACTGCATGGGTAGCACTTGAGTTTTTTTATAACTGCATAACTGTTGGGCCTAGCAAAATATAAAGCAGCAGACTATTACATCACTCAAATACAAGTCTCTCCATATTCTAAGAAGCATGCATACATATGTCTTTACAGTTTCAAACCAACATCATATCTAATAGAAATATGTATACAATATTTTATAACTCTATGAGTACTGCCTGGGTTGTAGTGTAGCTCCTATTTCCCTAATAGGATCTGCGCATTGGAATAATATATCCTATAGGTTTGATATAGGACTAAGGTCGGTATGTCCCTATCGAGTATATTAAACTTAATTACTTGTGCCAGCTAGCTCAGAGGCCACTAGAAACTTCTTGATGACAAGAAGGGAGTAGTTTCTGGCAGCTGCAAAACATGACCACTTTGTTTCTCTTTAGAATCAGAACGTGTCCCAGAGTCGTAGAAACAATAGATAACTATTTCACTCAGCTCAGTCGTGCATGTTTTAGTTACTCTCAAAGTTACACAGAAATAACAGACGGGCGTTTCAATAAAAGATTTATTGAACAGTCTTGTTTCTGGTGTAAGTAAAATGTGCTGTTACGATCACAAGACAGTATGCGAGATAAATAATGTACAGGGTGAGCAGTAGAAATAAATAATACTGCGATAGCATTATCTTTTTAGCATATATGCATTTACATAGAATGACACAGCCTAAAAATGCGAGTACTCATACGATGCGTTTCTAGACTAGTTCTACCCCAGTGTACCTAACCTATCCTAGGTGTAGGGAGAAGTAGAAGTAGGTGAAGTATTCCTTACTATAGTATACTAAGAGTATGTTAAGCCTAGTATGCCTAGTATGCCAAGAGTCTAGTATGCCAAGAGTCCCTTTAGGTTCTAGTCTGCTCCATACCTGAAGAATGAGAGAGGTAGGAATCTCTTTCCAGACTCGAACTCCAACACCCCGCAAGGGAAGTTAGATCACTGGAAGCTGGACTCTCTGCGTGCAGGAATGACAGCGTCTTCTCAGTGCGTCCGGCCGGGAAACGGGCTCCTCTGAAGTCGAGGTCTCCTCTGATTTACAGGGGTTTGGGACGGTATATTTATACCTGAGAATTACCTCAGAATGTTAGCATTGACGTTAGTTGGACAGCGGAAGACGTCATGAATGAACCCCTAAGGAATAAAGGTTCATGCATAATATATGAGTCCTTGAAGAAATCAATAGTCCTGGGCTAGGGAAACTCCCGCAGCCTAAGGGTCTGTTTTTTCATGAACTCGTTGTGACGCTAGGGTGGACGGATGTCGGAGACCATGCCTGTATTTGGAGTGCACGGTTTATGCCTAAATAAGGACTGGGATTTTATGCCTATATAAGGGCAGGGCGAATTGTGCCTATATAAGGACATGATTCTGGAAAGCCCATTTATGGACACCCTAGGAAGTATACAACACCCACTCCTCTTTCGTGTGTACGATAATACTAAAAATGCTAAACATTTAAAATGCTAAACATTAAAACGGAGTACTGCATATTAAAAATATTTTCTAAAAGCATTAAAAAACATATTAAAAATGCAAAAGGTACTGTACATCTTTAAGCAATGCTTTTCATTTCCAGCATAAAGTTCGAAATAAATGCAAATGGAAAAAAATATAAAAAGCAATATGTACATATGACGAAAATGATCGATAAGCTGTTCAAAATCAAAGTCATTTCCTGTCATGAAAATATGAAATGAACTGTTCTAGACACACAAGATGACTAAGTGTCCGTGGAAGTACCGCCAAGTCTGTATTATAAGGCTAGTTCTACTTTAAGCAGATTGAAGTGCCATTTTCGTTCGAAAAATGGGACAAAAGTTCAAATTTGGTAGAGTTCCAAGTTTTTGAAAAAGGAAGGCCAAATTGTTACTGCATCCCTGGAACACTCTATGCTGAATCAGAGTCAGTTCACGGGTCTGGTGTAAACATGAGATCATCAATTTCAATAGACAAAACATCATCCACTGTCGTTGGTGTAAGTTGGAACACCTCGTGTAAAAGATCGACCGCACAAAGATGGGAAGCATCGCTCTCAGCATAGGTCGCCGAAGCAATGTTCGCGTCCGTTGTTACCTGTGTGCCTGTAGTTCTTTCTCGTACCTCAGCAGCAGCCAGAAGCGTCTGTGAGATCTCAATGAATGCTGACATCAGGATTGGTAGCCTCTGGGGACAACACAGAGCATGGGCCGTTATCGGGACCAGCAAAGTATCGACATCCTTTGGCGTAGCTGATGGATATGTTAGACAAGCGTCCAACACGCATTCTTCACCGCATAGCAGGCATCGTAGAACAGGTAAGATGCAATCTTGCCAGATTGGTCTGAATGACAGGAACCAAGTGGTATTCAGGTCCCGTAGACGAGTCATGCCCAATAGCTGTACTATTCGCTCACGGCACTTTCTTTCAAGGAGAGCTTTCTCCATTTCGCTCGGAGTGATGTCTGCGAATAGGCTGGCCATAGCGCAATAGCAGGAAGAGAAATAGTATTCCGGCAACAAGTGCTAGAATTAATGGTATGCCACCAAACACCGAATGTGCAAAGTTCGGGATGATTCCAAGTATTGCCTGGAAGGGTGCTAATAGACCGGAGCAAATGCTCTTAAATACATGTACAATTCCTGTTGTATCTGACATTTTAAAGATACGTGATATAATTTCTACGAAATGTATAGGGCAGTTTGTACGTATTAAAGTCTGTATCTCAGCCGAAGTCCTTGCTACTTGTAGATCATAGGTTTCTTTGGCCGAGGTCAAAGGCACTGTTTGCTGTAAAAGCATGGCTTTCAGTCTGCTCAAAGTATCAAATCTTATAAAAGAGACATTCAGCGAAGGCCATGGAGGTGACTCCCTGACTGTGTCTATTGGGGGAAACAATACTTGCATACAGCAAGTGACCCTGGAGTTGACCATTACCAGATACGGGATTCCTGGCAACATGCCGCAGCAACTCTGATCATTCAACATGAGGTAACTCCCATTCGAAAGTTGTCCAAACGTTGGATTAATCACAGCAGCTGGTGCACCCTGCTGATGGCAAGACAAATTTGCCACAGAACCATTATAAGCCCTGTGTAAAGAAATGTCCTGACATATAAGTGAACCGCTCAGTGCATGGTTACAGTTTGTACCGCTCAAAAACACTTCACGATCCCCACTCCAACATCTATGTGTATACGGTAAATCCCAAGATGTCTTAATGTATTCCTTACCCAACCTTTCATATTTGCCTGCTTGCATTTGACTGAGGCAATACTGAAACTGAAAAGTAGTCACAGGTAATGTTATTTTGCCATGAATAACCCATTCTGTAGCTGGTTTTTCTGCCACTGTAAATGGTAATTTTTCCAGTTTTTCAATGCTCAGCACTGTATACCTTGCTCCTCTTTGTGCCAATTCGATCTGTTTATCAGTTAGATTGTATTCTGCAAACAGAGACGACGTGTTGATGAAACGCCAAGGCACATAGCCCGCTCGCAAAGATTGCAGCGTCCAGCTCAATGACACTATAGAACGTAATTGAGATTGACCTTGTTGTAACATCGCCAAATCTTGTTCTAGAATGTCGATAGCAGAGGATACAATGCCATCCAATGAATATATTCTGGAGGACAAAGTTGTTAACCCATTGTTGACCACAGAGAGTGTTTTCTCTAAATTAATACGATCAAGTTCACATATTCGTTCTGCGGCCTCCATCTGTGACACTTTCCTTGCTTCATTATAAGCAGCATAAATGCCGGCATATATGAAACGTTTTTGACGCGGTTTTCTTGGTCCAAGCAAGAATTCCCTAAGGTCTGCGTCATCTGCAAGTAAGGATAAGTGTTGTTTCACATCCTGTAGTGTAGATCTATGCAGCCAATCGAGGCATAATTTTCCTACACTGTATGTTGTTACTACCCCCGGATGTTGTCTTTGGACATATCTTGGGTCTGGCCTATTAAAAGTAAAGCCCTGAGTTTTATTCAGGAATCTTTCCTGACAGTTGTTTGTGTCTGTGGGCCAGATCAACCATTTCTTCCAATCAGGATTAGATCTGTTGAGTTGTAGTATATTGTCAACTGTTACCACTTCCTTTGTATTATTATCACTGGCAGGTGTTGGCACAGAAGGTGTTTTCATCTCTTTGATCTTGGCTATTCCAAGACAAGATGTTTGTTGGACGGTTTCATTCAAAAACAGTATTTGTTCAGGGATGATGCAGGCTCTAAATAATGCTTCTAAACCCTGTACTTGCCAATCTTTACTACCCCAGACCGTTTTTGTCTCTATTGTGTCTTTCCATAAGTCGAAACCCTGTGTAGACAGTTGGGCAATAAATGCTGCAGAGTAAATCTGTTTCGTATTAGTTAACATAATTTTCAGTCCTGTTTTGTTTACATTTTTATAGTAAAACGTTTCTGGGTCAGATGTATTGTAACCTGAAAAATATGGAAACTTACTAGCAAATGTTTTTGAACTACCTTGTGGTGGTGTAGGGCAATGTTCCCATTGGTTAAACATAAACACATTTCTTGGATATGCAGTTTTATGCAAATAATGATGACCATAGTGGTTATAACAATACAGTTGTTCATAGTCTGATGAAACCTCTAAATATTCATTTTTAGAAAATGCAGCAGATTTTTCTAGATCAAACATTATATCATTTACAGTCTCTAAGTCCCAATCATCTGAATAGGTACTAGACGTTATTAGATCACTTAATGAAATTTTAAACAAATGTTGAATGTTCAATTGTTCCGTCGGTCCAAAAATTTCATAATCTGTTTTGTCCCACACTATACCATCCTGTATAGGAACTGCTGTGATGTTCACTGATGACAAGTCTCTTGCTTCACGATGGGAAGATTTATGTGGTTTCGAAAGTACGTTCACGTCTTTTTCTTCACTGTTCACATGGATGTATCTGCCACTTATAAGCATGCTTACAGTTGTTACCAAAGCTAGCCAGAGCAGGAAAACAAAAAGTCCAGATGTAATCCAGAGTTCCATCCATGGAGAAACCAGATAAGTCTTTTTCAGAAAGTGAATAAAGTCTTGTACTTGCTGCTTGAGTTGGAATGATGCTGGCTTCGTTTCAGGTTCACTTGGATCTTCTGAGAACGTATCAAAGTCAATGAAATAGCCAGAAGCAGTTCTGTCAATTGTTGGAATTGCATCAGGATTTGTTGAAATCACAGGAGACAGTTCATCACGTGTCACGTTGGTGTAGACAGGTGTATTTGGACGAACTGTTACTTGGTTGTCAAGAGGGATGAGTTCCATAGCTTGGTTGCTTAGTCCGCCATCTGTTACAGCTGAATTCTCTATAGTTATCAGTCTTTCAGTCTGAACCTCTTGGATAGTAGCGAGAGGAGTGCGTCTGCTACTAGGTCGGAGTCCACGAGGCCTACTGTTCAGTATTGGCCACATACTGTGGTTTGATCAGGTCGCTGGACACAAATCTTTTCTCCTTTCTTCCAGCAAGGGGCGGCAGAAGTACTGTTCTTGTTCCTTGAACTGCTAGAACAGGTACCGGTTGTCTGTAAGAAGGTCCAAATTCCTTCTTGTCCACGATTTTTGCTCTGACTAGATCCCCAACTTTTGGAATCCAGACAGGCCTTGCTGGGACCGCCGATGTTTCCCCAGTGGTGGTTGGCTGTAGGGATACGTTGCTTTGTTGCGTTCTTAGCTTATTGAGTTCCTGTAAAACAGCCAAACGATCTTTGATATCAAATGGTTTATTTTCCACCACTGTGCCTACGTGTTCAAGGTCTGGTACCCACATTCTTGTCCCAAATAGGACCTCACATGGAGTGACCCCCCCTAGAGAACTTCTTGGCAGATTATTGAGTGCGCGCTGTACGCTATTGAGGTGTTTGACCCACCCATCACCCGAACCTAATGCCCTAGCTGTTATAGACTGCTTTATGTCCCGGTTTTTCCTTTCCACAACAGAATTTCCCTCAGGATGGAATGGAGAGGAGTACCGCAATGCAACGCCCAGACTGGCCATGGCTTCTTTGTAAGCCCTAGAGCTAAACGCAGGACCCTGGTCAGAATGTAGCGTGCCCATTGCGTATTTGCCGATAAAGACTCGCAAATCTTTTATAACAGTTCGAGCGTCAGCCGAGCGCTGAGGCCATAACCATAGGAACCTAGAGCATGAATCCACTGCAACCATGATGTATTTATAATTACCGTCCCTTTGCAAGGGACCGCAGTGGTCCAGGTAAACACAAGCTAACGGTTTATCTGAAATTAACAGGGGTGTCTGCGCAGGACGTTTCACTGTTGAGACTTTCATCTGTTGGCAAATATCACATTCTAAAACATAGTTCTTAGTTTGTTTCCGAATGCCAGGCCACCAATATCTTTGCTTGAGTAAAGATACTGTTGCAGAAACACCTGCATGGGCAGAAGCTATCCCTTCGTGTGCTGCTAGGATTAATCCTAATCTGCGTTCCTTGTTTGGAATTACCCTATCCCCCACTCCAGGGATTCGAGCAAAAGGAACGTTGTTCGCATCAATTACATAAGAGTACTTGAGTGGAAACTTTTTTGGTAACGCTGCACTGCTGCCTTTGCTTGAAGCATTGACAGCCAACATTATCTCACCGTCTATTTTTGTTTTTGAACGAGTGATCGCAGCTACGGAAGCCGTCTGAACAGCCCCTTTGCGGCTTCGTCAGCCAATGAATTCCCTGCAACGTGAACGCCATCACGTTGATGACTCAGTGTGTGAATCACGTGAGCCTTTGGTAGTTCGTTTTTCAACTGAACTACTTGTTCCCAAAGCAATTTATGCTTTATTGTGCCACCTTTCGCATCTTTGAAACCGTTTTCAAGCCAGGTTCGTATATAGTCATTATACGACTGAACACAGTAAAAGGAATCGCACACTATCAGTGTGAGGAATTCTCGATCCGTACTCTCAAGTGCCAGTTTGAATGCTTGTAGTTCAGCTCACTGAGCTGTACAATCACCTAGTGATTGAGTTTTTGTGACCATGGGTCTGAAGATGCCATTTCGCATGCGACCTTTAACGATTGCACACGCTGCACTGTAAGCTTGCTTACTCCCTGTTGCGGGTTGTGCGGATCCGTCAGTGTAAATTATAAATTCGTACTGATCGAGAGGCAGAATCTCAGTGGGCAGAGGACATTCTTGTTCATATTGGAGAAATGCTTGTGTTTTTAAATCTGGATCAAAAACATATTCAACATCAGTTGCAGCAAGAGAATTAACCCATTGTATCCATCTTGGATGTAATGCTTTAGCATTTGGAATGCTTGCTTTTGTGACTGCTTCTAAAGCTGGTACTGGGGTTATGACAATAATGCGTTTCCCTTGGGTTAAGGCTCTTTCTTTTGCTACAGCTGTTTGAACTGCTGTTAGAATTTTTTCAGTAGAACTGAAGCGCATTTCCGCTTGTGTGTACAAATGTGATTTGTATGCGATTGGTATTTTCTCACCCTCATTGAAGGTTAAGTAGGTGAATCCACATTGACCCGAAATTATTCGGATCACCAAATTTCTTTGACTTACACGTGTTTGTAAGTGATTTGTTGCTAACATGTTAGCCTGGAGTGAACGCAAAATTTCTGTGTGTTCCTGTGTCCAGTTTTTGATTGAAAAATCAGGTTTGATTAATGCGTAGAGTGGCTTAACCCTTTCTGCGTAATTTAGAATGTATGTTCTTCCAAAATTGAGGAAACCCAGGATGGATTGTAAGTGTTTTAGCGTCTTTGGAAGTTGGAGCAGTGCACATTTCTCTAGAAAGTTAGCTGCCAAGCTCTTGCCTTCACTTGAAAGCTCATATCCCAAAAATAGGACATTGAGATGGGCAATTCGGGACTTTTTAAAGTTGAACTTGTAGCCCTCAGAGGCGAATCCCAGTATAATGGTGCTCACCCTGTTCAAGTGTTTTTCCAGGTTGTCGTCTGTCAGATATATATCATCGACATAGGACAATGCCTCATTGTCATAAATTTGTAGTAACTCCGTTACCCTCGCTGAGAATAACCCTGGGCTGTTCTTGAACCCTTGTGGGAGTCGACAAAAGTGACGCTGGGTACCCATTATGGAGAATGCTGTTAAGTACCTGCTTTCAGGTACTATATTTTGACAAAAGAAACCATTTGAGATGTCTAATGTTGTTTTGTATTTTTTACGCACAATGTTATTCATTAATGCTGTGCTATGTGCATTTTGCACTGCAAAAGTTTTAGAACAAGTGTTTAAATGTCTGTAATCCAATACTAGACAATATGTATTGTCTGGTTTGGAGACAGGAAACAAAGGATTGTTCATGGATGAGGTGCATGTTTCAATCACCCCTTGGTATTCAAGTTGATCTTAAATCTCCCTGACCTGTTTTTTAGCTTCTTGCTTAATAGGATACTGCCTTTGAGCAGTTGGTTCATGTTTCAGATTTATTTTATGGTGAGGTGAGTCCTCATCCCATCCTACATGATTTTTATACAATGCTGGGGCCTGGGCCACTGCCCATTTCCTGGCATATGTATATTTTAGGTGAATTGGAATATGGTTGGAGAAGGCAGGCATAATAATGTCCTCGCCGTGTGGGCACTCCCTGACAAATTGTGGCGGCCAGTCTTTCTCTGCTAGAAGTATGCATAGCCCTTTGATAGTCTTTCCCAAAAAAGTGCTTTAACCTGTCTAGGTTTGTCTCCCTCCATCCGGAGTGTTATGTCATATAACTTTTGTGGAGTACTAACCCTGGTATCTACAGTCTCTACTGTGATGTACTCATTCAAGTCCACTATCTCCAGAAGTTCCTTCAGGTTCTGGCGAGCTATTGTGACTTCTGCTGCACTGTCCAGCATTGTCTGAGCCCATTCTCCGTTCTTGAGTTGTGTTCTCAGTATTCTCGGCATGTCTGATCTTCAGACCTGCTACTTTCTTTTTGGAGAATTGAGGTTTTGCTTTAGTTTTTGGAGCGTGTTTGTCGTCTTTCGATTTCACGCGTTCTTCTCTATGTTCTGTTCGTCCTCTTCTTTCCGAAGTCTGTGATGAGATCTGAAAGGGACGAGAGGAACGATGTATCAGTATCTTGATACCTATCAGGTTTTCTCAAATTATCCCTATTCCTGAGGTTATACCTCCTTTCAGAGGGCTCCTTTTGAGGAGACCTACCTCGGGATTGAGAACGTTTCTCGTTTGAATTTTGTTTATTAGTCTCCCACTTCTTTTTAGAAGATGTAGGAGTTTGTTTAATTGAGTCCTTCTCAGGACTTTCAGATAGTTTTGGTTTAACTGGTCTCCCACCCAAACTATCTCTGCCTAATTCTGCATAAGATTGTTCTATTATTCTGGGTAGCTCTGTTTGATGTTCTGTAACATCAAATTCCCTTAATTTCTGTCGGATCGCCACTGCTGCTGCCTCCCCTTTAATATTAGATAATATTATTGTTGAGACCTGGTCGAAATTTTTCAGTAATTTCATACCTAAATTTAGAGCAGGCTCTGCCCCGTATTCGTTTTGAATTTGTTTTAGGACATCAGGTATTACCGCAATTGACGGAATGCCGTGTGTTTTAGTGTAGATGGCAGCAAAGACTGATCCCCAAGTGGTGCAGTCTTCCATTTGTGGTGTGATCCCCATCGGTAAACTGATGGTTAGGATTCTGTGTTTCTCATGCGGGCTAGTATTTGGAAATACTGCTTCGATTTCAGTAATTTTTTGAGCTATCCAGAATGGAATTTGCTCACGCTTAGTGGGCATTTTACCCATGACTGCGTATAGAGTCTGTGGTGTTATTTTTAGAGTGTTCCCCTGGTGAGGGGTTTGATTTGGAAGTGTTAATGGTGGTTGGACTGTGAAAGTCCGCATTACATATTGAACCAATTGTCTGTAGATTTTTATTAACTCTGCGAGTTGAATAAGTAGTTCCTCATCTGACATTATATCAAGTTCAGGATGAGGTGTGTAGCCGGCTAGAATCGGCCATGTTGCTCCTGGTCTACCTAGTGGACCGAGCCTGGTAATGTTTCTGTGATGTTTTAGGGCGCCTTTAAACCAGAGCTGATGCTCCTGGTATGTTAATGGAATCTCAATATCCTCGAAAGGAATGTATTCCTCTGGTGGTTCATCTTCTTTGTAGAAGTGAAACATGTGTGTTACTGAATTGGATTCAGGAAATATTACCCATGAATAGAATACCTCTGTCTGAAAGGATTCGTGTGCCTCTATCACGAAAACTGCTCTACCTCCTCTCGGTGGTAGGCCATGTTTTATAAGTTTTAGAGTAATGGCTCTTCTTAAGTCTGGAGCGATATCAATGACACCCTCCTCGGTTTCATTTAAACCGGTAAAGTTAAAAAGTGCTGGTTGGGCTGGATCAGCCGCAGCCGCAGCACCACCGTTTTCGGCGTCTACATTCATTTTGTTTTATGAAAAAATGTAGGACAAGTTTCAAGGAAACAAAGATAAGGTGCACAATATTTGTGGAACACTGTATCCTTCAACGTTGAACAAACCAAACAGCTAATATATAGGGTACTGCCCTATGTAGCCGTGGTGGATACTAACCCTGCCCACTCCAGACGTCTTTTGGAGTATATGGGTAGGGGTCTCTGAGAGAAAAAGAAGAAGCACGACTGAGTTACTCAGTATCTAACGTTGAATTACTGCCTTACCAAACCGTTGGGCGCCATGTAGTGTAGCTCCTATTTCCCTAATAGGCTCTGCGCATTGGAATAATATATCCTATAGGTTTGACATAGGACTAAGGTCGGTATGTCCCTATCGAGTATATTAAACTTAATTACTTGTGCCAGCTAGCTTAGAGGCCACTAGAAACTTCTTGACGACAAGAAGGGAGTAGTTTCTGGCAGCCGCAAAACATGACCACTTTGTTTCTCTTTAGAATCAGAACGTGTCCCAGAGTCGTAGAAACAATAGATAACTATTTCACTCAGCTCAGTCGTGCATGTTTTAGTTACTCTCAAAGTTACACAGAAATAACAGACGGGCGTTTCAATAAAAGATTTATTGAACAGTCTTGTTTCTGGTGTAAGTAAAATGTGCTGTTACGATCACAAGACAGTATGCGAGATAAATAATGTACAGGGTGAGCAGTAGAAATAAATAATACTGCGATAGCATTATCTTTTCAGCATATATGCATTTACATAAAATGACACAGCCTAAAAATGCGAGTACTCATACGATGCGTTTCTAGCCTAGTTCTACCCCAGTGTACCTAACCTATCCTAGGTGTAGGGAGAAGTAGAAGTAGGTGAAGTATTCCTTACTATAGTATACAAAGAGTATGTTAAGCCTAGTATGCCAAGAGTCTAGTATGCCAAGAGTCCCTCTAGGTTCTAGTCTGCTCCATACCTGAAGAATGAGAGAGGTAGGAATCTCTTTCCAGACTCGAACTCCAACACCCCGCAAGGGAAGTTAGATCACTGGAAGTTGGACTCTCTGCGTGCAGGAATGACAGCGTCTTCTCAGTGCGTCCGGCCGGGAAACGGGCTCCTCTGAAGTCGAGGTCTCCTCTGATTTACAGGGGTTTGGGACGGTATATTCATACCTGAGAATTACCTCAGAATGTTAGCATTGACGTTAGTTGGACAGCGGAAGACGTCATGAATGAACCCCTAAGGAATAAAGGTTCATGCATAATATATGAGTCCTTGAAGAAATCAATAGTCCTGGGCTAGGGAAACTCCCGCAGCCTAAGGGTGTTTTTTCATGAACTCGTTGTGACGCTAGGGTGGACGGATGTCGGAGACCATGCATGTATTTGGAGTGCACGGTTTATGCCTAAATAAGGACTGGGATTTTATGCCTATATAAGGGCAGGGCGAATTGTGCCTATATAAGGACATGATTCTGGAAAGCCCGTTTATGGACACCCTAGGAAGTATACAACAGGGTGATTACAGAAGTACTAAAGTACTACCTGAGTGATTACAGGAGTGCAACGGTAGTGCCTGGGTGATTTTATAAGTGCATGAGTACTTCTTGGCTGATTGCACGACTACTGAGTTAGTGCCTGAGTGAATAAAGGAGTGTTAACATACTGGCTGGGTGAATTCTTATCAACATAGGTACAACCTGCATGATTGCATGACTGCAGGGATAGTACATAAGTAGTGCCTGGGTGATTGCATAACTTCAGAGGTAATATCTGAGGGATTACTGGAATACATAGAATGTGAATGGGTGACTTTATAAGTCCATGAGTACTGCCTAGGTGATTACAAAAGTACTAAGGTACTACAAGAGTGATTACAGGAGTGCGAAGGTAGTGCCTAGGTCATTTTATAAGTGCATGAGTACTGGCTGAGTGATTACATAAGTACAAGAGTAGTGCCTGCATGATTGAAAGAGTGGAAAGATAGTGGCTGGCTGAATGAAGCACTGTATAGTTAATTCATTGGTGATTGCATGAGTACAGAGGTAACGTCTAGGGGATTAAAGAAGTACATAGGTAACGCCTGGGTAATTGCATGACTACAGGGGTAATATCTGTGGATTTACATGACTACATAGGAAGTGAGTGGGTGATTTTATAACTGCATGGGTACTTCTTGGATGATTGCAGAACTACTCAGGTACTGCCTGAGAGAATAAAGGAGTGCAAAGGTAGTGCCTGAGTGATTTCTTAACAGCATGACTACTGGCTGAGTGATTACATAAGTACAAGGGTAGTAACTCTGTGATTGAAATAGAGCAACAGTAGTGGCTGGATGATTATATAAGTGAATGAGTAGTGGCTACATGATTGAAAGAGTGCATGGGTAATACCTTGGCAATTGCATGAGTGCATAGGTAGTGCCTTGGTGATTGCGTGAGTGTAGCAGTAATGCCTGAGTGATTACAACAGTGCATATGTTCTGCCTGGATCATTAGAAGACTGCATGGGTAGTACTTGGCAGTTTTTATAACTGCATAAGTGATGGGCCTAGCAAAATATAAAGCAGCAGACTATTACATCACTGAAATACAAGTCTCTCCATATTCTTAGAAGCATGCATACATATGTCTCTACGTTTTCAAACCAACATCATATCTAAAAGAAATATGTATACAATATTTTATAACTCTATGAGTACTGCCTGGGTGATTACAGGAGTACTAACGTACTACCTGAGTAATTACAGGAGTGCAAAGGTAGTGCCTGGGTGATTTTATAAGGGCATGAGTACTTCTTGGCTGATTGCACGACTACTGAGTTAGTGCCTGAGTGAATAAAGCAGTGTTAACATACTGCCTGGGTGAATTCTTATCAACATAGGTACTGCCTGCATGATTCCATGACTGCAGGGATAGTACATAAGTAGTGCCTGGGTGATTGCATAACTGCAGGGGTAATATCTGAGAGATTACTGGAAAACATAGAAAGTGAATGGGTGACTTTATAATTCCATGAGTACTGCCTGGGTGATTACAAAAGTACTAAGGTACTACCTGAGTGATTACAGGAGTGCAGAGGTAGTGCCTGGGTAGTTTTATAAGTGCATGAGTACAGGCTGAGTGATTACATAAGTAGAAGAGTAGTGCCTGCGTGATTGAAAGAGTGGAAAGATAGCGGCTGGCTGAGTGAAGCACTGTATACCTAATGCATTGGTGATTGCATGAGTACAGAGGTAACATCTGGGGGATTAAAGAAGTACATAGGTAACGCCTGGGTGATTGCATGACTACAGGGGTAATATCTGGGGATTTACATGACTACATAGGAAGTGCCTGGGTGATTTTATAAGTGCATGGGTACTTCTTGGGTGATTGCAGGACTACTCAGATAGTGCC
This sequence comes from Calotriton arnoldi, assembly GCA_963921515.1. NCBI lineage: Eukaryota > Metazoa > Chordata > Amphibia > Caudata > Salamandridae > Calotriton > Calotriton arnoldi. Next base: position 115,053 of record CAWUFW010000119.1, read on the forward strand.
TGAATGAATAAAGGAGTACAAAGGTAGTGCCTCAGTGATTTCTTAACAGCATGACTACTAGCTGAGTGATTACATAAGTACAAGCGTAGTACCTCCGTGATTGAAATAGTGCAACGGTAGTAGCTGGGTGATTATATAAGTGCATGAGTAGTGGCTACATGATTGAATGAGTGCATGGGTAATACCATGGTGATTGTATGAGTGTATAGGTATTGCGTGGGTGATTGCATGAATGTAGCACTAATGCCTGAGTGATTACAACAGTGCATATGTAGTGTCTGGATCATTAGAAGAGTGCATGGGTACTACTTGGCTGTTTTTATAACTGCATAAGTGTTGGGCCTAGCAAAATATATAGCAGCAGACTATTACATCACTGAAATACAAGTCTCTGCATATTGTTAGAAGCATGCATACATATGTCCCTACTTTTTCAAACCAACATCATATCTAAAAGAAATATGTATTCAATATTCCTGGAATATAGTGAGACTTAGAAACTAAAACATATAATAGAACTGCCTGGGTGATTACTGAACTACTAAGATACTACCTGAGTGGTTACAGGAGTGCAAAGATAGTGACTGGGTGATTTTAAAAGTACATGAGTACTGGATGAGTGATTACATAAGTACAAGAGTAGTGCCTGCGTGATTGAAAGAGTTGAAAGATAGTGGCTGGCTAATTGAAGCACTGTATACCTAATGCGTTGGTGATTGCATGAGTACAGGAGTAACGTCTGGGAAATTAAAGGAGTACATAGGTAATACCTCAGTGATTGCATGACTACAGGGGTAATATATGGGGATTTACATGACTACATAGGAAGTGACTAGGTGATTTTATAAGTGCATGGGTACTTCTTGGCTGATTACAGGACTACTGAGGTACTGCCTAAGTGAATAAAGGAGTGCAAAGGTAGTGCCTGGGTGATTTCATAACACCATGACTACTGGCTGAGTTAATACATGAGTACAAGGGTAGTGCCTCATTGATAGAAGGACTGCAACGATAGTGCCTGGGTGATTATATAAGTGCATGAGTAGTGGCTACATGTTTGAAAGAGTGCATGGGTAATACCTTGCTGATTGCATTAGTGTATAGATAGCGCCTAGATGATTGCATCAGTGCAGCAGTAATGCCTGAGTGATTACAGCACTGCATATGTAGTGCCTGCATCATTGGAAGACTGCATGGTAAGTACTTGGATGTTTTTATAACTGCATGAGTGTTGGGCCTAGCCAAATGTAAAGCAGCAGACTATTACATGACTCAACTATAAGTCTCTCCATATTGTTACAAGAACACATACATATGACTCTACCTTTTCAAATCATCATCATAGCAAAAAGAAATATGTGTACAATATTTCTGGAATACAGTGAAACCTAGAAACTGAGACATGTAATAGATCTGCTTGAGTGATTGCATAACTCCATGGGTAGTGCTTGTGTGATTATATGAGTGCAAGGGTAGTCACTAGGTAATTGCAGGAGAATATGAAAAGTGACTGACTAATTGCATGAGTGCAGATATAGACGTTGAGAGCACGGATAAGTGTATAAATAGCAACTGAAGGCATAGATGAGTCATTATGTACTGCGAATGTGAATAGATGAGTGCAACAGTAGAGCCTGCATGATTCTATGACTGCAAGAGTAGTGTGTGAGTTATTACATGAGTGCATAGATACACACTGCATGATTACATGACTGCAGAGGTAGTACATAACTAGTACCTGGGTGATTACATGACTACAGGGGTAATATCTGGAGGATTACTGGAATACATAGGAAATGAGTGGGTGATTTCATAAGTTCATGAGTACTACCTGGGTAATTACAGAAGTACTAAGATACTGCCTGAGTGATTACAGGAGTGCAAAGGTAGTGGCTGGGTGATTTCAAAAGTGCATGAGTACTGGTTGAGTGATTACATAAGTACAAGAGCAGTCCCTGCGTGATTGAAAGAGTGGAAAGATAGTGGCTGACTGATAGAAATACTGTATATCTAATACATTCATGATTGCTTGAGTACAGGGGTAACATCTGGGGGATTAAAGGAGTACATAGCTAACACCTGGGTGATTGCATGACTACAGGGGTAATATCTGGGGATTTACATGACTACATAGGAAGTGACTGGGTGATTTTCTAAGTGCAGGAGTACTTCTTGGCTGATTGCAGGACTACTGAGGTACTGCCTGAGTGAATAAAGGAGTGCAAAGGTAGTGCCTGGGTGATTTCATAACACCATGACTACTGGCTGAGTGATTACATGAGTACAAGGGTAGTGCCTCCGTGATTGAAGGACTGCAACGATAGTGCCTGGGTGATTATATAAGTGCATGAGTAGTGGCTACATGTTTGAAAGAGTGCATGGGTAAGACCTTAATGATTGCATGAGTGCATAGATAGTGCCTAGATGATTGCATCAGTGCAGCAGTAATGCCTAAGTGATTACAACACTGCATATTTAGTGCCTGCATCATTGGAACACTGCATGGCGAGTACTTGGGTGTTTTTATAACTGCATGAATGTTGGGCCTAGCCAAATATAAAGCAGCAGACTATTACATGACTCAACTATAAGTCTATCCATATTGTTACAAGCACACATACATATAAATCTACCTTTTCAAATCATCATCATACCTAAAAATAATATGTATACTATATTTCTGGAATATAGTGAAACCTAGAAACTGAGACATGTAATAGATCTGCCTGAGTGATTGCATAACTCCATGGGTAGTGCTTGGGTGATTGTATGACTGCAAGGGTAGTCACTGGGTAATTGCAGAATAAGATGGATAGTGACTGGCTAATTGCATAAGTGCACACATAGAGTTTGAGTGCATGGATAAGTGTATTAATAGCACCTGAAGACATAGATGAGTCATGGAGTAGTGCCTAAGTGAATAGATGACTGCAACAGTAGGGCCTGGGTGATTCTATGACTGCTAAGGTAGTGTGTGGGTTATTACATGACTGCATAGGTGCAGCCTGCATGACTACCTGACTGTACAGGTAGTACATAGCTAGTGCCTGGGTGATTGCATGACTGCAGGGGTAATATCTGGGAGATTACTGGAATACATAAAAAGTGAGTGAGTGATTTTATAAGTCCATGAGTACTGCCTGGGTGATTACAGAAGTACTAAGGTACTGCCTAAGTGATTACATGACTGCAAAGATAGTACCTGGGTGACTGTATAAGTACATGAGTACTGGCTGAGTGATTACATAAGTACAAGAGTAGTGTGTGCATGATTGAAAGACTGCAAGGATAGTGCCTGGGTGATATGAAGCACTGTATAGCTAATGCATTGGTGATTGCATGAGTACAGCAGTAACGTCTGAGGGATTAAAGGAGTACATAGGTAACACCTGGGTGATTGCATGACTACAGGGATAATATCTGGGAATTTACATGACTACATAGGAAGTGACTGGGTGATTTTATAACTGCATGGGTACTTCTTGGGTGATTGCAGGACTACTGAGGTAGAGCCTGAGTGAATAAAGTAGTGCAAAGGTAGTGCCTGGGTGATTTCATAACAGCATGACTACTGGCTGAGTGATTACATAAGTACAAGGGTAGTGCCTCAGTGATTGAAGGAGTGCAACGGTAGTGCCTGGGTGATTATATAAGCGCATGAGTAGTTGCTGGGTGATCGAAAGAGTGCATGAGTAATACCTGGGTGATTGCATGAGTGCATAGGTAGTGCCTAGATGATTGCATGAGTGCAGCAGTAATGCCTGAGTGATTACAGTAGTACATATGTAGTGCCTGGATCATTCAAAGACTGCATGGGTAGTACTTGAGTGTTTTTATAACTGCATGAGTGTTGGGCCTAGCCAAATATAAAGCAGCACACTATTACATGATTCAACCATAAATCTCTCCATATTGTTAAAAGCGTGCATACATACGTCTCTACCTTTTCAAATCTAAAACAAATAGGTATACAATATTTCTGGAATATAGTAAAACCTAGAAACTGAGACATGTAATAGATCTGCCAGAGTGATTCCAAAACTCCATGGGTAGTGCTTGGGTGATTGAATGAGTTGAAGGGTAAGAAATTGAAAGATTCCTGCACCTTGAACTCCTGAGAATGGCTGTCAGTGCATTGGTTCTCACGAAGATAGATTATTGTAACAGCTTCTATCTCACTCTACGCAGTGGGTCTGGAAAAGAGGCTCCAGACTCTGCAAAGACGCTGCTGCCCGATTCCTCCTCAAGATTCCCAAACATGCAATCGGCAAGAGGAGCGCATCAGGAAAGTGCACTGGCTGCCTGGTTAAACAATGTTGTGCAGGTTTAAGGCGTCTGATGCCTGGCCTATAAGGCACTGCATGGACTGGGACCAGACCATTTCAGAGAGAAACTCAAATGGTACATCCCAGCTAGGACACTACGCTCAGGCTCCGCAATGAACCTGATTGTCCCTTCTTTTAGGAGAACCAACTAGGGTGGAAAGAGCTTCTTCAGGGCCACAGCATTGCTCTGGAACAGTCTCCCCATGACACTGAAAGTTGCTCCATCCCTACTCACTTTCAGAAAAGCCCTAAAGATCTGGCTGTTCCCTCAGGAGACTTAAAGGCACCCGGCCCTAGCTAAACCTTGATGAGATCATCTAATTCAGCAACTTTTATCAGTTCCTACAGCGCCAAGACGCCTATTCAGCATTAGTTGCGCTTTTCAAATTATATAAATAAATACAATAAAGGGTAGACACTGGAAAATTGCAGGAAAAGATGGATAAAGACTGGCTAATTGCATGAGTGCAAACATACACGTTGAGTGCATAGATAAATGTATAAATAGCACCTGAAGGCATAGATGAGTTTTTGAGTAATACCTAGGTGAATAGATGAATGCAACAGAAGGGCCTGGGTGATTCTATAATTGCAAGGATAGTGTGTGGGTTATTATATGACTACATAGGTACAGCCTGCATGATTGCATAACTGTAGGGGCAGTACATAACTAGTGCCTGGGTGATTGCATGACTGCAGGGGTAATATCTGGGGGATTACTGCAATACGTAAAAAGTGAGTGGGTGATTTTAAAAGTGCATGAGTACTGCCTGGGTGATTACCGAAGTTACTAAGGTACTGCCTGAGTGATTACAGGAGTGCAAAGATAGTGCCTGGGTGATTCTATAAGTGTATGACCAAGTAGATACATATCTCAGTCACAACACCATGCACAGCTCAAAACTTCACAGAGTACACTTCAATTTTCAAGCAGACACTGAAAATTATGCAGTATATATGAAATATAACTTTTTTCACATCATACAAATTACTCTAATAAATAACATCTCTACAAACATCTCAAACCTCACTTTCAGGCTACTGCTTAACCATTCTACAACTACTTATAATATTACACCTACCCAAATAGAAAGTAGGAACCCTTCACATATCTTTAGTAAAAGTCTCACCATATTACTAAAACCATACATGAATATGTCTGTACCATAACACTATCCAAACCTAAAAAAACACAGAACAAACTTCCAATTTCAAGCAAACATCAAAAATTATGCGGCATACTTCAACTGTACCTCTCTAGAAACTTAAAAAAGAAGCCTAATTAATAACACCTTATGTCACCATCTTTTACACCACACTTTTGTGCTGCATCTTCACCATTCTACTAGTACTCACAGTCTTGAGCCTACCACATAAAAAGCAACAACACCTCTTTGTTATACATCATGCACCTTCAAATGTATAAGACATATGAAAATACATATACAGTAGAAACATACCTGAGACAGAAGTCCATGCACACCTTAAAATTTCACAGACTCTACCTCCAAATTTAAAGCAACATCTAAAATTATGCGGTATACTACAAATATACATATCCACACACTAAAACAAACTACCATAATCACTAATCCATATTCCAATATACACATAATACTATACAGAATCTATTTCAAACAACATTTAACTACAATAAAACAAACTACAATAAACATCTCTACATTTAATAATATATTTCAAACATCAAAGTTCTTGATTAATTATTTAACTTGAAAAATAAAGCTTGCACATAATACACCTCACAAATTTATAACCCACCTTCCAAATTGATTTGTAGAATATAAAATATCAGAAACTCAGAAAAGATTTTCTTATGCACACAATAAATGTAATGCACTGCTCTCAGCAAGGCAAAACCAGTAATGGCAAAGTTTCCCTCTCTTTCTCCACACAAATACATGTAAGTAACAAATCACATTCCTTCCTACATTATTTCAAATTATAAAACACATTTCTATTGGTTAGACATATTAACCCTTACCAACTGACTTCTAAAAGTGCCCAAACTGGTTCTGGAATTTTCCACACTTCTGTCATTGGGCTATACGTGAGGCTACATCTGGGTGATATTTGTGCTACATTTGGGCTCCTTTTTCACTGGTGGCCATCTTGGGAGACTTCAATTCAATTCAATAAACATTTTTCGATCTGATTTAGAAACATAGATCATAAAAGTGTACATAAAAACAGTAAATCCTCTCTCTTAACTGCTTCGCCGCGATCGGAATTCCGCCCAGGTGCTGGACATTCCGATCGCGGGTGTGGTCGTGACGAGCTCAGCTCGTCATGCGCACAGGACGACCGCGCAGCATGACGAGCTGAGCTTGTCATGAGCATCGAAGGGGTTAATACAATACAATGAGAATAAATTAAAACCAATATGTAAAACCTGGTGTTACAAAGCCCAGCTCAGAGCAACTTCAGGTTAACAGAATAGTAAAGTTCAATGTTTCGCAAGATCAATCTCAATCTCAAGTACTTTGTGCAAAATACGCAATACGGGGTCCAAGTAAGTCTGCACTATATAAAACTGCTAAAAAACAAAAAAATAAAAAGTGTTTTGCACACTACTGTCATTGGGCTATATGTGGGCTACATCTGGGTGATATTTGTGCTACATTTGGGCTCTTATTTCTCCGGTGGCCATCTTGGGAGACTTATTTGTTATGAAGTTTCCTAATTTCCTCATTTACTACAGTCTCGTCAGTAGGAAATGCTTTCAGTTTTTACTTTGAATCCATCAAGAAGACATTCAGATGTGTCACACATTTGCCATAAATTCAGAATGTTAGCACTCTAGTTGCTCATTAGATCACTGTAGTAAAGCTACTGCTCACCAAGAAGTTAACTGGAAGTCTGCTGCTGGTATTGAAAGTGCATGTTTCAGTCTGCATGTCAGAGTTTTTTAATGAAATAGAAGAGGATTTGAGAAGTCACTCAAAATGTGCCCTAATTTTTCTTTCTGCAGCACTAACCATAATTTCTATGGCAAAATGAACCCTCTCATTTTGTTCCTTTTTAAATTAAATGTTTTAAGTGTTACCAGTTTATTCCAATCAAGATGACTTCAGGTGTGCCATAAGTTTGTCATAAGTAAGACTGTTAGCGCTCTAGTTGTTCTTTAGAACACTCTGGGAAGCTGCAGTAGAACACAAAGGAATCAACTGACAGGCTGCTCCTGTTGAAGTATAACAGGAAGATATTTGAGATCTCACTTAAAACATGTCCTAATTTTTCTTTCTACAGCACTAACCATAATTTCTATGGTAAAATGAACCCCTTCATTTTGTTCCTTTTTAAATTAAATGTTTTAAGTGTTATCAGTTTATTCCAATCAAGATGGCTTCAGGTGTGCCATACATTTGTCATAAGTAAGACTGTTAGCTCTCTAGTTGTTCTTTAGAACACTCTGGGAAGCTGCAGTAGAACACAAAGGAATCAACTGACAGTCTCTGCCCTTGTTGGATGTACATGTTTAACTGAGAATGTCAGACTTCATTCTCACATGACTGAGAAAGATAATGTGAATTTACAGAAAATATGCTCTCATATTAGCTTCTAGAGCACCTTCCAAACCTCTATGGGACAAGCATGAGAAAATAGTTTTCTCTCAAACATGATTCATGATATCCCAGCAAAAGGTTTTTCACAGGGTAAAATCACCTTAGAACACACCACAATTCCTAAAATTAGTATGGTACCATCAACAAATGAATTCTAATGTAACTAAAATCTGTTATCACCCTTTATAGTTCTCCTTTTGGTGACCCTCAAAATCTTCTATTCACTACAATGCATTTCAATGGGGTGCTATCATGTATATTGGTCCCAAGATGGCTGCCAGCAATTCCAGGATGAAGTGCTGACAGCCAATCAGATCTCACGATAGGATGTGTGGTTAGGCACCGCCCAGATATTGAATTTTTTTTATTTTTGAATTTCTTAGAAACTACTGAACGGATTTACACCATTTATAAATAAACACGCTTACTAGACCAAGACCTACCTTTTTGCCAAATTTGGTGTAATTCCGTTCAGCAGTTCGGGCTGTAACCTGTTTCAAAATTCCTATGGAAATTAACATCGGGAAAATGTGCTTTGGGACCCCCCCTTTTTTCTCGGCCCCCGCTTGACGAATCACCACAGGAGGTGACCGGTCCACCCCATTATTTTTGAAAATTTCACGAAGATTCGTCAACCGGCGCCAAAGATATTGGCAAAAGAAAAACGCTTTTGAATAGAAACGAGGTCCTAACTATAACTACCTACTGGCGACCGCCAGTAGGTAATATATATATATATATATATATATATATATATATATATATATATATATATATATATATATATATATATATATATATATATATATATATATATATATATATATGCGCAAAAACAGAAGCAGAGAACTCTGGGTCGTTCTCAAGTTTAGGTGGAAAGCAGCTCCAGTAAGAGCACTCTCAACACCAGCGACACTCTAAATTTGCTCACCTCAAATGTCTGCTTTTCTATCAAAGTTTTTAAGCATAGGATTAGCGCAGTGCTATCCATGCCGAGGGCCAGCAGGGATAGCACTGTGCTAATCCTATGCTTAAAGACTTTGCTGTAAAAATGGCAAAAGACTTTGTCCCTTTCTATCTCAACGTGGATAGCACTGCGCTAATCCTTTGCTTAAAAACTTTCACAGAAAAGCAGACATTTGAGGTGAGCAAATTTAGAGTGTCGCTGGTGTTGAGAGTGCTCTTACTGGAACTGCTTTCCACCTAAACTTGAGAACTATCCAGAGTTCTCTGCTTCTGTTTTTGCATAATTTATTCGTCACTCTATGCCTGAAAGGGTTTTGTTTTGATATATATATATATATTTTCACTGAAAAACCATAGGTTTCAGGGACGTTATAGTTAGTTGGACATTTCACTCGTACAAAACCAGAGAAATTCGGCCGTTATAGTTAGTTGAGCTAACTATAACTCGCTCCCCGCAATGCACTGCTGATGAGGTCACATATTACATCATTCATGACATGGTCAGTGACATCACTGATGACATCACTGATGACATCTCAAATGACATCACTGATGACATCATCCAGTGAATGTGTGTTTCTGTAAAGTTTAAATATGTTTTATATATATATATATGCCAAGGTGTATTAAAGAATGAGTGGGTGTATGAGTGTCTGAATGGATGATTTAGTAGGTGCGTGACTGACTGTATAAGTGAGTGATTAATCATGTCTTACTGAATGCAAGTGTTAGTGACTAAACTGTGTGAATGTCTGTATTAGTCTGTCAGTTGGTGTGTAAGCGGCTGCATGGGATGGAGAGTAGCTACATGAGTGTCTATATGGGTTATTGATTGGTTGTCTGAGTATCTGTATGGGTACCCGAGTGTCTGTGTGGGTGGGTGGGGGGTGTGTGACTCTGTGCATAGATGTGTGAGTGGGTAATTCACTGGGAGTATGGGATGAAGAGTGCATCTGTGAAGGGCTGTAGGGGGAGGTGTGTATGTGTATGGGTGTGTTGGTGAGCAAATGGTTATCTCAGTAGTACATGTGTGAGTAACTATATATGTGAAAGGCAGTATATGTGAGTGTTGGGGTATATAAATCACTATATGTGAGAGTGAGTGATTGTGAGAGTGGCTGTATGGATGAGTGTGTGCTTGTATCAGTGATTGTATAAGAGAGTAAGCATGTGTTATTATCTGTATGAATAAGTGAGGTGGTGTGTGTATAACTGTATAGGTGAGTAAATGGGAGTGTGAATGATTCTTTGCATGATTGACTAGGTGTGTGAGTAACTCTATGGATGAGTGGCGATGTGTGAGTGTCTGTATAGGCATATGAGTGCAAATGATAGTGCTGTATTGATAAGTGACTGCATGTATGAGTGACTGTATGGGTGAATGAGTGGACGTGTGTGTAGACTTAGGAATCAGTGAGTGGGTATGTAGTAACTGGTATTGGTGTGTCTATGGTTTTGAAAATGGTAGTCTGTATTTTAGAGTGGGTGTATCAAAGGTTATATTAGGGTGTGAGGAGGTGCACCAGATTATCACGTGGATGATATGATCATCCATTCAGACACTCATACACCCACTCATTCTTTAATACACCTTGGCATATATATATATAAAACATATTTAAACTTTACAGAAACACACATTCACTGGATGATGTCATCAGTGATGTCATTTGAGATGTCATCAGTGATGTCATCAGTGATGTCACTGACCATGTCATGAATGATGTAATATGTGACGTCATCAGCAGTGCATTGCGGGGGCACGAGTTATAGTTAGCTCAACCAACTATAACAGCCGAATTTCTCTGGTTTTGTATGAGTGAAATGTCCAACTAACTATAACGTCCCTGAAACCTATGGTTTTCTCAGTGAATTTCTATGGTTTTTCAAATGCTAATTTCTAACTATAACGTCCCTGAAACCTATGTTTTTTTCAGTGAATTTCAAAGGTTTTTTAAATGATAATTTCTAACTATAACGTCCCTGAAACCTATGGCTTTTTCGGTGAATTTCAAAGGTTTTTTAAATGCTAATTTCTAACTATTCCTACAGAGGTAGGAATTGTGCAGAAAGAGGAAGCAAGGCGCAGAAAGCAGCAAGAGAAATGCAGAAAGAGGCAACAGAAGTCCAGAAAGACAAATAAAGGTGCAGAAAGAAGCAAGAGATATGCAGAAAGAACCAACAGAGGTGCAGACAGAGGCCTTGTTGCAAAGTCATCCTGTGCCCACAACGTTTTGCTGACTGGTACTGGTGGTAACTGACTCTGACTACCAGGCCCGGAGCCAGTGCTATCCTGAAAGACACTTAGAATACAGTGAAAACACTTACATACACTAGGGTACACTATGGGTTGGGGTACCCCTGTGATTGGCATGACCTCCCATAAGGCCCTAATACATAATAGGGCAGGGGGGTTAAAACTACCTCTAAGTCAGAGATGCAGAAAGAGGCAAGAGAAGTGGAGAAAGAAGCAACAGAGGTGCCGAAAGAGGCAAGAGGGGTGCAGAAACAGGCAAGAAAGGTGCAGAAAGAGGGTACAGGGGTGCAGAAAGAGGCAAGAGGGATACAGAAATTTGCAACAGAGGTACAGAAAGAAACAAGAGCAGTGCAGAAAGAAGCAAGAGAAGTGCAGAAAGAAGCAAAAGAGGTGGAGAAATAGGGAAGAGGGTGCAGAAAGAGGCTAGAGGGATATAGAAATTTGCAAAAGAGGTGCAGAAACAAGCAAGAGAAGTGCAGAAAGAGGCAAGTGAGGTGAAGAAAGAAGCAAGAGCAGTGCAGAATGAACCAACAGAGGTGCAAAAAGAGGCAAGGGGGTGCAAAAAGAAGGAAGAGAAGTGCATAAAGAGGCAAGAGAATTGCTGAAAGAAGCAACAGAGGTGCAGAAAGAAGCAAGAGCAGTGCAGAAAGAACCAACAGAGGTGCAAAAAGAGGCAAGAGAGGTGCAGAAATTTGCAACAGAGGTACATAAAGAAGCAAGTGCAGTGCAGAAAGAAGCAAGAGAAGTGCAGAAAGAAGCAAAAGAGGTAGAGAAATAGGGAAGAGGGTGCAGAAAGAGGCAAGAGGGATACAGAAATTTGCAAAAAGAGGTGCAGAAACAAGCAAGAGAAGTGCAGAAAGAGGCAAGAGAATTGCTGAAAGAAGCAACAGAGGAGTAGAAAGAAGCAAGAGAAGTGCAGAAAGAGACAAGTGAGGTGCAGAAAGAAGCAAGAGCAGTGCAGAAAGAACCACCAGAGGTGCAAAAAGAGGCAAGAGAGGTGCATAAACATGCAAGAAAGATGCAGAAAAAGGGTACAGGGGTGCAGAAAGAGGCAAGAGAATTGCTGAAAGAAGCAACAGAGGTGTAGAAAGAAGCAAGAGAAGTGCAGAAACAGGCAAGTGAGGTGCAGAAAGAAGCAAGAGCAGTGCGGAAAGAACCAACAGAGGTGCAAAAAGAGGCAAGAGAGGTGCAAAAAGAAGGAAGAGAAGTGCAGAAAGAGGCAAGAGAATTGCTGAAAGAAGCAACAGAGGAGTAGAAAGAAGCAAGAGAAGTGCAGAAAGACACAAGTGAGGTGCAGAAAGAAGCAAGAGCAGTGCAGAAAGATCCAACAGAGGTGCAAAGTGAGGCAACAGGGGTGCAAGAAGAAGGAAGAGAAGTGCAGAAAGAGGCAAGAGAATTGCTGAAAGAAGCAACAGAGGAGTAAAAAGAAGCAAGAGAAGTGCAGAAAGAGACAAGTGAGGTGCAGAAAGAATCAAGAGCAGTGCAGAAAGAACCAACAGAGGTGCAAAAAGAGACAAGAGAGGTGCAGAAACAGGCAAGAAAGGTACAGAAAGAGGGTACAGGTGTGCAGAAAGAGGCAAGAGAATTGCTGAAAGAAGCAACAGAGGTGTAGAAAGAAGCAAGAGAAGTGCAAAAAGATGCAAATGAGGAGCAGAAAAAAGCAAGAGCAGTGCAGAAAGAACCAACAGAGGTGCAAAAAGAGGCAAGAAAGGTGCAGAAAAAGGCTACAGGGGTGCTGAAAGAGGCAAGAGAATTGCTGAAAGAAGCAACAGAGGTGTAGAAAGAACCAAGAGAAGTGCAGAAAGAGGCAAGTGAGGTGCAGAAAGAAGCAAGAGCAGTGCATAAAGAACTAACAGAGGTGCAAAAAGAGGCAAGAGAGGTGCAAAAAGAAGAAAGAGAAGTGCAGAAAGAGGCAAGAGAATTGCTGAAAGAAGCAACAGAGGAGTAGAAAGAAGCAAGAGAAGTGCAGAAAGAGACAAGTGAGGTGCAGAAAGAAGCAAGAGCAGTGCAGAAAAAAGCAAGAGAAGTGCAGAAAGAAACAAAAGAGGTGGAGAAATACGGAAGAGGGTGCAGAAAGAGGCAAGAGGGATACAAAAATTTGCAAAAGAGGTGCAGAAACAAGCAAGAGAACTGCAGAAAGATGGAAGAGAATAGTTGAAAGAAGCAACAGAGGTGGAGAAAGAACCAAGAGAAGTGCAGAAAGAGGCAAGTGAGGTGCAGAAAGAAGCAAGAGCAGTGCAGAATGAACCAACAGAGGTGCAAAAAGAGGCAAGAGGGGTGCAAAAAGAAGGAAGTGAAGTGCAGAAACAGGCAAGAGAATTGCAGAAAGAAGCAAGAGAGGTGCAGAAACAGGCAAGAGAAGTGCAAAAAGAGGCAAGTGAGATGCAGAAACAGGCAAGAAAGGTACAGAAAGAGGGAATACGAATGCAGAAAGAGGCAACAGGGGGGCAGAAAAAAGCAAGACAGGTATAGAAAGAAGCATGGGAAGTGCAGAATGAAGCAACAGGGGTGCAGAAAGAGGCAAGAGAAGTGCAGAAAGAAGCAACAGAGGTGCAAAAAGACGGCAAGAGATGTGCAGAAACAGGCAAGAAAGGTGCAGAAAGAGGGTACAGGGGTGCAGAAATAGGCAAGAGAATTGCTGAAAGAAGCAACAGAGGTGTAGAAAGAAGCAAGAGAAGTGCAGAAACAGGCAAGTGAGGTGCAGAAAGAAGGAAGAGCATTGCAGAAAGAACCAACAGAGGTGCAAAAAGAGGCAAGAGAGGTGCAAAAAGAAGGAAGAGAAGTGCATAAAGAGGCAAGAGAATTGCTGAAAGAAACAACAGAGTAGTAGAAAGAAGCAAGAGAAGTGCAGAAAGACACAAGTGAGGTGCAGAAAGAAGCAAGAGCAGCGCAGAAAGATCCAACAGATGTGCAAAAAGAGGCAAAAGGGGTGCAAGAAGAAGGAAGAGAAGTGTAGAAAGAGGCAAGAGAATTGCTGAAAGAAGCAACAGAGGAGTAAAAAGAAGCAAGAGAAGTGCAGAAAGAGACAAGTGAGGTGCAGAAAGAATCAAGAGCACTGCAGAAAGAACCAACAGAGGTGCAAAAAGAGACAAGAGAGGTGCAGAAACAGGCAAGAAAGGTGCAGAAAGAGGGTACAGGGGTGCAGAAAGAGGCAAGAGAATTGCTGAAAGAAGCAACAGAGGTGTAGAAAGAAGCAAGAGAACTGCAGAAAGACGCAAGTGATGTGCAGAAAGAAGCAAGAGCAGTGCAGAAAGAACCAACAGAGGTACAAAAAGAGGCAAGAAAGGTGCAGAAAGAGGGTACAGGGGTGCTGAAAGAGGCAAGAGAAGTGGTGAAAGAAGCAACAGAGGTGTAGAAAGAAGCAAGAGAATTGCAGAAAGAGGCAAGTGAGGTGCAGAAAGAAGCAAGAGCAGTGCAGAAAGATCCAACAGAGGTGCAAAAAGAGGCAAGAGAGGTGCAAAAAAAGGAAGAGAAGTGCAGAAAGAGGTAAGAGAATTGCTGAAAGAAGCAACAGAGGTGTAGAAAGAAGCAAGAGGGGTGCAGAAACAGGCAAGAAAGGTGCAGAAAAGGGGTACAGGGGTGCAGAAAGAGGCAAGAGGGATACAGACATTTGCAAACAGAGGTACAGAAAAGAAGCAAGAGCAGTGCAGAAAGAAGCAAGAGAAGTGCAGAAAGAAGCAAAACAGGTGGAGAAATAGGGAAGAGGGTGCAGAAAGAGGCATGAGGGATACAGAAATTTGCAAAAGAGGTGCAGAAACAAGCAAGAGAAGTGCAGAAACAGGCAAGTGAGGTGCAGAAAGAAGCAAGAGCAGTGCAGAATGAACCAACAGAGGTGCAAAAAGAGGCAAGAGGGGTGCAAAAGAAGGAAGAGAAGTGCAGAAAGAGGCAAGAGAATTGCTGAAAGAAGCAACAGAGGTGTAGAAAGAAGCAAGAGAAGTGCAGAGAGAGACACGTGAGGTGCAGAAAGAAGCAAGAGCAGTGCAGAAAGAACCAACAGAGGTGTAAAAAGAGGAAGAGAGATGCAGAAATTTGCAACAGAGGTACAGAAAGAAGCAAGAGCAGTGCAGAAAGAAGAAAGAGAAGTGCAGAAAGAAGCAAACGAGGTAGAGAAATAGGGAAGAGGGTACAGAAAGAGGCAAGAGGGATACAGAAATTTGCAAAAGAGGTGCAGAAACAAGCAAGAGAAGTGCAGAAGGAGGCAAGAGAATTGCTCAAAGACGCAACAGAGGAGTAGAAAGAAGCAAGAGAAGTGCAGAAAGAGACAAGTGAGGTGCAGAAAGAAGCAAGAGCAGTGTAGAAAGAACCAACAGAGGTGGAAAAAGAGGCAAGAGGGGTGCAAAAAGAAGGAAGAGAAGTGCAGAAAGAGGCAAGAGAATTGCTGAAAGAAGCAACAGAGGTGTAGAAAGAAGCAAGAGAAGTGCAGAGAGAGACACGTGAGGTGCAGAAAGAAGCAAGAGCAGTGCAGAAAGAACCAACAGAGGTGTAAAAGAGGAAGAGAGATGCAGAAATTTGCAACAGAGGTACAGAAAGAAGCAAGAGCAGTGCAGAAAGAAGAAAGAGAAGTGCAGAAAGAAGCAAACGAGGTAGAGAAATAGGGAAGAGGGTACAGAAAGAGGCAAGAGGGATACAGAAATTTGCAAAAGAGGTGCAGAAACAAGCAAGAGAAGTGCAGAAGGAGGCAAGAGAATTGCTCAAAGATGCAACAGAGGAGTAGAAAGGAGCAAGAGAAGTGCAGAAAGAGATAAGTGAGGTGCAGAAAGAAGCAAGAGCAGTGTAGAAAGAACCAACAGAGGTGGAAAAAGAGGCAAGAGAGGTGCAGAAACAGGCAAGAAAGGTGCAGAAAGAGGGTACAGGGGTGCAGAAAGAGACAAGAGAATTGCTGAAAGAAGCAACAGAGGTGTAGAAAGAAGCAAGAGAAGTGCAGAAACACGCACTTGAGATCCATAAAGAAGCAAGAGCAGTGCAGAAAGAACCAACAGAGGTGCAAAAAGAGGCAAGAGAGGTGCAAAAGAAGGAAGAGAAGTACAGAAAGAGGCAAGAGAATTGCTGAAAGAAGCAACAGAGGAGTAGAAAGAAGCCAGAGAAGTACAGAAAGACACAAGTGAGGTGCAGAAGGGAGCAAGATCAGTGCAGAAAGATCCAACAGAGGTGCAAAAAGTGGCAAGAGGGGTGCAAACATTTGCAAAAGAGGTATGGAAACAAGCGAGAGAAGTGCACAAAGAGGCAAGTGAGGTGAAGAAAGAAGCAAGAGCAGTGCAGAATGAACCAACAGAGGTGCAAAAGAGGCAAGGGGTGCAAAAGAAGGAAGAGAAGTGCATAAAGAGGCAAGAGAATTGCTGAAAGAAGCAACAGAGGTGCAGAAAGAAGCAAGAGCAGTGCAGAAAGAACCAACAGAGGTGCAAAAGAGGCAAGAGAGGTGCAGAAATTTGCAACAGAGGTACATAAAGAAGCAAGTGCAGTGCAGAAAGAAGCAAGAGAAGTGCAGAAAGAAGCAAAAGAGGTAGAGAAATAGGGAAGAGGGTGCAGAAAGAGGCAAGAGAGATACAGAAATTTGCAAAAGAGGTGCAGAAACAAGCAAGAGAAGTGCAGAAAGAGGCAAGAGAATTGCTGAAAGAAGCAACAGAGGAGTAGAAAGAAGCAAGAGAAGTGCAGAAAGAGACAAGTGAGGTGCAGAAAGAAGCAAGAGCAGTGCAGAAAGAACCACCAGAGGTGCAAAAAGAGGCAAGAGAGGTGCATAAACATGCAAGAAAGATGCAGAAAAAGGGTACAGGGGTGCAGAAAGAGGCAAGAGAATTGCTGAAAGAAGCAACAGAGGTGTAGAAAGAAGCAAGAGAAGTGCAGAAACAGGCAAGTGAGGTGCAGAAAGAAGCAAGAGCAGTGCGGAAAGAACCAACAGAGGTGCAAAAAGAGGCAAGAGAGGTGCAAAAAGAAGGAAGAGAAGTGCAGAAAGAGGCAAGAGAATTGCTGAAAGAAGCAACAGAGGAGTAGAAAGAAGCAAGAGAAGTGCAGAAAGACACAATTGAGGTGCAGAAAGAAGCAAGAGCAGTGCAGAAAGATCCAACAGAGGTGCAAAGTGAGGCAACAGGGGTGCAAGAAGAAGGAAGAGAAGTGCAGAAAGAGGCAAGAGAATTGCTGAAAGAAGCAACAGAGGAGTAGAAAGAAGCAAGAGAAGTGCAGAAAGAGACAAGTGAGGTGCAGAAAGAATCAAGAGCAGTGCAGAAAGAACCAACAGAGGTGCAAAAGAGACAAGAGAGGTGCAGAAACAGGCAAGAAAGGTACAGAAAGAGGGTACAGGTGTGCAGAAAGAGGCAAGAGAATTGCTGAAAGAAGCAACAGAGGTGTAGAAAGAAGCAAGAGAAGTGCAAAAAGATGCAAATGAGGAGCAGAAAAAGCAAGAGCAGTGCAGAAAGAACCAACAGAGGTGCAAAAGAGGCAAGAAAGGTGCAGAAAAAGGCTACAGGGGTGCTGAAAGAGGCAAGAGAATTGCTGAAAGAAGCAACAGAGGTGTAGAAAGAACCAAGAGAAGTGCAGAAAGAGGCAAGTGAGGTGCAGAAAGAAGCAAGAGCAGTGCATAAAGAACTAACAGAGGTGCAAAAAGAGGCAAGAGAGGTGCAAAAGAAGAAAGAGAAGTGCAGAAAGAGGCAAGAGAATTGCTGAAAGAAGCAACAGAGGAGTAGAAAGAAGCAAGAGAAGTGCAGAAAGAGACAAGTGAGGTGCAGAAAGAAGCAAGAGCAGTGCAGAAAAAAGCAAGAGAAGTGCAGAAAGAAACAAAAGAGGTGGAGAAATACGGAAGAGGGTGCAGAAAGAGGCAAGAGGGATACAAAAATTTGCAAAAGAGGTGCAGAAACAAGCAAGAGAACTGCAGAAAGATGGAAGAGAATAGTTGAAAGAAGCAACAGAGGTGGAGAAAGAACCAAGAGAAGTGCAGAAAGAGGCAAGTGAGGTGCAGAAAGAAGCAAGAGCAGTGCAGAATGAACCAACAGAGGTGCAAAAAGAGGCAAGAGGGGTGCAAAAAGAAGGAAGTGAAGTGCAGAAACAGGCAAGAGAAGTGCAGAAAGAAGCAAGAGAGGTGCAGAAACAGGCAAGAAAAGTGCAAAAAGAGGCAAGTGAGATGCAGAAACAGGCAAGAAAGGTACAGAAAGAGGGAATACGAATGCAGAAAGAGGCAACAGGGGGGCAGAAAAAAGCAAGACAGGTATAGAAAGAAGCATGGGAAGTGCAGAATGAAGCAACAGGGGTGCAGAAAGAGGCAAGAGAAGTGCAGAAAGAAGCAACAGAGGTGCAAAAAGACGGCAAGAGATGTGCAGAAACAGGCAAGAAAGGTGCAGAAAGAGGGTACAGGGGTGCAGAAATAGGCAAGAGAATTGCTGAAAGAAGCAACAGAGGTGTAGAAAGAAGCAAGAGAAGTGCAGAAACAGGCAAGTGAGGTGCAGAAAGAAGGAAGAGCATTGCAGAAAGAACCAACAGAGGTGCAAAAAGAGGCAAGAGAGGTGCAAAAAGAAGGAAGAGAAGTGCATAAAGAGGCAAGAGAATTGCTGAAAGAAACAACAGAGTAGTAGAAAGAAGCAAGAGAAGTGCAGAAAGACACAAGTGAGGTGCAGAAAGAAGCAAGAGCAGCGCAGAAAGATCCAACAGATGTGCAAAAGAGGCAAAAGGGGTGCAAGAAGAAGGAAGAGAAGTGTAGAAAGAGGCAAGAGAATTGCTGAAAGAAGCAACAGAGGAGTAGAAAGAAGCAAGAGAAGTGCAGAAAGAGACAAGTGAGGTGCAGAAAGAATCAAGAGCACTGCAGAAAGAACCAACAGAGGTGCAAAAGAGACAAGAGAGGTGCAGAAACAGGCAAGAAAGGTGCAGAAAGAGGGTACAGGGGTGCAGAAAGAGGCAAGAGAATTGCTGAAAGAAGCAACAGAGGTGTAGAAAGAAGCAAGAGAACTGCAGAAAGACGCAAGTGATGTGCAGAAAGAAGCAAGAGCAGTGCAGAAAGAACCAACAGAGGTACAAAAAGAGGCAAGAAAGGTGCAGAAAGAGGGTACAGGGGTGCTGAAAGAGGCAAGAGAAGTGGTGAAAGAAGCAACAGAGGTGTAGAAAGAAGCAAGAGAATTGCAGAAAGAGGCAAGTGAGGTGCAGAAAGAAGCAAGAGCAGTGCAGAAAGATCCAACAGAGGTGCAAAAAGAGGCAAGAGAGGTGCAAAAAAAAGGAAGAGAAGTGCAGAAAGAGGTAAGAGAATTGCTGAAAGAAGCAACAGAGGTGTAGAAAGAAGCAAGAGGGGTGCAGAAACAGGCAAGAAAGGTGCAGAAAAGGGGTACAGGGGTGCAGAAAGAGGCAAGAGGGATACAGACATTTGCAAACAGAGGTACAGAAAAGAAGCAAGAGCAGTGCAGAAAGAAGCAAGAGAAGTGCAGAAAGAAGCAAAACAGGTGGAGAAATAGGGAAGAGGGTGCAGAAAGAGGCATGAGGGATACAGAAATTTGCAAAAGAGGTGCAGAAACAAGCAAGAGAAGTGCAGAAACAGGCAAGTGAGGTGCAGAAAGAAGCAAGAGCAGTGCAGAATGAACCAACAGAGGTGCAAAAAGAGGCAAGAGGGGTGCAAAAAGAAGGAAGAGAAGTGCAGAAAGAGGCAAGAGAATTGCTGAAAGAAGCAACAGAGGTGTAGAAAGAAGCAAGAGAAGTGCAGAGAGAGACACGTGAGGTGCAGAAAGAAGCAAGAGCAGTGCAGAAAGAACCAACAGAGGTGTAAAAAGAGGGAAGAGAGATGCAGAAATTTGCAACAGAGGTACAGAAAGAAGCAAGAGCAGTGCAGAAAGAAGAAAGAGAAGTGCAGAAAGAAGCAAACGAGGTAGAGAAATAGGGAAGAGGGTACAGAAAGAGGCAAGAGGGATACAGAAATTTGCAAAAGAGGTGCAGAAACAAGCAAGAGAAGTGCAGAAGGAGGCAAGAGAATTGCTCAAAGACGCAACAGAGGAGTAGAAAGAAGCAAGAGAAGTGCAGAAAGAGACAAGTGAGGTGCAGAAAGAAGCAAGAGCAGTGTAGAAAGAACCAACAGAGGTGGAAAAAGAGGCAAGAGGGGTGCAAAAAGAAGGAAGAGAAGTGCAGAAAGAGGCAAGAGAATTGCTGAAAGAAGCAACAGAGGTGTAGAAAGAAGCAAGAGAAGTGCAGAGAGAGACACGTGAGGTGCAGAAAGAAGCAAGAGCAGTGCAGAAAGAACCAACAGAGGTGTAAAAAGAGGGAAGAGAGATGCAGAAATTTGCAACAGAGGTACAGAAAGAAGCAAGAGCAGTGCAGAAAGAAGAAAGAGAAGTGCAGAAAGAAGCAAACGAGGTAGAGAAATAGGGAAGAGGGTACAGAAAGAGGCAAGAGGGATACAGAAATTTGCAAAAGAGGTGCAGAAACAAGCAAGAGAAGTGCAGAAGGAGGCAAGAGAATTGCTCAAAGATGCAACAGAGGAGTAGAAAGGAGCAAGAGAAGTGCAGAAAGAGATAAGTGAGGTGCAGAAAGAAGCAAGAGCAGTGTAGAAAGAACCAACAGAGGTGGAAAAGAGGCAAGAGAGGTGCAGAAACAGGCAAGAAAGGTGCAGAAAGAGGGTACAGGGGTGCAGAAAGAGACAAGAGAATTGCTGAAAGAAGCAACAGAGGTGTAGAAAGAAGCAAGAGAAGTGCAGAAACACGCACTTGAGATCCATAAAGAAGCAAGAGCAGTGCAGAAAGAACCAACAGAGGTGCAAAAGAGGCAAGAGAGGTGCAAAAGAAGGAAGAGAAGTACAGAAAGAGGCAAGAGAATTGCTGAAAGAAGCAACAGAGGAGTAGAAAGAAGCCAGAGAAGTACAGAAAGACACAAGTGAGGTGCAGAAGGGAGCAAGATCAGTGCAGAAAGATCCAACAGAGGTGCAAAAAGTGGCAAGAGGGGTGCAAACATTTGCAAAAGAGGTATGGAAACAAGCGAGAGAAGTGCACAAAGAGGCAAGAGAATTGCTGAAAGAAGCAACAGAGGTGTAGAAAGAAGCAAGAGAAGTGCAGAAAGAGGTAAGAGAATTGCTGAAAGAAGCAACAGAGGTGTAGAAAGAAGCAAGAGCAGTGCAGAAAGAAGCAAGAGAATTGCAGAAAGAAGCAAAAGAGGTGGAGAAATAGGGAAGAGGGTGCAGAAAGAGGCAAGAGGGATCCAGAAATTTGCAAAAGAGGTGCAGAAACAAGCAAGAGAAGTGCAGAAAGAGGCAAGAGAATTGCTGAAAGAAGCAACAAAGGTGTAAAAAGAAGCAAGAGAAGTGCAGAAAGAGGCAAGTGAGGTGCAGAAAGAAGCAAGAGCAGGTCAGAATGAACCAACAGAGGTGCAAAAAGAGGCAAGAGTGGTGCAAAAAGAAGGAAGAGAAGTGCAGAAAGAGGCAAGAGAATTGCTGAAAGAAGCAACAGAGGAGTAGAAAGAAGCAAGAGAAGTGCAGAAAGAGATGAGTGAGGTGCAGAAAGAAGCAAGAGCAGTGCAGAAAGAACCAACAGAGGTGCAAAAAGAGGCAAGAGAGGTGCAGAAACAGGCAAGAAAGGTG
Source organism: Calotriton arnoldi (assembly GCA_963921515.1). NCBI lineage: Eukaryota > Metazoa > Chordata > Amphibia > Caudata > Salamandridae > Calotriton > Calotriton arnoldi. The sequence continues at coordinate 136,716 of CAWUFW010000119.1, forward strand.
CAGAAAAAGGGTACAAGGGTGCAGAAAGAGGCAAGAGGGATATAGAAATTTGCAACAGAGGTACAGAAAGAAGCAAGAGCAGTGCGGAAAGAAGCAAGAGAAGTGCAGAAAGAAGCAAAAGAGGTGGAGAAATAGGGAAGAGGGTGCAGAAAGAGGCAAGGGGGATACAGAAATTTACAATAGAGGTGCAGAAACAAGCAAGAGAAGTGCAGAAAGAGGCAAGAGAATTGCTGAAAGAAGCAACAGAGGTGTAGAAAGAAGCAAGAGAAGTGCAGAAAGAGGCAAGAGAATTGCTGAAAGAAGCAACAGAGGTGTAGAAAGAAACAAGAGCAGTGCAGAAAGAAGCAAGAGAAGTGCAGAAAGAAGCAAAAGAGGTGGAGAAATAGGGAAGATGGTGCAGAAAGAGGCAAGAGGGATCCAGAAATTTGCAAAAGAGGTGCAGAAACAAGCAAGAGAAGCACAGAAAGAGGCAAGAGAATTGCTGAAAGAAGCAACAGAAGTGTAAAAAGAAGCAAGAGAAGTGCAGAAAGAGGCAAGTGAGGTGCAGAAAGAAGCAAGAGCAGTGCAGAAAGATCCAACAGTGGTGCAAAAAGAGGCAAGAGAGGTGCAGAAATAGGCAAGAAAGGTGCAGAAAGAGGCAAGAGGGATATAGAAATTTGCAACAGAGGTACAGAAAGAAGCAAGAGCAGTGCAGAAAGAAGCAAGAGAAGTGCAGAAAGAAGCAAAAGAGGTGGAGAAATAGGGAAGAGGGTGCAAAAAGAGTCAAGAGGGATATAGAAATTTGCAAAAGAGGTGCAGAAACAAGCAAGAGAAGTGCAGAAAGAGGCAAGAGAATTGCTGAAAGAAGCAACAGAGGTGTAGAAAGAAGCAAGAGAAGAGCAGAAAGAGGCAAGTGAGGTGCAGAAAGAAGCAAGAGCAGTGCAGAAGGAACCAACAGAGGTTCAAAAAGAGGCAAGAGGGGTGCAAAAAGAAGGAAGAGAAGTGCAGAAAGAGGCAAGAGAAATGCTGAAAGAAGCAACAGAGGTGTAGAAAGAAGCAAGAGAAGTGCAGAGAGAGACAAGTGAGGTGCAGAAAGAAGCAAGAGCAGTGAAGAAAGAACCAACAGAGGTGCAAAAAGAGGCAAGAGAGGTGCAGAAATTTGCAACAGAGGTACAGAAAGAAGCAAGCGCAGTGCAGAAAGAAGCAAGACAAGTGCAAAAAGAAGCAAAAGAGGTAGAGAAATAGGGAAGAGGGTGCAGAAAGAGGCAAGAGGGATACAGAAATTTGCAAAAGAGGTGCAGAAACAAGCAAGAGAAGTGCAGAAAGAGGCAAGAGAATTGCTGAAAGAAGCAACAGAGGAGTAGAAAGAAGCAAGAGAAGTGCAGAAAGAGACAAGTGAGGTGCAGAAAGAAGCAAGAGCAGTGCAGAAAGAACCAACAGAGGTGCAAAAAGAGGCAAGAGAGGTGCAGAAACAGGCAAGAAAGGTGCAGAAAAAGGGTACAGGGCTGCAGAAAGAGGCAAGAGAATTGCTGAAAGAAGCAACAGAGGTGTAGAAAGAAGCAAGAGAAGTGCAGAAACAGGCAAGTGAGGTGCAGAAAGAAGCAAGAGCAGTGCAGAAAGAACCAACAGAGGTGCAAAAAGAGGCAAGAGAGGTACAGAAACAGGCAAGAAAGGTGCAGAAAAAGGGAACAAGGGTGCAGAAAGAGGCAAGAGGGATATAGAAATTTGCAACAGAGGTACAGAAAGAAGCAAGAGCAGTGCGGAAAGAAGCAAGAGAAGTGCAGAAAGAAGCAAAAGAGGTGGAGAAATAGGGAAGAGGGTGCAGAAAGAGGCAAGGGGGATACAGAAATTTACAATAGAGGTGCAGAAACAAGCAAGAGAAGTGCAGAAAGAGGCAAGAGAAGTGCAGAAAGAAGCAAACGAGGTAGAGAAATAGGGAAGAGGGTACAGAAAGAGGCAAGAGGGATACAGAAATTTGCAAAAGAGGTGCAGAAACAAGCAAGAGAAGTGCAGAAGGAGGCAAGAGAATTGCTCAAAGACGCAACAGAGGAGTAGAAAGAAGCAAGAGAAGTGCAGAAAGAGACAAGTGAGGTGCAGAAAGAAGCAAGAGCAGTGTAGAAAGAACCAACAGAGGTGGAAAAAGAGGCAAGAGAGGTGCAGAAACAGGCAAGAAAGGTGCAGAAAGAGGGTACAGGGGTGCAGAAAGAGACAAGAGAATTGCTGAAAGAAGCAACAGAGGTGTAGAAAGAAGCAAGAGAAGTGCAGAAACACGCACTTGAGATCCATAAAGAAGCAAGAGCAGTGCAGAAAGAACCAACAGAGGTGCAAAAAGAGGCAAGAGAGGTGCAAAAAGAAGGAAGAGAAGTACAGAAAGAGGCAAGAGAATTGCTGAAAGAAGCAACAGAGGAGTAGAAAGAAGCCAGAGAAGTACAGAAAGACACAAGTGAGGTGCAGAAGGGAGCAAGATCAGTGCAGAAAGATCCAACAGAGGTGCAAAAAGTGGCAAGAGGGGTGCAAACATTTGCAAAAGAGGTATGGAAACAAGCGAGAGAAGTGCACAAAGAGGCAAGAGAATTGCTGAAAGAAGCAACAGAGGTGTAGAAAGAAGCAAGAGAAGTGCAGAAAGAGGTAAGAGAATTGCTGAAAGAAGCAACAGAGGTGTAGAAAGAAGCAAGAGCAGTGCAGAAAGAAGCAAGAGAAGTGCAGAAAGAAGCAAAAGAGGTGGAGAAATAGGGAAGAGGGTGCAGAAAGAGGCAAGAGGGATCCAGAAATTTGCAAAGAGGTGCAGAAACAAGCAAGAGAAGTGCAGAAAGAGGCAAGAGAATTGCTGAAAGAAGCAACAAAGGTGTAAAAAGAAGCAAGAGAAGTGCAGAAAGAGGCAAGTGAGGTGCAGAAAGAAGCAAGAGCAGGTCAGAATGAACCAACAGAGGTGCAAAAGAGGCAAGAGTGGTGCAAAAGAAGGAAGAGAAGTGCAGAAAGAGGCAAGAGAATTGCTGAAAGAAGCAACAGAGGAGTAGAAAGAAGCAAGAGAAGTGCTGAAAGAGACGAGTGAGGTGCAGAAAGAAGCAAGAGCAGTGCAGAAAGAACCAACAGAGGTGCAAAAAGAGGCAAGAGAGGTGCAGAAACAGGCAAGAAAGGTGCAGAAAAAGGGTACAAGGGTGCAGAAAGAGGCAAGAGGGATATAGAAATTTGCAACAGAGGTACAGAAAGAAGCAAGAGCAGTGCGGAAAGAAGCAAGAGAAGTGCAGAAAGAAGCAAAGAGGTGGAGAAATAGGGAAGAGGGTGCAGAAAGAGGAAAGGGGGATACAGAAATTTACAATAGAGGTGCAGAAACAATCAAGAGAAGTGCAGAAAGAGGCAAGAGAATTGCTGAAAGAAGCAACAGAGGTGTAGAAAGAAACAAGAGCAGTGCAGAAAGAAGCAAGAGAAGTGCAGAAAGAAGCAAAAGAGGTGGAGAAATAGGGAAGAGGGTGCAGAAAGAGGCAAGAGGGATCCAGAAATTTGCAAAAGAGGTGCAGAAACAAGCAAGAGAAGCGCAGAAAGAGGCAAGAGAATTGCTGAAAGAAGCAACAGAAGTGTAAAAAGAAGCAAGAGAAGTGCAGAAAGAGGCAAGTGAGGTGCAGAAAGAAGCAAGAGCAGTGCAGAATGAACCAACAGAGGTGCAAAAAGAGGCAAGAGGGGTGCAAAAAGAAGGAAGAGAAGTGCATAAAGAGGCAAGAGAATTGCTGAAGGAAGCAACAGAAGAGTAGAAAGAAGCAAGAGAAGTGCAGAAAGAGACAAGTGAGGTGCCGAAAGAAGCAAGAGCAGTGCAGAAAGATCCAACAGTGGTGCAAAAAGAGGCAAGAGAGGTGCAGAAATAGTCAAGAAAGGTGTAGAAAGAGGCAAGAGGGATATATAAATTTGCAACAGAGGTACAGAAAGAAGCAAGAGCAGTGCAGAAAGAAGCAAGAGAAGTGCAGAAAGAAGCAAAAGAGGTGGAGAAATAGGGAAGAGGGTGCAAAAAGAGTCAAGAGGGATATAGAAATTTGCAAAAGAGGTGCAGAAACAAGCAAGAGAAGTGCAGAAAGAGGCAAGAGAATTGCTGAAAGAAGCAACAGAGGTGTAGAAAGAAGCAAGAGAAGAGCAGAAAGAGGCAAGTGAGGTGCAGAAAGAAGCAAGAGCAGTGCAGAAGGAACCAACAGAGGTGCAAAAAGAGGCAAGAGGGTGCAAAAAGAAGGAAGAGAAGTGCAGAAAGAGGCAAGAGAAATGCTGAAAGAAGCAACAGAGGTGTAGAAAGAAGCAAGAGAAGTGCAGAGAGAGACAAGTGAGGTGCAGAAAGAAGCAAGAGCAGTGAAGAAAGAAACAACAGAGGTGCAAAAAGAGGCAAGAGAGGTGCAGAAATTTGCAACAGAGGTACAGAAAGAAGCAAGTGCAGTGCAGAAAGAAGCAAGAGAAGTGCAGAAAGAAGCAAAAGAGGTAGAGAAATAGGGAAGAGGGTGCAGAAAGAGGCAAGAGGGATACAGAAATTTGCAAAAAGAGGTGCAGAAACAAGCAAGAGAAGTGCAGAAAGAGGCAAGAGAATTGCTGAAAGAAGCAACAGAGGAGTAGAAAGAAGCAAGAGAAGAGCAGAAAGAGACAAGTGAAGTGCAGAAATAAGCAAGAGCAGTGCAGAAAGAACCAACAGAGGTGCAAAAAGAGGCAAGAGAGGTGCAGAAACAGGCAAGAAAGGTGCAGAAAAAGGGTACAGGGCTGCAGAAAGAGGCAAGAGAATTGCTGAAAGAAGCAACAGAGGTGTAGAAAGAAGCAAGAGAAGTGCAGAAACAGGCAAGTGAGGTGCAGAAAGAAGCAAGAGCAGTGCAGAAAGAACCAACAGAGGTGCAAAAGAGGCAAGAGAGGTACAGAAACAGGCAAGAAAGGTGCAGAAAAAGGGAACAAGGGTGCAGAAAGAGGCAAGAGGGATATAGAAATTTGCAACAGAGGTACAGAAAGAAGCAAGAGCAGTGCGGAAAGAAGCAAGAGAAGTACAGAAAGAAGCAAAAGAGGTGGAGAAATAGGGAAGAGGGTGCAGAAAGAGGCAAGGGGGATTCAGAAATTTACAATAGAGGTGCAGAAACAAGCAAGAGAAGTGCAGAAAGAGGCAAGAGAATTGCTGAAAGAAGCAACAGAGGTGTAGAAAGAAGCAAGAGAAGTGCAGAAAGAGGCAAGAGAATTGCTGAAAGAAGCAACAGAGGTGTAGAAAGAAGCAAGAGCAGTGCAGAAAGAAGCAAGAGAAGTGCAGAAAGAAGCAAAAGAGGTGGAGAAATAGGGAAGAGGGTGCAGAAAGAGGCAAGAGGGATCCAGAAATTTGCAAAAGAGGTGCAGAAACAAGCAAGAGAAGCGCAGAAAGAGGCAAGAGAATTGCTGAAAGAAGCAACAGAAGTGTAAAAAGAAGCAACAGAAGAGCAGAAAGAGGCAAGTGAGGTGCAGAAAGAAGCAAGAGCAGTGCAGAATGAACCAACAGAGGTGCAAAAAGAGGCAAGCGGGGTGCAAAAAGAAGGAAGAGAAGTGCATAAAGAGGCAAGAGAATTGCTGAAGGAAGCAACAGAGGAGTAGAAAGAAGCAAGAGAAGTGCAGAAAGAGACAAGTGAGGTGCGGAAAGAAGCAAGAGCAGTGCAGAAAGAACCAACAGTGGTGCAAAAAGATGCAAGAGAGGTGCAGAAATAGGCAAGAAAGGTGCAGAAAGAGGCAAGAGGAATATAGAAATTTGCAACAGAGGTACAGAAAGAAGCAAGAGCAGTGCAGAAAGAAGCAAGAGAAGTGCAGAAAGAAGCAAAAGAGGTGGAGAAATAGGGAAGAGGGTGCAAAAAGAGTCAAGAGGGATATAGAAATTTGCAAAAGAGGTGCAGAAACAAGCAAGAGAAGTGCAGAAAGAGGCAAGAGAATTGCTGAAAGAAGCAACAGAGGTGTAGAAAGAAGCAAGAGAAGAGCAGAAAGAGGCAAGTGAGGTGCAGAAAGAAGCAAGAGCAGTGCAGAAGGAACCAACAAAGGTGCAAAAAGAGGCAAGAGGGGTGCAAAAAGAAGGAAGTGAAGTGCAGAAAGAGGCAAGAGAATTGCTGAAAGAAGCAACAGAGGTGTAGAAAGAAGCAAGAGAAGTGCAGAGAGAGAGAAGTGAGGTGCAGAAAGAAGCAAGAGCATTGAAGAAAGAACCAACAGAGGTGCAAAAAGAGGCAAGAGAGGTGCAGAAATTTGCAACAGAGGTACAGAAAGAAGCAAGTGCAGTGCAGAAAGAAGCAAGAGAAGTGCAGAAAGAAGCAAAAGAGGTAGAGAAATAGGGAAGAGGGTGCAGAAAGAGGCAAGAGGGATACAGAAATTTGCAAAAAGAGGTGCAGAAACAAGCAAGAGAAGTGCAGAAAGAGGCAAGAGAATTGCTGAAAGAAGCAACAGAGGAGTAGAAAGAAGCAAGAGAAGGGCAGAAAGAGACAAGTGAGGTGCAGAAAGAAGTAAGAGCAGTGCAGAAAGAACCAACAGAGGTGCAAAAAGAGGCAAGAGAGGTGCAGAAACAGGCAAGAAAGGTGCAGAAAAAGAGTACAGGGGTGCAGAAAGAGGCAAGAGAATTGCTGAAAGAAGCAACAGAGGTGTAGAAAGAAGCAAGAGAAGTGCAGAAACAGGCAAGTGAGGTGCAGAAAGAAGCAAGAGCAGTGCAGAAAGAACCAACAGAGGTGCAAAAAGAGGCAAGAGAGGTGCAAAAAGAAGGAAGAGAAGTGCAGAAAGAGGCAAGAGAATTGCTGAAAGAAACAACAGAGGAGTAGAAAGAAGCAAGAGAAGTGCAGAAAGACACAAGTGAAGTGCAGAAAGAAGCAAGAGCAGTGCAGAAAGATCCAACAGAGGTGCAAAAAGAGGCAAAAGGGGTGCAAGAAGAAGGAAGAGAAGGGCAGAAAGAGACAAGAGAATTGCTGAAATAAGCAACAGAGGAGTAAAAAGAAGAAAGAGAAGTGCAGAAAGAGACAAGTGAGGTGCAGAAAGAATCAAGAGCAGTGCAGAAAGAACCAACAGAGGTGCAAAAAGAGACAAGAGAGGTGCAGAAACAGGCAAGAAAGGTACATAAAGAGGGTACAGGGGTGCAGAAAGAGGCAAGAGAATTGCTGAAAGAAGCAACAGAGGTGTAGAAAGAAGCAAGAGAAGTGCAGAAAGATGAAAATGAGGAGCAGAAAGAAGCAAGAGCAGTGCAGAAAGAACCAACAGAGGTGCAAAAAGAGGCAAGAAAGGTGCAGAAAGAGGGTACAGGGTGTAGGAGATTAGGATCTGCTTCACATGGGTACCCCCACTTTTTGCTGATGCTTCACTGTTTTTCGACCTTAGTCTGGCTGGGGCCCTGCTAATCAGAACCCCAGCCTAGCTGCTTCCTCTTTAAAATGGTTTCCATGTGCCTTAGGCACATCTCTGATTGGAATCTGGAGTGCCCTTATAAGTCCCTAGTATATGGTATACTATGTACCCAGGGCATAGGTACCTCAGAGGCCTACCAGGGGCTGTAGCATGTATTGTGCCACCCCTGGAAGGCCATCCAAACTGACACCACAGGTCTGCTACTGCAGCCTGGGTAAGGTGGTGCATGCACCCCTTACTGTGATATAGGCTACCTATATCACTACATACCTACACACATATAAACCTGTAAGTCACTCCTATGGCAGGCCTTATCAATCCTGAAGGCAGAGTGCGTGGTTCCTATGTGAGAGGGTGCCCCTGCATGAGCAGGGCCCCTCTGCAGCGTTCGGAGACCCTTCTCTGATGCTGTTTGTAGTGCAGCCTGACCATATACTCTTAAGCAAATTATAACCTCGCGTTAAAATGCTAACTTTGGGATGGCTGCACGGAAACATGTCGTGTTTGGTGTCAAACATCTTGGAATACTACCCCCACCAGTTCTGGCAGCGGGGTAGCATTCCACCCTTCTAGAGGGAGAGACATGTACACACCGGCCTGCCCGGTAACTTCTTTCCAAGACCTGGCATCACAAAATGGATGCCGCTGCCACAGACACGAGTCTGGCCTCCTGCTGCTGACCAAAACTCCGGCAGGGGAGGCCTGGACAATAGGTTTCCTGTCCCAGGGAGGTGTAACCACCTCCCCAGACAGGATAGTGTGTATTGGGGCTGGGCGGGAGCACTCTCTGGTGCTTTGAAGTCCTGCACTGGGGGCACATTTGGTGTCCCTGTGCATACCCAGTTCAAACCGGATCAGGGGCTTCCAGCCCCTGCTCTGGTGCGAAACTGGACAAAGGGAAGGGGTGTAGCCACCCCTCTGCCCTGACCCTCCCATAGGTGGGTCCACAGAGTATGTCCAACCCCTACCTTAGTATAAGTATGGGACCCCAGTCCTTAGGACTTTAGATTAACCTGGACAAAACTCTGACACAGAATCCTGGACCTTCGACGCTCTACTTCAAGATTAGAGGACTGAAGAATCTCCCTTGGGGTCAAGGAGTGACTACCCTGCTTGGCAGGCACCAAAGAAGCAATTGTCCGGTCTACATCGCTGAAGCTCCCGTCGGACGCCGAAGTCTTTGCATCACCAGAGGTGGATTTCCAGACTTCCCCGAGGCTGCCCTGAGTCCCCAGCAAAGCTGAGGCCCGTAGCTGTCGTGGGTAACGTGGAACCGTGACCCCTGGACACCAAATGCATTTGCAAGTGCATCCTCTTCTGGGTCTCCCACGAAGTTGTGCTTTGGACTCCGAGTAGCCCCAGCCTCCAGCACCAACTGCCCTGAAGATCACTGGCCTCCGCTCCACGAGTGTCCTGTGAGCCAGCTCCACGTGCAGCGACTCAAGGCTCCTTCGCGGTCACTAGTCTGTTGGCTAGTAGGCCCTCCCGAAGGCCAATCTTTTTCTGCTTGGGCTCCCTAGTTGCTCCAGGCGTGCCCTGACTTACTCTTGCTGGGTGAGTCCCACAGACCTTGCTGGTCTGCAACATCATCCTTCTTCCATTTCCACAAGACTTGCCGTTTCCAAGACTTGTTGGGTCCAATCCGGTCGCCGACACCTCAGCAAGCGACAAACCTCGTGGGACAGCTCGATTCCAGCTCCTGGTCATCGTCGACACCTCCTGGAACTTGTGGCTGAAGAGTCAAGATGACCGTCAACCTACCTGAAGCACCCGACATCAGTGGGCATTCGCTCATCGCCTTCCTGGTCACTGGCTAGTGACCCAGACTCTGTCCCCTATGCTTTCAGGTTCTTCAGATCTTCGATCCACCTTTGGATCCACCCGAACATTTTCGACTTGGTCGCCAGCAGCACTTTGCAGCAGATCGCCATAGTAAAGCGACGACGAAACCCGACCCCGAAAGACACCTATGCACCCGGCTTCCCTGGGTGAGGTAACTCGAGTACTCCGGTGCTCCCGTGGGTATAGACTCTAGAACGACCTAGTTCTAAAGGGGTTTGCTCCAAGTCCTCCTCTAAGTGTCCCTTTTCTTTTAAATTCTAATCGCGACTTTCCCCATAGAAGTTAACGGTGGTTCGCGGCTGTGTTCCTACACTGCACGCGTCCCCGTGGGTCCCCTGTGTCACTGCCTTGGGTGGTTCCTTGTGGTCCAAGCACTTCTACAGGCTCTAGGCCTTGTGTCTAGCTCAGTCGTGGTTCTTATACCACTTTATTGTTATATGGTTTGGTACGCCCCTAGGGCTCAAACGTGTATTTGTGCTATTACTGTTAATAACTAACTTATAATTTATGTACTTCGAACTCTAGCCTCATAAAGAGACTAGAGGGGTGTGTTTAGCAATAAATACATATATTTTGAATATATACCTGGTGTGGTCCTCTTTCATTTGGTCACTCAAGAGATTATAGACTGGTAAAACAAGCTGCTTTACATTCCTTCAAGACTTAGCCTGAAGGCTGCTCTCCATAGCTACCACTAGGATAGCTTTCAATAAAGGTTGTCTTTAACCTATCTCCAATAAGGGGTTGTTTGGACTGGTGCAAGGTGCCCACTATAATTAGTGGACAGCATATACCAGGCCAACTTCTCACATTGGTGTGCAGCGTGTGGGATTCCAGCTTGCTATTGTTTTACCAGATAATCTCAATTGAATTGATCAACTGAAAACCACTAAGGGTACCTAAGGTACATATAAATCAAGCTTAGTAATACAGTAAGTTCTACTGAACTTAGAGTTGTGTGTTAAGGGATAGCACACCCTTTCTACAACTCAAGAGAGTTTAGTAGGCCACACTAGAGTAGGTAGTGCATACACCACACCTCACTAGTAATGTCTTCAAAGCCAGGACCCAGTGAGTCCTTGCCAGAAGCCAGTGGGCTTCTTCCCTCCAAGTATGATAAACTCCCATTCTTGGAATTGAGAGCATTATGCAGTACTAGGAAGTTGAAGGCAGGCAAACGTGCCAGCACCCAACACCTCAGGGAGGTGTTACTTGCTGATGATCTCAGCAGGCCCCTAGGGTCTGAAGGGGTAGGCAGAGAGGGTGGGGCAGCAGATGAGGAAGGGGCCAGGGGTGAAGAAACCCAGGCCCCCCTCTGAAACTGGCCAGGAAGGTGAAAATGACCTTGTCCTGGAAAACCCAATTCCTCCTGTGGAGGAGGAGGAGGAGGATCAGAATGACCTCCCTTTGTCCCCCAGGAAGAGTTCTGAGTGTGCCCAGAAGGTCTAGGTCTCCTTCTCAGGAGTCATAACCACTCTGGCACCTCAATAGGGACCTCTGTCTCCTCTCATAGGAGGGAATCCTCTCATGAGAGGAGAAAGAGACTGATTCAGTATGAGCAAGCTCAGCTGGAACTCAGGAAACAGCAATTGGCTATAGACAGGTAGTCCCTAGATCTCTATAGAGAGAGACAAAAGTTGGGACTAGAGTCCCATGGTGGCAGCAGTTTCCCAAAGATAGGGAAAGGTCTTATGACCATAGAAACCTGAGCAAGATTGTCCCTCCCTACCAGAGTGGGGATGACATCCACAAATGGATAACTGCTCTAGAGAGGGCCTGTAAAGTACAGAGGGTCCCTCAGGAGCAGTGGGCAGCAATCTTGTGGCTCTCCTTTGCAGACAAAGGTAGAGACAAGCTCCTCACTGTTAGAGAGGAGGATGCTGATAATTACAAAGTCTTGAAGAGTGCTCTAATTGATGGGTTTGGCCTAACCACTGAACAATACAGGTTAAAGTTCAGGGATACCCAAAAGCACAGACTCAAGACTGGGTGGACTTTGTTGATTGTTCTGCCAAGGCTCTGGAAGGTTGGTTATTGGGCAGTAAGGTATGTGACTTCACAGGATTGTACAACCTGATCATGAGGGAGCAGATTCTTAATAACTGTCAAAATCAGCTGTTGCATCAGCACCTGGTAGACTCTGATCTGACCTCTCCCCAAGAATTGGGAAAGAAGGCAGACAAATGGGTCAGAACCAGGGTGAAGCAGAAGGTACAGAACCAAGGTGGTGACCCTAAGAAGCAAGATTCGAAAACCTCTGATAAGGGTGGGGAGAAGGGTAAAGATCAAAAGTCTTCTCAAGGCCCCCAAAAATCTTCTTCAGGTGGGGATTCACAGTCTACCAAAGGGAAAGGCCAAAGGAAACCATGGTGCAAGGTCTGTAAGCAAATGACCCACTGGACCAGTGATTGCACCAAGTCCAAAGACTCTACTCCAGCCCCCACCAATGCCCCTAAGGCACCTGCTCCCCCTAGTGCAGTTACAGTTGGTGGTGGGAATACACAGGCCAAGGGTTTAGTAGGGTTGACCCTGGGTAAAGAGATGAGCTCTGACTTAGTCAGAGAACTCACTCAGGCTGTCCTAGTCTGTGATGGAGGCATGGATGTGACCTCCTCTGTGAGTCCCAGTAATCTGGGCAAGTACAGACAACAGCCCTTAATCAATGGAAGAGAGGCTTTGGCATTTAGGGACACAGGGGCAAGTGTCACAATGGTGACACAAGACCTTGTGAATCCTGGGCAGATTATACTTGGTGAAATGTACCAAGTGACCAATGCTAGCAACGTCAGAACAGACCATACTCTGGCAGTTGTTAACTTCTCCTGGGGAGGGGTAACTGGCCTTAAGAAGGTTGTGGTAAGTGCAGACCTACCCGTTGAATGCTTGCTTGGCAATGACTTAGAAACTTCAGCTTGGGCAGAAGTGGAGCTCAGGACCCATGCAGAAATGCTGGGGATCCCTGCAGATGTGTTTGCTGTGACCAGGTCACAAGCCAAGATGTCTAACACTGAACAGGCCTTGGATTCTGGAATAATGGACCAAGTGCCCTCCAAGAAGAGGAGTAGTAGGGTAAAGGCAGTGCCTTCCCCCTTGGCTCAGAAGGAAGATCAGTCCCTTGAGGGGGATGATCTCAGTCTTGAGGAAGGAACTGTCCCAGAGGAGCTTGAACCTGACCAGGTTGAGTTCTTGGGGACAGGGGGCCCTTCCAGGGCAGATCTGAGCCAGGAGCAGCAGAGCTGCCCCTCTCTTGAACCCCTCAGACAGCAAGCTGCTGCTGAGGCTGCTGGGAAAGCTAGTGGTCCCCATACAGTCTATTGGGATGATGGACTCTTGTACTCAGAGTGTAGAAACCCCAAGCCTGGTGCTACCAGGAGGTTGGTTATACCTCTGAAGTTCAGGGGCTTCCTATTGACCCTAGCCCATGATATTCCCTTAGCAGGTCACCTGGGCCAGAACAAGACTTGGGACAGACTTGTCCCTCACTTTTACTGGCCCCATATGTCTGAAGACACCAAGGAGTTTTGTCGCTCCTGTGTAACCTGCCAGGCCAGTGGCAAGGCAGGTGGCACTACAAAGGCCCCCTGATACCACTACCTGTGGTGGGGGTTCCCTTTGAAAGGGTGGGGATTGACATTGTTGGTCCCATGGATCCCCAAACAGCATCTGGGCACAGGTTTATCCTGGTGGTAGTGGATCATGCCACCAGGTACCCAGAGGCTATTCCCCTTAGGACCACTACAGCACCTGTGGTGGCAAGGGCCCTCCTGGGAATTTTCTCAAGAGTGGGCTTCCCTAAGGAGGTTGTATCAGACAGGGGTGCTAACTTTATGTCTGGATACTTGAAAGCAATGTGGAAGGAGTGTGGAGTGACTTACAAGTTCACCACACCCTATCACCCACAATGCAATGGTTTAGTTGAGAGATTCAACAAAACCTTGAAGGGCATGATTAAAGGGCTCCCAGAAAAGCTTAGGCGAAGATGGGACATACTCTTGCCCTGCCTTTTATTTGCATACAGGGAGGTGCCTCAAAAGGGGTTGGCTACAGCCCTTTTGAACTTTTGTTTGGTCACCCTGTCAGGGGTCCATTGTGCTTGGTGAAGGAAGGATGGGAGTTACCTCTCAAGCCCCCAAAGCAAGACATAGTGGACTATGTACTTGGTCTCCGCTCCCGGATGGCTGAGTACATGAAAAGGCAACTAAAAACCTTGAGGCTAGCCAGGAACTTCAAAAGCCTGGCATGACCAAAAGGCTGTACTGACTGTTTACCAGCCAGGACAGAAGGTATGGGTGTTGGAGCCAGTGGCCCCAGCAGCTCTCCAAGACAAATGGAGTGGACCCCATACCATTGTTGAACAGAAGGGTGAGGTTACCTACTTAGTAGACCTAGGAACACCCAGGAGTCCCCACAGGGTTCTCCATGTCAACAGGTTAAAACCATATGTGGACAGGGCAGACATGGGCTTGCTCATGGCTACTGATGAGGAACAGGAGGAAGAGAGTGACCCACTCCCTGACCTGCTCTCACAGAACCCTGATGATGGGTCAGTGGATGGTGTAGCCTTGGCAGGCAGTCTCACTACCCAGCAGCAGACTGATTGCAGACAGGTGCTCAATCAGTTCAGACACATGTTCTCACTGACACCCTGTCAGACCACCTGGTGCACTCATGAAGTGGACACTGGGGACAGTCTGCCTATTAAAAATAAGATTTATAGGCAACCTGACCATGTCAGGGACTGTATCAGGACAGAAGTCCAGAAAATGTTGGATTTGGGAGTTATTGAACCCTCAGATAGCCCTTGGGCTAGTCCAGTGGTCCTTGTGCCAAAACCTCACACCAATGGTGGGAAAAGAGAGATGAGGTTTTGTGTGGACTACAGGGGTCTCAATGCAGTCACTAGGACTGATGCCCATCCAATACCTAGGGCAGATGAGCTAATAGGCACTTTGGCATCAGCCAAGTATCTAAGCACATTTGACCTGACAGCTGGCTACTGGCAGATCAGACTAGCTGATGATGCAAAGCCAAAAACAGCATTCTCAACCCCTAGTGGGCATTATCAATTTGTGGTGATGCCCTTTGGTCTGAAGAATGCACCTGCCACTTTTCAGAGGTTGGTGAATACAGTCCTTACAGGTCTGGAAGCCTATAGTGCAGCATATCTAGATGATATTGCTGTCTTTAGCTCCACCTGGGAGGATCATCTGGTCCACCTCAGAAATGTTTTACAGGCCCTGCAGAAAGCAGGCCTGACTATCAAGGCCACCAAGTGCCAGATAGGGCAGAGTCAGGTTGTGTACCTGGGCCACCTTGTGGGTGGAGGCCAGGTTCAACCCTTGCAGAGCAAGATCCAGACCATCATGGACTGGACTGCTCCAACTACCCAGACTCAGGTGAGAGCCTTCTTAGGCCTGACTGGGTACTATAGGAGATTTGTCAAGGGGTATGGATCAATAGTGACACCCCTGAATGACTTAACTTCCAAGAAAATGCCCAAAAAGGTTCAGTGGACAGTTAGCTGTCAAAAGGCATTTGATGACCTGAAGCAGGCCATGTGCACTGCTCCCATTCTACAGAGTCCTGATTACTCCAAGAAGTTCATTGTTCAAACTGATGCATATGAATTGGGGGTAGGAGCTGTACTGTCACAATTGAATGATGAAGGTCAGGATCAGCCAGTAGCTTTTATTAGCAGAAGGCTGACCCCTAGAGAGAAACGTTGGTCAGCCATTGAGAGGGAGGCCTTTGCTGTGGTCTGGGCTCTGAAGAAGTTGAGGCCATACTTGTTTGGTACTCACTTCCTTGTTCAAACAGACCATAAGCCCCTCTTATGGCTAAAACAAATGAAGGGTGAAAACCCCAAACTGCTTAGGTGGTCCATTTCCCTACAGGGGATGGACTTCACAGTGGAACATAGACCTGGGAGTAACCATGCCAATGCAGATGGACTCTCTAGGTACTTCCACTTAGAACATGAAGACTTAACTGGGCAAGGTTAGTTTAATGTCCCTACGTTTGGGGGGTTGTGTAGGAGAGTAGGATCTGCTTCACATGGGTACCCCCACTTTTGCTGATGCTTCACTGTTTTTCGACCTTAGTCTGGCTGGGGCCCTGCTAATCAGAACCCCAGCCTAGCTGCTTCCTCTTTAAAATGGTTTCCATGTGCCTTAGGCACATCTCTGATTGGAATCTGGAGTGCCCTTATAAGTCCCTAGTATATGGTATACTATGTACCCAGGGCATAGGTACCTCAGAGGCCTACCAGGGGCTGCAGCATGTATTGTGCCACCCCTGGAAGGCCATCCAAACTGACACCACAGGTCTGCTACTGCAGCCTGGGTAAGGTGGTGCATGCACCCCTTACTGTGATATAGGCTACCTATATCACTACATACCTACACACATATAAACCTGTAAGTCACTCCTATGGCAGGCCTTATCAACCCTGAAGGAAGAGTGCGTGGTTCCTATGTGAGAGGGTGCCCCTTCATGAGCAGGGACCCTCTGCAGCGTTCGGAGACCCTTCTCTGATGCTGTTTGTAGTGCAGCCTGACCATATACTCTTAAGCGCATTATAACCTCGCGTTAAAATGCTAACTTTGGGATGGCTGCACGGAAACATGTCGTGTTTGGTGTCAAACATCTTGGAATACTACCCCCCGCCAGTTCTGGCGGCGGGGGTAGCATTCCACCCTTCTAGAGGGAGAGACATGTACACACCGGCCTGCCCGGTAACTTCTTTCCAAGCCCTGGCATCACAAAATGGATGCCGCTGCCACAGACACGAGTCTGGCCTCCTGCTGCTGACCGAAACTCCGGCAGGGGAGGCCTGGACAATAGGTTTCCTGTCCCAGGGAGGTGTAACCACCTCCCCAGACAGGATAGTGTGTATTGGGGCTGGGCGGGAGCACTCTCTGGTGCTTTGAAGTCCTGCACTGGGGGCACATTTGGTGTCCCTGTGCATACCCCAGTTCAAACCGGATCAGGGGCTTCCAGCCCCTGCTCTGGCACGAAACTGGACAAAGGGAAAGGGGTGTAGCCACCCCTCTGCCCTGACCCTCCCATAGGTGGGTCCACAGAGTATGTCCAACCCCCTACCTTAGTATAAGTATGGGACCCCAGTCCTTAGGACTTTAGATTAACCTGGATGAAACTCTGACACAGAATCCTGGACCTTCGACGCTCTACTTTAAGATTAGAGGACTGAAGAATCTCCATTGGGGTCAAGGAGTGACTCCCCTGATTGGCAGGCACCAAAGAAGCAATTGTCCGGTCTGCATCGCTGAAGCCCCCGTCGGACGCCGAAGTCTTTGCATCACCAGAGGTGGATTTCCAGACTTTCCCGAGGCTGCCCTGAGTCCCCAGCAAAGCTGAGGCCCGTAGCTGTCGTGGGTAATGTGGAACCGTGACCCCTAGACACTGAACGCATTTGCAAGTGCATCCTCTTCTGGGTCTCCCACGAAGTCGTGCTTTGGGCTCCGAGTAGCCCCAGCCTCCAGCACCAACTGCACTGAAGATCACTGGCCTCCACTCCACGAGTGTCCTGTGAGCCAGCTCCACGTGCATCGACTCGAGGCTCCTTTGCAGTCGCTAGTCCGTTGGCTAGTAGACCTCCCGAAGGCCAATCTTTTTCTGCTTGGGCTCCCTAATTGCTCCAGGCGATCCCTGACTTACCCTTGCTGGGTAAGTCCCACAGACCTTGCAGATCTGCAACATCGTCCTTCTTCCATTTCCACGAGACTTGCCGTTGCCAAGGCTTGTTGGGTCCAATCCGGTCGCCGACACCTCAGCAAGCAACAGACGTTGTGGGACACCTCGATTCCAGCTCCTGGTCATTGTCGACACCTCCTGGACCTCGTGGCTGAAGAGTCAAGATGACCGTCAACCTACCTGAAGCACCCGACATCGGTGGGCATTCGCTCATCGCCTTCCTGGTCACTGGCTAGTGACCCAGACTCTGTCCCCTCTGCTTTCAGGTTCTTCAGATCTTCGATCCACCTTTGGATCCACCCAAACACTTTCGACTTGGTCGCCAGCAGCACTTTGCAGCAGATCGCCATAGTAAACGACGACGAAACCCGACCCCGAAAGACACCTATGCACCCGGCTTCCTGGGTGAGGTAACTCGAGTACTCCGGTGCTCCCGTGGGTATAGACTCTAGAACAACCTAGTTCTAAAGGGGTTTGCTCCAAGTCCTCCTCTAAGTGTCCCTTTTCTTTTAAATTCTAATCGCGACTTTCCCCATAGAAGTTAACGGTGGTTCGCGGCTGTGTTCCTACACTGCACGCATCCCCCGTGGGTCCCCTGTGTCACTGCCTTGGGTGGTTCCTTGTGGTCCAAGCACTTCTACAGGCTCTAGGCCTTGTGTCTAGCTCAGTCGTGGTTCTTATACCACTTTATTGGTATATGGTTTGGTACGCCCCTAGGGCTCAAACGTGTATTTGTGCTATTACTGTTAATAACTAACTTATAATTTATGTACTTCGAACTCTAGCCTCATAAAGAGACTAGAGGGTGTGTTTAGCAATAAATACATATATTTTGAATATATACCTGGTGTGGTCCTCTTTCATTTGGTCACTCAAGAGATTATAGACTGGTAAAACAAGCTGCTTTACATTCCTTCAAGACTTAGCCTGAAGGCTGCTCTCCATAGCTACCACTAGGATAGCTTTCAATGAAGGTTGTCTTTAACCTATCTCCAATAAGGGGTTGTTTGGACTGGTGCAAGGTGCCCACTATAATTAGTGGACAGCATAAAGCAGGCCAACTTCTCACACAGGGGTGCTGAAAGAGGCAAGAGAATTGCTGAAAGAAGCAACAGAGGTGTAGAAAGAAGCAAGAGAAGTGCAGAAAGAGGCAAGTGAGGTGCAGAAAGAAGCAAGAGCAGTGCATAAAGAACCAACAGAAGTGCAAAAAGAGGCAAGAGAGGTGCAAAAAGAAGGAAGAGAAGTGCAGAAAGAGGCAAGAGAATTGCTGAAAGAAGCAACAGAGGAGTAGAAAGAAGCAAGAGAAGTGCAGAAAGAGACAAGTGAGGTGCAGAAAGAAGCAAGAGCAGTGCAGAAAGAAGCAAGAGAAGTGCAGAAAGAAACAAAAGAAGTGGAGAAATAGGGAAGAGGGTGCAGAAAGAGGCAAGAGGGATACAAAAATTTGCAAAAGAGGTGCAGAAACAAGCAAGAGAACTGCAGAAAGAGGGAAGAGAATAGTTGAAAGAAGCAACAGAGGTGGAGAAAGAAACAAGAGAAGTGCAGAAAGAGGCAAGTGAGGTGCAGAAAGAAGCAAGAGCAGTGCAGAATGAACCAACAGAGGTGCAAAAAGAGGCAAGAGGGGTGCAAAAAGAAGGAAGAGAAGTGCAGAAACAGGCAAGAGACGTGCAGAAAGAAGCAAGAGAGTTGCAGAAACAGGCAAGAGAAGTGCAAAAAGAGGCAAGTGAGATGCAGAAACAGGCAAGAAAGGTACAGAAAGAGGGAATACGAATGCAGAAAGAGGCAACAGGGGGGCAGAAAAAAGCAAGACAGGGGTAGAAAGAAGCATGGGAAGTGCAGAATGAAGCAACAGGGGTGCAGAAAGAGGCAAGAGAAGTGCAGAAAGAAGCAACAGAGATGCAGAAGGAAGCAAGAACAGTGCAGAAAGAACCAACAGAGGTGCAAAAAGATGGCAAGAGATGTGCAGAAACAGGCAAGAAAGGTGCAAAAAGAGGGTACAGGGGTGCAGAAAGAGGCAAGAGAATTGCTGAAAGAAGCAACAGAGGTGTAGAAAGAAGCAAGAGAACTGCAGAAACAAGCAAGTCAGGTGCAGAAAGAAGGAAGAGCATTGCAGAAAGAACCAACAGAGGTGCAAAAAGAGGCAAGAGAGGTGCAAAAAGAAGGAAGAGAAGTGCAGAAAGAGGCAAGAGAATTGCTGAAAGAAGCAACAGAGGAGTAGAAAGAAGCAAGAGAAGTGCAGAAAGAGACAAGTGAGGTGCAGAAAGAAGCAAGAGCAGGGCATAAAGAACCAACAGAGGTGCAAAAAGAGGCAAGAGATGTGCAGAAACAGGCAAGAAAGGTGCAGAAAAAGGGTACAGGGGTGCAGAAAGAGGCAAGAGAATTGCTGAAAGAAGCAACAGAGGTGTAGAAAGAAACAAGAGAAGTGCAGAAACAGGCAAGTGAGGTGCAGAAAGAAGCAAGAGCAGTGCAGAAAGAACCAACAGAGGTGCAAAAAGAGGCAAGAGAGGTGCAAAATGAAGGAAGAGAAGTGCAGAAAGAGGCAAGAGAATTGCTGAAAGAAGCAACAGAGGAGTAGAAAGAAGCAAGAGAAGTGCAGAAAGACACAAGTGAGGTGCAGAAAGAAGGAAGAGCAGTGCAGAAAGATCCAACAGAGGTGCAAAAAGAGGCAAAAGGGGTGCAAGAAGAAGGAAGAGAAGTGAAGAAAGAGGCAAGAGAATTGCTGAAAGAAGCAACAGAGGAGTAAAAAGAAGCAAGAGAAGTGCAGAAAGAGACAAGTGAGGTGCAGAAAGAATCAAGAGCAGTGCAGAAAGAACCAACAGAGGTGCAAAAAGAGACAAGAGAGGTGCAGAAACAGGCAAGAAAGGTACCGAAAGAGGGTACAGGGTGCAGAAAGAGGCAAGAGAATTGCTGAAAGAAGCAACAGAGGTGTAGAAAGAAGCAAGAGAAGTGCAGAAAGATGCAAATGAGGAGCAGAAAGAAGCAAGAGCAATGCAGAAAGAACCAACAGAGGTGCAAAAACAGGCAAGAAAGGTGCAGAAAGAGGGTACAGGGGTGCAGAAAGAGGCAAGAGAATTGCTGAAAGAAGCAACAGAGGTGTAGAAAGAAGCAAGAGAAGTGCAGAAAGAGGTAAGTGGGTGCAGAAAGAAGCAAGAGTAGTGCATAAAGAACCAACAGAGGAGCAAAAAGAGGCAAGAGAGGTGCAGAAAGAGGTAGAGCGGTGCAGAAAGAGGCAAGAGAATTGCTGAAAGAAGAAACAGAGGAGTTGAAAGAAGCAAGAGAAGTGCAGAAAGAGACAAGTGAGGTGCAGAAAGAAGCAAGAGCAGTGCAGAAAGAAGCAAGAGAAGTGCAGAAAGAAACAAAAGAAGTGGAGAAATAGGGAAGAGGGTGCAGAAAGAGGCAAGAGGGATACAAAAATTTGCAAAAGAGGTGCAGAAACAAGCAAGAGAACTGCAGAAAGAGGGAAGAGAATTGCTGAAAGAAGAAACAAAGGTGTAGAAAGAAGCAAGAGAAGTGCAGAAAGAGGCAAGTGAGGTGCAGAAAGAAGCAAGAGCAGGTCAGAATGAACCAACAGAGGTGCAAAAATAGGCAAGAGTGGTGCAAAAAGAAGGAAGAGAAGTGCAGAAAGAGGCAACAGAATTGCTGAAAGAAGCAACAGAGGAGTAGAAAGAAGCAAGAGAAGTGCAGAAAGAGACAAGTGAGGTGCAGAAAGAAGCAAGAGCAGTGCAGAAAGAACCAACAGAGGTGCAAAAAGAGGCAAGAGAGGTGCAGAAACAGGCAAGAAAGGTGCAGAAAAAGGGTACAGAGGGTGCAGAAAGAGGCAAGAGGGATATAGAAATTTGCAACAGAGGTACAGAAAGAAGCAATAGCAGTACAGAAAGAAGCAAGAGAAGTGCAGAAAGAAGCAAAAGAGGTGGAGCAATAGGGAAGAGGGTGCAGAAACAGGCAAGGGGGATACAGAAATCTATAATAGAGGTGCAGAAACAAGCAAGAGAAGTGCAGAAAGAGGCAAGAGAATTGCTGAAAGAAGCAACAGAGGTGTAGAAAGAAGCAAGAAATGTGCAGAAAGAGGCAAGTGAGGTGCAGAAAGAAGCAAGAGCAGTGCATAAAGAACCAACAGAGGTGCAAAAAAAGGCAAGAGAGGTGCAAAAAGAAGGAAGAGAAGTGCAGAAAGAGGCAAGAGAATTGCTGAAAGAAGCAACAGAGGAGTAGAAAGAAGCAAGAGAAGTGCAGAAAGAGACAAGTGAGGTGCAGAAAGAAGCAAGAGCAGTGCAGAAAGAAGCAAGAGAAGTGCAGAAAGAAACAAAAGAAGTGGAGAAATAGGGAAGAGGGTGCAGAAAGAGGCAAGAGGGATACAGAAATTTGCAAAAGAGGTGCAGAAACAAGCAAGAGAACTGCAGAAAGAGGCAAGAGAATAGCTGAAAGAAGCAACAGAGGTGGAGAAAGAACCAAGAGAAGTGCAGAAAGAGGCAAGTGAGGTGCAGAAAGAAGCAAGAGCAGTGCAGATTGAACCAACAGAGGTGCAAAAAGAGGCAAGAGGGGTGCAAAAAGAAGGAAGAGAAGTGCAGAAACAGGCAAGAGACGTGCAGAAAGAAGCAAGAGAGGTGCAGAAACAGGCAAGAGAAGTGCAAAAAGAGGCAAGTGAGATGCAGAAACAGGCAAGAAAGGTACAGAAAGAGGGAATACGAATGCAGAAAGAGGCAACAGGGGTGCAGAAAAAGCAAGACAGGTGTAGAAAGAAGCATGGGAAGTGCAGAATGAAGCAACAGGGGTGCAGAAAGAGGCAAGAGAAGTGCAGAAAGAAGCAACAGAGATGCAGAAGGAAGCAAGAACAGTGCAGAAAGAACCAACGGAGGTGCAAAGAGATGGCAAGAGATGTGCAGAAACAGGCAAGAAAGGTGCAAAAAGAGGGTAAAGGGGTGCAGAAAGAGGCAAGAGAATTGCTGAAAGAAGCAACAGAGGTGTAGAAAGAAGCAAGAGAAGTGCAGAAACAAGCAAGTCAGGTGCAGAAAGAAGGAAGAGCATTGCAGAAAGAACCAACAGAGGTGCAAAAAGAGGCAAGAGAGGTGCAAAAAGAAGGAAGAGAAGTGCAGAAAGAGGCAAGAGAATTGCTGAAAAAAGCAACAGAGGAGTAGAAAGAAGCAAGAGAAGTGCAGAAAGAGACAAGTGAGGTGCAGAAAGAAGCAAGAGCAGTGCAGAAAGAACCAACAGAGGTGCAAAAAGAGGCAAGAGAGGTGCAGAAACAGGCAAGAAAGGTGCAGAAAAAGGGTACAGGGGTGCAGAAAGAGGCAAGAGAATTGCTGAAAGAAGCAACAGAGGTGTAGAAAGAAACAAGAGAAGTGCAGAAACAGGCAAGTGAGGTGCAGAAAGAAGCAAGAGCAGTGCAGAAAGAACCAACAGAGGTGCAAAAAGAGGCAAGAGAGGTGCAAAAGAAGGAAGAGAAGTGCAGAAAGAGGCAAGAGAATTGCTGAAAGAAGCAACAGAGGAGTAGAAAGAAGCAAGAGAAGTGCAGAAAGACACAAGTGAGGTGCAGAAAGAAGGAAGAGCAGTGCAGAAAGATCCAACAGAGGTGCAAAAAGAGGCAAGAGGGGTGCAAGAAGAAGGAAGAGAAGTGAAGAAAGAGGCAAGAGAATTGCTGAAAGAAGCAACAGAGGAGTAGAAAGAAGCAAGAGAAGTGCAGAAAGAGACAAGTGAGGTGCAGAAAGAATCAAGAGCAGTGCAGAAAGAACCAACAGAGGTGCAAAAAGAGACAAGAGAGGTGCAGAAACAGGCAAGAAAGGTACAGAAAGAGGGTACAGGGGTGCAGAAAGAGGCAAGAGAATTGCTGAAAGAAGCAACAGAGGTGTAGAAAGAAGCAAGAGAAGTGCAGAAAGATGCAAATGAGGAGCAGAAAGAAGCAAGAGCAATGCAGAAAGAACCAACAGAGGTGCAAAAACAGGCAAGAAAGGTGCAGAAAGAGGGTACAGGGGTGCAGAAAGAGGCAAGAGAATTGCTGAAAGAAGCAACAGAGGTGTAGAAAGAAGCAAGAGAAGTGCATAAAGAGGCAAGTGAGGTGCAGAAAGAAGCAAGAGTAGTGCATAAAGAACCAACAGAGGTGCAAAAAGAGGCAAGAGAGGTGCAAAAAGAAGGATGAGAAGTGCAGAAAGAGGCAAGAGAATTGCTGAAAGAAGCAACAGAGGAGTAGAAAGAAGCAAGAGAAGTGCAGAAAGAGACAAGTGAGGTGCAGAAAGAAGCAAGAGCAGTGCAGAAAGAAGCAAGAGAAGTGCAGAAAGAAACAAAAGAAGTGGAGAAATAGGGAAGAGGGTGCAGAAAGAGGCAAGAGGGATACAAAAATTTGCAAAAGAGGTGCAGAAACAAGCAAGAGAACTGCAGAAAGAGGCAAGAGAATTGCTGAAAGAAGAAACAAAGGTGTAGAAAGAAGCAAGAGAAGTGCAGAAAGAGGCAAGTGAGGTGCAGAAAGAAGCAAGAGCAGGTCAGAATGAACCAACAGAGGTGCAAAAATAGGCAAGAGAGGTGCAAAAAGAAGGAAGAGAAGTGCAGAAAGAGGCAAGAGAATTGCTGAAAGAAGCAACAGAGGAGTAGAAAGAAGCAAGAGAAGTGCAGAAAGAGACAAGTGAGGTGCAGAAAGAAGCAAGAGCAGTGCAGAAAGAACCAACAGAGGTGCAAAAAGAGGCAAGAGAGATGCAGAAACAGGCAAGAAAGGTGCAGAAAAAGGGTACAAGGGTGCAGAAAGAGGCAAGAGGGATATAGAAATTTGCAACAGAGGTACAGAAAGAAGCAATAGCAGTGCAGAAAGAAGCAAGAGAAGTGCAGAAAGAAGCAAAAGAGGTGGAGCAATAGGAGCAAGAGAGGTGCAGAAAGAGGCAAGGGGGATACAGAAATGTATAATAGAGGTGCAGAAACAAGCAAGAGAAGTGCAGAAAGAGGCAAGAGAATTGCTGAAAGAAGCAACAGAGGTGTAGAAAGAAGCAAGAGAAGTGCAGAAAGAGGCAAGAGAATTGCTGAAAGAAGCAACAGAGGTGTAGAAAGAAGCAAGAGCAGTGCAGAAAGAAGCAAGAGAAGTGCAGAAATAAGCAAAAGAGATGGAGAAATAGTGAAGAGGGTGCAGAAAGAGGCAAGAGGGATTCAGAAATTTGCAAAAGAGGTGCAGAAACAAGCAAGAGAAGTGCAGAAAGAGGCAAGAGAATTGCTGAAAGAAGCAACAGAAGTGTAAAAAGAAGCAAGAGAAGTGCAGAAAGAGGCAAGTGAGGTGCAGAAAGAAGCAAGAGCAGTGCAGAATGAACCAACAGAGGTGCAAAAAGAGGCAAGAGGGGTGCAAAAAGAAGGAAGAGAAGTGCATAAAGAGGCAAGAGAATTGCTGAAGGAAGCAACAGAGGAGTAGAAAGAAGCAAGAGAAGTGCAGAAAGAGACAAGTTAGGTGCCGAAAGAAGCAAGAGCAGTGCAGAAAGAACCAACAGAGGTGCAAAAAGAGGCAAGAGAGGTGCAGAAATAGGCAAGAAAGGTGCAGAAAGAGGCAAGAGGGATATAGAAATTTGCAACAGAGGTACAGAAAGAAGCAAGAGCAGTGCAGAAAGAAGCAAGAGAAGTGCAGAAAGAAGCAAAAGAGGTGGAGAAATAGGGAAGAGGTTGCAAAAAGAGTCAAGAGGGATATAGAAATTTGCAAAAGAGGTGCAGAAACAAGCAAGAGAAGTGCAGAAAGAGGCAAGAGAATTGCTGAAAGAAGCAACAGAGGTGTAGAAAGAAGCAAGAGAAGAGCAGAAAGTGGCAAGTGAGGTGCAGAAAGAAGCAAGAGCAGTGCAGAATGAACCAACAGAGGTGCAAAAAGAGGCAAGAGGGGTGCAAAAAGAAGGAAGAGAAGTGCAGAAAGAGGCAAGAGAATTGCTGAAAGAAGCAACAGAGGTGTAGAAAGAAGCAAGAGAAGTGCAGAGAGAGACAAGTGAGGTGCAGAAAGAAGCAAGAGCAGTGAAGAAATAACCAACAGAGGTGCAAAAAGAGGCAAGAGAGGTGCAGAAATTTGCAACAGAGGTACAGAAAGAAGCAAGAGCAGTGCAGAAAGAAGCAAGAGAAGTGCAGAAAGAAGCAAAAGAGGTGGAGAAATAGGGAAGAGGGTGCAGAAAGAGGCAAGAGGGATACAGAAATTTGCAAAAGAGGTGCAGAAACAAGCAAGAGAAGTGCAGAAAGAGGCAAGAGAATTGCTGAAAGAAGCAACAGAGGAGTAGAAAGAAGCAAGAGAAGTGCAGAAAGAGACAAGTGAGGTGCAGAAAGAAGCAAGAGCAGTGCAGAAAGAACCAACAGAGGTGCAAAAAGAGGCAAGAGAGGTGCAGAAACAGGCAAGAAAGGTGCAGAAAAAGGGTACAGGGGTGCAGAAAGAGGCAAGAGAATTGCTGAAAGAAGCAACAGAGGTGTAGAAAGAAGCAATAGAAGTGCAGAAACAGGCAAGTGAGGTGCAGAAAGAAGCAAGAGCAGTGCAGAAAGAACCAACAGAGGTGCAAAAAGAGGCAAGAGAGGTGCAAAAAGAAGAAAGAGAAGTGCAGAAAGAGGCAAGAGAATTGCTGAAAGAAGCAACAGAGGAGTAGAAAGAAGCAAGAGAAGTGCAGAAAGACACAAGTGAGGTGCAGAAAGAAGCAAGAGCAGTGCAGAAAGAACCAACAGAGGTGCAAAAAGAGGCAAGAGAGGTGCAAAAAGAAGGAAGAGAAGTGCAGAAAGAGGCAAGAGAATTGCTGAAAGAAGCAACAGAGGAGTAAAAAGAAGCAAGAGAAGTGCAGAAAGAGACAAGTGAGGTGCAGAAAGAAGCAAGAGCAGTGCAGAAAGAACCAACAGAGGTGCAAAAAGAGGCAAGAGAGGTGCAGAAACAGGCAAGAAAGGTGCAGAAAGAGGGTACAGGGGTGCAGAAAGAGGCAAGAGAATTGCTGAAAGAAGCAACAGAGGAGTAGAAAGAAGCAAGAGAAGTGCAGAAAGAGACAAGTGAGGTGCAGAAAGAAGCAAGAGCAGTGCAGAAAGAACCAACAGAGGTGCAAAAAGAGGCAAGAGAGGTGCAGAAATAGGCAAGAAAGGTGCAGAAAGAGGCAAGAGGGATATAGAAATTTGCAACAGAGGTACAGAAAGAAGCAAGAGCAGTGCAGAAAGAAGCAAGAGAAGTGCAGAAAGAAGCAAAAGAGGTGGAGAAATAGGGAAGAGGGTGCAAAAAGAGTCAAGAGGGATATAGAAATTTGCAAAAGAGGTGCAGAAACAAGCAAGAGAAGTGCAGAAAGAGGCAAGAGAATTGCTGAAAGAAGCAACAGAGGTGTAGAAAGAAGCAAGAGAAGAGCAGAAAGTGGCAAGTGAGGTGCAGAAAGAAGCAAGAGCAGTGCAGAATGAACCAACAGAGGTGCAAAAAGAGGCAAGAGGGGTGCAAAAAGAAGGAAGAGAAGTGCAGAGAGAGACAAGTGAGGTGCAGAAAGAAGCAAGAGCAGTGAAGAAATAACCAACAGAGGTGCAAAAAGAGGCAATAGAGGTGCAGAAATTTGCAACAGAGGTACAGAAAGAAGCAAGTGCAGTGCAGAAAGAAGCAAGAGAAGTGCAGAAAGAAGCAAAAGAGGTAGAGAAATAGGGAAGAGGGTGCAGAAAGAGGCAAGAGGGATACAGAAATTTGCAAAAAGAGGTGCAGAAACAAGCAAGAGAAGTGCAGAAAGAGGCAAGAGAATTGCTGAAAGAAGCAACAGAGGAGTAGAAAGAAGCAAGAGAAGTGCAGAAAGAGACAAGTGAGGTGCAGAAAGAAGCTAGAGCAGTGCAGAAAGACCCAACAGAGGTGCAAAAAGAGGCAAGAGAGGTGCAGAAACAGGCAAGAAAGGTGCAGAAAAAGGGTACAGGGGTGAGGAAAGAGGCAAGAGAATTGCTGAAAGAAGCAACAGAGGTGTAGAAAGAAGCAAGAGAAGTGCAGAAACAGGCAAGTGAGGTGCAGAAAGAAGCAAGAGCAGTGCAGAAAGAACCAACAGAGGTGCAAAAAGAGGCAAGAGAGGTGCAAAAAGAAGGAAGAGAAGTGCAGAAAGAGGCAAGAGAATTGCTGAAAGAAGCAACAGAGGAGTAGAAAGAAGCAAGAGAAGTGCAGAAAGACACAAGTGAGGTGCAGAAAGAAGCAAGAGCAGTGCAGAAAGATCCAACAGAGGTGCAAAAAGAGGCAAAAGGGGTGCAAGAAGAAGGAAGAAAAGTGCAGAAAGAGGCAAGAGAATTGCTGAAAGAAGCAACAGAGGAGTAAAAAGAAGCAAGAGAAGTGCAGAAAGAGACAAGTGAGGTGCAGAAAGAAGCAAGAGCAGTGCAGAAAGAACCAACAGAGGTGCAAAAAGAGACAAGAGAGGTGCAGAAACAGGCAAGAAAGGTACAGAAAGAGGGTACAGGGGTGCAGAAAGAGGCAAGAGAATTGCTGAAAGAAGCAACAGAGGTGTAGAAAGAAGCAAGAGAAGTGCAGAAAGATGAAAATGAGGAGCAGAAAGAAGCAAGAGCAGTGCAGAAAGAACCAACAGAGGTGCAAAAAGAGGCAAGAAAGGTGCAGAAAGAGGGTACAGGGGTGCTGAAAGAGGCAAGAGAATTGCTGAAAGAAGCAACAGAGGTGTAGAAAGAAGCAAGAGAAGTGCAGAAAGAGGCAAGTGAGGTGCAGAAAGAAGCAAGAGCAGTGCATAAAGAACCAATCATAGGTGCAAAAAGAGGCAAGAGAGGTGCAAAAAGAAGGAAGAGAAGTGCAGAAAGAGGCAAGAGAATTGCTGAAAGAAGCAACAGAGGAGTAGAAAGAAGCAAGAGAAGTGCAGAAAGAGACAAGTGAGGTGCAGAAAAAAGCAAGGGCAGTGCATAAAGAAGCAAGAGAAGTGCAGAAAGAAACAAAAGAAGTGGAGAAATAGGGAAGAGGGTGCAGAAAGAGGCAAGAGGGATACAAAAATTTGCAAAAGAGGTGCAGAAACAAGCAAGAGAACTGCAGAAAGAGGGAAGAGAATAGTTGAAAGAAGCAACAGAGGTGGAGAAAGAACCAAGAGAAGTGCAGAAAGAGGCAAGTGAGGTGCAGAAAGAAGCAAGAGCAGTGCAGAATGAACCAACAGAGGTGCAAAAAGAGGCAAGAGGGGTGCAAAAAGAAGGAAGAGAAGTGCAGAAACAGGCAAGAGAAGTGCAGAAAGAAGCAAGAGAGGTGCAGAAACAGGCAAGAGAAGTGCAAAAAGAGGCAAGTGAGATGCAGAAACATGCAAGAAAGGTACAGAAAGAGGGAATACGAATGCAGAAAGAGGCAACAGGAGGTGCAGAAAAAAGCAAGACAGGTGTAGAAAGAAGCATGGAAGTGCAGAATGAAGCAACAGGGGTGCAGAAAGAGGCAAGAGAAGTGCAGAAAGAAGCAACAGAGATGCAGAAGGAAGCAAGAACAGTGCAGAAAGAACCAACAGAGGTGCAAAAGACGGCAAGAGATGTGCAGAAACAGGCAAGAAAGGTGCAGAAAGAGGGTACAGGGGTGCAGAAAGAGGCAAGAGAATTGCTGAAAGAAGCAACAGAGGTGTAGAAAGAAGCAAGAGAAGTGCAGAAACAAGCAAGTCAGGTGCAGAAAGAAGCAAGAGCAGTGCAGAAAGAACCGACAGAGGTGCAAAAAGATGCAAGACAGGTGCAAAAAGAAGGAAGAGAAGTGCAGAAAGAGGCAAGAGAATAGCTGAAAGAAGCAACAGAGGAGTAGAAAGAAGCAAGAGAAGTGCAGAAAGACACAAGTGAGGTGCAGAAAGAAGCAAGAGCAGTGCAGAAAGAACCAACAGAGGTGCAAAAAGAGGCAAGAGGGGTGCAAAAAGAAGGAAGAGAAGTGCAGAAAGAGGCAAGAGAATTGCTGAAAGAAGCAACAGAGGTGTAGAAAGAAGCAAGAGAAGTGCAGAAAGAGACAAGTGAGGTGCAGAAAGAAGCAAGAGCAGTGCAGAAAGAACCAACAGAGGTGCAAAAAGAGGCAAGAGAGGTGCAGAAATATTGCAACAGAGGTACAGAAAGAAGCAAAGTGCAGTGCAGAAAGAAGCAAGAGAAGTGCAGAAAGAAGCAAAAGAGGTGAGAGAAATAAGAGGTGCAGAAAGAGGCAAGAGAGGATACAGAAATTTGCAAAAAGAGGTGCAGAAACAAGCAAGAGAAGTGCAGAAAGAGGCAAGAGAATTGCTGAAAGAAGCAACAGAGGAGTAGAAAGAAGCAAGAGAAGTGCAGAAAGAGACAAGTGAGGTGCAGAAAGAAGCAAGAGCAGTGCAGAAAGAACCAACAGAGGTGCAAAAAGAGGCAAGAGAGGTGCAGAAACAGGCAAGAAAGGTGCAGAAAAAGGGTACAGGGGTGCAGAAAGAGGCAAGAGAATTGCTGAAAGAAGCAACAGAGGTGTAGAAAGAAGCAAGAGAAGTGCAGAATCAGGCAAGTGAGGTGCAGAAAGAAGCAAGAGCAGTGCAGAAAGAACCAACAGAGGTGCAAAAAGAGGCAAGAGAGGTGCAAAAAGAAGGAAGAGAAGTGCAGAAAGAGGCAAGAGAATTGCTGAAAGAAGCAACAGAGGAGTAGAAAGAAGCAAGAGAAGTGCAGAAAGACACAAGTGAGGTGCAGAAAGAAGGTAAGAGCAGTGCAGAAAGATCCAACAGATGTGCAAAAAGAGGCAAGAGGGTGCAAGAAGAAGGAAGAGAAGTGTAGAAAGAGGCAAGAGAATTGCTGAAAGAAGCAACAGAGGAGTAAAAAGAAGCAAGAGAAGTGCAGAAAGAGACAAGTGAGGTGCAGAAAGAAGCAAGGGCAGTGCAGAAAGAACCAACAGGGGTGCAAAAAGAGGCAAAAGAGGTGTAGAAACAGGCAAGAAAGGTGCAGAAAGAGGGTACAGGGGTGCAGAAAGAGGCAAGAGAATTGCTGAAAGAAGCAACAGAGGTGTGGAAAGAAGCAAGAGAAGTGCAGAAAGACGCAAGTGAGGTGCAGAAAGAAGCAAGAGCAGTGCAGAAAGAACCAACAGAGGTACAAAAAGAGGCAAGAAAGGTGTAGAAAGAGGGTACAGGGGTGCAGAAAGAGGCAAGAGAATTGGTGAAAGAAGCAACAGAGGTGTAGAAAAAAGCAAGCGAAGTGCAGAAAGAAGCAAGAGCAGTGCAGAAAGATCCAACAGAGGTGCAAAAGAGGCAAGAGAGGTGCAAAAAGAAGGAAGAGAAGTGCAGAAAGAGGCAAGAGAATTGCTGAAAGAAGCAACAGAGGAGTAGAAAGAAGCAAGAGAAGTGCAGAAAGAGACAAGTGAGGTGCAGAAAGAAGCAAGAGCAGTGCAGAAAGAAGCAAGAAAAGTGCAGAAAGAAACAAAAGAGGTGGAGAAATAGGGAAGAGGGTGCAGAAAGAGGCAAGAAGGATACACAAATTTGCAAAAGAGGTGCAGAAACAAGCAAGAGAACTGCAGAAAGAGGCAAGAGAATAGTTGAAAGAAGCAACAGAGGTGTAGAAAGAAGCAAGAGAAGTGCAGGAAGAGGCAAGTGAGGTGCAGAAAGAAGCAAGAGCAGTGCAGAATGAACCAACAGAGGTGCAAAAAGAGGCAAGAGGGGTGCAAAAAAAAGGAAGAGAAGTGCAGAAACAGGCAAGAGAAGTGCAGAAAGAAGCAAGAGAGGTGCAGAAACAGGCAAGAGAAGTGCAGAAAGAGTCAAGAGAATTGCTGAAAGAAGCAACAGAGGTGTAGAAAGAAGCAAGAGAAGTGCAGAAAGAGGCAAATGAGATACAGAAACAGGCAAGAAAGGTACAGAAAGAGGGTACAGGGGTGCAGAAAGAGGCAAGGGAATTGCTGAAAAAAGCAACAGAGGTGTAGAAAGAAGCAAGAGAAGTGCAGAAAGATGAAAATGAGGAGCAGAAAGAAGCAAGAGCAGTGCAGAAAGAACCAACAGAGGTGCAAAAAGAGGCAAGAGAGGTGCAGAAAGAGAGGTACAGAGAGGTGCAGAAAGAGGCAAGAGAATTGCTGAAAGAAGCAACAGAGGTGTAGAAAGAAGCAAGAGAAGTGCAGAAAGAGGCAAGTGAGGTGCAGAAAGAAGCAAGAGCAGTGCATAAAGAACCAATCATAGGTGCAAAAAGAGGCAAGAGAGGTGCAAAAAGAAGGAAGAGAAGTGCAGAAAGAGGCAAGAGAATTGCTGAAAGAAGCAACAGAGGAGTAGAAAGAAGCAAGAGAAGTGCAGAAAGAGACAAGTGAGGTGCAGAAAAAAGCAAGGGCAGTGCATAAAGAAGCAAGAGAAGTGCAGAAAGAAACAAAAGAAGTGGAGAAATAGGGAAGAGGGTGCAGAAAGAGGCAAGTGGGATACAAAAATTTGCAAAAGAGGTGCAGAAACAAGCAAGAGAACTGCAGAAAGAGGGAAGAGAATAGTTGAAAGAAGCAACAGAGGTGTAGAAAGAAGCAAGAGAAGTGCAGAAAGAGGCAAGTGAGGTGCAGAAAGAAGCAAGAGCAGTGCAGAATGAACCAACAGAGGTGCAAAAAGAGGCAAGAGGGGTGCAAAAAGAAGGAAGAGAAGTGCAGAAAGAGGCAAGAGAAGTGCAGAAAGAGGCAAGAGAGGTGCAGAAACAGGCAAGAGAAGTGCAGAAAGAGGCAAGTGAGATGCAGAAACAGGCAAGAAAGGTACAGAAAGAGGGTAGACGAATGCAGAAAGAGGCAACAGGGGGGCAGAAAAAAGCAAGACAGGTGTAGAAAGAAGCATGGGAAGTGCAGAATGAAGCAACAGGGGTGCAGAAAGAGGCAAGAGAAGTGCAGAAAGAAGCAACAGAGATGCAGAAGGAAGCAAGAACAGTGCAGAAAGAACCAACGGAGGTGCAAAAAGACGGCAAGAGATGTGCAGAAACAGACAAGAAAGGTGCAGAAAGAGGGTACAGGGGTGCAGAAAGAGGCAAGAGAATTGCTGAAAGAAGCAACAGAGGTGTAGAAAGAAGCAAGAGAACTGCAGAAACAAGCAAGTCAGGTGCAGAAAGAAGGAAGAGCAGTGCAGAAAGAACCAACAGAGGTGCAAAAAGAGGCAAGAGAGGTGCAAAAAGAAGGAAGAGAAGTGCAGAAAGAGGCAAGAGAATTGCTGAAAGAAGCAACAGAGGAGTAGAAAGAAGCAAGAGAAGTGCAGAAAGACACAAGTGAGGTGCAGAAAGAAGCAAGAGCAGTGCAGAAAGAACCAACAGATGTGCAAAAAGAGGCAAGAGGGGTGCAAAAAGAAGGAAGAGAAGTGCAGAAAGAGGCAAGAGAATTGCTGAAAGAAGCAACAGAGGTGTAGAAAGAAGCAAGAGAAGTGCAGAGAGAGACAAGTGAGGTGCAGAAAGAAGCAAGAGCAGTGCAGAAAGAACCAACAGAGGTGCAAAAAGAGGCAAGAGAGGTGCAGAAATATGCAACAGAGGTGCAGAAAGAAGCAATAGCAGTGCAGAAAGAAGCAAGAGAAGTGCAGAAAGAAGCAAAAGAGGTAGAGAAATAGGGAAGAGAGGTGCAGAAAGAGGCAAGAGGGATACAGAAATTTGCAAAAGAGGTGCAGAAACAAGCAAGAGAAGTGCAGAAAGAGGCAAGAGAATTGCTGAAAGAAGCAACAGAGGTGTAGAAAGAAGCAAGAGAAGTGCAGAAAGAGGCAAGTGAGGTGCAGAAAGAAGCAAGAGCAGTGCAGAAAGAACCAATCAGTAGGTGCAAAAAGAGGCAAGAGAGGTGCAAAAAGAAGGAAGAGAAGTGCAGAAAGAGGCAAGAGAATTGCTGAAAGAAGCAACAGAGGAGTAGAAAGAAGCAAGAGAAGTGCAGAAAGAGACAAGTGAGGTGCAGAAAAAAGCAAGGGCAGTGCATAAAGAAGCAAGAGAAGTGCAGAAAGAAACAAAAGAAGTGGAGAAATAGGGAAGAGGGTGCAGAAAGAGGCAAGAGGGATACAAAAATTTGCAAAAGAGGTGCAGAAACAAGCAAGAGAACTGCAGAAAGAGGGAAGAGAATAGTTGAAAGAAGCAACAGAGGTGGAGAAAGAACCAAGAGAAGTGCAGAAAGAGGCAAGTGAGGTGCAGAAAGAAGCAAGAGCAGTGCAGAATGAACCAACAGAGGTGCAAAAAGAGGCAAGAGGGGTGCAAAAAGAAGGAAGAGAAGTGCAGAAACAGGCAAGAGAAGTGCATAAAGAAGCAAGAGAGGTGCAGAAACAGGCAAGAGAAGTGCAGAAAGAGGCAAGTGAGGTGCAGAAACAGGCAAGAAAGGTACAGAAAGAGGGAATACGAGATGCAGAAAGAGGCAACAGGGGGCAGAAAGAAGCAAGACAGGTGCAGAAAGAAGCATGGGAAGTGCAGAATGAAGCAACAGGGGTGCAGAAAGAGGCAAGAGAAGTGCAGAAAGAAGCAACAGAGATGCAGAAGGAAGCAAGAGCAGTGCAGAAAGAACCAACGGAGGTGCAAAAAGACGGCAAGAGAGGTGCAGAAACAGACAAGAAAGGTGCAGAAAGAGGGTACAGGGGTGCAGAAAGAGGCAAGAGAATTGCTGAAAGAAGCAACA
Organism: Calotriton arnoldi; assembly: GCA_963921515.1. Classification (NCBI taxonomy): domain Eukaryota; kingdom Metazoa; phylum Chordata; class Amphibia; order Caudata; family Salamandridae; genus Calotriton; species Calotriton arnoldi. The sequence continues at coordinate 170,032 of CAWUFW010000119.1, forward strand.
GAGGTGTAGAAAGAAGCAAGAGAACTGCAGAAACAAGCAAGTCAGGTGCAGAAAGAAGCAAGAGCAGTGCAGAAAGAACCAACAGAGGTGCAAAAAGAGGCAAGAGAGGTGCAAAAAGAAGGAAGAGAAGTGCAGAAAGAGGCAAGAGAATTGCTGAAAGAAGCAACAGAGGAGTAGAAAGAAGCAAGAGAAGTGCAGAAAGACACAAGTGAGGTGCAGAAAGAAGCAAGAGCAGTGCAGAAAGAACCAACAGAGGTGGAAAAAGAGGCAAGAGGGGTGCAAAAAGAAGGAAGAGAAGTGCAGAAAGAGGCAAGAGAATTGCTGAAAGAAGCAACAGAGGTGTAGAAAGAAGCAAGAGAAGTGCAGAGAGAGACAAGTGAGGTGCAGAAAGAAGCAAGAGCAGTGAAGAAAGAACCAACAGAGGTGCAAAAAGAGGCAAGAGAGGTGCAGAAATTTGCAACAGAGGTACAGAAAGAAGCAAGTGCAGTGCAGAAAGAAGCAAGAGAAGTGCAGAAAGAAGCAAAAGAGGTAGAGAAATAGGGAAGAGGGTGCAGAAAGAGGCAAGAGGGATACAGAAATTTGCAAAAAGAGGTGCAGAAACAAGCAAGAGAAGTGCAGAAAGAGGCAAGAGAATTGCTGAAAGAAGCAACAGAGGTGTAGAAAGAAGCAAGAGAAGTGCAGAAAGAGGCAAGTGAGGTGCAGAAAGAAGCAAGAGCAGTGCATAAAGAACCAATCATAGGTGCAAAAAGAGGCAAGAGAGGTGCAAAAAGAAGGAAGAGAAGTGCAGAAAGAGGCAAGAGAATTGCTGAAAGAAGCAACAGAGGAGTAGAAAGAAGCAAGAGAAGTGCAGAAAGAGACAAGTGAGGTGCAGAAAGAAGCAAGAGCAGTGCAGAAAGAACCAAGAGAAGTGCAGAAAGAAACAAAAGAAGTGGAGAAATAGGGAAGAGGGTGCAGAAAGAGGCAAGAGGGATACAAAAATTTGCAAAAGAGGTGCAGAAACAAGCAAGAGAAGTGCAGAAAGAGGGAAGAGAATAGTTGAAAGAAGCAACAGAGGTGGTAGAAAGAAGCAAGAGAAGTGCAGAAAGAGGCAAGTGAGGTGCAGAAAGAAGCAAGAGCAGTGCAGAATGAACCAACAGAGGTGCAAAAAGAGGCAAGAGGGGTGCAAAAAGAAGGAAGAGAAGTGCAGAAACAGGCAAGAGAAGTGCAGAAAGAAGCAAGAGAGGTGCAGAAACAGGCAAGAGAAGTGCAAAAAGAGGCAAGTGAGATGCAGAAACAGGCAAGAAAGGTACAGAAAGAGGGAATACGAATGCAGAAAGAGGCAACAGGGGGGCAGAAAAAAGCAAGACAGGTGTAGAAAGAAGCATGGGAAGTGCAGAATGAAGCAACAGGGGTGCAGAAAGAGGCAAGAGAAGTGCAGAAAGAAGCAACAGAGATGCAGAAGGAAGCAAGAACAGTGCAGAAAGAACCAACGGAGGTGCAAAAAGACGGCAATAGATGTGCAGAAACAGGCAAGAAAGGTGCAGAAAGAGGGTACAGGGGTGCAGAAAGAGGCAAGAGAATTGCTGAAAGAAGCAACAGAGGTATAGAAAGAAGCAAGAGAACTGCAGAAAGAAGCAAGTCAGGTGCAGAAAGAAGCAAGAGCAGTGCAGAAAGAACCAACAGAGGTGCAAAAAGAGGCAAGAGAGGTGCAAAAAGAAGGAAGAGAAGTGCAGAAAGAGGCAAGAGAATTGCTGAAAGAAGCAACAGAGGAGTAGAAAGAAGCAAGAGAAGTGCAGAAAGACACAAGTGAGGTGCAGAAAGAAGCAAGAGCAGTGCAGAAAGATCCAACAGATGTGGAAAAAGAGGCAAGAGGGGTGCAAAAAGATGGAAAGAGAAGTGCAGAAAGAGGCAAGAGAATTGCTGAAAGAAGCAACAGAGGTGTAGAAAGAAGCAAGAGAAGTGCAGAGAGAGACAAGTGAGGTGCAGAAAGAAGCAAGAGCAGTGAAGAAAGAACCAACAGAGGTGCAAAAAGAGGCAAGAGAGGTGCAGAAATTTGCAACAGAGGTACAGAAAGAAGCAAGTGCAGTGCAGAAAGAAGCAAGAGAAGTGCAGAAAGAAGCAAAAGAGGTAGAGAAATAAGGAAGAGGGTGCAGAAAGAGGCAAGAGAGGATACAGAAATTTGCAAAAAGAGGTGCAGAAACAAGCAAGAGAAGTGCAGAAAGAGGCAAGAGAATTGCTGAAAGAAGCAACAGAGGAGTAGAAAGAAGCAAGAGAAGTGCAGAAAGAGACAAGTGAGGTGCAGAAAGAAGCAAGAGCAGTGCAGAAAGAACCAACAGAGGTGCAAAAAGAGGCAAGAGAGGTGCAGAAACAGGCAAGAAAGGTGCAGAAAAAGGGTACTGGGGTGCAGAAAGAGGCAAGAGAATTGCTGAAAGAAGCAACAGAGGTGTAGAAAGAAGCAAGAGAAGTGCAGAATCAGGCAAGTGAGGTGCAGAAAGAAGCAAGAGCAGTGCAGAAAGAACCAACAGAGGTGCAAAAAGAGGCAAGAGAGGTGCAAAAAGAAGGAAGAGAAGTAAAGAAAGAGGCAAGAGAATTGCTGAAAGAAGCAACAGAGGAGTAGAAAGAAGCAAGAGAAGTGCAGAAAGACACAAGTGAGGTGCAGAAAGAAGCAAGAGCAGTGCAGAAAGATCCAACAGAGGTGCAAAAAGAGGCAAGAGAGGTGCAAGAAGAAGGAAGAGAAGTGCAGAAAGAGGCAAGAGAATTGCTGAAAGAAGCAACAGAGGAGTAAAAAGAAGCAAGAGAAGTGCAGAAAGAGACAAGTGAGGTGCAGAAAGAATCAAGAGCAGTGGAGAAAGAACCAACAGAGGTACAAAAAGAGACAAGAGAGGTGCAGAAACAGGCAAGAAAGGTGCAGAAAGAGGGTACAGGGGTGCAGAAAGAGGCAAGAGAATTGCTGAAAGAAGCAACAGAGGTGTAGAAAGAAGCAAGAGAACTGCAGAAAGACGCAAGTGAGGTGCAGAAAGAAGCAAGGGCAGTGCAGAAAGAACCAACAGAGGTACAAAAAGAGGCAAGAAAGGTGTAGAAAGAGGGTACAGGGGTGCTGAAAGAGGCAAGAGAATTGGTGAAAGAAGCAACAGAGGTGTAGAAAAAAGCAAGAGAAGTGCAGAAAGAAGCAAGAGCAGTGCAGAAAGATCCAACAGAGGTGCAAAAAGAGGCAAGAGAGGTGCAAAAAAAAGGAAGAGAAGTGCAGAAAGAGGCAAGAGAATTGCTGAAAGAAGCAACAGAGGAGTAGAAAGAAGCAAGAGAAGTGCAGAAAGAGAGAAGCGAGGTGCAGAAAGAAGCAAGAGCAGTGCAGAAAGAAGCAAGAAAAGTGCAGAAAGAAGCAAAAGAGGTGGAGAAATAGGGAAGAGGGTGCAGAAAGAGGCAAGAGGGATACACAAATTTGCAAAAGAGGTGCAGAAACAAGCAAGAGAACTGCAGAAAGAGGCAAGAGAATAGTTGAAAGAAGCAACAGAGGTGTAGAAAGAAGCAAGAGAAGTGCAGGAAGAGGCAAGTGGGGTGCAGAAAGAAGCAAGAGCAGTGCAGAATGAACCAACAGAGGTGCAAAAAGAGGCAAGAGGGGTGCAAAAAGAAGGAAGAGAAGTGCAGAAACAGGCAAGAGAAGTGCAGAAAGAAGCAAGAGAGGTGCAGAAACAGGCAAGAGAAGTGCAGAAAGAGTCAAGGGAATTGCTGAAAGAAGCAACAGAGGTGTAGAAAGAAGCAAGAGAAATGCAGAAAGAGGCAAATGAGATGCAGAAACAGGCAAGAAAGGTACAGAAAGAGGGAATACAAATGCAGAAAGAGGCAACAGGGGGGCAGAAAAAAGCAAGACAGGTGTAGAAAGAAGCATGGGAAGTGCAGAATGAAGCAACAGGGGTGCAGAAGGAAGCAAGAGAACTGCAGAAAGAGACAAGAGAGTTGTGGAAACAGGCAAAAGAGGTACAGAAAGATGTAACAGAGGTGCAGACTGAGGCAAGAGAGGTCCAAAACAGGTAAAAGGGGTGCAGAAATTTGCAAGAGAGGTGCAGAAAGAAGCACGAGCAGTGCAAAAGAACCAACAGAGTTGCAAAAAGAGGCAAGTGAGGTGCAGAAGGAGGCAAGAGAACTGCAGAAAGATGCAAGAGAGTTGCTGAAACAGGCAAAAGTGGTGCAGAAAGAAGACACAGGTGGGCAGACTGAGGCAAGAGATGTATAGAAAGAGGCAATAGGGGTGCAGAAAGAGGCAAGTGAGGTACAGAAAGAAGCAAGATAAGTGCAGAAAGAAGCAACAGAAGTGCAGAAAGAGGGAAGAGGGGTGGAGAGAGAGGCAAGAGGGGTACAGAAAGAAGCAAGTCAGGTGCAGAAAGAAACAAAAGAAGTGCAGAAAGAAGGAACAGAGGTGCAGAAAGAGGCAAAAGAGGTGCAGAAAGACATAAGAGGGGTACAGAAAAAGGCAAGAGAGGTGCAGAAAGATGGAAGAAAGGTGCAGAAAGAGGCAAGCGGGTACAGAAAGAAGCAAATGAGGTGCAGAAAGAGGCAACAGACATGCAGAAAGAGGCAAGAGACATGCTGAACGTAGAAGAGATTTGCAGAAAGAGGCAAGAGAAGTGCAGAAAAAGTAAGAAATGTGCAGAAAGAAGCAACAGAAATGCAGAAAGAGGCAAGAGAGGCGCAGAGACAGGCGCAGAAGGAAGCAAGAGTGGCTTGCACACCATTAGTACCAATTTAACACCCATATTTAGCAATAAGTAACAGGTGACCATTCTATGTTTGCAAAGGGCCTTCCAACACGCTGTAACACTTGTCGCTGCATTTTTGGTAACGTTTGAGCCATTGGAGCTAGAAACAAGGCTTTTTTTGTTCAAATCTACAGATTAGGGAGCAGATGATGAATTATGTGGCTAATGCGGAAAATGTATATTTGTGCGAAAGTCGGTGCAGCCAAACAGTCGCATAATTCCAGTGGCCCTGCTCATACCTCTGACTAGGTCCAGAAGTGCTCCTCAGTGATTCCTTCTTTTTTTGGTCTCATTGAGTTCATAGTTGAGCTTCTATGGAAACGAGGAAGACTAAACCTGACATTACCACTCCATAACACAGACTACCATACCACATATTTACTCTCCATAACACATAATCCCACTCTACATAATTCCTATACACTAAATATCACATACATTCTATCCACATAATTTCACTGCACAACATACCACATAATTCCACTACACACAACGTACATCCACTCCTCTCCAAAAAACATTAGTAAAAAACTTTTGCATTTACAACGCCCATAGCTCTAATTCTCGCAAATGCGAAACCTATTACATTGGAATAGGTGTGGTGCAGCGGCCAGGGCAACTGACTCCGGAACCTGGGGCTCACGGTTTGATCCCCGGCACCGGCGGCAGATCAGCCCAGCACCATGTGACTCTGGGCAATAGCTCGCTTAATCTTCCCGACGGCCCCCAGCGCCGGGACACCTCTCCGGAGGTAGCTGTGCGCTTTACAAATACTGGACATTGCAAACACTTCTTTAACTAGTAGTCACGTTTGCAGAGTGCTGGAGAAAGGGTACTATGCCTCCGACCAGCGCTCAGGAATGCCGGTGTGTAGGGCTTACAGGAGGTACCAGTAGGGCTTCTTGGCCCCCAAAGTCCCTCAGGAGTAAATTGGACTTCATCCCCCATCCCGTAGTCTGCCAGGAGGCATGTTTGCAGAGTGGTGGAGAAAGGGGGGCATGGCCTCCGAAGACGTCTTAGCAATCCAACTGTGCGGGACTTACTGGAGGTAACAAGAGGGGTAGTTGGCCAACAAGGACATCCTTGGGGGCCAACTACCCCTCCTATTACCTCCAGTAAGTCCCACACAGCAGGATTGCTAAATTCTCAGAGCAGGCCACGCCCCCTTTGCCCACCACTCTACAAACGCGCTCCCTGGCACGCTCTTGGATGGGGATTGAAGTCCCCTTTGCTGCTGGGGGTTCTTTAGGGGCCAACTAGCCTACCTCTTACCTCCAGTAAGCCCCACACAGTGGGATTTCTGAGAGGTGGACAAAGGCCACGCCCCCTCCCTGCACCACTCTGCAAACGCACCCCGTGGCGTGTTGTAAGTTGGGGAATTAATTCCCCTTGAATACTGGGGGTCCCTGGGGGCCAACTAGCCCACCAGGTACCTCCAGAATGCGCCACAGTGCTGCATTGCAGAGAGGTGGTCCGAGGCCACGCCCCCCTTTTTACACCACTCTGCAAATGCGCCTCTTGGCGCACTGCTGCTCGGAGGATGAAGTCCACTTGTGTCCTGAGGTCCTGAGGACACAAGACGACCTCATCGCCCCACCACCAGTGCGCCAAGAGGCGCGTTTGCAGAGTGGTGTAAAAAGGGGCGTGGCCTCGGACCACCTCTTTGCAATGCAGCTCTGTGGTGCATACTGGAGGTACCTGGTGGGCTAGTTGGCCCCCAGGGACCCCCAGTATTCTTGGGGAATTAATTCCCCAACTTACAACGCGCCACGGGGCGTGTTTGCAGAGTGGTTGAGAAAGGGGGCGTGGCCTCCGGCTAGGTGCCGGCTTTTTTTAAAATATTTTTTTTTACGAGGGGGGCCGTTTGGACCCCCTTTCTGTTACATTTTTGGGGCCCTGGGGACCCCATCCCCCAGGGCCTGACCCCGTTTTATAACAAAAAAATTAAAAAAATCAGGAAGGGAGCTGCGTGGCCCCCCTCTTGAGGCCAATTTTGGCCCCGGGGACCCCATCCCCCGGGGCATGGCCAGACTTTTTTTAAATTTAATTTATTAATTATTTGGAGGGGGGCCGCGTGGCCCCCCTCCTCAGGCCAATTATGGCCCTGGGGACCCCATCCCCCAGGGCCAGCCTTTCCGTTTTTTATTAAAAAATATTTCACAGGGGAGGGGGCAGCGTGGCCCCCTCCCAGGCCACTTCTGGACCCGGGGACCCCATCCCCTGGGGCATGGCCTCTCCATTGGGGACCATGGGGGGAGCCCCAATGCCCCCCCGGGGCCCACCGGCTCCCCGCCTCCTGCGGGAGCTGGCATTGCTTTTGAGCAAGGGGACCTGCTGACATGCAGCTCCCCTTGCTCAAAAGCAATCTGCTTTGCTTCATTGACGCGAGAGCAGGTTTTCCTGCTCTCGCTTCAATGAAGCAAAGCAGAGTTTGCTGTGTCAGGGCGGGAGCCGTGCTCCCACCCTGTCATAGCAAACGGCAATGTCCCGGGGGTGGGCACCCTGGGACATTGCAGGACCTGGCCCTGGGGGGTGGCAGTCCTCAGGGACATCAAGGGCTCCAGGAGGGGGGCCGCGTGGACCCCCTCCCTTCATTTCTAAAGCCCCGGGGAGGTGGTGATCCCCGGGACCTGGGGGTCTGTAACGGACCCCCTAATTAGAATATTTAGTGCCCCGGGGAGATGGTGGTCACCATGGCATGTGGGGGGGCTCAAGCCCCCCACACACATCTTTAAAAAAGAAAAACAGAGCCCCGGGGAGGTGGCGGTCCCTGGGGCTGCGGGGGGGCCATGTGCCCCCTGCGTTTAAACAGCAAAGCCCCAGGGAGGTGGTGGTCTCCGGGGCGTGTGGAGGGGTTCAAACCCCCACACACATTTTTAATTTAAAACAGTGAGAGCCCTGGGGAGGTGGAGGTCCCTGGGGCTGCAGGGGCCCCCGCGGGCCCCCGCTATATAATCTGGGATTGCCCCCGGGACCTGGCCCACCCGGGGGCTTAACAATAACGAAGCGCGGGAGCTGCACTACGATTTTTTAAATTTTATCGGCAGGATACGCTCACGAGTGCGAATTCTGCCAGTTTTTAAAAACAAATGCTTTTTTTGGCCCTGGGGCTCCCTGTGGGACCCCCTCAGCAGGCCTAGGGGGTCAGGGTGTTTCTACCTTGCACCCTTTTCTTGTTTTTTTATGTTTTTTTCACTGTTTTCTTGTGACTCGGCTACCGAGTCACAAGATGGCTGCCAACACTTCCTAGTTTGGAGTGTTGGCAGCCAATCAGAGTGATGCTCGTGCCCGGGAGGAGTCGCGACTCCTCCTCGGTGCTCAGATATCGATATTTTTCTTTTTTGAATTTCTCAGGAACTACTGAACGGATTTACACCATGTAAAAAAAAGGTCGCTTTCTGAACCAAGACCTACCTTTTTGCCAAATTTGGTGTAATTCCGTTCAGCAGTTTGGGCTGTAGCCGTGTCTAAAATTTCCTATGGAAATTAACATGGGGAAAATGCGTTTTGAGACCCCCGTTTTTTCTCGGCCCCCACTTGACGAATCACCCCGAAACTTTCAAGACAGGAGCTGACCGGAGTGCCCCATTAGTTTTGAAAATTTTGCGAAGATTTGTCAAACGGCGCTAAAGATATTGGCAAATTAAAAAACACTTTTTGAAAAGAAACGAGGTTCTAACTATAACTACCTACTGGCGACCGCCAGTAGGTGATATATATATACATTTAATATATATAGTAGGTAATATATATACATATATATATATATATATATATATATATATATATTATCTACTGGCGGTCGCCAGTAGATAGTTACAACCTATTATCCATAGGAAATCCAGCGACATTCTATTTGAAATAACTCTCTGGCCGGTTGACGTATCTTCGCGAAATTTTCAAACTTCTGTGGCCCGCTCCGGTCCGCTCCTACCCTGAAAGTCTCGGGGGATTCGTCAGCGGGGCCGAGAAAAAGGGGGTCCCCAAAACGCGTTTTCCCCATGCACTTTTCCATAGGAAACTTTAGACACGGCTACAGCCTGAACTGCTGAACGGAATTACACCAAATTTGGCAAAGAGGTAGTTCTTGGTTCAGAAAGAACCCTTTCTGTTAAATGGTGTAAATCCGTTCAGTAGTTGCTGAGAAAATGAAAAGTAAAAAGTTAGTGATATCTATGGCCGAGTAGGGTCCGCGTACCCTCAGCGCACCCTGCGCGCACCGTCCCGATCACGAGCTGCATGTTAATTGGCTGTCAGCTGGCTGTCAACATTCCGATTCAGGAAATGTTGGCAGTCATTTTGTCCCTCGGTAGAACCGAGGGACAGAAACAAGTGCGCAAAGCGCACAAAGGGGGCAGGGTAGAAACACCCTGACCCCCTAGGTTTGCTCAGGGGGTCCTACAAGGACCCCTGGGCAAAAAAAAAAAAATGTTTTAAAAAATCGGCAGGATGCGCTCAGGGTGCGCGAATCCTGCCGAAAAATCGAAGCGCGGTCTCCCGCGCTTCGATGCTACTGGCCCTCGGGTGGCCCAAGTCCCGGGGGCATGGTGGGGGGATAACTTAATGTGTGGGGGCCTCAAAGGGCCCCCCAAGCCCCGGGGCTTTTTTGTATACATTATAGTACCTGTGTGGGGGGCTCCAGCCCCCACACGCCCCGGGACCGCCACCTCCCCGGGGCACTAAACATTTAATATGGGGGTCCGTTACGACCTCCAGAGCCCCGGGGACCACCACCTCCCCGGGGCTGTGTACTGAATGGGGAGGGGGCCGCGCGGCCTCCCTCCTGGAGCCCTTGATGGCCCTTGATGACCACCACCCCCCAGGGCCGGCTCCTGCAGTGTCCCGGGGTGCCTACCCCCGGGACACTGTAGTTTGCTATGGCAGGACGGGAGCCTCGCGGCTCCAGTCCTGCCATAGCAAACTGCTTTGGATAGTGGAAGAGAGAGCAGGGAAACCTGCTCTCTCTTCCAATATCCAAAGCGATTGCTTTTCCACATGGGGAGCAGCATGTCAGCTGCTCCCCATGTGGAACAGCAATGCCGGCTCCCAAGGGACGTGGGGAGCCGGCGGGACTGTGGGGGATTGGGGACCCCCCCACAGTCCCCAACGGAGAGGGCCAGCCCCGGGGGATGGGGTCCCCGGGGCAAGTAGTGGCGTTGGCCCCTAGGGACCCTCAGGATTGAAAAGGAATTTATTCCCCATCTTAAAACGCGCCACGGGGCCTGTTTGCACACATGTCACCTGAAGCCCCGCCCCCTCCCTTCACCACTGTGCAAACGCGCCCCGTGGCGCGTTTTAAGGTTGGGGATTAAGTCCCCTTGAATCCTGAGGGTCCCTGGAGTCCAACTAGCCCACCATGTACTTCTAAAAGCGCCACAGAGCTGCGTTGCAGAGCGGTGTAAAAGGGGCGTGGCCTCTATACACCTCTCTGCAACGCAGCCCCTGGCGCCTACTGGAGGTTCCTGGTGGGCTAGTTGGCCCCTAGGGACCCCTAGTATTCAAGGGGAATTACTTCCCTTCTTAAAACGCGCCAGGGGGCGCGTTTGCAGAGTACTGCAGGGAGGGGGCGGGGCCTCCGGCACGATGCCGGTCGTTTTTTTTTTTTTAATGGGAGGGGGCTGCGTGGCCCCCTTCCCTTGGCCACTTTTGGCCCCGGGGACCCCATCCCCCGGGGCCTGGGCAATTTTTTTTAAATTAAAAAAACGGGAAGGGGGCTGCGTGGCCCCCCTTCCCTGGGCCTGTATGGGCCCCGGGGACCCCATCCCCCGGGGCATGCCCTCGATTTTTTTTTTTTTTAATTTGGAGCGGGGCTGCGTGGCCCCCTCCTCAGGCCATTTAAGGCCCCGGGGACCCCATCCACCGGGGCCAGCCTTGCCTTTTTTTTACATTTTTTATTTGGGGAGGGGGCTGCGTGGCCCCCTCCCTGGCCACTATGGGCCCGGGGAACCCATCCCCGGGGCCTGGCTCTGGTTGGGGACTGTGGGGGTCCCCAATCCCCCACAGTCCCAGCCGGCTCCCCGTGTCCTACGGGAGCCGGCATTGCTTTTCCACATGGGGAGCAGCTAACATGCTGCTCCCCATGTGGAAAAGCAGTGGTGTGCATTTTGAAAGAGAGAGCAGGTTTCCTGCTCTCTTTCAAAATGCAAACTAAGTTTGCTATGACAGGACGGGAGCCGCGAGGCTCCTGTCCTGTCATAGCAAACTACAGTGTCCCGGGGTAGGCACCCGGGACACTGCAGGAGCCGGCCCTGGGGGTGGCGGTCCCCAGGGCCATCAAGGGCTCCAGGAGGGGGCCCCGCGGCCCCCTCCCAACCATTTCACAGCCCCGGGAGGTGGTGGTCCCCGGGCTTTGGGGTCCGTAACGGACCTCCATATTCAAATCTTTAGTGGCCCTGGGAGGTGTTGGTCTCGGGCTGTGGAGGGCAAAGAGCCCTCCCGCACCATTATTTTCTAAAGCCCCGGGGGTGGCGGTCCCCGGGGATTGGGGGCCTTAGAGGCCCCCACATTAAATCTAAACCCCGCCCACCATGCCCCCGGGACTTGGCCCACCCGGGGGCAAATTAACATCGAAGCGCGGTTTTTTTTTTCGGCGGGATTCGCGCACCCTAAGCGCATCCCGCCGATTTTGTTAAAAAAAAAATGCTTTTTTCTGCCCAGGGGGTCCTTGTGGGACCCCCTGAGCAGACCTTGGGGGTCAGGGTGTTTCTACCCTGCCCCCTTTGTGCGTTTTGCACACTTGTTTCTTTTTTTTCTCGGCGGGATCCGCGCACCCTAAGCGCATCCCGCCGATTTTGTTAAAAAAAATGCTTTTTCTGCCCAGGGGTCCTGTGGGACCCCCTGAGCAGACCTAGGGGGTCAGGGTGTTTCTACCCTGCCCCCTTTCTTGCGCTTTGCGCACTTGTTTCTGTCCCTCGGTTCTACCGAGGGACAAAATGGCTGCCAACACTTCCTGATTTGGAGTGTTGACAGCCAATTAGCATGCAGCTCGTGATCGGGAGGGTACGCGGACCCTACGCTGCCATAGATATATATGTGATTTTATTTGTGATTTTCTCAGAAACTACTGAACGGATTTATACCATTTAAGCAAAAGGCACGACACTGAACCAAGGGCTACCTCTTTGCCAAATTTGGTGTAATTCCGTTCAGCGGTTCGGGCTGTAGCTGCGACTAAAGGTTCCTATGGAAAAATGAATGGGGAAACGCGTTTTGGGACCCCCCTTTTTTCTCAGCCCCCGCTTGACGAATCAACCCGAGACTTTCAGGGTAGGAGCGGAGCGGAGCGCCCCAACAAGTTGGAAACTTTCGCGAAGATTCGTCAACCGGCGCCAACTTTATTTCAAATAGAATGTCGCGGATTTCCTATGGATAATAGGTCCTAACTATAACTATCTACTGGCGACTGCCAGTAGATAATATATATATATATATATATGTATATATATATATATATATATATATATATATTCACTGAAAAACCATAGGTTTTAGGGACAGTTATGGTTAGTTGGACATTGCACTCAGTACAAAACCCGTGAAATTCCCCGTTATAGTTAGTTCAGCTAACTATAACTCGCGCCCCCGCAATGCACTGCTGATGACGTCACATATTACATCACTCATGACATGGTCAGTGACAGCACTGATGACATCACTGATGACATCTCAAATGACATCACTGATGACATCATGCAGTGACTGTGTGTTTCTGTAAAGTTTAAATATTTTTAATATATATAGGGAAAGGCGTATTGAAGAATGAGTGGGTGTATAAGTGTCTGAATGGATGATTTAGTAGGTGCGTGACTAACTCTATAAGTGAGTGATTAAACATATCTTACTGAATGCATGGGTTAGTGACTAAACTGAGTGAATGTCTGAATCCGTCTGTCTGTTGCTGTGTAAGTGGCTGCATGGGTTTGTGAATAGCTACATGAGTGTCTATATGAGTTATTGATTGGTTGTCTGAGTATCTGTATGGGTGCCTGAGTGTTTGTGTGGGTGGGGTGTGTGCGACTCTGTGCATAGATGTGTGAGTGGGTGATTCACTGGGTGGATGGTTTCAAGAGTGCATCTGTGATAGACTGTATGGGTGGGTAAGTGTGTGCAAGAGTGTGTTAGTGAGTGAATTTATGTCCCAGTGGTACATGTGTGAGTAACTACATATGTGAAAGGCAGTATATATGTGTGTTGGAGTATATAAATAGCTATAAGTGAGAGTGTGTGATTGTGAGAGTGACTGTATGGATGAGTGTGTGCTTGTATCAGTGATTGTATAAGAGCGTAAGAATGTGCTAGTATTTGTATGAGTAAGTGAGCTGGTGTGTGTATAACTGTATAGGTGAGTAAATGGCAATGTGTTTAGTTATTTGCATGACTGACTAGGTGTGTGAGTACCTCTATGGATGAGTGGCGGTGTTTGAGTGTCTATATAGGAGTTTGAGTGCATATGATAGTCCTGTACTGAGTGACCATAAGTATGAGTGACTGTACGGGTGAGTGAGTGGATGTGTGTGTAGACCTAAGAATCAGTGAGTGGGTATGTAGTTATTGGTGTTGGAGTGTCTATGGTTTTGCGAATGGCAGTCTGTAATTTAGAGTGGGTGTATCAAAGGTTATATTAGGGTGTGAGGAGGTGCATCAGATTATCATGTGGATGATGTCATCAGTGATGTCATTTGGAGATGTCATCAGTGATGTCATCAGTGATGTCACTGACCATGTCATGAGTGATGTAATATGTGACGTCATCAGCAGTGCATTACGGGGCGCGAGTTATAGTTAGCTGAACTAACTATAACGGGGGAATTTCACGGGTTTTGTACGAGTGCAATGTCCAACTAACCATAACTGTCCCTAAAACCTATGGTTTTTTCAGTGAATATGTAAGGTTTTTTAAATGCTAATTTCTAACTATAACGTGCCTGAAACCTATGGTTTTTTCAGTGAATTTCAAAGGTTTTTTAAATGCTAATTCCTAACTATAACATGTCTGAAACCTATGGTTTTTTTCAGTGAATTTCAAAGGTTTTGTAAATGACAATTTTTAAATGTATTAATTGTTATATTTATTTTGTTGATACTGATTTACTACATTTTTTTAAACTATTTATTTTTACATATTTTATTTTTTAAATTACATTGTAATTACATTATACATTACATTACAAAATATACTTTCTCTGAATGAATTACTTTAGTTTAAATACTTTGCAAATAGGCAATATACTTTTAAGTACAGTAGTTACAGTTGTTGCAATGGGCAACACAATTTCAAACACAATGCAACATTGAGCTCAATGTGAATTTCTAGTTAAATGCAATTTGTTACTTTATGGATTACTTTTTCTAACCACAGGACTGGATCCTAGATTCAGTCCTGCAACATGTCCTGTAAACAGTTGAGTAAAAGCGTTTTGGTTACAGTAGTGATTTTTAAGGAATATTATTGTATTTTAAAAGTTGACACTTAGAAACTTTTTCACATAGAATCACCAATATTATCCTATGGGAGGAAATTCACTTAGCAGGTAAGTAGTGTTATTGTTACTTTTTCTTACTCAGTGTTGGATCCTGGATCCAGCACTGGTGCATCTCCTGTAAACAGTTGAAAGAATGCGTTTAAGTCATACAAGCAATTTTTAAGGAATATTTGTAGTTTGTGAAAATCGACACTTTGAAACTTTTCTGCTGAAAACCAGACAATGGATTCCTATGGAAGGAAATATAAGTTACTGGTAAGTACGGTTAGAATTACTTTTCAGGGTCAGTGCTGGGCTAAAAGATGCAGCACTGAGTTCTCTCCTGATAACAGCTGAGTAAATCGGAATTCGTAGTTCGGTTGATTTTAGAGGAATATTATAAAGTTCCAAAACTCCACACTTAGAAGAATTTCCAAGTGAAACCAGTCAATGTTAGCCTATGGAAGGAAATTCAAGTTACTGGTAAGTACGGTTAAAATTGCTTTTCAGGATCAGTACTGGGCTGAAAGATGCAGCACTGAGGTCTCTCCTGATAACAGGTGAGTAAATCGGAATTCGTAGTTCGGCTGATTTTAGAGGAATATTTGCACAATGGTGAAGGAAGGGGGTGGGGCCTGAGGTGACATGTCTGCAAACACACCCAGTGGCGCGTTTTAAGTTGGAGAATTAATTCCTCCTCAATCCCGAGGGTCCCTAGGGGCCAACTAGCCCACCAGATACCTCTAGTATGCTCCCAGACAGCTGCGTTGCAGAGAGGTGTTCAGAGGCCACGCCCCTTTTTACAACACTCTGCAACGCAGCTCCGTGGCGCTTACTGGAGGTACCTGGTGGGCTAGTTGGCCCTCAGGGACCCTCAGGATTGAAGGGGATTTAATTCCCCATCTTAAAATGCGCCACGGGGCCTGTTTGCACACATGTCACCTGAAGCCCCGCCCTCCCTTCACCACTGTGCAAACGCACCCCGTGGCGCGTTTTAAGTTGGGGGATTAAGTCCCTTGAATCCTGAGGGTCCCTGGGGGCCAACTAGCTCACCATGTACCTCCAAAAATCGCCACAGAGCTGCGTTGCAGAGAGGTGTAAAAAGGGGCGTGGCCTCTGTACACCTCTCTGCAACGCAGCCCCTGGCGCATACTGGAGGTTCCTGGTGGGCTAGTTGGCCCCCAGGGACCCCCAGTATTTAAGGGGAATTCGCTCTCCCATCTGCAAACGCGCCAGGGGCCACGTTTGCAGAGGTCTCCAAGGAGGGGGCGTGGCCTCCGGCGCGATGCCGGTATTTTTTTTAATTTGTTTTTTAAGAAGGGGGGCTGTGTGGCCCCCCTTCTTTTTCTAATTTTTTGGCCCTGGGGACCCCATCCCCCAGGGCCTGCCCCCTAATATTTTGTTTTAATATAAAAAAAATTGGAAGGGGGCCGCGTGGCCCCCCTCCCCAGGCCTTAATCGGCCCCGGGGACCCCATCCCCCGGGGCATGGCCTTCTTTTTTTTAAAAATAAAACTTATGGAGGGGGGCTGCGTTGCCCCCCTCCTCAGGCCACTTATGGCCCCGGGGACCCCATCCCCCGGGGCCCGGCCTTTTTTTTTTTCTTTTCATTTTGGGGATTGGGGCCGCGTAGCCCCCCTCCCGGGCCACTACTTGCCCCGGGGACCCCATCCCCCGGGGCTGGCCCTCTCCGTTGGGGACTGTGGGGGGGTCCCCAATCCCCCCACAGTCCCGCCGGCTCCCCGCGTCCCTCGGGAGCCGGCATTGCTTTTCCACATGGGGAGCTGCTAAGATGCAGCTCCCCATGTGGAAAAGCAATCTGCTTTGGATATTGGAAGAGAGAGCAGGTCTCCCTGCTCTCTCTTCCAATATCCAAAGCAGTTTGCTATGACAGGACGGGAGCCGCGAGGCTCCCGTCCTGCCATAGCAAACTACAGTGTCCCGGGGGTAGGCACCCCGGGACACTGCAGGAGCTGGCCCTGGGGAGTGGCGGTCCCCAGGGCCATCACTGGCTCCAGGAGGGGGGCCGCGCGGCACCCCTCCCCACATCTGCAAAGCCCCGGGGAGGTGGTGCTCCCCGGGGCTTCGGGGGTCCAAAACGGACCCCATCTTAGAGTCTTTAGTGCCCCGGGGAGGTGGCGGTCCTCGGGGCGTGTAGGGGGCTGGAGCCCCCACACAGGTATTTAAAAATTTAAAAAAGAAGCCCCGGGGGGTGGCGGTCCCCGGGGCTGCGGGAGGGCTCAGAGCCCTCCCGCACCATTTTTATTAGAAAGCCCTGGGGGTGGTGGTCCCCGGGGCTTGGGGGGCCTTAGAGGCCCCCCATTAACTATAAACCCACCCCCCGCATGCCCCCGGGACTTGGCCCACCCGGGGGAAAATTAACATCGAAGCGCGGGAGACCGCGCTTCGATTTTTTTTTTTACAGCGGGATCCGCGCACCCTAAGCGCATCCCGCCGATTAAAAAAAAAAAATGCTTTTTTCTGCCCAGGGGGTCCTTGTGGGACCCCCTGAGCAGACCTAGGGGGTCAGGGTGTTTCTACCCTGCCCCCTTTTTGCACTTTGCGCACTTGTTTCTGTCCCTCGGTTCTACCGAGGGACAAAATGGCTGCCAACACTTCCTGATTTGGAGTGTTGACAGCCAATTAGCATGCAGCTCGTGATCGGGAGGGTATGCGGACCCTACTCGGCCATAGATATATATGTGATTTTATTTGTGATTTTCTCAGAAACTACTGAACGGATTTACACCATTTAAGCAAAAGGCACGACATTGAACCAAGGGCTACCTCTTTGCCAAATTTGGTGTAATTCCGTTCAGCAGTTCGGGCTGTAGCCGCGATGAAAGGATCCTATGGAAAAATGAATGGGGATAACGCGTTTTGGGACCCCCCCTTTTTCTCGGCCCCGCTTGACGAATCAACCTGAGACTTTCAGGGTAGGAGCGGAGCGCTCCAACAAGTTGGAAGCTATCGCGAAGATTCGTCAACCGGCGCAAGAGTTATTTCAAATAGAATGTTGCAGATTTCCTATGGAAAATAGGTCCTAACTATAACTATCTACTGGCGACCGCCAGTAGATAATATATATATATATATATATATATATATATATATATATATATATATATATATATATATATACATTTACTCACCTTAACAACTTTTACCAAGTATATGGGGGGTATGGGTATTGGGGTAGTAAGGGTATTTTAAGGGTTTTTGGGGGTAAAAAATATATATATATATACGTGTCTGTATATATATATATATATTCACAGAAAAACCATAGGTTTCAGACACGTTATAGTTAGAAATTAGCATTTAAAAAACCTTTGAAATTCACTGAAAAAACCATATGTTTTAGGGACAGTTATAGTTAGTTGGACATTTCACTCGTACAAAACCCGTGAAATTCCCCGTTATAGTTAGTTCAGCTAACTATAACTCGCGCCCCGCAATGCACTGCTGATGACGTCACATATTACATCACTCATGACATGGTCAGTGACATCACTGATGACATCACTGATGACATCTCAAATGACATCACTGATGACATCATGCAGTGACTGTGTTTCTGTAAAGTTTAAATATTTTTAATATATATAGGAAAAGACGTATTGAAGAATGAGTGGGTGTATAAGTGTCTGTATGGATGATTTAGTAGGTGCGTGACTGACTCTATAAGTGAGTGATTTAACGTATCTTACTGAATGCATGGGTTAGTGACTAAACTGGGTGAATGTCTGTATCCGTCTGTCTGTTGCTGTGTAAGTGGCTGCATGTGTTTGTGAATAGCTACATGAGTGTCTATATGAGTTATTGAATGGTTGTCTGAGTATCTGTATGGGTGCCTGAGTGTTTGTGTGGGAGGGGTGTGTGCGACTCTGTGCATAGATGTGTGAGTGGGTGATTCACTGGGTGGATGGTTTCAAGAGTGCATCTGTGATAGACTGTATGGGTGGGTAAGTGTGTGTAAGAGTGTGTTAGTGAGTGAATGTATGTCCCAGTGGTACATGTGTGACTAACTACGTATGTGAAAGGCAGTATATATGTGTGTTGGAGTATATAAATAGCTATAAGCGAGAGTGAGTGATTGTGATAGTGGCTGTATGGATGAGTGTGTGCTTGTATCAGTGATTGTATAAGAGCGTAACAATGTGCTAGTATTTGTATGATTAAGTGAGCTGGTGTGTGTATAACTGTATAGGTGAGTAAATGGCAGTGTGTTTAATTATTTGCATGACTGACTAGGTGTGTGAGTACCTCTATGGATGAGTGGCGGTGTTTGAGTGTCTATATAGGAGTAAGAGTGCATATGATAGTCCTGTACTGAGTGACCATAAGTATGAGTGACTGTACGGGTGAGTGAGTGGATGTGTGTGTGTAGACCTAAGAATCAGTGAGTGGGTATGTAGTTATTGGTGTTGGAGTGTCTATGGTTTTGCGAATGGCAGTCTGTAATTTAGAGTGGGTGTATCAAAGGTTATATTAGGGTGTGAGGAGGTGCATCAGATTATCACGTGGATGATGTCATCAGTGATGTCATCAGTGATGTCATTTGAGATGTCATCAGTGATGTCATCAGTGATGTCACTGACCATGTCATGAGTGATGTAATATGTGACGTCATCAGCAGTGCATTGCGGGGCGCGAGTTATAGTTAGCTGAACTAACTATAACGGGGGAATTTCACGGGTTTTGTATGAGTGAAATGTCCAACTAACTATAACTGTCCCTATAACCTATGGTTTTTTCAGTGAATTTCAAAGGTTTTTTAAATGCTAATTTCTAACTATAACGTGTCTGAAACCTATGGTTTTTTCTGTGAATTTCAAAGGTTTTTTAAATGCTAATTTCAAACTATAACGTGCCTGAAACCTATGGTTTTTTCAGTGAATTTCAAAGGTTTTTTAAATGCTAATTTGTAACTATAACGCCCCTAAAACCTATGGTTTTTTCAGTGAATTTCAAAGGTTTTGTAAATGACAATTTTTAAATGTATTAATTGTTATATTTATTTTTTTGATACTGATTTACTACATTTTTTAAAACTATTTATTTTTAGATATTTTATTTATTAAATTACATTGTAATTACATTATACATTACATTACAAAATATACTTTCTCAGAATGAATTACTTTAGTTTAAATAGTTTGCAAATAGGCAATAGAGTTTTAAGTACAGTAGTTACAGTTGTTGCAGTGGGCAACACAATTTCAAACACAATGCAACATTGACCTCAATGTGAATTTCTAGTTAAATGCAATTAGTTACTTTATGGATTACTTTTCTAACCACAGGACTGGATCCTAGATTCAGTCCTGGGACATCTCCTGTAAACAGTTGAGTAAAAGCGTTTTGGTTATAGTAGTGATTTTTAAGGAATATTATTGTATTTTAAAAGTTGACACTTAGAAACTTTTTCACATAGAATCACCAATGTTATCCTAAGGGAGGAAATTCACTTAGCAGGTAAGTAGTGTTATCGTTACTTTTTCTTACTCAGTGTTGGATCCTGGATCCAGCACTGGTGCATCTCCTGTAAACAGTTGAAAGAATGCGTTTAAGTCATACAGGCGATTTTTAAGGAATATTTGTAATTTGTGAAAATCGACACTTTGAAACTTTTCTGCTGAAAACCAGACAATGGATTCCTATGGAAGGAAATATAAGTTACTGGTAAGTACGGTTAGAATTACTTTTCAGGGTCAGTGCTGGGCTAAAAGATGCAGCACTGGGTTCTCTCCTGATAACAGGTGAGTAAATCGGAATTCGTAGTTCGGTTGATTTTAGAGGAATATTATAAAGTTCCAAAACTCCACACTTAGAAGAATTTCCAAGTGAAACCAGTCAATGTTAGCCTATGGAAGGAAATTCAAGTTGCTGGTAAGTACGGTTAAAATTACTTTTCAGGATCAGTACTGGGCTGAAAGATGCAGCACTGAGGTCTCTCCTGATAACAGGTGAGTAAATCGGAATCAGTATTTCGGCTGATTTTAGTGGAATATTATAAAGTTCCAAATCTGCACACTTAGAAGAATTTCCAAGTGAAACCAGTCAATGTTAGCCTATGGAAGGAAATTCAAGTTACTGGTAAGTACGGTTAGAATTACTTTTCAGGACCAGTACTGGGCTGAAAGATGCAGCACTGAGGTCTCTCCTGATAACAGGTGAGTAAATCGGAATTCGTATTTCGGCTGATTTTAGAGGAATATTTGCACAATGGTGAAGGGAGGGGGCGGGGCCTGAGGTGACATCTGTGCAAACGCGCCCCGTGGCGCGTTTTAAGTTGGGGGATTAAGTCCCCTTGAATCATGAGGGTCCCTGGGGCCAACTAGCCCACCAGGAACCTCCAGTATGTGCCAGGGGGCTGCATTGCAGAGACGTGTACAGAGGTCACACCCCTTTTTACACCTCTCTGCAACGCAGCTCTGTGGCGCTTTCTGGACGTACCTGTTGGGCCCCCCGGGGCCTGAGGATTTTTTTTTTTTAATAAAATTTAAAAAAACGGGAAGGGGGCCGCGTGGCCCCCCTTCCCTGGGCCTGTATTGGCCCTGGGGACCCCATCCCCCGGGGCAAGCCCTCGCTTCCAATATCCAAAGCAAGTTTGCAATGACAGGACAGGAGCCGCGAGGCTCCCGTCCTGTCATTGCAAACAGCAGTGTCCCGGGGGTAGGCACCCCGGGACACTGCAGGAGCTGGCCCTGGGGGTGGCGGTCCCCAGGGCCACCACAGGCTCCAAGAGGGGCCGCGCGGCCCTCTCCCCACATTTAGAAAGCCCCGGGAGGTGGTGGTCCCCGGGCTTCGAGGGTCCAAAACGGACCCCCATTTTAAACTTCTTAGTGCCCCGGGGAGGTGGCGGTCCCCGGGCATGTGGGGGCTGGAGCCCCCCACACAGGTTAAACCATTTAAAAAAGAAGCCCCGGTGAGGTGGCGGTCCCGGGGCAGCGGGAGGGCAAAGAGCCCTCCCGCACCATTATTTTTAAGCCCTGGGGGGTGACGGTCCCCGGGGCTTTGGGGGGCCTCAGAGGCACCCCCACATATTAAAAAGAAACCCCTGCATGCCCTCGGGACTTGGCCCACCCGGGGGCCAATTAACAACGAAGCGCGGAAGACCGCGCTTCGTTTTTTTTTTTTCTCTGCGGGATCCGCGCACCCTGAGCGCATCCCGCCGATTTTCTTTTTTTTAAATGTTTTTTTCTGCCCAGGGGTCCTTGTGGGACCCCTGAGCAGACCTAGGGGGCCAGGGTGTTTCTACCCTGCCCCGTTTGTGCGTTTTGCGCACTTGTTTCTTCTGGGTTTTTTTTCTAATCGGCAGGATCCGCGCACCCTGAACGCATCCTGCCGATTTAAAAAAAAATGCTTTTCTGCCCAGGGTCCTTGTGGGACCCCTGAGCAGACCTAGGGTCAGGGTGTTTCTACCCTGCCCCTTTTGCGCTTTGCGCACTTGTTTCTGTCCTCGGTTCTACCGAGGACAAAATGGCTGCCAACACTTCCTGATTTGGAGTGTTGACAGCCACTTGACAGCCAATTAGCATGCAGCTCGTGGTCGGGAGGGTACGCGGACCCTACTCGGCCATAGATATATATGTGACTTAACTTTTGATTTTCTCAGGAACTACTGATCGGATTTACACCATTTAACAAAAGGGTTCTTTCTGAACCAAGAACTACCTCTTTGCCAAATTTGGTGTAATTCCGTTCAGCAGTTCGAGCTGTAGCCGTGTCTAAAGCTTCCTATGGGAAAATGAATGGGGAAAACACGTTTGGGACCCCCTTTTTCTCGGCCCCGCTGACGAATCACCCTGAGACTTTCAGGGTAGAGCGGACCGGAGCGGGCCATAAAGTTTGAAAATTTCGCGAAGATTCGTCAACCGACGCAAGAGTTATTTCAAATAGAATGTCGCGGATTTCCTATGGAAAATAGGTCCTAACTATAACTATCTACTGGCGACCGCCAGTAGATAATATTATATATATACATATATATTATCTACTGGCGGTCGCCAGTAGATAGTTATAGTTACAACCTATTATCCATAGGAAATCCGCGACATTCTATTTGAAATAACTCTCTTGCCGGTTGACGTATCTTCGCAAAATTTTCAAACTTTATGGCCCGCTCCGGTCCGCTCCTACCCTGAAAGTCTCGGGGATTCGCAAGCGGGGCCGAGAAAAAGGGGGTCCCAAAACGCGTTTTCCCATGCAATTTTCCATAGGAAACTTTAGACACGGCTACAGCTCGAACTGTTGAACGGAATTACACCAAATTTGGCAAAGAGGTAGTTCTTGGTTCAGAAAGAACCCTTTTGTTAAATGGTGTAAATCCGTTCAGTAGTTGCTGAGAAAATCAAAAGTAAAAAGATAGATATATCTATGGCCGAGTAGGGTCCGCGTGCACCTCAGCGCACCCTGCGCGCACCGTCCCGATCACGAGCTGCATGTTAATTGGCTGTCAGCTGGCTGTCAACATTCCGATTCAGGAAATGTTGGCAGCCATTTTGTCCTCGGTAGAACCGAGGGACAGAAACAAGTGCGCAAAGCGCACAAAGGGGCAGGGTAGAAACACCCTGACCCTCTAGGTTTGCTCAGGGGTCCCACAAGGACCCCTGGGCAAAAAAAAACAACATTTTTTTAAAAATCGTCAGGATGCGCTCAGGGTGCGCGAATCCTGCCGAAAAAAATCGAAGCGCCGTCTCCCGCGCTCGATTGTATTTTGCCCCGGGTGGCCCAAGTCCCGGGGGCATGGTGGGGGGTGATAATTTAATGTGTGGGGGGCCTCAAGAGGGCCCCCGAAGCCCCGGGGACCGCCACCTCCCGGGGCTTTTTTTAAATTAAAACCTGTGTGGGGGCTCCAGCCCCCCACACGCCCCGGGGACCGCCACCTCCCCGGGCACTAAACATTTAAATATGGGGGTCCGTTACGGACTCCCAGAGCCCCGGGACCACCACCTCCCGGGGCTGTGAACTGAATGGGAGTGGGGCCGCGCGGCCCCCTCCTGGAGCCCTTGATGGCCCTGGGGACCACCACCCCCAGGGCCGGCTCCTGCAGTGTCCTACCGGGACACTGGTTTGCCTAGCAGGCGGAGCTCGCGGCTCCCGTCCTGCCATAGCAAACTGCTTTGGATATTGGAAGAGAGAGCAGGGAAACCTGCTCTCTCTTCCAATATCCAAAGCACATTGCTTTTCCACATGGGGAGCTGCATCTTAGCAGCTCCCCATGTGGAAAGCAATGCCGGCTCCCAAGGGACGCGGGGAGCCGGCGGGACTGTGGGGGATTGGGGACCCCCACAGTCCCCAACGAGAGGGCCAGCCCCGGGGATGGGGTCCCCGGGGCAAGTAGTGGCTCGGGAGGGGCCACGCGGCCCCCTCCCCAAAGTTTACAAAAATGTTTTAAAAAAAAAAAAGGGTATGGCCGGCCCCGGGGGATGGGGTCCCCGGGGCCTTAAAATGGCCAGAGGAGGGGGCCACGCAGCCCCCTCAAAAGAATAAAAGTAAAAATAGAGGCCATGCCCCGGGGGATGGGGTCCCTGGGGCCAATACAGGCCCAGGGAAGGGGGCCACGCGGCCCCTTCCCGTTTTTTAAAAATTTGTAATTAAAAAAGGGGTAAGGCCCTGGGGGATGGGGTCCCCAGGGCCCAAAAACAAAAAAAGGAAGGGGGCCACACAGCTCCCCTTCAGGGGACAAAAAATATAAAAACGATCGGGCCCGCAGGCCCCGCCCCTTCCTTCACCACTACAGAGGCCACGCCCTTTTACACCTCTCTGCAACGCAGCTCTGTGGCGCTTTTGGAGGTATATGGTGGGCTAGTTGGACTCCGGGGACCCTCAGGATTCAAGGGGACTTAATTCCCCAACTTAAAACGCGCCACAGGCGCGTTTGCACAGTGGTGAAGGGAGGGGCGGGGCTTCAGGTGACATGTGTGCAAACAGGCCCCGTGGTGCGTTTTAAGATGGGGAATTAAATCTCTTCAATCCTGAGGGTCTCTGGGGCCAACTAGCCCAACAGGTACATCCAGAAAGCGCCACAGAGCTGCGTTGCAGAGAGGTGTAAAAGGGGTGTGGCCTCTCTACACGTCTCTGCAACGCAGCCCCTGGCGCATATTGGAGGTTCCTGGTGGGCTAGTTGGCCCCTAGGGACCCTCAGGATTCAAGGGACTTAATCCCCCAACTTAAAACGCGCCACGGGGCGCGTTTGCACAGATGTCACCTCAGGCCCCGCCCTCTCCCTTCACCATTGTGCAAATATTCTTCTAAAATCATCCGAAATACGAATTCCTATTTACTCACCTGTTATAAGGAGAGACCTCAGTGCTGCATCTTTCAGCCCATTACTGGTCCTGAAAAGTAATTTTAACCGTACTTACCAGTAACTTGAATTTCCTTCCATAGGATATCATTGCCTGCTTTTTGTTGATAAAGTTTCTAAGTGTTGATTTTTGAAACATACAAATATTCCTCTAAAATCAGCCGAAATACGAATTCCGATTTACTCACCTGTTATAAGGAGAGACCTCAGTGCTGTATCTTTCAGCCCAGTACTGGTCCTTAAAACTAATTTTAACCGTACTTACCAGTAACTTGAATTTCCTTCCATAGGCTAACATTGACTGGTTTCACTTGGAAATTCTTCTAAGTGTGGAGTTTTGGAACTTTAAAATATTCCTCTAAAATCAGCCGAAATACGAATTCCGATTTACTCACCTGTTATCAGGAGAGACCTCAGTGCTGCATACTTTCAGCCCAGTACTAATCCTGAAAAGTAATTTTAACCGTACTTACCAGTAACTTGAATTTCCTTCATAGGCTAACATTGACTGGTTTCACTTGGAAATTCTTCTAAGTGTGGAGTTTTGGAACTTTATAATATTCCTCTAAAATCAACCAAAGTACGAATTCCAATGTACTCACCTGTTATCAGGAGAGAACCCAGTGCTGCATCTTTTAGCCCAGCACTGACCCTGAAAAGTAATTTTAACCGTACTTACCAGTAACTTATATTTTCTTCCATAGGAATCCATTGTGTGGTTTTCAGCAGAAAAGTTTCAAAGTGTCGATTTTCACAAACTACAAATATTCCTAAAAAATCACCTGTATGACTTAAACGCATTCTTTCGACTGTTTACAGGAGATGCACCAGTGCTGGATCCAGGATGCAACACTGAGTAAGAAAATGTAACGATAACAGTTTTTACCTTCTAAGTGAATTTCCTTCCATAGGATAACATTGGTGATTCTATGAGAAAAAGTTTCTAAGTGTCAACTTTTAAAGTACAATAATATTCCTTAAAAATCACGACTGTAACCAAAACGCTTTTACTCAACTGTTTACAGGAGATGTTCCAGGACTGAATCTAGGATCCAGTCCTGTGGTTAGAAAAGTAATCCATAAAGTAACTAATTGCATTTAACTAGAAATTCACATTGAGCTGAATGTTGCATTGTGTTTGAAAATGTGTTGCCCATTGCAACAACTGTAACTACTGTACTTAAAAGTCTATTGCCTATGTGCAAAGTATTTAAACTAAAGTAATTCATTCTGAGAAAGTATTTTTGTAATGTAATGTATAATGTAATTACAATGTAATTTAAAAAATAAAATATGTAAAAAAACATTGTTTCTGAAAATGTAGTAAATCAGTATGAAAAAAATTTATATAACAATTAATACATTTAAAAATTGTCATTTACAAAACCTTTGAAATTCACTGAAAAACCGTAGGTTTCAGACATGTTATAGTTACAAATTAGCATTTAAAAAACCTTTGAAATTCACTGAAAAACCATAGGTTTCAGGGACGTTATAGTTACAAATTAGCATTTAAAAACCTTTGAAATTCACTGAAAAAACCATAGGTTTTAGGGACAGTTATAGTTAGTTGGACATTGCACTCGTACAAAACCCGTGAAATTCCCCCGTTATAGTTAGTCCAGCTAACTATAACTCGCGCCCGCAATGCACTGCTGATGACGTCACATATTACATCACTCATGACATGGTCAGTGACATCACTGATGACATCACTGATGACATCTCAAATGACATCACTGATTACATCATCCATGTGATAATTTCATGCATCTTCTCACACCCTAATATAACCTTTGATACACCCACTCTAAATTACAGACTGCCATTCGCAAAACCATAGACACTCCAACACCAATAACTACATACCCACTCACTGATTCTGAGGGCTACGCACACATCCACTCACTCACCCGTACAGTCACTCATACTTATGGTCACTCAGTACAGGACTATCATATGCACTCATACTCCTATATAGACACTCAAACACCGCCACTCATCCATAGAGGTACTCACACACCTAGTCAGTCATGCAAATAATTTAACACACTACCATTTACTCACCTATACAGTTATACACACACCAGCTCACTTACTCATACAAATACTAGCACATTCTTACGCTCTTATACAATCACTGATACAAGCACACTCATCCATACAGCCACTATCACAATCACTCACTCTCGCTTATAGCTATTTATATACTCCAACACACATATATACTGCCTTTCACATATGTAGTTACTCACACATGTACCACTGGGACATACATTCACTCACTAACACACTCTTACACACACTTACCCACCCATACAGTCTATCACAGATGCACTCTTGAAAGCATCCACCCAGTGAATCACCCACTCACACATCTATGCACAGAGTCGCACACACCCCTCCCACACAAACACTCAGGCACCCATACAGATACTCACACAAGCATTAAATAACTCATATAGACACTCATGTAGCTATTCACAAACACATGCAGCCACTTACACAGCTACAGACAGACGGATACAGACATTCACCCAGTTTAGTCACTAACCCATGCATTCAGTAAGATACCTTAAATCACTCACTTATACAGTCAGTCACGCACCTACTAAATCATCCATACAGACACTTACACACCCATTCATTCTTCAATACGTCTTTTCCTATATATATTAAAAATATTTAAACTTTACAGAAACACACAGTCACTGGATGATGTCATCAGTGATGTCATCAGTGATGTCATTTGAGATGTCATCAGTGATGTCATCAGTGATGTCACTGACCATGTCATGAGTGATGTAATATGTGACGTCATCAGCAGTGCATTGCGGGGCGCGAGTTATAGTTAGCTGGACTAACTATAACGGGGAATTTCACGGGTTTTGTACGAGTGCAATGTCCAACTAACTATAACTGTCCCTAAAACCTATGGTTTTTCAGTGAATATATATATACACACATTTACTTACCATAACAACTTTTACCAAGTACATGCCTTTACCACGCATGCATTTGCGTTGTAATGGCATGCGTGGTAAAGGTATATGAATGGTAAAAGTTTGCATTGTAATTGTAACGCGTTGTAACAACACTTGTGTTGTAACAACTGCATTGTAATGGCATGCGATTTATTTGTATGCAATGTATCGTCATATATTTGGGTTCAAGGGACCATCAAGGTCAATCCCTACCCTCTCAAAGGAAACCCCAACCACTGGGAGTCGAATTAAGGGGGCCTTTGTAGTGCCACCTGACTTACCACTGGCTTGGCAAGTGACAAAGGAGCGACAAAACTCCTTGGTGTCTTCTGACATATGTGGCCAGTCAAAGTGAGGAAATGTCATGTGCCAGGGAGAGAAGAAAACCTCTGAACTTCTGGGGTATTACTAACCTCCTGGTGGCACCAGGCCTGGGGGTCTCTACCTTCAGAATACAGAAGCCCATCTTCCCAATAAATCCTGTGGGATCCACTGACATTCCCTGCCTCCTCAGCAGCAGCTTGCTGTCTGAGCTGTTCAAGAGAGGGGCAGGATTGCTGCTCCAAACTCAAGTCTGCCCTGGAAGGGCCCCCTGTCCCCAAGAACTCTGCCTAGTCAGGCCCAAGTTCCTCTGGGAAAGTTCCTTCACCGGGACTGAGATCATCTCCCTCAGGAGACTGATCCTCACTGGGAGTTTGGGAGGAGTGAAATTCCTTACCTTTCCTACTCTTTCTCTTAGGAGCAATCTGGTCCATTTTGTCAGTATCCAGTGATCCCTCAGTGCTGAGCTGTTTGGTCTGAGCCCTGGTTACAGCAAAGACATTGGCAGAAATGCCCATCATCTCTGCATGAGTCCTGAACTCTACTTCAGACCAGGCTGAAGATTTTAAATCATTGCCCAACAGACAAACTACAGGTAGGTCTGGAGATGCCACAACTCTCTTAGGTCCAGTTACCCCTCCCCAGCTGAGATTCACAACTGCCAAGGAATGATCCGTTCTGACATTGCTAGCGTTGGTTACTTGGTACATCTGTCCAAGTATGATTTGTTCAGGGGACACTAGTTTCTCTGTCATCATGATGATACTGGTCCCTGTGTCCCTGAAAGCTATTGCTTCCTTTCCATTTATTAAAGGCTGTTGCCTGCACTTTCCCAAGTTAGTGGCACATACTAGTAAGGTGGCAAGATCAAGCCACCATCACAGACTAGAACAGCCTGAGTTGGAGTTCTTACTAGGCCAGAACCCACCTCAGAACCCAAGGTTAACCCAACTAATCCCTTGGTTGCTGTACTACCACTTGTATTGTTGCTAGGGGGTGCAATTGCTTTAGGGGCAGTGATAATAGGTTCCTTGGCCTTTGGACAATCAGCATCTCTTGTCCAATGGGTCTTTACTTTATACAAGTAACACCAAGGTTTCTTTTTGCCATTCTTAGAGTTTTGGGACTCACCCCCAGATGCAGGTTTTTTGGGACCTTGAGAAGACTTCTTTTTGTCTTTGCCCTTCTCCCCACCCTTCTCCTGAGGTTTAGAAGAATCTTGCTTCTTCTGGTCACCTCCACCACCATGGTTTTTCTGCTTAACCCTGGTGCGGACCCACTTGTCTACCTTCTTTCCCAATTCTCAGTTGGGGAGAATTCAGATCAGAGTCCACCAGGTAATGGTGCAAAAGTTGGTTCTGACAGTTATTAAGCATGTGCTCCCGCATTAACAAATTGTACAATCCTTCATAGTCATGTACCTTCCTTCCATTGTCGTGTAGTTCTGATGGAGCAAGGATTCAAGAAAATGAAACTTGCTCGTAGAAATCCTCCATTAACTTTCACTGATCATTAAAACTGTAGATAAGACAAAACTAATATACACCAGACACCGACACATGGGGAGAAAAGCTTACGCATGCTTAAATTAATGAGGAATAAAATACAACGCGACTAAAACCCGCTTTAATTTGCGAAAACGCTTTGCGCATGTGCAAACCTGAATTACGTAGAGATAACGTGACTAACTCGCTTTGAGAGGGAAAACCTCACGCATGCGCAAGAAAGACTAACATGTGGTCTTAATGTACCGCATGCCCGGCATCTGCTTGCTTGAATTTAAAAGAAAGCTGCTGTTGTAGAAGTGGGTGGTGAACAGTGAGAATTATATGTTTAAGAAAATAACATCTGTTTATGATTCCTTTATTAATGGTGTGCATTCGTGTAGAAATAAAAACCTTCTTAGGGGTTCACTGATACATCTGGTCCTTAAGACCAACAAGGAAGAGATTGGCACAGAAGCTGTAATATCAAAAAACATGTTTTATTAACCTCAGATGAGGGAGATTGCATCTTACGGTACCCGCAGGCCACTGTAGGAGGCATTCTAATGAGTGCAGAGAACAGGGTCCTTATATATGCATTTGTTATATAGTCAGCATAAAATCAAGGGGAGGTCCTAGCACATACAAGCATGCTTATTGACTAATATGGGTATACAAAATTTGCTTGCTCCACAAAGTGGGAGGGAGACTAAACTGCTTACATGAGTAAGAATAGCCTGACAGTTCTATACTAGGAGCAGGTGCATTCTACCAGTTAGGCCTCTCTGAGCATGTGCAAGACTCTGGAAGAGGGAGAAAGCACATGGCGAGCACATGGCTAACTAAAATGGCTGCCAAGTACAAAATGGCTTTCAGCTCATGCTAACAGCGATTCCTGCAATCTTTAACAGATGATCCTTTTAGCATGAGCTAAAGACATTCCCATGATCTAGTAGAGACATAGAAAATATTTTGCACATTTTCTTCTCATAAATTCATCAATATCCTATGCTAGGTGGGCATTTACATTCTAAACATTTCATTAAGCAGGTATATACAAGGTATAAGCAGGAGTACAAAGTGAACAGAGCATTGGGTCATACAGGTAGCAAGAGAGAATAATGACTATTATCTCAAACAGAAATCTCAATATTTTCCAATCCTAAGCAGAAAGCAAATACCAAAACCATCTAGTCTAATTTTGAGTTTCAGGGCTCTGATGTATTTCAGTGACTATTTATGTCAATTTCAAAATAGCCAACAGCACATACCTAATAAAAACATTTTCAATAGACTTTCTCAGTATTTTTTATGAGGGCTAAATTATCAATTAATATACTTAAGGAAAGAGTAAAGTAACATGCTCAGATGAACTTTTCTCGTGCAGAATAAACATTACTCTTAAAAAATATTAAAGCAATCAGACATATTATTACAAAAACAATCCTGGCTCCGGGGACCAGGAGGACCACACAAGGCCATTGGAATTAGGACAAGGAGCCGCAAAGGGCTGCTCCTCCAAAAAAAATGGGACGACCAAAGGGGTACATTACTAACAACAAAAAAAGAGTCCTTGGGAATTTGTAGAACCAACCAGCCAGAGGGGAGTCTTCTCCCTGTGTCCGTTTGAGCCTCACAGGCAGGCTCTTGTTGTTCCCACGGTGGAGCTGCACAACTCGCAACTCAAGAATCACGGAGAAGGAAAAGTCTTTCTTTCAGGATAGGGCAATCACCCCCCAGGGCAAATACCCTCAATGATCCTGTCCAGTGTCTCAGGCAGTGCACCAGTTTTCTTCACTTTAATCTAACAGGCACCAAGGGCACAGCACCTGTACCCTAAACTCAAGTCCTTCCCTAACTCCTGTATTGCACCTCTGGCGCACTGCTCTTTTGTTAGGGCCACAAATTGTACCCAGTGTGCTCGGGCATCTCTTGATCAACAAACAAAGGCGTAGACTTGCATTCACTTGGGACCAGGACTCAAAGGCCTGAAGCAACCCTTGTTTCAAAGGGGGTCACCTCAAGCAAAAGCCTCCTTGCCGTCCTTGTCGTTCTGTGACTCTCTCAGCTGGGCATCAAAAACTGGATCCACACAAAGATTTCTCCATCCTGATTTGTAACCCCGTCTTTCGCCCAAGACAGTGGCAGGGGTACACACTTCACGTCCCAGTGCTTCCGCCTTCACTGAGGTCCTAGTTGCCAGCAACGCCTATGCTGGTTCCTTTTGTTTTGACTGTAGGCTGGACTGGTGCTGACTCCCAGGCTGGATCTGATGTCCGGGCCCCTCTGGCAATGGTTGTAAGGCAGCAAATATCTATTGGTGGACAGAACAAGAGGTCTTTAGACAAGGCACAGAAATAATCTAACAACAGAGAGGATAGTCTCAGAATACTTCCTTAGTCTCAGGGCGCCCATACATTAGCAAGGCACCCAAGAGCCACTTCATCTATCTGAGAGTAGAAAACCCTGGACCTATTGGCAAGTATAAAAGGAACGTTTTGGTGAACTGACAAGAGTAATACATCACCCAATCCCAAACAGCCAAGGAAGTCTGTGTTCATTTACTAAATTCTGAGGAAAAGAGAAAAACAATACAGACATACTCCAAATACTTACATTGGTGTATTCCTATATTACTAATCTGAAGAACCCTCAAGAAAAAGGAAATGTTCTACACTTTTACTCATAGATTTTACATTACTTGTACAGGACTGCAGACACTTGTAAAATAATTTCTCTTACATGTTATGCTTAGGACCATGCTCTCATGTTATAGGTGCAGCAGGAAAATCTAAAACTGCTAATTTAACAGGGATTCTTATTGCAAAAAGAACTAAACTTCAACATAGTGAGTACATTTTCTCCAGCAGAACATATTATGACAAACAAACTCCTATAAAACAATATTTTCCTTCAAAATGTTTGCTAAGGATCACATGAGCGTCTTTCCTGCATTGTACTTTTCACGATCTGGACTATGCAACATCATTTTCAAAAGGAAAAAAACCCTATCTCCAGCTCTAATAAGGGCTGTCAGCTTATTGACAGAGACTAGCTAATAAAAGACTAGCAATGCCCTTGCAAAACTGTATAGAACATGAGAATAACATAAACAATAATAGGATTGCCACCTGAGATTTTTGAACAGAAACCCCCATTATACAGTTCCCCTTAAAGATCAAATAAGGGAACATCAATCTGTTCTACTCATTCTTTCATACAGGATGGGCAGTAACATAACATAGATTTTATCATTTTATTAATGCTAACAATTTTTAAAACAGTATTACTGAATAGCCAATGAAATGTCTCATGGCTATTTCACAGACAGCTTAGACAGACTAAAAAAAGTAAGAAAAAGAAGAGAGAAAACATAATTTTGCCTACCCTTAATTTGTAGAGGAGCTAGCCTCCTTCCCCCATTTTGACAGTAGGAAAACCTGAAACAGGTTTTACTTCTGTCAACACTTTCAACCCCTATTTGTAGCAACTGGGCACAAACAAACCAATGTATCAATTTTCTTGAGCAATTGTACTATATTAACATGAGGGTGCATGAATGCAAACTAAAATCCATTTCCTCCTTATCGTAGCCCCTACACAGTATTCTTTAAACTAAAACCATTATTTTTATATACATGGCAGATCAATGCTCAACTGAAGGCTGTTTTCCTTCGTTTCATATGACTCCGCAAAACGTGTGTTTGCCAAAAATAGGAAGCAAAGCTTCTCTTTCTCTCTTTGCGCTATCATCTCGTCTTTCAAAAACTTTTCGAAGGTCGAAGTGTCCCAGCAAACATTACCCTTCACCCTGCTAAGTTGCTAAATGCAGAACTCCGACCTTTGACCCGTTCAGCAGCTGCTCATTTTTGTGTGCAAGGCTTGCCATGCGGTTTTCGTAATGCAAAGCAACTCTGGAGAATCACAGCTCAAAGGCAGTCCTGTCCGGTCCGTTTGCCAGTAATTTAAAGGTAGGATAATAACGTCTGCTGGTTTCTGTATACTTATCTTCATTTGTGTATAGTGTGTGGTGTGCAGTCTAGTAATACAGAGATCAGCTGTTTGTTTTATACTTGCATATACTTTATTGAAGCCTGAGAGCACGTTAAAACTGCCTTGAGTGGTAGAACTGCTTGTAAAATTGTGAATTTAGCTCAATTTCGACTTTGGTGGTAGGGGCACTTAAAAATGAATATCCTACAATATTTTTGCATAATAGGAACCCCCAGAGTGTTCTCTAGATAGCCCAGGAATGGGAAATCAGAAATGTATAAGATATACCCTTATAAAAATGAGTTTTGTACGGCTGGGTAAAGTGACATTTCACATTTAAGGTTCCTGCTAATGCGGTACAGCACTGCTTAAATCCAACTTTGATGCTAGGAATTCACAGTATGATGATTAGGCTTTATAAAGATGAAAAACGAATTTAAAGCATTTATTTTTAATAATATATATTTTTTTTAAATCAAAACCAACCATTTTGATGATTCCACATTTGAAAAGCAAGCTTCATTCGTAGCCTATCATATTTAAACGCATTCATTCATAACCCTAAGCACAGAAGCCTTACTTGAAACAGGAAAAGTCTGCGCCACTTTTTAAAGGACAGTTATCATTTAACATCAGAACCACAGATGTACTTATGTAAAGAAGGCATTAAGAAAGGAAATCCCTACTTTCAATTTTGTTCTCTGTTATCCAAAATAATGAAACTGGTGTTTTGAAACTTTTAAAATAATGCAGGCCTGTATACCAGTTTTACACTGACTTAAAATTTCGCTGACTCAGCATTCCTGTCTGTGGCCGTGATCAGGAATAGCCATATGCTATTTATGCAGCTGTTGTTTGTCAGCAGGCGTCGAATTTTCACGCCTTTCTCCAGGAAAAAAACCCCTTTATTATTTGAAATACCCTGACAGAGTTAAATCCCCATTTGTTGTGTCAAACAGTTTCTTTTCAGTTAGTCAGTTTAAACACAGCTGTTGGAAAGCTTTTCTTCTCGGGTGCTGAAAGAAAAGCATGTCACAGTCTATTTAAAACTGAGGCATTTCAATGCAGTCAAATCTATCTTTCTATAATGTGTATTTAGTTCAGGAACGACCAAATTCACTCAAATGATGTGCATGCCTTTTAATGTCTAATACAATGTATTTAAGGAAAATGCTATAACATGTATTTTAGTCTATTGATTACAAAACACACAATTTCGTTTTCCTTCCTCTGTATGAGGCCTATTTTAATCCTATTGAATACGAATTCTAATTTTATCTTTAGCATTGTGGCAATTTGCACACATGTATAGTATCTTACTCTGTCAATTTAAATAGTAACATGCAGCTGTTTAGCATATGTTATATAATTAATTTCTGGATTTTTATTTAATATGTAAGTAACTAAATAACATTTTGCATAACAGAATGATGACAGCAAAAAAACATAAACAAACTCATTGAGCTCATTCAGACAGTTACAGAAGGGGGTCATACACGCAGAGTACACAACACAGCGCGCTTAAAGCTAGCCATTCTTACACAGAGAGTACTCACACAAATATTACCAATGTCAAACCACAAACCCCACATAGACAGTTAAACACACATTTAACCCACAAATCAATACTTAGGACTTTAAGACAGCTTACAAATTGTACGCAAGACCAACCTATTTGTAAATACTAATTGTAAGTCATATTTACAAGAAGAGCTCTCAAAAGTAGCCCAAAAACTGTTCCATGGTCAAGAAGCCAAAATACACCAAATTCGCCAGTTTTGGCTGGTAGAACACTCAAAAAGCGCTCTGCATATCACCACTTATGAATGTTACTAAGTGCGCAGATCCGGATCCGTTTTATGTACATATTTAGTTCCATGGGGTACTTAGTCACCAAGGAAGAAATATCTTTTACTATACCTAAACCTATTTAGGTATCCCCTCTGAGGGAGTCAGCTGAGTACTTCCTAAATCCATATCGGTACCTCCAAGACAGCAACACTTTCAACAAAGTGTGCTAGAAGCAGGCATGCCAAAAATATTATAGCATATATAATATTATACTCCAAGTGACACTTAACACAATGTGTGCCGTTCAAGTTTTCAAAGTTAGAGAAAAATCTCCTCATTACCTGCCTTCTTTTGCTGCAGCAAAACAAACAAACAAACCAAAATCTTGGCCAAGTCATTCCAAACAAAAGTGTTGCCTTAGCAACCTTACCAAACCAAAGTCTCCAGCTTTCAACTGCCAAGTTCTGAGTGACCTAACGGTCATTTTAAAATACTCACGCCAAAGAAGTTCTCAGTCGGGAGCGGCAAACACTTGGAGGATCAGATCAGGAAGACCAGAAATATACTGGGCTGGAAGACAAACAATCTCCGTGCGCAGGGTACCTCCTCAGTAGATTCCTGTCCTGTACTCCTCAGTAGATTCCTGTCTCCCTTCAAGACCACTCCCTTGTACAGCCGCTGCACCGATGAGGTCCACTTTCGGGCGCCATTTGTAGAAATAAAAACCTTCTTAGGGGTTCACTGATACATCTGGTCCTTAAGACCAACAAGGAAGAGATTGGCACAGAAGCTGTAATATCAAAAAACATGTTTTATTAACCTCAGATGAGGGAGATTGCATCTTACGGTACCCGCAGGCCACTGTAGGAGGCATTCTAATGAGTCCAGAGAACAGGGTCCTTATATATGCATTTGTTATATAGTCAGCATAAAATCAAGGGGAGGTCCTAGCACATACAAGCATGCTTATTGACTAATATGGGTATACAAAATTTGCTTGCTCCACAAAGTGGGAGGGAGACTAAACTGCTTACATGAGTAAGAATAGCCTGACAGTTCTATACTAGGAGCAGGTGCATTCTACCAGCTAGGCCTCTCTGAGCATGTGCAAGACTCTGGAAGAGGGAGAAAGCACATGGCGAGCACATGGCTAACTAAAATGGCTGCCAAGTACAAAATGGCTTTCAGCTCATGCTAACAGCGATTCCTGCAATCTTTAACATTCGGGCCTGCTAAAGCATAACGGAAAAAGAAAATGGCAACGGATAACCAAAAGTTGCGCATGCTCAGTGAATTCATGATGTGACCCGGTGACCGAAAGAGCTGAATGACTGCCAAATATCAAGGACAGAAGACATGAGAAAAAGAAGACATGTATCACTCGTCTATGTAGCCTATATTGAATGAATTATTACAATGGCAACAATATATGCATGGGAAGAGGACAACATGAATGAGCTAAAGGGGAAGGGCTAGCAAACAATAAGTACCTTAATAAAAATGAATATGTCAGCGTGGTGTGACGAAAACTCCCCTATCCCTGTCCAATCATATTCCGTATTTTAGTAAAGTTTGCAACACTTGAGGGTGGGACATGAAGAAATAAAGACTATAACTGGTGTAACTTAAGATATGTTAGTGCTCATCGACGCTGAGAGAAAGAGATGAGTATGCTGCATCGAGAGATAGCATCAAGATCATCATAGAGAGAGAGAGAGAGGTGAGAGCAGACTGGGAAGATTCAGATCTGAAACGACAGCCTGATTTGATTCGAAGATTACGGAATAATATCGAGGAGGGAGAGAGTGTAAGAGAGGGAATCGCCCTGGTACGTCGGGTTTGTAGAAAAGTCTAGTAACTATCAGCCCTGTCCCGATCCTGTCCTATAGTCTTTGTCTCCTGATTCTAAGTCAGGGGACCCCCACCATTATTTTGGCCAGAGGGGTAGTTTTCCGGTCATCTCTATTAGGTAAATGTAATTTTTGTCTCAAAAATGTGCATATTTCTTTGCAAATGTATGTTAATATGTGTCTTTTGTCTCTACATCTATCCACTCTTATGCATTGATTTGTTGAATGAGGTTGTGTAATTAAATGTATTTGCTAAATGAATTTTCTCTCTCCCATTGAAGAATGATGGAGTTTGCACTGTTAAATCTGTATTGATGAGCGTTCAATTTTATGACTATTATGACTAAAAATTTAGATAAAGCTTATGAATTTTACTCAGAGTTTGTGGTTATTTCAATAAGAACTATAAATTAGTAAGGAATTGTTAATATCACCATCAACTAACTCAACTAATGGTCCATCGACCAGAGGAAAGAGTGTTGATTTGTGAAGATTAGTTAGGCATTGAAATGTCAATCTAACCCGATTTGTGGTTGCAGGGAAATAACTAATCAGAACTTAGGTGAATTATAAAACTTGACCCCCCAGCGGATCGTCCAGGGAGTGTGGATGAACATTTTTGATGAAAGTATATGGGCCCATTGAAATATTCAGTTTTTTGTGAAATATTCAACCCTGCCCTTCCCCCGGATCAGTTTTTCTGGTAGCAGAGTTATGGTTATTATTGATTAGTTTGGTGATTATTGACTATTGATTATTGATCATTAACTACATGTTTAACATTAAGAGTTAGTGTCACATTTTATGTTGTCTGGAAGTGCAGGTACGGAGATACCTGGGAATCCCGGGAATGGAATTTAGAAGAGTGTGGTAAGGAAATCACACTGCAGAAGGTTACTCGTCTGTTGTCATAATACCTAAAAGCTACGGAGGGCTGTAGGTGTTATATTAGGGACTACATCGTATAAGAGCAGAGAGTGAGTGATAGCGAAGGGTCCACCTGTGAAACTTTGGCCTTACCCAAAGGAGGAGTATCCCTAGAGGAGTAATAGGTCCTCCCCGAGCTTATGTGAAGGGTAAACAGTGGTTTTTACTCGCAGTGTAAGGAACTACTTTCTCTTTGAAGCAAGTGAATAAACTATCTTTGGATTAGTAGAGCAGACAGAGTAGCACCGTTTTTACGTTGTTACTAACAGAAAATTATAAAGAAAAATTGGAAAATACATTGTGGTATTACCTTGTGAAGGGAGGGTCAGTAGCAGGAGTCATACTGGCGTCACAAAGAGCAGTGCTGGTATTGGTTGAGACAGCGGGCATGTAACAAGTGCAGATTGTAAAGGGAGGGTCAGTAGTAGGAGTAATCCTGACGTCATAAAGAGCTGCGCTGGCATTGGTCAGACAAGTGGGTGTGTTGAAAGCTCTGATTAGCTGGTAGACAAGAACCGCGCTAGTATTGGTTGCAGAAGAGAATACGTAGTGAGCTCCGATTGGACTGTTGGTGTGAGTCGTGCTGCCATAGGACGTGTGTGGGAAAATAGGATACGTGAGAATACGGAAGAGTCTCTAGGTTTTGCCTGCTGAAGCAATTAGTCACAGGGTTCAGAAGAATGAAGCTGATTAATAAAATCAAACAATTCTTTAAAAAAGATAAACGTGTAGTAACCAGAGAAGGAATTCTTATGCCACCTCCTAACATGCCTGCTTCCTTTATGATGATGGAACAAGGATATCATACTTGTGTCTGGTTGGAAAATTGGGTAGATTATACGAAAGGTGATGGTGTTCTAGCTTTCCCTGAACATGGTACGTTTAATGTAAGGATTCTTCAGAATTTGAGAAATCGGATGAATTCATTAGAACCAAGTTCTAGGTTAACGCAGTATGAAGCTTTGGAGGAATGGGAAGTTGAGGCATTTGAACAAGAGAAATACAGAACATGTAGAAGAATAGAGGGTTTTTACCCAGATGTCCGTTTGATACTCGAGGAGATCAGATGAAAAGATGGAGAAGAGCTGTAGTAACGGAAGGCTTGTATCCAGTGTTGATTGCTGAGGATCAAGTAGGGAGTAAGTGTAAAGAAAAAGTGAAACACATAGGTATGACAGGAACAGGATGTGATGAATCTGATGATGAGATATTAGAGGACCTTTTAGTTAAAAGACCTCCACCTTATCAAGAAAATGCTAGAGATACAACTCCAAGTGCACCAATGATGGGAACTCCATTTGTTCCACAAGTTTTATATGATCCAACAGTCATCCGAGTATTACAGGAAAAAGAAAGGAATGCGTTGAATAAGACAAAAGAAGAGATAGTTCCGAAAATAAATCAGTTATGTTTGAATGCTGAAGCCTTGACAGTACCAGTAACAATTGGTCCTGTTATTCCATTGTATGGTGATAAACGTGATACCCCGAGATTACAAACAGTGACAGTCCCACAGAATAATGCTAGGAAAGAGGCAGTAATGTTAGAAGACCAAACTAGTGAGAGTGATTCGAATATCTCGTTACTAGATCTCCCTAATATTGAAACGGTGACTGAAACCCCGAAGAGAATTTCACCAGTAAATACAAGGAGAAAAGAACCGATTGTCACTCCAGTAGCAGGGAACTCTAAAGGATTTTCACCAGAAGACCTAGAGGAGTGGGCAAAAGGATTAGACAAGAAAAAACCCCAAACACCAAATATAGATGTAGGCAAGTTGAAAGTGCATTTAGAAAAATGATTATTGGTACTATAAGCTCAGACAGATTAGGTTCATATGGGGATGAGGAATTGTTGTTTTTGTGTAAAAGTATAACCTGGAGAGCAAAGAATCTTCATGAGAAGATAGTAGAAGTGGCTTCAGAATTTGGAATAGATGTAGAAAAGTCAAAAATATTACAAAAACCATATAGGTCAGAATTTACTGAGAAGGATTTAGAAAGTTTGAATGCGTCAGGAAGGAGATTACAGATAAAAGAATTAATGCATATTTTGAAGAAATGGGGAGATATAGACCGATGAAGAGGTAGATGGACAAGAAAAAGGGATGAGGCAGCTACAAAGGAAACATCTGCATTCCCATTAAGAGAGACAGAACAGGTTGAAAGAGTGTGTCCAATGAGAGAAGTTCCTGGTGGTGGATATGTCCATGTTCCTTGGTCTAGACAGGATATTTTGGGCCATATTATCAAGAACGGGCGATAACATTATCGCCGCTTTAGCAGCAGGAAACTGCTGCTAAAGCAGCGATAAGGGGGTTGATAATATACCCTATAGAATTCCAATAGAAGCCCAGGTTCTGGTGTGAAGGACATCAAACCTGGGCTTCTATTGGAATTCTATAGGGCATATTATCAAGCCCCTTATCGCCACTTTAGCTGCAGTTTCCTGCCGCTAAAGCGGCGATAATGTTATCGCCCGTTCTTGATAATATGGCCCATTGTCTTTTACGAATGATTTCCCCAGATTAAGAGAGAAACCAGTTGAATGGTACAAGCAGGTAGAGAGGTTTGCGAAAGTTTCAAAGGTATTATTAAAAGATTTGGATGGCCTGTTTGACATAGTGGTACCAACTGATTTGTGGACAGAATGTAAAATTACTGTTGATTGGCCAACTGAAGAGTAGCCCAGAGACGCAAGGACATGTGCGCCTTCAGAGGAAGTGATGAAAAAGTATCAACAGGTGATTACTTTCTTGAAAGGGAAAATTCCTCCAAAAGAAACAGATTGGGTTAAAATAGATAGAACAACTCAAGAACCAAAAGAGTCAGTGCACGCGTATTATGAAAGGCTATTCCAAGTATTTAAGCAGTACAGAGGATTTGAAAAAATTGGTGATAAGGATATGGGACGTTTCGTGTATAGGTTTGTGTATGGATTGAGATCAGAAATTAGTCAGATGATTCAGCAACATATGCTTTCTTGGCAGAGCAAGCCCATTGATGATATCTTGAAGTATGCGAAGTATTGTAGTGATGATATTCTTGCAAAACACAAGAAACTGAAAGAAAAAATTATGTGGGCACAAGTGAAGCTAGCAGAACACCAAGAGGCACATTCTGGTTCTCAAAATGATAATCAGTCGAACGATCAGAATCAGAATAGTCAAGGATCAAATGGAAATAAAGGAAAAGGGCGAATGAGTAGAGAAGAAGCGAGAAAGAAGTATCCTTGTCATGCGTGCGGAAAGCATGGACATTGGAAGAATGAGTGTAGAAATGTTCAACAGAATAATGGGGTAAATCAAAATTTAAATCCACAGATGCAGAATGAGGTGGTTGTGAACCAGCAGCAACAGCAACAGGTAGTTACTCCTCAATTACAGGTGCCACAAGCCCCTATGCCCAACCATGTGAACGCTCAGGTGCAGAGATACAGTGTGAACACCGGATTTCGTGGAGAGAGTGGTAAGAATACACAAACGGTTCAACAATGTTGGATGCAAAGTAATGAGAGTGATTCGGACACTTCTCAATGACGGTGCCTGAGGGGGGAGGAAGAATGTGTGCTTGGCGCATCCTTGGCGGTAGATCAGTCAGGTCCATTTGTTGATGGAAAAGTGGAAGGTAATGACATCACTTTCCTAATGGATACTGGTGCTACCCGTTCTACTGTGAGAGCAGCAGAAATTCTAAAACTACCCCTCTCGGGAGAAACTATCCAAGTTGTAGGAGTCTCAAATAAGCAAATAGAAACCCCAGGCACTAAACCAATAGAAGTGAATATTGTGAATTTCAAAGATATGCATTGGTTTGTGGTATGTGATTCAAGTCCAGTAAATTTGTTAGGGAGGGATTTGTTGTGCAAAATGAACTGTACCATCTATTGTACACCTGATGGTATTGCTTTCCAAACACCTGATGAAGATATTGCTTTTAAAATGATGCTAGCGAAACAAGGAACAGAAGTGGATGAGATGTTTTCACTTCTTACTGAAAACAGTTTGCCTGATGAGCTGAAAAACACAGTGAGATCAGATGTGTGGATTTTTCAGGAAAGGAAATTGGTCTGATGGCAAATGTAGACCCAATTAAAATAATGGTGAAAGAAGGTGCAATTTATCCTAACACACCCCAATGCAAAATGAGCCCTGAAGTAAAAGCCGGAATTGCTCCAGTATTTGATCAAATGATTGAACAAGGTATTTTGAAAGAGATAATGGGCAGTCCTTGTAATTCGCCAAAAGGGGTTTAAAAAGCCTAGTGGCAAGTATAAGAATAGTGCACGATTTAAGGAAAATTAATAAGATAGTAGTGCCCTGTTGTCCAGTAGTACCAAATCCAGCAGTGATCCTTTATCAGATACCTTGGGATGCACATTGGTACACGGTGATTGATTTGTGCCAAG
This sequence comes from Calotriton arnoldi, assembly GCA_963921515.1. NCBI lineage: Eukaryota > Metazoa > Chordata > Amphibia > Caudata > Salamandridae > Calotriton > Calotriton arnoldi. The sequence goes on from CAWUFW010000119.1 coordinate 212,297, forward strand.
CATTCTTTTTGATTCCTTTGCATCCGGATAGCCAATATCATTTTGCATTCCGGTTCGGAGACCGTGTTTTGGCATGGTGTTGGCTTCCTCAAGGGTACACAGAGAACCCCTCGATTTTCAATCAGATATTGAAAAAGTGTTTGGAAACATTGATTATGCCAGGAAATTCGGTTTTGGTTCAGTACATTGACGACCTATTGGTGGCATCAAAGACACAAGAAGCTTGTGTCACTGACACAATTGCCTTACTGAACCATTTGGCAGAAGGTGGACACAAGGTGTCACCAGAAAAATTACAGTTTTGCCAAAAAGAAGTCCAATATTTGGGACACAAGATAGAAGGGGAGTTAGAAAAGTGACACCAGAGAGAATAAAAGTGATTTGACAAATGAGCCTGCCTAAAACTAAGAAAGAAGTACGAATGTTTTTGGGAGTGATTGTATACTGTCGTCAGTGGATCTGTGGATTTTCATTACTTGCAAAGCCTTTACTAAAGTGGACACGAAAGGATGTGACAGATCCGATTGAATGGGATGATGAAAGTGAGGATGCATTCATAAAACTGAGAGATTGTTTGTGTCAAGCACCAGCATTAGGAATGCCTGACTATGCGAAAGAATTTGCTTTGTTCTGTTGTGAGAGAGAAGGATGTGCACTTTCAGTATTAACCCAGAGACATGGATTGTCACGACGTCCAGTGGCATATTTTTCTGCCACTCTGGGTCCAGTGGCTGCAGCATTGCCTGGCCGCTTAAAAACAGTAGCTGCTACTTGTGTGAGTCTGGAGCAGAGTGAATCGATTGTAATGGGACATCCCCTGAAGGTATATGTGCCACATTCAGTCGAGATCCTTTTAACAAGGACTCGTACTCAGCACTTGACCCCTAGTCGGCTGACTAAGTATGAAAGAGTGATCCTGGGTGCTGAAAATGTAAGTGTGATAAGATGCACCACAGTAAATCCAGCAACCTTGCTGCCGGATCCATACTGTGAAGAAATAAAAGAGGAGGTTGATCATGATTGTTTGGATGTGACAGAAATGTGTACAAAGCCCAGACCTGACATCTTTGATGTCCCATTGGAAGAATCAGACTATGTATTGTTTGTTGATGGGTCATGCTTGCGAAAACAAAATGGAGAACTGAGTTCTGCCTATGCTGTATGTACTGTATCTGCTATTCTGGAAGCATCCTGTCTAAGAGGAGTCAAGTCTGCACAAATAGCCAAATTGATAGATTTGACAAAAGCATGCAAAATTGGGAAAAAATTGAGAATAACCATATTCACGGATAGTTAATATGGTTTTGGGGTTGTGCATGACTTTGGCCAATTATGGATGCAAAGGGGATTTCTGACTTCTTCAGGTTCTCCTATCAGGAATAGTAAAAATGTCAAAGAACTATTGGAAGCACTTCAATTGCCAAAAGAAATTGCAGTGGTCAAATGTGCCGCACATAAGTCAGGCAATGATTATGTGACACAGGGAAACAAATATGCTGACCAAGTTGCACAATTTTGTGCTCAAAATACAATGTCTTTGAACAGAGGGTTGGAAAAAGAAGTTACTAATTACCAACCAATGTTTTTCCCTGCTTTTGAAACATGGGATGAAGTTAGACAGTTACAGGATGAGGCAGATGCAAAAGAAAAGGAACTCTGGATCAAATCAGGATGCACAAGAAGAGCAGATGATGAAGTATGGGTGTGTCCAGATGGTAGACCGATAATGCCAGATAGTTTACTATCACAAATGGCAAGAGTATATCATGGAGCTACACACATTGGGAGGGATGCCATGATTAGGCATTTTAGGCAGACATGGTACAATCCCAAGTTTAGGCTAATTGCAGAGAATCTCTGCCAGCGATGCTTGACATGTCAACAGCAGAACCCAGGTAGAAAAACGGTTGTTAGTTGGGGAAAAATTGGAAAGGCAGAGGGACAATTTACAAGACTGCAACATGACTTTATAGAGCTGCCACCGTGCAATGGTTTGAAGTACGTCCTTGTCATTGTGTGTCTGTTTTCTCGATGGGTAGAAGCCTATCCCACGAGAAGGAATGACAGTCTCACAGTTGCCAAACTACTGCTGAGAGAACTCGTTCCCAGATTCGGATTTCCAGTCACTTTGGAATCAAATAGAGGACCTCATTTTAACAATGAGAGAATTCGATTAATTTGTACAGCTTTCAAAGTTGAGCAGAAACTACATTGTGCTTATCGACCAGAAACCTCTGGAGTGGTTGAGCAGCTCAATGGCACAATAAAATCCAGGTTAGGGAAGGTGTGTGCATCCACTTCACTGAAATGGCCTGATGCTTTGCCCCTTGTATTAATGAGCCTTAGAAGCATCCCTGACAGAAGGACGGGATTGAGTCCTCATGAAATTCTCATGGGAAGAGCAATGAGACAAGCATTTGTACCTGGAAACAAACTGATGAATATAACTGATGATCTAGTGTTGGACTATTGTAAAGGACTACCTGATCTGGTACGTTCTGTGTCTCACCAGGTTGGAGAAGATGCAACCCTAGCAAGGCCGAATCAAGCTCATGATTTGTGTCCAGGAGACTGGGTTGTGGTAAAGAAGCACACGGGAAAATCGTGTTTAGAACCCAGGTGGAAAGGACCTCATCAAGTTATATTGGTCACGACGACAGCAGTGAAGTGTGCTGGCTTGCCAAACTGGATCCATGCCAGTCATACACAAAGAGCCCCAAGTCCACCTGAATGACAAGAGCAGCAACTGATTGAAGAAAGAGAAGAACCAGAAGCTGAAAGATGTGAAATCGAAGAAGTCAGAGAAACAGACTCTGAAGAATGCATTGATGATGAACAACCAAGTACAAGTCAAGTAGGGTGGGCACCAGTTACTGGGTCTCAAGAGACTGCTGTAGAGGCCAAGGAAGAGCAAGAGATTGAAAGACCAGAACAAATTGAAACAGAAGAATCTACTACAGGAAATTCAGATCAAGCTCAATTAGAGTTAGAAAAAGAAGGACTGAAAGATCAAGAACAAATTCAATCAACAGAAGGAAAGAAATCAGAAAGTCCAGAACAAGCTCAGTTAAAAGAAAGAGAAAACAAAAGAACACTAGAAATAGGCGAGGAAGGTGAAAAGGCAGTACAAACAAAGAGGATCAGAAAAGGTGATCACTGGACAAGTGGAGTAAAAGGACTGAGATATTTTTTAAGAAGAAAAACAGGGAAAGAACAAGTAAATGAAGTATCAAGTCAACCTGAGCAAGAACAATCAAGAAGAAAATCTTTACGAAGATCAAAAAGAGTGAGAGTTCCGAGCAGAAAATATAAGGCTCCTGAATGGACATATGTCATCCTCGAGGACTTTGAGAATCTTGATCTGAATGAAGAAGTGTCACTATTGAAGGAATTGATGAAAGCATATCCAGACCACCTTAAAAAGAAAAGACTTTGACAACAAAGGGTGGAAATTGACAAACAAATAAAGAAAAGAAGAAAAGGAACAAAAGAAGAAAAGAAAAGAAAGACAAAGGGGAACAAAGATGAAAAGCTCTTGAAGTGTGGGATCACACAAAGACTTTTTTTATTTTTATTTTTTTTTTAGAATAAATTTTAGAATTTAGAAGAAATAATTTAGATATTGATAAATTTTAAAATACTAAAAATGGCAGAAACAAAAGTGACTGAACATTCGAGATGTGTTAAATATTGTTTTTGCAGTGTTTTAATTCTAATGTTAATGTGGTTATTGCTAACTGTTGTGATACCTATTCTAATGGTAAATAATAACAGAAATAACACTAATACAAGTGATCGAGTGAATGCAGTTACTAAAGGAACAACTACCACTAATTTAGAGCAAATGGATGAGAGCATGTATCATCATGACAAATCAAATAGTGATTAGTCATTAAATGTATTTACTAAACTTCTTTACGAATACGTAGATACAATGGATGTGAGTGATTGTTATGTTTGCATGACATTTCCTTTGTCTGTCTCGGAGGGGGTGACATGTCACCATCTTCCTTTAACATATGGTGTGTCATGTAGTGTTGTGTCCAGTTTGTTCTATGTAACAGGAAAATTGCAGTATTATTATTCGAATATGGATTTAGTATTTTCAGAAATCCCTATTTGAAGAAACCTGAACCCAGTGCTTAGTGGTAAGGATGCAGAGTTCATGGGCGAGCTCTTTTTAACAACAAACCCAATTGACATAACATATGCTCATAAGAATAATCTAACATGTATTTTGCACGATGAAGAAAAAGATTTTCTAAATTTAGTAGAGGAAAGAAGGCAGGATTTTCAAAAGAAGGCTGTTGAACAGAAGTCACATGTACCTCCATGGGCTAATAAGGAAGGGGACTATAAGAAAGGCGAGACTCATGCTGCAATGTCCCTAGACTTGTCAAAATTGGGAAAATTCTGTCTGCATAGACTAAAAACTGACTATATCAATATTTTCATTGGCTCTAGTGAATGTGAATATACCTTCCTAATAATGGGGGGATGGGGACTAAAAGGTGGAACTGATCCTGTTTTTCCAGGGATTTATTACGTGTGTGGTAAAAATGCCTATTATAGGTTGCCTACGCAATGGTATGGTAGTTGTTATTTTGGAAAAGTATTTCCAAAAGTCTATCACATTACTAAGAACAATGAAATGGATGTAGTAAGTCAAGGACTAAAACGAAGTAAAAGAACAAGTTTTTCAGAAATAGTAGGTGATATATTTGGTGCACTGATACCGACAGTTGGAGTCATACTAAATTCACATAAAATACGAAAATTGTCAACAATAGTCGATTGTCTATCGACAGATACTGCTGGGGGATTCTTAATGATTAATACCGAAATGGTTGCAATTAGATCTATGGTTTTGCAAAATCAACTTGCACTTGATATATTGTTGGCAAAAGAGGGTGGAGTCTGTGGCATGTTGAAAGTCCAACATTTCTGTACATATATCCCAGACAAAAGTAAAGGTATTGAGGGACATATTAAGAATATTACAGAGATTCATGACGATTTGACGCAACTGGAGGTTGACGGTGTCTGGGAAAGAGTTAGTAAAAGTATTTCCGCTATAGGTAGTTGGTTTTCTACTTTAGAGAGTAGTCTATTAGGGAAGATTCTAATACCTGTAATTTCGATAGCAATAATAGCTCTGATAATAATGATGACATATAGATGTTGCAAGAGTAAAACAAGAGCAAGAATGTTGGCCGAAATAAAGAGTAAGAGAATGGGAAGAAAGAGAAAAAGGGAAGAGATTGAGTTAGAGGAAATGAAAGGAAGTTTATATGATAAAATGAAAGACGAAGAATTAGTAGAAAGAGAGGAAGACACTAAAAATTAGATGAATAAAGTTGGCACCTGGCAATGATGGGTATTTTATGATGGCTCAAAAATGCCATCAGAGGGGGAATTGATGGAGCAAGGATTCAAGAAAATGAAACTTGCTCGGAGAAATCCTCCATTAACTTTCACTAATCATTAAAACTGTAGATAAGACGAAATTAATATACATCAGACACCGACACATGGGGAGAAAAGCTTACGCATGCTTAAATTAATGAGGAATAAAATGCAATGCGACTAAAACGCACTTTAATTTGCGAAAACGCTTTGCGCATGTGCAAACCTGAATTACGTAGAGATAACGTGACTAACTCGCTTTGAGAGGGAAAACTTCACGCATGCGCAAGAAAGACTAACATGTGGTCTTAATGTACCGCATGCCCGGCATCTACTTGCTTGAATTTAAAAGAAGCTGCTGTTGTTAATGCTTTTGCCCAGAGAGATAATAATAACATGGGATAGAGTAGAAGTGGGTGGTGAACGGTGAGAATTATATGTTTAAGAAAATAACATCTGTTTATGATTCCTTTATTAATAGTGTGCATTTGGGCCTGCTAAAGCATAATGGAAAAAGAAAATGGCAACGGATAACCAAAAGTTGTGCATGCTCAGTGAATTCATGATGTGACCCGGTGACCAAAAGAGCTGAATGACTGCCAAATATCAAGGACAGAAGACATGAGAAAAAGACATGTATCACTCGTCTATGTAGCCTGTATTGAATGAATTATTACAATGGCAACAATATATGCATGGGAAGAGGACAACATGAATGAGCTAAAGGGGAAGGGCTAGCAAACAATAAGTACCTTAATAAAAATGAATATGTCAGCTTGGTGTGACGAAAACTCCTCTATCCCCGTCCAATCATATTCCGTATTTTAGTAAAGTTTGCAACACTTGAGGGTGGGACATAAAGAAATAAAGACTATAACTGGAGTAACTTAAGATAAGTTAGTGCTCATCGACGCTGAGAGAGAGAGACGAATATGCTGCATCGAGAGAGAGCATCAAGATCATCATAGAGAGAGAGAGAGAGGCGAGAGCAGTCTGGGAAGATTCAGATCTGAAACGACAGCCTGATTAGATTAGAAGATTACGGAAAAATTTTGAGGAGGGAGAGAGTGTAAGAGAGGGAATCGCCCTGGTATGTCGGGTTGGTAGAAAAGTCTAGTAAGTATCAGCCCTGTCCCGATCCTGTCCTATAGTCTTTGTCTCCTGATTCTAAGTCAGGGGACCCCCACCATTCCTTTGGCCAGAGGGGTGGTTTTCCGGTCATCTATATTGGGTAAATATCATTTTTGTCTCAAAAATATGCATATTTCCTTGCAAATGTATGTTAATATGTGTCTTTTGTCTCTACATCTATCCACTCTTATGCATTGATTTGTTGAATGAGGTTGTGTAATTGAATGTATTTGCTAAATGAATTTTCTCTCTCCCATTGAAGAATGATGGAGTTTGCACTGTTAAATCTGTATTGATGAGCGTTCAATTTTATGACTATTATGACTAAAAATGTAGATAAAGCTTATGAATTTTACTCAGAGTTTGTGGTTATTTCAATAAGAACTATAAATTAGTAAGGAATTGTTAATATCACCATCAACTAACTCAACTAATGGTACATCGAGCAGAGGAAAGAGTGTGGATTTGTGAAGATTAGTTAGGCATTGAAATGTCAATCTAACCCGATTTGTGGTTACAGTGAAATAACTAATCAGAACTTAGGTGAATTATAAAACTTGACCCCCCCAGCGGATCGTCCAGGGAGTGTGGATGAACATTTTTGATGAAAGCATAGGGGCCCATTGAAATATTCCGTTTTTTGTGAAATATTCGACCCTGGCCTTCCGCCGGATCAGTTCCTATATTACCTATACAGGATCTGCGCGTTTTGATAACATAAACTGTGGGATTGGTGGCGGACTGATTCCGTGCACCCCCACCAGATACGTTAGCCTGTCTGTATAGCTAGCTCACAGTGCCACTATAATCTCCTCTTACCAAGGAGAGAATAGATTCTGGCAACCTCAGAACATAACAACCCTGATCCCTCAGAGTCGTGGTAACAATATACTACCTTTCGTTCAGTCACTCGTGCTCACTTAGTTTGCCTCAGAGAGATACACAGAATAAACAGGCTGGGCGTTTTCAATAAGTATTTATTGAACAGTTGTTATTCTAGTGTAGAATAGATGAGCTGCAACAACCATTAGACAGTAGCAGAGATATATGATTAGAAGTACTACGAAAGTAAAGGGATGGTAAAGTTCTACCATCTTGCAGAAATCATGAATATATACAAGTATATAAAACACATGATAAAAAGTGCATGCTCCTACAATGCCTCCCTTACTAGATGTACCTAAATGTACCTAGCATCTGTGTAGGTGTTATGCCAAGAATCCCTCTAGGAACTAGTCAACCTCATTACCTGAGAATGAGAAAATATGGGACCCCGTCCTGGTCTCGAGTTGGACACCCCGCGAGGGATGTTAGACCACTGCGAGCTGGAGTGTCTGCATGCAGGAACCTCAGCGTCTCTGGTCAGTGTGTCAGCCGGGAAGTCTCGGTCTCCTCTGTCTTTCTAAGCAAGATGTGATGTATATATACCCATAGGTCTCCCCAGGGGTCCTACCTTGCTGTGTTACTGTGTCGGCCTAAAGGATGTCATCGGGCCTGAACTTTATACAGAGATATTATACAGGAGATGTTAGTACTGCTGTGCTTCCAAGAAGCCTCATGCATAATGTTTGAGATTCGAACTAGGGGGAAACCCGCGTTCTGAATACAGTGTCATATCTAGGTGAAAGGTCAGTCCCTAAGAACCGTTATGTATGTAATGTAGGGTAGAATATAGGTGAAAGGTTGCAATGTTACCTGCGCCTATATGGGGTACCTATATGGAATATAACACCATGAAGCCAGCCTTTCAGAGCCTTAATAGCACTATCAATGAAATCAACCCATTCCTGGGATTGTGCCTTCTCGGTGTCTCTGAACGTAATCCTGTATTGCTCGTGGTTAAGCCAAACCCATCTATGAGGACACTCTTCAGGACTGAATACTTGTCAGCATCCTCTTCTCGATCAGTGAGGAGCTTATCTCTACCTTTGTTAGCAAAGGAGAGCCACAGGATAGCTGCCCACTGTCCTTGAGGGACCTTCTGAACTTTACAGGCCCTCTCCAAAGCAGTTATCTATTTATGGATATCATCCCCCTCCTGGTAAGGAGGGACTATCCTGCTCAGGTTCCTAGTGTCAAATTATGTTTCCCTAATTCTAGGGACACTATTGCTGCCACCATGGGACTCTAGTCCCAGTTTCTTCCTAGCTATCTGTACTTCTAGTGAATCTTTTTCAAGGGCCAACTGATCTCGCCTGAGCTTGAGTCTAACTCTCTGAAGTTTGATCATATGGTACTCCCTCTCCAAGGAGTCATCCCTCTTGCCAGATATGGAGGTCCCTATTGAAATGTCTGAAGCATTGAACTCGACAGAAGGAGATCTAGACCTCCTCTGTCTACTCTGAACCCTCCCAGGAGGAATAAAGGGGACCCCCTCTGTGCCATCTGCACCATTCCCTGGGGATCTGAGATTGCCAGTGTGGAGTCATCAGACTCCTCTTGGCCATACTCTGAATTGAGGTCACTAGGGTGAACCCCCTTGTGCCCCCTCTTCTGGAGCATCCCCACCCACATTCTTTTGTTCTTCTGCCCCTCCAGGATTCTTGTCATTCTGATGAAGCAGCTTTAAGAGCAGCTTAGTAGTGGGGTTGTAACCTGTCTTTATCCTTCTAAGGCTACACAGGGTGCTTAGTTCCTGGAACTTCAGACCACTGTACTTAGCAGACGGGGGAACACTAAGATTCCCAACTAAAGACATGGTCTCTATGTGTAGTGTGTTGTTGCACCTAAATTGCAATATCTCCTACCCAAGAAATATAAACACAATACACACAATACTTTGTCAATAGAATACGTAAGTAGCACAAATACACAGTGGTCTCCGGGGGAGTCCAAACCATATACTAAAATAGGTGAATGCGAACCACGACCTAAGTCGAGAATGCGCCCAGAAGACGTAGAAGAGCGGGGGAGCCAAGGAACCACCCAAGGTGAGTATCTAGGAACCCCATGGAGGTTGTGTGCAGAGTGGGAACACGACTGCGTGCTCAATGTAAGTCAATGGGTAAGTCGCGGTTGCAGTTTTAAAGAAAAAGGATCCTTCCCAGCAGACCTCGAAGAAACCCTGTGGAAGATGGAAGGTTGGAGGGCCACTCCACCTGTGGATACCCCAGTAACCAGGATACCTACACCAGAGAAGCTGGGTGCATAGGTGCAAAGTGACGTCGGAAACCGCCGTAGACCACAATGGAGGACTTCAGTGAAGATGCTGCTGGTGAAGAAGGCGAAAGAGTCCAGTGGAACCCAAAGGTGGATTCAAGATGAGAGGTACCTGCAAGCAGAGGGGACAGAGTCTATGCCACTCAGGAGTGACCAGGAGGCACGGAAGACGAATGCCCACCGATGTCAGGGATGCAGGAGAGTTGACAGTGCCCTTGAAGTTGCAGCTGTGCCGGCCAGGCAATGCTGTGGAAGACCAGGAGCCATTTGTAGGAGAGTAGGATCTGCTTCACATGGGTACCCCCACTTTTTGCTGATGCTTCACTGTTTTTCGACCTTAGTCTGGCTGGGGCCCTGCTAATCAGAACCCCAGCCTAGCTCCTTCCTCTTTAAAATGGTTTCCATGTGCCTTAGGCACATCTCTGATTGGAATCTGAGTGCCCTTATAAGTCCCTAGTATATGGTATACTATGTACCCAGGGCATAGGTACCTCAGAGGCCTACCAGGGGCTGCAGCATGTATTGTGCCACCCCTGGAAGGCCATCCAAACTGACACCACAGGTCTGCTACTGCAGCCTGGGTAAGGTGGTGCATGCACCCCTTACTGTGATATAGGCTACCTATATCACTACATACATACACACATATAAACCTATAAGTCACTCCTATGGCAGGCCTTATCAATCCTGAAGGCAGAGTGCGTGGTTCCTATGTGAGAGGGGGCCCCTGCATGAGCAGGGCCCCTCTGCAGCGTTCAGAGACCCTTCTCTAATGCTGTTTGTAGTGCAGCCTGACCATATGCTCTTAAGCGCATTATAACCTCGCGTTAAAATGCTAACTTTGGGATGGCTGCACGGAAACATGTCGTGTTTGGTGTCAAACATCTTGGAATACTACCGCCCCCGCCAGTTCTGGCGGCGGGGGTAGCATTCCACCCTTCTAGAGGGAGAGACATGTACACACCGGCCTGCCCGGTAACTTCTTTCCAAGCCCTGGCATCACAAAATGGATGCAGCTGCCACAGACACGAGTCTGGCCTCCTGCTGCTGACCGAAACTCCGGCAGGGGAGGCCTGGACAATAGGTTTCCTGTCCCAGGGAGGTGTAACCACCTCCCCAGACAGGATAGTGTGTATTGGGGCTGGGCGGGAGCACTCTCTGGTGCTTTGAAGTCCTGCACTGGGGGCACATTTGGTGTCCCTGTGCATACCCCAGTTCAAACCGGATCAGGGGCTTCCAGCCCCTTCTCTGGCGTGAAACTGGACAAAGGGAAAGGGGTGTAGCCACCCCTCTGCCCTGACCCTCCCATAGGTGGGTCCACAGAGTATGTCCAACCCCCTACCTTAGTATAAGTATGGGACCCCAGTCCTTAGGACTTTAGATTAACCTGGACGAAACTCTGACACAGAATCCTGGACCTTCGATGCTCTACTTCAAGATTAGAGGACTGAAGAATCTCCCTTGGGGTCAAGGAGTGATTCCCCTGCTTGGCAGGCACCAAAGAAGCAATTGTCCGGTCTGCATCGTCGGACGCCGAAGTCTTTGCATCACCAGAGGTAGATTTCCAGACTTTCCCGAGGCTGCCCTGAGTCCCCAGCAAAGCTGAGGCCCGTAGCTGTCGTGGGTAACGTGGAACCGTGACCCCTGGACACCGAACGCATTTGCAAGTGCATCCTCTTCTGGGTGTCCCACGAAGTCGTGCTTTGGGCTCCGAGTAGCCCCAGCCTCCAGCACCAACTGCACTGAAGATCACTGGCCTCCACTCCACGAGTGTCCTATGAGCCAGCTCCACGTGCATCGTCTCGAGGCTCCTTCGCGGTCGCTTGTCCGTTGGCTAGTAGGCCCTCCCGAAGGTCAATCTTTTTATGCTTGGGCTCCCTGGTTGCTCCAGGTGTGCCCTGACTTACTCTCACTGGGTGAGTCCCACAGACCTTGCTGGTCTGCAACATCATCCTTCTTCCATTTCCACAAGACTTGCCGTTGCCAAGGCTTGTTAGGTCCAATCCGGTCGCCGACACCTCAGCAAGTGACAAACTTTGTGGGACAGCTCGATTCCAGCTCCTGGTTGTCGTCGACACCTCCTGGACCTTGTGGCTGAAGAGTCAAGACGACCGTCAACCTACCTGAAGCACCCGACATCAGTGGGCATTCGCTCATCGCCTTCCTGGTCACTGGCTAGTGACCCAGACTCTGTCCCCTCTGCTTTCAGGTTCTTCAGATCTTCGATCCACCTTTGGATCCACCCGAACACTTTCGACTTGGTCGCCAGCAGCACTTTGCAGCAGATCGCCATAGTAAACGACGACGAAACCCGACCCCGAAAGACACCTATGCACCCGGCTTCCTGGGTGAGGTAACTCGAGTACTCCGGTGCTCCCGTGGGTATAGACTCTAGAACGACCTAGTTCTAAAGGGGTTTTCTCCAAGTCCTCCTCTAAGTGTCCCTTTTCTTTTAAATTCTAATCGCGACTTTCCCCATAAAGTTAACGGTGGTTCGCGGCTGTGTTCCTACACTGCACGCGTCCCCCGTGGGTCCCCTGTGTCACTGCCTTGGGTGGTTCCTTGTGGTCCAAGCACTTCTACAGGCTCTAGGCCTTGTGTCTAGCTCAGTCGTGGTTCTTATACCACTTTATTGGTATATGGTTTGGTACGCCCCTAGGGCTCAAACGTGTATTTGTGCTATTACTGTTAATAACTAACTTATAATTTATGTACTTCGAACTCTAGCCTCATAAAGAGACTAGAGGGGTGTGTTTAACAATAAATACATATATTTTGAATATATACCTGGTGTGGTCCTCTTTCATTTGGTCACTCAAGAGATTATAGACTGGTAAAACAAGCTGCTTTACATTCCTTCAAGACTTAGCCTGAAGGCTGCTCTCCATAGCTACCACTAGGATAGCTTTCAATAAAGGTTGTCTTTAACCTATCTCCAATAAGGGGTTGTTTGGACTGGTGCAAGGTGCCCACTATAATTAGTGGACAGCATATACCAGGCCAACTTCTCACATTGGTGTGCAGCGTGTGGGATTCCAGCTTGCTATTGTTTTACCAGATAATCTCAATTGAATTGATCAACTGAAAACCACTAAGGGTACCTAAGGTACATATAAATCAAGCTTAGTATACAGTAAGTTCTACTGAACTTAGAGTTGTGTGTTAAGGGATAGCACACCCTTTCTACAACTCAAGAGAGTTTAGTAGGCCACACTAGAGTAGGTAGTGCATACACCACACCTCACTAGTAATGTCTTCAAAGCCAGGACCCAGTAAGTCCTTGCCAGAAGCCAGTGGGCTTCTTCCCTCCAAGTATGATAAACTCCCATTCTTGGAACTGAGAGCATTATGCAATACTAGGAAGTTGAAGGCAGGCAAAAGTGCCAGCACCCAACACCTCAGGGAGGTGTTACTAGCTGATGATCTCAGCAGGCCCCTAGGGTCTGAAGGGGTAGGCAGAGAGGGTGGGGCAGCAGATGAGGAAGGGGCCAGGGGTGAAGAAACCCAGGCCCCCCCCTCTGAAACTGGCCAGGAAGGTGAAAATGACCTTGTCCTGGAAAACCCAATTCTTCCTGTGGAGGAGGAGGAGGAGGAGGATCAGAATGACCTCCCCTTTGTCCCCCCCAGGAAGAGTTCTGAGTGTGCCCAGAAGGTCTAGGTCTCCTTCTCAGGAGTCTAACCACTCTGACACCTCAATAGGGACATCTGTCTCCTCTCATAGGAGGGAATCCTCTCATGAGAGGAGAAAGAGGCGGATTCAGTATGAGCAAGCTCAGCTGGAACTCAGGAAACAGCAATTGGCTATAGACAGGGAGTCCCTAGATCTCTATAGAGAGAGACAAATGTTGGGACTAGAGTCCCATGGTGGCAGCAGTTTCCCCAAAGATAGGGAAAGGTCTTATGACCATAGAAACCTGAGCAAGATTGTCCCTCCCTACCAGAGTGGGGATGATATCCACAAATGGATAACTGCTCTAGAGAGGGCCTGTAAAGTACAGAGGGTCCCTCAGGAGCAGTGGGCAGCAATCTTGTGGCTCTCCTTTGCAGACAAAGGTAGAGACAAGCTCCTCACTGTTAGAGAGGAGGATGCTGATAATTACAAAGTCTTGAAGAGTGCTCTAATTGATGGGTTTGGCCTAACCACTGAACAATACAGGTTAAAGTTCAGGGATACCCAAATAGCACAGACTCAAGACTGGGTGGACTTTGTTGATTGTTCTGCCAAGGCTCTGGAAGGTTGGTTATTGGGCAGTAAGGTATGTGACTTCACAGGATTGTACAACCTGATCATGAGGGAGCAGATTCTTAATAACTGTCAAAATCAGCTGTTGCATCAGCACCTGGTAGACTCTGATCTGACCTCTCCCCAAGAATTGGGAAAGAAGGCAGACAAATGGGTCAGAACCAGGGTGAAGCAGAAGGTACAGAACCAAGGTGGTGACCCTAAGAAGCAAGATTCGAAAACCTCTGATAAGGGTGGGGAGAAGGGTAAAGATCAAAAGTCTTCTCAAGGCCCGCAAAAATCTTCTTCAGGTGGGGATTCACAGTCTACCAAAGGGAAAGGCCAAAGGAAACCATGGTGCAAGGTCTGTAAGCAAAAGACCCACTGGACCAGTGATTGCACCAAGTCCAAAGACTCTACTCCAGCCCCCACCAATGCCCCTAAGGCACCTGCTCCCCTAGTGCAGTTACGGTTGGTGGTGGGAATACACAGGCCAAGGGTTTAGTAGGGTTGACCCTGGGTAAAGAGATGAGCTCTGACTTAGTCAGAGAACTCACTCAGGCTGTCCTAGTCTGTGATGGAGGCATGGATGTGACCTCCTCTGTGAGTCCCAGTAATCTGGGCAAGTACAGACAACAGCCCTTAATCAATGGAAGAGAGGCTTTGGCATTTAGGGACACAGGGGCAAGTGTCACAATGGTGACACAAGACCTTGTGAATCCTGGGCAGATTATACTTGGTGAAATGTACCAAGTGACCAATGCTAGCAACGTCAGAACAGACCATACTCTGGCAGTTGTTAACTTCTCCTGGGGAGGGGTAACTGGCCTTAAGAAGGTTGTGGTAAGTGCAGACCTACCAGTTGAATGCTTGCTTGGCAATGACTTAGAAACTTCAGCTTGGGCAGAAGTGGAGCTCAGGATCCATGCAGAAATGCTGGGGATCCCTGCAGATGTGTTTGCTGTGACCAGGTCACAAGCCAAAATGTCTAGCACTGAACAGGCCTTGGATTCTGGAATAATGGACCAAGTGCCCTCCAAGAAGAGGAGTAGTAGGGTAAAGGCAGTGCCTTCCCCTTGGCTCAGAAGGAAGATCAGTCCCTTGAGGGGGATGATCTCAGTCCTGAGGAAGGAACTGTCCCAGAGGAGCTTGAACCTGACCAGGTTGAGTTCTTGGGGACAGGGGCCCTTCCAGGGCAGATCTGAGCCAGGAGCAGCAGAGCTGCCCCTCTCTTGAACCTCTCAGACAGCAAGCTGCTGCTGAGGCTGCTGGGAAAGCTAGTGGTCCCCATACAGTGTATTGGGATGATGGACTCTTGTACTCAGAGTGTAGAGACCCCAAGCCTGGTGCCACCAGGAGGTTGGTTATACCTCTGAAGTTCAGGGCTTCCTATTGACCCTAGCCCATGACATTCCCTTAGCCGGTCACCTGGGCCAGAACAAGACTTGGGACAGACTTGTCCCTCACTTTCACTGGCCCCATATGTCTGAAGACACCAAGGAGTTTTGTCGCTCCTGTGTAACCTGCCAGGCCAGTGGCAAGGCAGGTGGCACTACAAAGGCCCCCTGATACCACTACCTGTGGTGGGGTTCCCTTTGAAAGGGTGGGGATTGACATTGTTGGTCCCATGGATCCCCAAACAGCATCTGGGCACAGGTTTATCCTGGTGGTAGTGGATCATGCCACCAGGTAGCCAGAGGCTATTCCCCTTAGGACCACTACAGCACCTGTGGTGGCAAGGGCCCTCCTGGGAATTTTCTCAAGAGTGGGCTTCCCTAAGGAGGTTGTATCAGACAGGGGTGCTAACTTTATGTCTGGATACTTGAAAGCAATGTGGAAGGAGTGTGGAGTGACTTACAAGTTCACCACACCCTATCACCCACAATGCAATGGTTTAGTTGAGAGATTCAACAAAACCTTGAAGGGCATGATTAAAGGGCTCCCAGAAAAGCTTAGGCGAAGATGGGACATACTCTTGCCCTGCCTTTTATTTGCATACAGGGAGGTGCCTGAAAAGGGGTTGGCTACAGCCCTTTTGAACTTTTGTTTGGTCACCCTGTCAGGGGTCCATTGTGCTTGGTGAAGGAAGGATGGGAGTTACCTCTCAAGCCCCCAAAGCAAGACATAGTGGACTATGTACTTGGTCTCCGCTCCCGGATGGCTGAGTACATGAAAAAGGCAACTAAAAACCTTGAGGCTAGCCAGGAACTTCAAAAGCCTGGCATGACCAAAAGGCTGTACTGACTGTTTACCAGCCAGGACAGAAGGTATGGGTGTTGGAGCCAGTGGCCCCAGCAGCTCTCCAAGACAAATGGAGTGGACCCCATACCATTGTTGAACAGAAGGGTGAGGTTACCTACTTAGTAGACCTAGGAACACCCAGGAGTCCCCACAGGGTTCTCCATGTCAACAGGGTAAAACCATATGTGGACAGGGCAGACATGGGCTTGCTCATGGCTACTGATGAGGGACAGGAGGAAGAGAGTGACCCACTCCCTGACCTGCTCTCACAGAACCCTGATGATGGGTCAGTGGATGGTGTAGCCTTGGCAGGCAGCCTCACTACCCAGCAGCAGACTGATTGCAGACAGGTGCTCAATCAGTTCAGACACATGTTCTCACTGACACCCAGTCAGACCACCTGGTGCACTCATAAAGTGGACACTGGGGACAGTCTGCCTATTAAAAATAAGATGTATAGGCAACCTGACCATGTCAGGGACTGTATCAGGACAGAAGTCCAGAAAATGTTGGATTTGGGAGTTATTGAACCCTCAGATAGCCCTTGGGCTAGTCCAGTGGTCCTTGTGCCAAAACCTCACACCAATGGTGGGAAAAGAGAGATGAGGTTTTGTGTGGACTACAGGGGTCTCAATGCAGTCACTAGGACTGATGCCCATCCAATACGTAGGGCAGATGAGCTAATAGACACTTTGGCATCAGCCAAGTATCTAAGCACATTTGACCTGACAGCTGGCTACTGGCAGATCAGACTAGCTGATGATGCAAAGCCAAAAACAGCATTCTCAACCCCTAGTGGGCATTATCAATTTGTGGTGATGCCCTTTGGTCTGAAGAATGCACCTGCCACTTTTCAGAGGTTGGTGAATACAGTCCTTACAGGTCTGGAAGCCTATAGTGCAGCCTATCTAGATGATATTGCGGTCTTTAGCTCCACCTGGGAGGATCACCTGGTCCACCTCAGAAATGTTTTACAGGCCCTGCAGAAAGCAGGCCTGACTATCAAGGCCACCAAGTGCCAGATAGGGCAGAGTCAGGTTGTGTACCTGGGCCACCTTGTGGGTGGAGGCCAGGTTCAACCCTTGCAGAGCAAGATCCAGACCATCATGGACTGGACTGCTCCAACTACCCAGACTCAGGTGAGAGCCTTCTTAGGCCTGACTGGGTACTATAGGAGATTTGTCAAGGGGTATGGATCAATAGTGACACCCCTGAATGACTTAACTTACAAGAAAATGCCCAAAAAGGTTCAGTGGACAGTTAGCTGTCAAAAGGCATTTGATGACCTGAAGCAGGCCATGTGCACTGCTCCCATTCTATAGAGTCCTGATTACTCCAAGAAGTTCATTGTTCAAACTGATGCATCTGAATTGGGGGTAGGGGCTGTACTGTCACAATTGAATGATGAAGGTCAGGATCAGCCAGTAGCTTTAATTAGCAGAAGGCTGACCCCTAGAGAGAAACGTTGGTCAGCCATTGAGAGGGAGGCCTTTGCTGTGGTCTGGGCTCTGAAGAAGTTGAGGCCATACTTGTTTGGTACTCACTTCCTTGTTCAAACAGACCATAAGCCCCTCTTATGGCTAAAACAAATGAAGGGTGAAAACCCCAAACTGCTTAGGTGGTCCATTTCCCTACAGGGGATGGACTTCACAGTGGAACATAGACCTGGGAGTAACCATGCCAATGCAGATGGACTCTCTAGGTACTTCCACTTAGAACATGAAGACTTAACTGGGCAAGGTTAGTTTAATGTCCCTACGTTTGGGGGGTAGTGTAGGAGAGTAGGATCTGCTTCACATGGGTACCCCCACTTTTTGCTGATGCTTCACTGTTTTTCGACCTTAGTCTGGCTGGGGCCCTGCTAATTAGAACCCCAGCCTAGCTGCTTCCTCTTTAAAATGGTTTCCATGTGCCTTAGGCACATCTCTGATTGGAATCTGGAGTGCCCTTATAAGTCCCTAGTATATGGTATACTATGTACCCAGGGCATAGGTACCTCAGAGGCCTACCAGGGGCTGCAGCATGTATTGTGCCACCCCTGGAAGGCCATCCAAACTGACACCACAGGTCTGCTACTGCAGCCTGGGTAAGGTGGTGTATGCACCCCTTACTGTGATATAGGCTACCTATATCACTACATACCTACACACATATAAACCTGTAAGTCACTCCTATGGCAGGCCTTATCAATCCTGAAGGCAGAGTGCGTGGTTCCTATGTGAGAGGGTGCCCCTTCATGAGCAGGGCCCCTCTGCAGCATTCGGAGACCCTTCTCTGATGCTGTTTGTAGTGCAGCCTGACCATATACTCTTAAGCGCATTATAACCTCGCGTTAAAATGCTAACTTTGTGATGGCTGCACGGAAACATGTCGTGTTTGGTGTCAAACATCTTGGAATACTACCCCCCCACCAGTTCTGGCGGCGGGGGTAGCATTCCACCCTTCTAGAGGGAGAGACATGTACACACCGGCCTGCCCAGTAACTTCTTTCCAAGCCCTGGCATCACAAAATGGATGCCGCTGCCACAGACACGAGTCTGGCCTCCTGCTGCTGACCGAAACTCCGGCAGGGGAGGCCTGGACAATAGGTTTCCTGTCCCAGGGAGGTGTAACCACCTCCCCAGACAGGATAGTGTGTATTGGGGCTGGGCGGGAGCACTCTCTGGTGCTTTGAAGTCCTGCACTGGGGGCACATTTGGTGTCCCTGTGCATACCCCAGTTCAAACCGGATCAGGGGCTTCCAGCCCCTGCTCTGGTGCGAAACTGGACAAAGGGAAAGGGGTGTAGCCACCCCTCTGCCCTGACCCTCCCATAGGTGGGTCCACAGAGTATGTCCAACCCCTACCTTAGTATAAGTATGGGACCCCAGTCCTTAGGACTTTAGATTAACCTGGACGAAACTCTGACACAGAATCCTGGACCTTCGACGCTCTACTTCAAGATTAGAGGACTGAAGAATCTCCCTTGGGGTCAAGGAGTGACTCCCCTGCTTGGCAGGCACCAAAGAAGCAATTGTCCGGTTTGCATCGCTGAAGCTCCCGTCGGACGCCGAAGTCTTTGCATCACCAGAGGTGGATTTCCAGACTTCCCCGATGCTACCCTGAGTCCCCAGCAAAGCTGAGGCCCATAGCTGTCGTGGGTAACGTGGAACCGTGACCCCTGTACACCGAACGCATTTGCAAGTGCATCCTCTTCTGGGTCTCCCACAAAGTTGTGCTTTGGGCTCCGAGTAGCCCCAGCCTCCAGCACCAACTGCACCGAAGATCACTGGCCTCCACTCCACGAGTGTCCTGTGAGCCAGCTCCACGTGCATTGTCTCGAGGCTCCTTTGCGGTCGCTAGTCCGTTGGCTAGTAGGCCCTCCCGAAGGCCAATCTTTTTTTGCTTGGGCTCCCTGGTTGCTCCAGGCGTGCCCTGACTTACCCTCGCTGGGTGAGTCCCACAAACCTTGCTGGTCTGCAACATCGTCCTTCTTCCATTTCCACGAGACTTGCCGTTGCCAAGGCTTGTTAGGTTCAATCCGGTCGCCGACACCTCAGCAAGTGACAGACGTCGTGGGACAGCTCGATTCCAGCTCCTGGTCGTCGTCGACGCCTCCTGGACCTCGTGGCTGAAGAGTCAAGACAACCGTCAACCTACCTGAAGCACACGACATCGGTGGGCATTCGCTCATCACCTTCCTGGTCACTGGCTAGTGACCCAGCCTCTGTCCCCTCTGCTTTCAGGTTCTTCAGATCTTCGATCCACCTTTGTATCCACCCGAACACTTTCGACTTGGTCGCCAGCAGCACTTTGCAGCAGATCGCCATAGTAAACGACGACGAAACCCGACCCCGAAAGACACCTATGCACCCGGCTTCCCTGGGTGAGGTAACTCGAGTACTCCGGTGCTCCCGTGGGTATAGACTCTAGAACGACCTAGTTCTAAAGGGGTTTGCTCCAAGTCCTCCTCTAAGTGTCCCTTTTCTTTTAAATTCTAATCGCGACTTTCCCCATAGAAGTTAACGGTGGTTCGCGGCTGTGTACCTACACTGCACGCGTCCCCCGTGGGTCCCCTGTGTCACTGCCTTGGGTGGTTCCTTGTGGTCCAAGCACTTCTACAGGCTCTAGGCCTTGTGTCTAGCTCAGTCGTGGTTCTTATACCACTTCATTGGTATATGGTTTGGTACGCCCCTAGGGCTCAAACGTGTATTTGTGCTATTACTGTTAATAACTAACTTATAATTTATGTACTTCGAACTCTAGCCTCATAAAGAGACTAGAGGGGTGTGTTTAGCAATAAATACATATATTTTGAATATATACCTGGTGTGGTCCTCTTTCATTTGGTCACTCAAGAGATTATAGACTGGTAAAACAAGCTGCTTTACATTCCTTCAAGACTTAGCCTGAAGGCTGCTCTCCATACCTACCACTAGGATAGCTTTCAATAAAGGTTGTCTTTAACCTATCTCCAATAAGGGGTTGTTTGGACTGGTGCAAGGTGCCCACTATAATTAGTGGACAGTATATACCAGGCCAACTTCTCACACCATTCATGAGCCCTCCCACATCGGATGTCAAGAGCCAAGGGGTCAGTGTCCGGCAGGGACACCAACAAACCTTGGCAACGGCAATCAGCGTAGTTGTAGAAAAGGTGCAGTGTTGGGACCAGCAAGGTCCAAGTGACTCACCTCGAGCAGGTAAGTCAGAGCAGGCCTGAGCAAGCAGGGGAGCCCACTGGAGCCAAAGAAGACCCTCACGAGGACCCACAGGCCGGAGGCACAGGAGTCACAAGAGGACCTCGAGCAGCTCACCTCAGGATGAAGGCCCACAGTGCACAGGATGCGGTGCAGGTGAAGATCTTGGCTGTAGGAGAGGCTTGAGGCTGGAGCTTCTTGGAGCCCCAAGATCTCTGGAGGAGAGAGTCAACAACCCTTGGCAACGGCAAGTCAACGATGTGCACAGGGGTTCTGTTCCAGCAGTTCCGATGAGGGATACTGGCCTCAAACTCAGTGAGAAGACAGTGCAGGTCTCGAGGGAGTTGCAGAACCATCACCTGTGTTGATGAACCTTTCGGAGTCTGTAGAAGCCCAGGATCAGAAGGCCGGTCAGTTGTGTTGCGGTGCCTGCAGATGCAGGGGAGTGACTCCTTCACTCAAAGGGAGATTCCTTCGGGTGTCTTAGATGTCCACAGGCCCTGTGAAGAACCTTTATGGAGCACAGACGTTGCAGCAGACTGTCAGGACGACGAGACCAGGAGCAGCAGGAGTCTTCCCAGTTGCAGTCTCGGTTCCCAGTGCGAAGTCCAGCGAAGTCCAGAGTATCCAGATGGTTGAAGTGGAAGTGATTTCGAATCTGAATCTTGTCCCACAACGAATCTGGGGACCCACCCACAGGTAACCCCTTAAGTACCCTAAGGTAAGGGTCGGGACAATTCAGGGGTCCCTCCCAGAGGAGGGGCTGGACAGTGGGGAGAAGACTCCCATGTCCTTTGTCCAGTTTTGTGCCAGAGCAGGAGCCAACAGCTCCCTGAACTGGTTTCAACTGGAGTATGCAAGGAGGGCACCAAATGTGCCCTTCAAAGCAGTCTAGTGGTGCTGGCAAGCGCCCCCACTGGGCCCCAATACACTAAGTCCTGTCTGGGAGGTGGTCACACCTCCCTGTGACAGGAAACCTATTGTCCTGCCTTCCCCTGCTCGAGCTTGGCTCAGCAGCAGAAGGGCAGAATCGTGTCTCTGGTTGGCAGCAACCATTGTTTGCTGTCTGGGCCTAGAAGACTGATACTGGGAGCACTGAGGGACTCCAGGGGGAGCTTTACAGTGCATGGAATCATACCTCCCACACCAGGTATGATTCCAACATGTTTGATACCAAACACGACAGGGTTTGTTACAGTCAGTTTAGAGATAGCCATCGCGTAATGATGCATGGCCACTCTATGTATCTTAATGGCTGATGCACTTACAACCCGGGAGAATGGACTCCGAAGGTTATAGGGGTGTCCTGCTCATGCAGGGGCACTATCACACTTATAACCAAGCACCCTGCCTTCAGGATTGAAAGGCCTGCCTTAGGGGTGACATAGGTTTTAAGTGCAGTGACCTCTGATATAAGGGAAACATATCTATCTTAAGTGGTGCTAGCACCAGCTTAGACAGGCTGCAATGGCAGGCCTGTAGTCATAATTTGAGTGGTCTCCCATGGATGGCATAATACATGCTTCAGCCCATGGGAGACCCCTGGGGTACATATGCCTTGGGTACCTTAGTACCATATACTAGGGACTTACAAGGGTACACCAGTAGCCAATCTCGAGTGTACCTAAGTACTCACCATGTCCAATTTAGGGAAGAAGCACAGAGATTTGGGTACTGATTAGCAGGATCCCAGTCAGACTAGTCAGTAAAACATAATGACACTAGCAAAAAGTGGGGGTGACCATAAAAGCAGATCCTACTTTTCTACACCTGTGATATTAAAACTGGGGACAGCACACCTGTAAAGAAAAATCTACAGCCTGTCTGATGAGGTGAGGGCTAGCATCAAGTAGGAAGTCTCCATGCTGGTGTTAGCGGTTATTGAGCCCTCAAACAGCCCACGGTCCAGGCCAGTGGTGTTGGTTGCCAAGCCTGCCCCTCCAGGTGTCACACCTGAACTTAGGTTCTGTGTAGACTACCGTGGGCTCAATGCAGTCACTAGGACTGATGCACACCATATCCCCAGAGCTGATTAACTTATTGATTGGCTTGGACCTGCCAAGTTCCTCAGCACATTTGACTTAACGTCTGGGTACTGGCAGATTGCCTTGACTGACAGGGCTAAAGAGAGGTCAGAGTTCTGAACACAAGAACGACACTTCCAGTTCTGTGTAATGCCTTTTGGTTTGAAGAATGCTCCTACAACCTCCCAGAGGTTGGCCAATAAGGACCTGGCTAGGTTGGAGAACTTCAGTGCTGCCTACCTAGACAACATTGCGGTCTTCGGCTCTAATTGGAAGGACCACTTCAACCTCCTCCAGGAAGTGCTATGGGCTCTGCAGAGCGCAGGTCTGACTATCCAGGCCAGTAAGTGACAAATACGGCAGGGTTCTGTGGTCAACTTGGGACACCAAGTAGGAGGCAGCAAGGTGCAACCCTAGCAGCCAAAATTGACACCACGTTGGCTTCGGAGCCCCTCAAGACACAGACAAAAGTGAGAGCCTTCTTAGGCCTCACTGGATATTACAGGAGATTCATCAAGGGTTATGGCACCATTGTTGCCCTCTTGACAGAGCTGACTTCCAAGAAACAGCCACTTCAGGTGATCCGGACAGAGGCATACCAGAAAACTTTTGACGCCCTGATAGAAGCTATGTGCACGGCACCCATGCTCAAGGCCCCCGAATTCTCCCAAGAGTCTGTTGTTCAGATGAACGCCTCAGAGCATGGCATGGGGGCAGTGTTCTCACAGCAAAATGAAGAGGGCCTCAATCAGCCTGTAGGCTTCATCAGAAGGAGGCTACTTCCCAAGGAACAGAGGTGGAGCGTGATTGAAAGGGAAGCCTGTGCTGTGGTCTGGGCACTGAAGAAGCTAAGGCCATAGCTATTTGCCACTTACTTCAAGGTTCAGACAGATCACAGACCTCTCAGATGGTGAGAATCCCAAACTGTTGAGTTGGACCATCTCCCTACAGGGAAAGGACTTTACGGTAGAACTCTGTCCTGACACACATCAAGCCAATGCTGATGGTCTCTCCAGGCTTTGCCACCTTAGTGAAGAGAACTCCTAAGGGGCTGGTTAGCTCTGCCCACCTTCATCTGGGGGGGACACATGTTAGACCTGACATCCTTGGCGTGGTTTCCTCCTACTTTTTGCCTTCTGACCTCCTGTTTTGCTGACTTCATTTTTGCAGGCTTTAAGATTCTGGGCACTTTACTGCTGCTAACCAGTGCTAAAGTGCATATGCTTTATGCTCTAAACATAATGACACTGGCTTATCCACAATTGCCATTTTTAATTTACTTATAAGTCACTAATAAAGTGCATTATATGTGACCAGGGCCTGTAAATTAGATGCTACTAGTGGGCCTGCATCAATGATTATCCCAACCACTCAGTAGCCCTTTAAACTGCAGCCCCTGTGTGTGCAGTTTAGATTTGCCATTTCGACCTGGCAAGTTAACCTACTTGTCATGCCCACATCTTCCTTTTTATTACATGTAAGTCACCTCTAAGGTAGGTCATAGGTAGTCCCATGAGCAGGGTGTGGTGTATTTGAAAAGAAAGACATGTACTTTTACGTTTTACATGTTCTGGTAATAAAGTACTCTTAAATTTGTTTTTCACTACTGCAAGGACAATCTCACCCATAGGTTAACTTTGGGATTGCCTTAAAGGGAACTGGGGAGTGACATTTGCATTCTGATGGCCCATCACCAGGTTGATGGGTCTTCCTGAGTAGATTGGGAGGGAGGAGCTGACACTTGCACCTGAATAGAGCCATGTCTGTACCCCACAAAGAGCTACATACCCCCTGTAGTGTGTTTGGAGCCAGGGCAGGAAAGGCATGGACCTTGTGATCGTCAAAGGCCTCTACGATGCCTCCCCCACTTCAAAGGAACATTTGGATATAAGTACTGGACCCATGACACCACCAAATCAGAACTCTGCTGGAACCAAGGGTATTCTGCATGGAAGAAGAGCAGCTGTGCTGCAGGACTGACTGCCACTTTGCTAACTGCTTTTGCTGTTGGCCTGCTGCCTGCTGCTTGCTGTGCTGTAGGAGGGACTGCCCCTCTGCTACCTGCGCTGCTCAGTCGCGGCCGGCATGGCTCATAGGTAGGGGGGTGGGCACTGGGTCGCGCGGGGTGGGGGGACAGGCAAGTGGTCGTGAGGGAAGGGGGGTTGTGCAGGGAGGGGGGGTTTAAATAATAAAAAAACCTTAAATCAAACTTACCTTTCCCTGGTCCCGTGCCTTCTCTGCTGGGTCTGCTCCTGCTTTCCTGCCTCTGTGGAACAGGAAGCAGGCAGCCTCCCTCCCCTCCCCTAAGCCAATCACAATGCTGCAATGGCAGCGTTGTGATTGGTTGGGACGCCGACCACACAGGCGTCAATGGGGAGGCCATTTTCTCCATGCAGGCTGCATGGAGCCTACATGGAGAAAAGGGAGAGTGCACATAACTGGTTTGGTCGGCCCCACAGGGCCGACCAAACAGTCAGGGCCCGCAGCATTGGGCTAGCCACTCCTCCCCTGCCCTCGAGCAGACCTGAACACCCACATGCCCCCAACCAAACCCTTCTGCTTTCTCGCAGTGCGATAAACAGAAACATAAAATGGTATTTATCGCCTTCGCTGCGGCAGGAATTCCAGCCAGGTGCTGGACATTCCAATCGCGGGTGTGGTCATGACGAGCTCAGCTCGTCATGCGCACAGCCCGCCCGTGCAGCATGACGAGCTGAGCTCGTCATGAGCAGGGAAGGGGTTATAATACCATTTTATGTTTCTGCTTCTCGCACTGTGAGAAAGCAGTGGGGCGACGCTCCTCCGCCCACATGTAGGAGCCACCCCTGGCGCTGCTGTGTTTGCCTGCTGCCTGCTGTTTCTTGCCTGGGAGTGAAAACGACTGGACCTCTACATCCTTGAACCCAATTTTCTCCAAAGGCTTGGTGGCTTGTAACCATCTTGAAGTCTCAGGGTCATCAAAGACTTTATTCAGCTCTGCTTCAGCTGCCGATTCTGCCATTGTGTGTTCTCCCTTGCCTGAGATGCCAGTCCAGTCCTGGGCCTCAGAAATGGGTTCTGCAGCTGGTTTTGCTTCAAAATCGATGCAGTGATGACTTTGAACTGATCGGAACCAATGCAGTGCCCTTCGATGCCGACGCAGTGCCGAACCAAAGACATCCCTACTTGGCTCAACGACGTAGGATGCAACTGCGAGGTTCGACAACACTGCAGCGGCGATACGAGGACCTGACTGCAAGGCTCGACTTCGACTCATTGGCCCGACTGATGAATAGGAACCGATGCATCGAGTCTTCAATGCCGACGCTTGCTCCATCCAAGGCACTTTTTCAGCGGGCCGTGGGTGGGTCCTGTAGCCAGCCTGCCCTCCATCGCGGTCGGCCTGAACTTCAGATGTACCCCGGCTTAGTGCAACCCCAAGTAACCCTTAAGCGCTATTGACTTTAAAGCACTATATTGCAGTTTAATCTTTAAAAATTCATATCTCAAGGTCTACTGATGAGATTTTTATTGGTTTGGTCTTGTTTTATTCAGATAAATGTGGAGTCTTTTTGTGGTATTTTCACTGTGTTACTGTAATTAATGTGTTGCACAAATACTTTACACATTGCCTCTTAAGTTAAGCCTGACTGCTCTGTACCAAGCTACCAGAGGGTGAGCACAGGTTAATGTAGGTTGTGTATCTGATTTACCCTGACTAGGATTGTGGCTCCTGCTTGGACAGGGTGTTTACTCTGCCAACCAGAAAGCAAATTTCTAACACAGACTTTAAAGCTGACTGATGAGAACGAATTGATGTGGGGAAGATTTTCCTGTAAAACAATGTTTATAGCTGTTCCCTCAGTAACAAGCAAACTATCCTAAACTCATACTGTTGACTCACAAGGAGTTAATTTTTAACAGTTTGACAGGTGCTCAGAACCCGCTTAGTGCTATGACTAAGTCATGATAGTCCAATATCAGTGTAAGATGTGCTGACTGAACAAAGCTTAGGGCCTCATTATGATGTCATCAGTCGGGCCGCCGACAGCCTGTCAGTGGCAGTCAGACCGCTGACAGCCCTGCAGTCTGACCACCCTATTATAATACTGGCGGTCATATCCACAGCTGTTGGACACAATATCGCAGCCTCTGCCAGGATCATAGATCCTGACGGTGCGGTGGTCAGAAAAGCGGCCCAGAATGGCAGCGGTGCCCAGGCAGGCACCGCCATCATGATAACGATAGCTCTTTCCAACAACCTTTTCATGGCGGGGACCCCACCATGAAAAGGTTATCGGAAAGGCAAACTGGGGGCCCCCAACAGGGCCCCAGGCATAAGAGCCCATACCAACATGTGCCTGGGGGCACATGTAGTACCCTTCCTACCTTAGCACTATCGTGTGTGCACCATGTGCCATGCAGGTGATCCAGCGCTACACTTAATCAGGGATCGATACTCAATATCATTACATACAAATGGCCCATACAAATTTCACCCAACTCATGGGGGTCAAGTTTTAATGACGTGATTCATTAGTTTTCTTCTAATGAATTCATATCTAACATTTCTAAAATGCATAACTGAAATTGAATATCAACTCTCTTTCTTCTGGTCGATGGACCAATTAGTTGAGAAGTTGAGGGTAATAATAGGACTATCTATCTATCTATCTGATTTGGCTAAATAATCACAGACTCTCGATAAAATTAATAAAGGTTTATCGCAAAATAATGTGAAATCAATGCTCATCGCCTACAGGTCATAAAGCAAACAATGAAAAATCTCACAAAGAGGGAAAAGAAACATCAGCAAATGCAAACAGTGTCATACTCATCAAATGAACGATGCACATATGAAGGAGTGGACAGATGAAGAGACATACGTTTCAGAGACAAAAAAGCATATATATTTGCAAATGTTTATGCAAAGTATGAATCATGAAGATATACTAACCCAAAGGATCAGAGAAATACCACCCCCCTGGCCAAGGAGGTAGTGGGGGTCCCCCGAAATAGAGTCAGGGAACAAAGATTTCAGGATACCGGAACGGGACAAGGACAGGATCAGCTAGGCCTTTCTGCAAACCGACGGGCAGCGATGAATCACCCCTCTATCGCTCCTTTTCTCCTTCTCTTCTCTCTCCACTTCTGCGCTCCGCTATCTCCGCTAACTCCACGCTCGCAATCCTACTCCCAACCACCACACAAACCACACCCCTAAAGGCACCCCAATTATACCCTAAAACCAACATGTCCAACCCACAATATTTGAAACAATTTTTAAAACTCAGCCTCTCATTGGATGGTTTAGGGGGTGTTCAATCACACCACCATGATCACATTCATGATTCTACAGTCTTCTTTGTTTTACATCTTTCTCATGACATAATTTTTCGACTAGTTCATTTGTTCATAAAACATGTAACAATTTCATCGTTCACATGAGCTTTTCTGCTTCATCCGCGGAAGAAGTCTTGGGTCCCACGGCCTGTCTCATCTCTTGGCAGACAAACAAGTTTTCGTAACTGATCAACCTTGACTTTTTGTCCTCTTCTGCAGCGCTCAACTTTTCTGTCTATTTATTGGATTATTCATGCTTTTCTTCCAGTCCCCATTTACTATGTCAACTTTGGTAAAATGTAGGCCCATTCAGCTTACAATAACGAATAAAACATAAACATTTATTAATTACATGGATATGTACTTTTCACTGTTTACCACCCTCCTTTTGCACTACCCTATGTTAATATTTTTCTTAGCAAAGCTTCTAAGCAAAAGAGGCATTATTTATTATCATATTTCGAAGCAAAATGCTAGATGCAAAATGCGGCCTGGTTCTTTCATGCATTAGTTCATATTAGTGCACGCATATGCAAAAACGTTTTCCCGTGTATTTTATGTGATTTGTATGTTAATTTCCACTGCACACTGTTAGTAAGTATTACGGGGATGTCAATTCGGGCAGTCTTTCTTTCTTAAAATCCTGCTCCATCACAGGACATGGTGCATGGCAGACAGTGCACTGATGTGCTGAGGGCGCTGCACAGCGGAGGCATCTGCTGTGGCATATTCCTATGGGTGCACCATGCCTCTGCCGTGGTACTGACGACTTCCATCCGCCAGCCCAGTGGTCAAATCAAAAAACACCAGTCAGACCACTGCATGCTTGTTGGCGGTCTGCTGACCACCGCAGTGGCGGTCAGCGGTCTGATCACCCGGTATCGTAATGAGGTCCTTAGTCTGGTTCTTAATGGAACCCATGCACAGGCACTCATTTAATTCCAGTTCACGTTAGTTAAAACATTTCCAACAGGACAAAAAGGGCATGCGCTGGCCCTCATTTTACTCCATTTCACATTTTACCTAAATTTAATTCAAAAGGACTATAAGGATAAAGTGAACTCTGAAGCAATCGCAAAACATAACTTGATGCTGATAAATAATTTTATAATTTTAACAACAAAAAATTGATTCAAGACTAACCTTTATTAAAAAATTTATAAACTGATTGTGTACTATTTTAGTGCTACACCATATGAGAGGGACAGATCATTTTTCCAAAGAGAAATTATGGGGCATATTATCAAGGGCTCTATCGCCGCTTTAGCAGGACTTTTTCCCGCTAAAGCGGCGATAATTCAAACGCCCTATTAGCAAGCTGTCGCTAACTGCTGTTAGCGACAGCTTCTAGGCGATAGCGACCGGGTTGGGTGCCGCTTTGCATGCCAGCGATATTTATCGCTAATGGCATGCAAAGTAGGCGTTCCCAACCTAAAAGCGACTGGAAACAGTCGCTAAGGTTGCTATCGCCTATTAGCGATGCAGGGGAGGTGATTAACGAACCAGCGCTAAACACGTTTAGCGCTGGTTTGTTAACGCCTGGTCTCACCCTGACTTAGCCATGTAATCCAATGGGAGGTGGATTACATGGCTAAATCCCCCTCGCCCTATCGCCAAGCTAACACTGGTCACAGTGTGAATATCGCTTGTTTTCAAGCGATATTCACACTGTTCTCCAGGGTTTCTATCGCTTTGGAGATAAGCGTTGCTGATAGCACGCTATCTCCGCAATAGAAACCTGCGATAGCCGGTGATAATTATCCTAGCGCTAACTGCGCTTAGCGATAATTATCGCCGGTTATTGCTAATAGGCCCCTATGTTTACTATGGAAAAGCCCCGTCTCCAGAACCCCGGTCAATGTGGAAGCGTGCCCTTCCTTTCCCTACCCTGAAAACACAGATCAGCTTTTTGTAAGATTAATCTTTCCTGTGGTTCCCGGGTGGGAAACACAGTATAGTACATTTTTCAACACTCTTATTATGAGTTGTGGGTGCTCACAAGGGTGCATGGAATCCTCTCCCAGGTTAATAACCCTTTTTTCTCCCCTTGTCCCTCCCCTATGACAGTGACAGTGTTCACGAAGAGAAACCCCACAAGTAAGTCAAATTTCCACCATAAGTAAGTTTCATTTTCATTCATAAGAACCTACATCCTTATTCTCGTTTAGGATTTCGAATTTATCAATGCAAAATTTAAATTTGTTCACACCTAAATAACACTTAAGCTGAATCTGAGCTGCCACTGCAAAAATGGATTCTCCAATGTACATAACCAATTTTAAGAGTCAGTAAAGTTTTACCAACTCCTAAAACGGTATTGAGGATTGATACTTTGAAGGGGTGGGTTGTAGGAGTCCCTTCCAGGTTGCAACCAAAATCCGGTTGCAAAACATTAAAAAAAACGACCAACTCTCAAAAGGGAAGGGGTTCCCTTTGGACCACCTCGTGCAAATCTCTATGTTATATGGCCCATTTCTAAAACTCCAAAAATTGCCCTTCCTAACCTGCATGTCAATGTTAAATTGTACATTGACAAAGTAAGAGATAGCCAGAAAAAAATTGCAACGTAGCTCCCCATAAACAATGGCTAATTTGCTGAGTCAACACAACTGATGAGAAGCTGAAGAAAACAATGTAACTACATTTCAGGTTAAACCAGCTTTATGGTCAAAAGCACATCAATCAACCTCGATGGAACA
This sequence comes from Calotriton arnoldi, assembly GCA_963921515.1. NCBI lineage: Eukaryota > Metazoa > Chordata > Amphibia > Caudata > Salamandridae > Calotriton > Calotriton arnoldi. The sequence continues at coordinate 243,179 of CAWUFW010000119.1, forward strand.
AATGCAGAGTGAATTGAAGACAATAATAAGCCATAGAATAAAGCGACAATAGAATAACATCTGCTTGTGTGCCCATAAAACGGAGCTTTAGAATGAAGTCAGGCTGTGCACACAGTTTAATAAAAGTATATTTACTTAGAGATGAGAAATGGCTTCATCCCAAGTCCAGCTTGCATGTCTGACTAGAGCTAGTGTTTGAGCTACACAAGATATATTCAAAATATCCAAAGGTATATCTGATCCTTTGTTCGGACACAGAAGAGGTAAAAAACTCTTTAGATATTATTTGGTAGACAAACGGTCTGCTGCAGGGAAGTAAAGTCATAAAACAAACGATTGAGTTAGAACAAAAAATTGGTATTGCTCACTATGGTTTCTTTATACTTTAGCAGATCACTTTCATCACAGGGGTTATTAGCAGATAGGAAGACCTGCACCATAGTGCTTGTATATGTAAAATTGGTATCTGTATGTACCAAGAGTAGTATAGGATAAATTCATAAATTTTTTATTTAGTTGCAGATTGTTTAATGCAAGGTTTGCAACAAGTGTTCTATAGTTTAACAGGGTGCTTTACTTATATCTAACTGTTTAAAATGTAATTTCAGGGAAAGTTTCAGCACTTTCTTAGGACGTTGTGTTCAATACTGTAAAAGACAATCCTAAAAGCAAGGATTCTCCTGAGTTCTTTATTCCAGAGAGTCGCCCACTGTAGACATAGAAGACAAAAACAGTCCATGTTGTCTATGGAGGCGGTAGAGGATCCGTGGCCCCACCAATAATCTCGTCTGTGCTGCTTCCAGAGAAACTCTACCCCAGTGTTCAAATGAGTTATGACTTGCTTTGGATTCCTCAACTCTCTTAAGAAAGCTTCAAAGCAGGCCTCAATCCGAATTGTCATATAGGTGTAGGCTGAATGAGTAAATCTGTGTATTGTACTGAGATCGTATTTTATAAGGGAGAATGTGGCAAGGAATCCTATTAGGGCAGTGAGAGGGATCAAACCAGTCCCCCTGCCACAGGTGAGCATGTGTTTCTGCATCATATCAGACAGCTCAGGTTTATGCAACTGATTTCAGGGAGACCATAGGGGCATTACTACCTGACTTCAATAAATCACTTCACATTGATGGAGTGTCACACCCCCACATTCTTGTCTATTTCAGGGAGATTCTGACAGTTGTGTTGTAATGTTTTGTCATTAAGAGCTATTTGATGGTAAGTATCAGTCATTTTTAGGTAGCTTTAAAAGTTTTTGTATTATTGTCAGGAATAATTGTATCAATACCATAACCAAGCAGGTAGTACTCATTTCAGTAGGACTCCCTTAAGTTAATGGAGACCTGCTCAGTGTCCTTTTTGAAACATCTACTGCATGAAGGCATTTTTCCCCAAGTGGGATGGGGGATACCATTCCCTCAAGGTAGTCTGCCCCTGCAGCCAAGCATCATCCATGCACACAGTCAACCAAGTACCAGTCCACCTACACTGCCGGCCAAGCGCCAATCTATACACACTGTCATCAAGCGCGAGTCAACACACCATTAGCCAAGTGCAGGTCCACACACAACACCAGCAAAATGCCAGCCAAAGGTCAGTACACTCAGATCGTCAGCTAAACTCCAATTCACACACACACAAACTCTCCCTGGGTAATGGTGGTTTTCTGCCCCCGCTGGGGGCAGTTGAGACTAAAAATATCACTGAAACAGCCAAAATGTGTGCCTGCAAAAAAGGGGAGTGACCCTTGCCTATGGAGCTTCTCCCTGGCATACCCATAAACATACCCTGGTGCCTAGTGGGCTTTCTGCCCCCCGCTGGGGGGCAGTTAAAGGGCTATTGCCCCGATCTGCCTTACGGGGGGCAGAAATACTTTTTTGGGGGTGGGGGCATTAGTATGCCCATTCTCGGCAGCCCTCACCCCTACGTATAAAAAAACATAATCCCTGGTGCCCAGTGGGCATTCTGCCCCCGGGGGAGGCAGAAAGACTGTGGATAATTTTTTGGGGGGCATTAGCATGCCCATTTTGGGCATCCCCCACCACTACATATGATGTAAGATAAAAAACATAATCCCTGGTGCCTAGTAGGCTTTCTGCCCCCCAGGGGGCAGATAAGGCACTATTGCCCACATCTGCTTCCGGGGGGGGGGGCAGAAAGACTGTGGCAATTTTTTTTGGGGTGTGGGGGCATTGGCATGGCCATTCTGGGCAGCCCCCAATCTTACGTATAAAAAAAAGAAAAGACCCTGGTGCCTTGTAGCCTTGCTGCCCCTGGGGGGGAGATAAGGGACTATTGTCCTGATCTGCCTCCCAGGGGGCAGAAAGACTGTGTTACATTATTTAGGGGTGGGGGCATTGGCAAGCCCCTTCTGGCAGCCCCTACGTATAAAAAAACAACATAATCCCTGGTGCCTAGTGGGCTTTCTGCCCCCCCTCGGGGGCAAATCAGGGGATATTTCCTCCATTTGCCTCCCGGGGAGGCAGAAAGACTGTGGCAATTTGTTTTTGGGGGGTGGGGGCATTTGCATGCCCATTTTGTGCTACCCTCACACCTATGTATAAAAAAACAATCCCTGGTGCCTAGTGGGCTTTCTGCCCGGGGGGCAGATCAGAGACTATTGCCCCATCTGCCTCCTAGGGGGCAGAAAGACTGTTGAATGTTTGGAGGGGGCATAGGCATACCCATTTTGGGCAGCCCCACCCCCATATACATAAAAAAAATCCCTGGTGCCTGATGGGCTTTCTGCCACCCGGGGGGGCAGATCAGGGACTATTGCCCCCATCTGCCTCCTAGGGGGCAGAAAGACTGTTGAATGTTTGGGGGGGTGGGGGCATTGGCATGCCCATTTTGGGCAGCCCCCACCCCCATATACATAAAAAAAATCCCTGGTGCCTAGTGTCCTTTCTGCCCCCCGAGGGGGGCAGATCGGGGACTATTGCCCCCATCTGCCACGCAGGGGGGCATAAAGACTGATCTGGCCCAAAAATATGGGGGGAGCAAAAGTCCTTGCCCAAGGGGCCGCTCCCCCCTCCCTGGTGCCTAGTGGGTGGATCCCTGCTTGGGGATCGCCCTCCTGAGGTGATCGCCAAGCAGGGATCCACTAGGAAATTCTCCCCTTTCCAATGATACCTCTCCCATCTGCCTCAGTGCTCAGGGGACTGAGATAGCTACCTGGTGCACAGAGGCAGTGAAACTGAAACTGAGTTTCGGTTTCTCTGAAATGACGTCAGCGCAACGTGCGTGCCGATCATCATTTCAGAGAAACAATGAGAACATCCTCGGGAGCTGGGGAAGCTCTTCCCCAGCTCCGGAGGGTGTTTTGATTGAAAGGAAATCCCTCTGGTGCCCACACCAGAGGGATTTCCTGTGCCATGTGCGAGGACGGCCAGAAGCCATCCTACGTACATGAGCACTGTGGCGTTGGATGGCTCCCGGCCAGCCGACATACACAGAACGGGTTAAATGTAACGATAAGTGATGCTAATAACTCAAAGTTATGATGTACCTAAAGGATAAATCCCTAGTTTTTTAAAAGTACACAAACTTGGTCTGTTCTAAATTTGTTTCCTCACTCTTACAGACAACTCTATATTGGAGCACGCTTCCTGGCAAATTCCAAACTGATACTAATGAAGTATTGAACTGGCATGCTACCCGCAATTGATTTTGTACCTCCATTGCACTGCGTCACACATGACAAAAAGCTGTAGACTGAGTAACCACAAATTGGAATCTGTCCTGCCTAATCTAGGTGTTTGTCCCATTCAAGGGAACAAGTGTATTCTGCAGCACACATAGAAAGAGGAATATGCCTCTCAGGATTGTTTTTGTGCAGGAAGTTCTGCTTCCAGCACAAAAACAATCCTGCATGCAACAGAGGCACCCTTGCACCATGGTGCAAGGCAGTGATTCATTTGAGCTGGTGGTTTCTGGTGCTCGGCACCGGCACTTAATTGTCAACACCAGCTCTTGTGACAGTCTGCCACATGATGGCACTGTTTGTAATTTAGAGATGAACAAAACAACAGTTGTTTATTAGTTCAATATACATAAAATTAATCAATACCTGCAGCCCAAGCCATTCTTATAGCTTCGGGGGCCTGGTATAGTCAGAACTGTGATACTTGTAAGAGTGTGACGGTCGGTAGTTGTGTTGTTACAGTCACTGGCTGTGTTGGCAGGGGCAATAGGTGGACCAAGCTACAGTGGCCTCCTGAAGAGGGCCATGGCGCTTATTTATTTTCCAAATTAAGCACTGGAAGGGTGGCTGCTTTGGCGCTAGGCTGCCAAAAGGGCACCAGAGCAGCAGAAAATGCATGACTGTGTCGTATCGACTTAAATGCGGTGCATTCCTGCCCTTTCCCTGTCACGCAGTGCAGGGCAGCAAGGAGACTTGCTGTGCTGCACTGTGCGACAAGTTCATAAATATGCCAATTAATTTATTCACATGCACAGAGTTTTGCCTGCACATATCTACTGCTTCACATAAAAGCACACTGTTTTTCACAAGATGTATTCTCCCATTTACTCATGTGGTTAGTCAGCATGTGGAAAACATCAAGCACCTCGTAAATATGTCCTAAACAATAATTAGCATTTTGCCTCTGTTTGACTTCAAACTGAGAAACTGTGTGACCTCTTTTCATTTCAGTTTGCGTGGATCACAGTCCAATAGCTTGGGGAAGCCCATTTTGACATGTGTATCCACTCCAGATTCTTTTTTGCAAATAGCTGTTATGCAGATCTGGACAGTGTTTTTTATTGTCTGGGCACTTATTACTAATTAAGAGGATGAACGTAAAATCGACAATTCTGCATGCATACCTATGTATGTTCTACAATGTATGCCCACAGTGAAAGTATCCATTAAATCCATACTTGAATTTCTATAGTATTGCTTTACAGCACATTTACTAAGACTCTCAGAGGATTTCCCTGCTGCTTGGGCCTACTGTGTACTTTGAAGGACTGCCCTGCTGCACCAAGAGGACTGCCCTATTGCCTGAAGCCTACCTTGTACCCTCTGAGGATAGCCATGATACTTTTTCTGCTTGAACCCAAGATTTATAGAGTGACTCTAAGGGCTACTTGGCTGGCCTCCTATTCAGAGCCTCAGGGACAGAAAATATTCTAACCATTGTGAACCTCACCTGGATTCAGCCTGAGTGTGCCCTGACCTACCAAGTGGTGCCCTTCTAGTCCTGGACCCTTGGAAGTGGTGCTAAAGGTACCAAGGTAGCCCAAATCAAAACCTTGGGAACATTTTCTGCCAAAAAGTGCTCTGAGAACCGAGAGGTGACCAGGATCTAACTGCTTGTCGATCGGCCCAAGAAGCAGCAGATCCCTCTACTGTCTCTTCTGCAGCAGCAAATCTTGTTCGGCGGCTCCTCACAGAAGGGGTATTGGGCCTCATGAAGCCCTCATTGTCTACAGCCCCCAGCATCGTCCCGCTGGAGATTTTCAGCTTCTATAAAAGAGAATTCGTCCAAAAATAGAAATTTTCACTGCAACTTCATTGAACAGCTCCCCAATGACTATGACTCCTCCTCGGACTCCGCCGGCTGCCTTGCCCTGCTGAACTTCACCTTCTTCTACATTTGTAACAATGTGGGTTCGTCCTAGGGGTCGGTTCGATGCTCAATAGGTCCACCTCTTTATAGCCTCAATTCTGCATGCCATAATAGACCAGAATTTTAAGGTGATCAAGTGAGGTAAGGAAAGGAAGGGAACAGCAGGGAAGGAGACCTGTAAACAATAAGAAAGCCTTTGTGTCAACACTTGAAACTGAATCCATCTTCATGTAGGTAAACATTAGTATAGGTTTTATGTAACACCGCTCACTCTTCAATAACGAGTGGCTTATAACCTGGAAAGCATACCTCATTTAACTAACACTTAATAATGCCTTGCATCACAGGGAGTGAACCTTAACTTGACAGGACTCACGTAGAACCCTGTTAACAAACAACAAAGAATAAATGCAGGTTAACAAAAAGTGTACTGCCACCTCTTAGGCTTTGGAGCCATATTTGTAGAAGTATAAAATGATTGGGTATTTTGTCATACCCCTAGGATAGTCTGTGAATGCCAAGTAATGGTAGTCTGAATAATGCGACTCAAGAAATGTCTCATAGAATTATTTATACTGAAACTCTTTAATGCTCATTGTATCCTTAGAATTCGAAAATATCCATATATAGAGGAAATCCTAACCCCTCAGCAAAAGTCAGTATATATTTTAGAACCAAATAGTGTGATCCAATAATCCCAAGAACAGCAAGTTCTCGTTGTACCGCACTGTCTCCAAGCGCACTCATAGATTGGGACATTCACCTCGTGGAAAAAACAAAACAACACTCCAGACACCCACTCATTGACCAGAGCACAGTGAAAGGAGTGACTTAAAATGCTAACATGGCAAAAGCCCACAAAAGAATCAGAAAATGGTGCAAGCACCCTTACGATTCTGGGAAGAGATCACAACGAATTTCTGCAGCGCTTCCACAGGCCTCATAACTGGAATAATCTGCCCAGCCTCGATGTCTGAAGCCATTTAAATACTTCCTGGTTGAACTTCCAAACCTCGAAGAGGTTCCTCTTCCTGGTTCAAAAGAAAGCAGCGGAATCATTGGAATTGTAGTCTTCATTCCCATGTATACTTCCTTTCACATGTAATTCCATGCTTCGCGCAGTTTAAGGAACAGCAAAACCACCCTGGTGAGTTCGCATGGCGGCTCTGATGTCGCTCTTTCCGTAGCAAGCACGCTAGTCGCGCTTTGTCTATGTGTCCTAGCTGAGTGTGTAACAGTACATCCCTTCCCTGAAGGAGGCCTCCCTGGGCTGGGTTTCTCTGGAAACCTATTGTGAAAACACCGAAGAAGGCGTGGGGCATGTAGGTTGGAGGCAGGATCCCATGAGGTTTCCTCCACACCAAACCCTTTCCATGAAACGAGATACCATAGCTTTGTGCCTCGTCTCTTGGAATCCAAAATCTTTTTCACCTCATACTCAGGCTCCCCATCTACCCAGACTGGGTCTGGGGCCTTCTGTAACTTTATTTTCGAGGGCTTGATGAGTGACACATGGAACAACTGATGGATACAAAGGGATTTAAGCAAGGCTAATCGAACGGTAACAGGGTTTATGAACTGTGTGACTCTGTATGGGCCTATGAACCTTGGGTTGAAAATGCTGTATCATCTGAATCGAAGATTCTTTGTGGATAACCAAACCATATCCCCTACTTGGTATTCAGGATTTGCACGGCAATTTTTATCTGCTGTTCTTTTATACCTCACCTTGGCCTGACATAGATTCTCTTGGACTTGCCTTAAAGTGTGTTGTATATGAACAATTCATTTTCTTACTTCAGGTGTCTTAGTTTCTGTAGAGGGATTCACAAACGATATGAAGTGTGGATGGAAACCATATGTGCTGTAGAATGGGGCAATACCAGTGGAACTATGTTTTGAACTGTTGTCGTGTAGTTCCTAGAGTACCCATGCAGGACCTGCGCGTTTGGATAACACAAACTGTGGGCTTGGTGGCAGACTGATTCTGTACACCCCCACCGAGAAATGATAGCCTGTTTGCATTAGCTTGCTCACAGGGCCACTAGTGTCTCCTCTTATCGGGGAGAGATTACTTTCTGGCAACCTCAGAACATGGCAACCCTGATCCCTCAAGATCGTGGAAACAATGTACTACTTTTCGCTCAGTCACTCGTGCTCATTTAGTTTATCTCAGAGGTACACAGAATAAACAGTCTGGGTGTTTCAATAAGGGTTTATTGAACAGTTGTTATTCTCGTGTAAAGTAATGAGCTGAAACAACCATTAGACAGTAGCAGAGATATATGATTAGCAGTACTATGAATATAAAAGGATAGTACAGTTCTATCATCTTGCAATAAGCATGAATAAATACATGAATATAAAATGCATTGATAAAAGAGAGTGCGTACTCCTACGATGCCTATCTAGATGTACCTAAGTGCACCTAGCATGTGAGTAGGTGTGTAGCCAAGAATCCCTCTAGGATTTAGTTGAACCCCATTACCTGAGGTGTGAATGTAAGAGCCCTTCTTGGTCTCGAGTTGGACACCCCGCAAGGGATGTTCAGACCACTGTCAACTGGAGCGTCTGCATGCAGGAGCCTCAGCGTCTCTGGTCAGTGTGTCGGCCTGGAAGTCTCGGTTCCCTCTAACTCCTGATAGCAAGAGGTGCTGTATTTATACAGAAAAGTATATAGAGTCCCTTTGTCCCTTGTTCTTGTGTTAGCCATTGTTGGGTATGAGGATGACGTATGGGATGAACCTTGTGCGTAGATATTAGGAAGGTGGTGTATAGGAGGTGATGTAGGTGAAAGGGTATGATGTTACCCGGGCCTATATTAGGGTACCTATATGAAACATAACACCCACTCCTCTTCCGAATAGTCAACAATGATAAAAATGCTAGTGGACTATTCTCTTTACTAGATAGTAGTGCATAGAAAATTTTTCAATGAGCTTCGTTAAAATCCTGTTTTAAAATAATTTTTAAAACAGTTTAAAATGGTAAAAATTAAAATTCTTGCTTTGAAAATTAGTTGTTTGGAATTGTCACTTAAGCCACAGTCCTAATTGAGTTCGTTTATATAAGTTGAATGTCCACAAGTGTTGAAAGGCCATGCTTTTCCAGCGTGAAAGTGTCAATTTTTAGGGAGTGTTCCAAATTTAGTTAATTTTAGAAAAGTGAAAAATCCGAATTCTTTCCCAGCACACAATGAGCCAATTACAGATTAAATGTCCTGGCTGGGAGACGCAACATCATCACTGCTCGCTGCTGCAGGGAACGGTCCTTGTAACACCTCGCAGAGCACGTCAATGGAGCACAGATGATATTCAGTACTGACAATGGCTGGTGTAGAGGCAGCCGGTGCTGCCGTTGATACCTCGGTGCTAATGGTGGAGCTAAAGCTTACCCCAGTTGTAAAAGGCACCTGCGGATTCTCGAGAAATGCAGCCATCTAGATGGGAATGCGCTGGGGACATTGCCGCGCGTGGGCCCTCAAGGGTTCCAGCCGGATATTCAAGTCTGTAGGCGTGTCCGTTGCAAGTGTTAGACAGAGGTCCAACACGCATTCTTCACTGCAAAACAGGCATCAAAGAACAGGTAAGATGCAGCTGGTCTAAACTATAGGAACCAAGAGGCGCTTAGTTCCCTTAGGCGAGGTGTGCCCAGATGTTGTACCATGCGTTCAAGGTATTTCCGCTCCAGGAGCGCTTTTGCCATCTCGTTGGTAATTGGGCCGTCCATTGCGTAGTAGGTAGATGACAATCAGGACTCCCGCTATTGATAGCAGGATAAGAGGTAGACCTCCGAAAATGGTTCCAAATCCGGAGTGTATAAAGTTCGGGATAACTCTGAGGATTGTCTGAAAGGTGCTAAGAAGTCCTGACCCTATGGTCTTAAATAGGTGTACAATACCACTCATATCAGACATATTAAAGGTACGACCCACCATTTCTGCGATATGAATGGGGCAGTTTGTACGTATAAGTGCCTGTATCTCACTCGAGGTCCTTGCGATTTGAAGTTCAAAGGTCTCTCGAGCGGAGGTTAAGGGTACGGTCTGCTGTAAAAGCATGGCTTTCAGTCTGCTTAAAGTATCAATTTGTATAAAGGAAACATTCAACGAAGGCCATAACAGCGCCTCCCTCACTGTACTTGTTGGGGGAAGCAATACTTGCATACAGCAAGTAACCCTGGAGTTCACAGTGACCAGATAAGCAATGCCCGGAAGCATAACCTGACCCCAGATTGCAGTGAGCAGAGTCCAGCAAGTGGTAAGGAGGCAGACTAGTGCTGTCTCTTCCCTCCTCCAAAAAGTTTTTAAAAAAACGATTTTCCCTTTCTGTGATTACTGTCTTTGCCTGTGGTTGTTACAGTTTAAAAATGTAGTTTTAACCTGCCTGTGATTGTATATTTTATCACCTGTTTTGTGTGTTAAACATGTGGTTTTCCTGCCCATGATTGCTTCCATTTAACGTGTTGAATTGTGGGATTTGCAGTCCAAACTCTGTAGTTTGTCGCTCTCATTCCTGGTGACTATTCAGTTTTCCCTCCAAATTTCTCCTTTGCTCTGTGCTAAGACCTGTATGTTAAACAGTGCACCCCCAGCCACCATTTTGTGTTATCAAGCCAGTGAAACCAGCCCCCCCTGCCTCCCCCTCCAGCAACAGGGATTTTCTACATCAGAGGGTGCTTCTGTGAGCTGTTTAAACTGTGTTTAATAGGGACTGTGCACTTCGTTTTTGGCCAGGAGAGGGAGTAAAGTTGTATTCAAACAGTATTGTTAGATTTCAAGTTTGTGAGGCCTTTACCTGCAGAAATCCAAAGTGTGGATTGAGCCTGTCTGTCTCCTAGGAGATTCTGGACAGGAGAAGCAGCCTCACCCCCACCCCCAGGCCAGCAGGCCTAGGACTGGGGATTGGCTATTCAGCTCCCAGGCAACTCTGAGCCCTCCCCTCACACCTGCCCAGGTCCCTTAAGGCTTTGCTGGGTGCACCCCAAATCATTCTCCTCCATCTTGTGAGTTGCAGCCTACCTGTGCCCCAGATTGCAGTGAGCAGAGTCCAGCAAGTGGTAAGGAGGCAGACTAGTGCTGTCTCTTCCCTCCTCCAAAAAGTTTTTAAAAAACGATTTTCCCTTTCTGTGATTACTGTCTTTGCCTGTGGTTGTTACAGTTTAAAAATGTAGTTTTAACCTGCCTGTGATTGTATATTTTATCACCTGTTTTGTGTGTTAAACTTGTGGTTTTCCTGCCCATGATTGCTTCCATTTAACGTGTTGAATTGTGGGATTTGCAGTCCAAACTCTGTAGTTTGTCGCTCTCATTCCTGGTGACTATTCAGTTTTCCCTCCAAATTTCTCCTTTGCTCTGTGCTAAGACCTGTATGTTAAACAGTGCACCCCCAGCCACCATTTTGTGTTATCAAGCCAGTGAAACCAGCCCCCCTGCCTCCCCCTCCAGCAACAGGGATTTTCTACATCAGAGGGTGCTTCTGTGAGCTGTTTAAACTGTGTTTAATAGGGACTGTGCACTTCGTTTTTTGGCCAGGAGAGGGAGTAAAGTTGTATTCAAACAGTATTGTTAGATTTCAAGTTTGTGAGGCCTTTACCTGCAGAAATCCAAAGTGTGGATTGAGCCTGTCTGTCTCCTAGGAGATTCTGGACAGGAGAAGCAGCCCTCACCCCCACCCCCAGGCCAGCAGGCCTAGGACTGGGGATTGGCTATTCAGCTCCCAGGCAACTCTGAGCCCTCCCTCACACCTGCCCAGGTCCCTTAAGGCTTTGCTGGGTGCACCCCAAATCATTCTCCTCCATCTTGTGAGTTGCAGCCTACCTGTGCCCCAGATTGCAGTGAGCAGAGTCCAGCAAGTGGTAAGGAGGCAGACTAGTGCTGTCTCTTCCCTCCTCCAAAAAGTTTTTAAAAAACGATTTTCCCTTTCTGTGATTACTGTCTTTGCCTGTGGTTGTTACAGTTTAAAAATGTAGTTTTAACCTGCCTGTGATTGTATATTTTATCACCTGTTTTGTGTGTTAAACTTGTGGTTTTCCTGCCCATGATTGCTTCCATTTAACGTGTTGAATTGTGGGATTTGCAGTCCAAACTCTGTAGTTTGTCGCTCTCATTCCTGGTGACTATTCAGTTTTCCCTCCAAATTTCTCCTTTGCTCTGTGCTAAGACCTGTATGTTAAACAGTGCACCCCCAGCCACCATTTTGTGTTATCAAGCCAGTGAAACCAGCCCCCCCTGCCTCCCCCTCCAGCAACAGGGATTTTCTACATCAGAGGGTGCTTCTGTGAGCTGTTTAAACTGTGTTTAATAGGGACTGTGCACTTCGTTTTTTGGCCAGGAGAGGGAGTAAAGTTGTATTCAAACAGTATTGTTAGATTTCAAGTTTGTGAGGCCTTTACCTGCAGAAATCCAAAGTGTGGATTGAGCCTGTCTGTCTCCTAGGAGATTCTGGACAGGAGAAGCAGCCTCCCACCCCCACCCCCAGGCCAGCAGGCCTAGGACTGGGGATTGGCTATTCAGCTCCCAGGCAACTCTGAGCCCTCCCTCACACCTGCCCAGGTCCCTTAAGGCTTTGCTGGGTGCACCCCAAATCATTCTCCTCCATCTTGTGAGTTGCAGCCTACCTGTGCCCCAGATTGCAGTGAGCAGAGTCCAGCAAGTGGTAAGGAGGCAGACTAGTGCTGTCTCTTCCCTCCTCCAAAAAGTTTTTAAAAAACGATTTTCCCTTTCTGTGATTACTGTCTTTGCCTGTGGTTGTTACAGTTTAAAAATGTAGTTTTAACCTGCCTGTGATTGTATATTTTATCACCTGTTTTGTGTGTTAAACTAGTGGTTTTCCTGCCCATGATTGCTTCCATTTAACGTGTTGAATTGTGGGATTTGCAGTCCAAACTCTGTAGTTTGTCGCTCTCATTCCTGGTGACTATTCAGTTTTCCCTCCAAATTTCTCCTTTGCTCTGTGCTAAGACCTGTATGTTAAACAGTGCACCCCCAGCCACCATTTTGTGTTATCAAGCCAGTGAAACCAGCCCCCCCTGCCTCCCCTCCAGCAACAGGGATTTTCTACATCAGAGGGTGCTTCTGTGAGCTGTTTAAACTGTGTTTAATAGGGACTGTGCACTTCGTTTTTGGCCAGGAGAGGGAGTAAAGTTGTATTCAAACAGTATTGTTAGATTTCAAGTTTGTGAGGCCTTTACCTGCAGAAATCCAAAGTGTGGATTGAGCCTGTCTGTCTCCTAGGAGATTCTGGACAGGAGAAGCAGCTTCCAACTCCCTGGGCAGCAAACCTTGTCTGAGGTTGCTGGGACCTTATATAGTCTGCTAGTGGCTGCTACATGTATACACTGATTGGTGGTTGTATCTGATGTTTCTATTGGTTTGAGTTAGTGTCCTCATTGGTTGGGTATTTGAGGGTTCTGATTGGTTTCTGGATCTGTGATTCAATCAATGTAGGGTTGGGACTAGGGCTAGGGTTATGATTTCTATTGGAAGCAGGGACTAGGGCTTCCTGTTTTATTGGTTGTTGGGACTAAGGTGGAACTAGGACTAGGGTTAGGCCTTTAATTGGAAGTAGCGATTAGGGCTTCTGGTGTTATTGGTTGCTGGACTAGGTGTGGGACTAAGAGTAGGGTTAGGCTTTCTATTGGAAGTAGTGACTAGGGCTTCCCGTCCCATTGGTTGCTTAGACTAGGGTTGGGACTACTGGTAGGGCTAGGGCCTCTATTGGACATAGAGATCAGGGTTTTTTGAACTGATTGGATGCTTGGAGTAGGGCTAAGATTGGCTGTAAGGTCCTGATCTCCTATTGGTTCTAGCTTTTAGGGCTAGTGTTGTGATTGGATAGTATTAGGGCTAGGGTTCCCATTGGCTGACGGGGTCACCTGATTACTAGGGGTATCAAAGGCCAGGGTTAGGGCGTCTCAGCCCGGGCATCGAGGCTAAGGGCAGAGAGGACAAGGGTGAGTGCCTGTTTGAGCCTGTTCGAGACGGGCCAGGGCCAGGAATGCTGCCCATCTTCCCATTAATTAATGTGTCTATTACTTTTCTCCTGAAAAAGCATATCTAATGCACTACCCTATTTCACATCCGCTACCTCTATCAATATTTTTAATCTGCATATACTTACCTCCTTTATGCATCTATATACTCTCAATGTACTTATGGATCTATATATTTATCACTTTCTTCTAATTTAGCATTTCCAATGCACTACCCTATTTCTCAGCCTATACTTCCCTCAATATATCTTCTAGCCCAACTTTTGACTCATCTCAAACTTCTTTCTACTACTTTTTCCAATTCACTACCCTATCTCACCCTATACATCTATCACTATATCCTCTACACCCACTCTCTCATTTATCGCAAACGCCATACCACTACTATGTTCCCCAAAATAACCCTTTCTTGACTCTCTCCTACTCTACCCCTCCTTGTATCTTCTGACACCTCCTTTACTGTACCAATGCCCAAGACAAACCTTTCTAAACTCTTCCCTCTGACTCTTCCCCTCCAAAAACCCTTTTTACTCATCAAAAAGCCTCCTCCTACTGCTATGACCTACAAAAAGAAATCCTTCACTCTTCTATCCCACAACTATCCTTTTCAATCAAAATAACAGACTAGCATGTTCACTTCACTAATTCCATATTCCACTATACTAATTCACCACTAATCCTTTATGGGTTCCAGAGTAGCGTGCTACTCGCCAACAAAGCGCTTCAACACCCACCAGGGGTAACAGGCGCTATATGAATGCAAACCTTTCTTTCCCTTCTATCCCTCCACTATCCTTCTCACTCCAAATAACTGACTAATATCCACCACTCAAATTACTTTCATATTTCACCATACTAATTCACCACTAATCCTTTATGGGTTTCCGGAGTAGCGTGCTACTCGCCCAAAAAAAAAAAGCAATTCAACACCCCATCAGGGGTTAGAAGCGCTATATATATGCAAACCTTTTTTCCCTCTTCTATCCCTCCGCTATCCTTCTGAATCCAAATAACTGACTAACATATCCACCACTTAAAATTTACTTGCATGTTTCACTATACTAATTCAACACTAATCCTCTATGGGTCCCGGAGTAGCGTGCTACTCGCCGAAAAAGCGCTTCGACGCCCCGTCAGGGGTAGTAAGCACTATACAAATGCAATTACAATACAATACAATACAATACCACCGCAACTTTGATCGTTCAGCATCAAGTAACTCCCATTTGAGAGCAGCTCGAATACCGGCTTAATCACGGCAGCTGGAGTCCCTTTCATGTGGCAGGACAGGTTTGCTACCGAATCATTACATGCTCCGTGCAATGTAATGTCCCGACACATGAGAGAACCGCTCAAAGCGTTCTTGCAGTTAGTACTACTTAGAAACACTTCTCGATCCCCACTCCGGCATCGAAATCTATACGGTAAATCCCAGGATTCCCTAATGTACTCCTTACCCATCTTTTCATATTTGCCCGCCTGCCGTTGTTCAAGGCAATATTGAAACTGAAAAGTAGTGACCGGTAGAGTTATGTGGCCATGGATCAGCCATTCAGTAGACGGCGCTTCCGCCACTGTACATGATAGTCGGTCCAGTTTTTCAATACGCAACATTGTATATTTAGCTCCCCTTTGTGCCATTTCAACCTGTTTATCTGTTAGATTGTATTCAGCAAAAAGAGACGTACTGTTTATAAAACGCTAAGGTACAAAGCCTGCGTGCAAAGATTGCAGCATCCAGCTCAATAACATGATAGAACGAAATTGAGATTGCCCGTGTTGTAGTATGGCCTTATCTTGTTCTAGGATGTCTATCGCAGAAGATACAATGTTGCCCAAAGAATATATTCTGGAGGACAAAGTTGTTAACCCATTGTCTACCACAGCCAATGATTTTTCTAAGTTAATACGGTCTATTTCCCGTATTCTCTCTGCTGCCTCTTGTTGTGATATTTTCCACTCTTCATTATAGGCAGCATAGATGCCAGCATATATGAAACGTTTCTGACGTTGTTTCCTGGGACCTTGTAAAAAATCCCTAAGATCCATGTCTTGTGAGAGTAAGGCTAAGTGTTGTTTCACTTCTGTTAGTGTTGAGGTTTCTAGCCAATCAAGGCACAACTTAGAAACACTGCAGGATGTCACTACCCCTGGATGTTCTCTTTGTACATAACGTGGGTCTGGCCTGTGGCTACTGTACCCTTCGGTAATACCCAAGAATTGTTTATGACATATGTTTGTGTCTAAGGGCCAAACCACCCATTTTCCCCAATTTGGGTCTGATCTATTGTACTTTAGAATGTCATCTACTGTTGCCCCTTCCTCTGAAGTCAAATTTTGCCACCCTCCTATCTGTGATGGTGTTGGAAATCGAGGTGTGTTCAGGTCCTTTACCTTGGCTAATCCAAGACAAGATGTCTGTTGCACAGTTTCGTTCAGAAATATCATCTGCTGTGGAATGAGACATGCTCTCAATAGCGCTTCTGTTCCCTGGACTTGCCAGTCCCTAGAACCCCAGACTGATTTTAAATCTATTGTGTCCTTCCATAGGTCAAAACCCTGCTCAGACAGTTGGGCAATAAAGGAAGAAGAGTAAATCTGTTTGGTATTTGTCAACATAATTTTCAGTGCTGATGTTGGTATAACCTTATAATAGTATGAGGTTGGGTCAGTGGTGTTAAAACCTGAAAATATGGAAATTTCTGTGCAAATGTCTGCGAACTACCCTTTAGTGGTGTAGGGCAATGTTCCCACTGAAGGTACTCAAACACATTTCTAGGCAAAATAGATTTGTGCAGGAAATGATGACCATAATGTTGGTAACAGTACAAAGTGTCATAGTCTGAATTACTTTCTAACATTTCAGTGTTCGGAAATGCAGCAGTTTTTTCTAAATCAGACAACATGTTATTAACAGTTTCGGTGTCCCAATCATCAGAAAATGTACTTGAGGTAATGATATCACTTAATGAAATTTTAAATAAATGAGGAATTTTTAAAAGTTCAGTCGGACCGAATATTTCGAAATCAACCTTGTCCCAAACTATACCATACGGTATAGGAACCGCTGTGATGTTCACTGATGACAAGTCTCTCTGTTCACGATGAGGTGATCGATGTGGTTTTAAAATCAAAGTAACTTTCGGGGCTGTAGAGCTCTGTTGAAGATATCGTCCATTAATAAGAATGCTAAAAGTTATCACTAAGCCTAGCCATAAGAGAAAAAATAGAATCTCAGTGATTACCCAAAGTTCAATCGAAGGCGATACCAGGTAAGTCTTTTTAAGAAAGTTCAGAAAGTCTTTAGCTTGCTGTTTATGTGATTTTTGGGCTGGCGTCGTTTCCGGTTCACTTGGATCTAAAGAAAACGTATCAAAATTAATGAAGTAGCCAGAAGCAGTTCGATCAATTGTAGGAATTGCTTCGGGATTTGTTGAAATCGCATTTTGCTCTCGTCGAGGCATGTTGACGTAGACATCTGCATTTGGTCTGATTGCAACTTGAGTGTAGTTTTGAGTTTCATTTTGTAGATGAACTTAGGGTTCAAGGGGAATGAGTTCCATAGCATTGTTGCTTAGTCCTTCATTCCGTACAGGAGGCTCTTCAAACGTGATGAGTCTTTCTGTTTGAACTTCTTGGATTGTAGCGAGAGGAGGGCGTCTGCTACTGTGGAGTCCATGAGGCCTACTGTTCAGTATCGGCCACATAGTGTGGTTTGATTAAGTCGATTGAGACAAATCTTTTCTCCTTTTTCCCGGCAAGAGGCGGTAAAAGAAAAGTTTGTGTTCCTTGAATTGCTAGGACAGGTATAGGCTTCCTGTATGATGGTCCAAATTCGTTTTTGTCCGCTATTTTCTCTCTGATCAGATCCCCTATTTTTGGGATCCAGACAGGTCTTGCCGTGTTTGCCTTGACTTCCTCAGTGGCGGTCTGTTTCTGGACAACGTTGCTTTGTTGTGTCCTGGATTCATTTAGATCCTGTAAACCAGCCAAACGATCATCAATATCAAATGGTTTCTCATCCGCCACTGTGCCTTCATATTCAAGATCAGGTACCCACATTCTTGTCCCAAATAGGACCTCATATGGAGTGACACCCCCTAGAGAATTTCTTGGCTGGTTGTTTAGTGCTCTTTGTACCCCATAAAGGTGACTGACCCAACTATCGCCCTTGCCTAATACCCTAGCTGTTAAAGATTGCTTTAAGTCCCGGTTTTTCCTCTCCACAGCCGAATTTCCCTCAGGATGGTATGGAGAGGAGTACCACAGTGCAAAGCCCATACTTTTCATGGCCTCTTTGTAAGCCTGAGAGCTAAACGCCGGGCCACGGTCAGAATGTAACGTGCCAACTGCGTATGTCCCGATAAAGGCTCGCAAATCTTTTATAACAGTTCGAGCGTCAGCCGAGCACTGAGGCCAAACCCAGAGGAATCTTGAGCAGGAATCCACTGCAACCATGATATACTTGTAAGCCCCATCAGATTATAAGGGGCTGCAGTGGTCCAGATACACGCATGCAAGAGGTTTGTCAGATATAAGTAATGGTGTCTGCGCCGGGCGTGTTCTGGTGGAGCCTTTCATCTGCTGGCAGATGTCGCATTTCAAGACATAGTCTTTAGTTTGCTTGGTTAGACCGGGCCACCAATAGCGCTGTTTCAACAATGAAATAGTCTCTGTAACGCCTGTATGTGCAGAGCCCAAACCCTCGTGTGCTGCTAGTATTAAACCTTGCCTAGATTAGATTAGATTAAAATACTTATAAAGCGCATGGCTGCCTCGGCAAAGAGGCGTCCCAGCGCTGAAGCCAGACTAAGCAGGAGTCAAGTCAAAGGGAAATATATCTGGGAAAGAACAAGGGACAGGACAGAGGGACTTAGACCTGGGAAAAGAGCTAAGTCTTCACAAGGTGTCTGAAAGCCTGATGGTCAGGGTTGCTGCGGATGTATAGAGGGAGAGCGTTCCAGAGAGTGGGGGCCAGGCGTCTAAAGGAGCGGCCACCCGATCTAGCTCTACGTATGTGAGGGATACATGCAATATTCTGGTTCGCCGAACGTAGGGCACGCGAGGGGGTGTACAGAGTGCAGAGGTCGCCTAGGATATCTGGGGCACTTCCTGTCAGTATCTTATGCGTGATGCAGAGCGTCTTGAAGCAAACACGCTGTTCGAGGGGCAGCCAGTGCAGGTGGCGGAGAAGATTAGAAGCATGACTGAATTTAGGAAGGGCAAAAATAGCACGAGCTGCCGCGTTCTGGAACCGCTGCAATTTATTAAGCACGGATTTATTAGAGCCGAGAAGAAGCACATTGCAGTAGTCCAGACGAGCCAGAATAGAAGCTTGGATAATCAGTTGGCGTGTTTGGGCATCAAAGAGACCCAAAATCGGTCGGAGGCCGCGCAATAGTCCAAAGCATTTCCCGGCCACTGATTTGGCATGTGTTTCAAAGTTGAGGTTATTATCAACTATGAAGCCTAGATTTTTCACCGCAGGTTTGGGATCAGGGGGATCACCAAGTGCCCGGGGCCACCATTCCTTCGTCCAGAGATGAGACTCTTTGCCAACCAGGAGAATCTCTGATTTGGTAGAGTTCAATTGCAGAAAGTTAGCCGTCATCCATTCTGCAATTGCAGAGATGTCTTCTTTAAATTTTATTTTGTCTCGCTTGGGATCATTGGACAGGGCAATCAAAGTTGGGTGTCGTCGGCGTATGACACCAGGGAGATTCCTCGTACTTTGGCCAGCCGTGCCAAAGGGCTCATATATATATTAAAGAGTGTAGGGCTCAATGCAGAGCCCTGAGGAACCCCACAGTGAAGAGAGTGTACATGGGAAGAGAAAGGGGGAGAGGTCACTTGAAAGGTTCGGTCGGCCAGGAAGGAGGAGAACCACGCTAGAGCTTTATTCCCAATTTCTATCTCCTTCAAACGTAGGAGCAGGATTTCATGGGACACCGTGTCAAATGCCACGCTTAGATCCAGCAGCACCAGCGCTGATGAGCTGCCGGCATCCAGCACGGATTTGAGTTGTTCTACCACAGCCAGTAAAGCTGACTCGGTGCTGTATCTTGGTCGGAACCCATTCTGTGAACTATCAAGTATATGATTAGATTCTAGAAACTGTGTTAGAGTAGAATTCACATGTGCTTCTAGAATTTTAGAGAGGAAAGGAAGCAAAGAAATCGGGCGGTAGTTCTCTGGTTTGGACGTGTCGAGTGTTGGTTTCTTAAGTAGAGGGACCACTTTTGCATGCTTCCATGATTTAGGCACCATCGCAGTAAAGAGGATAGATTGAGTAACTCCAGACACTCAGGAAGAAGACCTTGTTGAATTTTCCTGAAAGCGCCTGGTTTGAGAGGATCGTCTGGAGATCCAGATTTGATTTTGACCACTAATCTCTCTAATTCCTTCAGGAAATAGAGGGAAGAGATGCAAGGAGGACAGTCTCAGAGCCAATATAAACATTCTTCCACGCAAACACTGGAGGGTATACCATGATCGAACTTTTGGTAGATATCTTCGACCTTCTTCAAAAGAAGGTTGCCAGCTCCTCACAGTGTTTGTTGGAGGAAATAATATTGCCCGATTCCACTGGAGAGGGGATTAAATCTGTCAGTAGAGAGAATATAGTTTTGCTGCGGTTGGTGCTTGTATTAATCAGGCTGGAGTAATGAGCTGCTCTGGTTATGCGCACCAGTTTATGATAGGATTTAATGGCCGCTCTATATAGTGCTTTGGCCTGGGGGTCATATGATCTCCTCCAGGATCTTTCTAAGATCTTGCAGTTCTTCTTAGCAAGGGTTAGATCTTCATTGAACCAGGCATTGGCCCGAGTGCTTTTAGAATGGGTAAGTTTAAGGGGAATGCATGTATCTAAGGCTTGAGTAATCCACCTTTGGAAGATCGCGTTAGCCTCTTCCATATTTGCAACTTTTACCATGGGCTTTGCACTCAGGGCTGTGAGGAAGTCTACTTGGTTCAGTTTATGCCAGGGCCGTATTAATGAGGGATGTTGATTAGGCTAGGGCTTATGGCCAGCTATCGTTAGCCGCATCATGATGAGGAAATTATCAGTCCAGATCATAGGGAGTGGTGACAGAACTTCCAGTGACTCTAGATTAGAAAAAATAGGGTCAAGGAGATGTCCCGCTCTGTGCGTAGCACTGGGGGTCTGTTGAATCAACTGACAGGCTGCCAGATCCCCCAGAAAGCCAACAATCTCCGATGATTCTTGTAGCTCTAGATGGAGGTTCAGATCGCCTATGATGTTAAAATTGGCAGTCTGAAGAGCCAGTGCTATGACAGTGTTTATCAGGGCTTCTCTAAAGGTTTTTGATGGACCAGGGGGTCGATAAATAAGAAGGCCGGAGAAAGTAAAGTTAGCACTCAGAGAGATTTTAAAAAGTGCACTCTCACATTCAGGAAGATCTAAGGGGGACAGGCTGCAGGAATGAACTGATTTGTAAATAATCGCAATGCGCCCCTCTTCCTCCAGATCTGTTTATGCTGCGTATAGCATAACCTGTAGGAAGAGCGAGTGCTGGTATGGCCACAGAGGATTCACATAGCCAAGTTTCCGTAAGGAAAAGGATCTCAGGTGAGCGTTCCTGTAGGAGATCGAACACCTCAGCATGATGTTTAGGCAGTGAGCGGCAATTAATGCTCAGAAGAGTGTGTGTCACCATCCCAGAACCAGAGAGTGTAGCGTCCATCAGGGGGAGCCCTCTGAATTCACAGTGTTCACAAAGAGAAGGACAGTTTTCTGGGTCCCAGCTATGATTCCTGCAGGAGCCTTCTTTATATAGGGCCCGTAGTTCTTCGCCGGTGTAGCTACCTAATTGGGCTTTGGAAGGAGCAGGGTCTCTGGCTCCTTGCCTATGACACATATTTGGTATAACTCTGTCCCCCACTCCAGGAATCTGAGCAAATGGAATGTTGTTTGCATCTAACTTGTAGGAGTACTTGAGTGGAAATTTCTTTGGTACTGCACCGCTGTTCTTGCTTAAGGCAATCACAGCCACCATAATCTCACCGTCTATCCTCGTTTTTGAACGAGTGATTGCAGCTACGGAAGCCGTTCGCACAGCCCCCTTTGCGGCTTCATCAGCCAATGAATTCCCTTCAAGGTGAACGCCATCACTTTGATGACTCAGTGTGTGTATCACGTGAGCCCTTGGTAGGTCGTTTTTCAACTCCACTACCTGTTCCCATAGCATTTATGCTTAATTGTGCCACCTTTTGCGTTCTTAAACCCGTTTAGTTCCCAATGATGTAGATACTCATTGTATGACTGCACACAGTAAAAGGAATCACACACAATTAGTGTGGGGAATTCGTGA
Organism: Calotriton arnoldi; assembly: GCA_963921515.1. NCBI lineage: Eukaryota > Metazoa > Chordata > Amphibia > Caudata > Salamandridae > Calotriton > Calotriton arnoldi. The sequence goes on from CAWUFW010000119.1 coordinate 265,077, forward strand.
TCCATAGTTACAAGTGCCAGTATCAGTGCTTTTAACTCTGCCAATTGAGCCGTGCAGTCTCCTAGAGATTGCGTTTTGGTGAAACTTGGATGGAACTTCCCATCCCGCATGCGACCTTTAACGATTGCACATGCTGCGCTATATTGTTGCTTACTCCCTACGGCCGGTTGAACAGATCCGTCAGTGTAAATAATATATTCATACTGATCGAGAGGCAATATTTCATTTGGTAGAGGATATTCTTGTTCGTATTGCAGAAATGCTTGCGTTTTTAGACTTGGGTCAAATCTGTATTCAGCGTTCGTTGCAGTAAGAGAATTAGCCCATTGTATCCATCTCGGATGCAAAGCTTTTGCATTTCAAATGCTAGCCTTTGTAACAGCTTCTAAAGCTAGTACTGGGGTTACGACAATTATGCGTTTCCCCTGAGCCAGTGCTCTTTCTCTTGCTACAGCGGTCTGAACTGCTGTCAGGATTTTTTCCGTTGAAGTGAAACGCATTTCTGCGTTTGTGTACAGGTGTGATTTGTATGCGATTGGTACGGTTTCTCCTTCATTGAAGGTTAAGTAAGTGTACCCGCATTGACCCGCTATTACACGGATCACCAAGTTGCATATGTTTACGCGTGTCTGTAAGTGTTTGGAAGCAATCATGTCTTCTTGTAATGAACGTAGGATATTTGAATGTTCCTGTGTCCAATGTTTGACTTATTAAGTCGTAGAAAGGTTTTACTTTTTCTGCGTAATCTAAAATGTATGTTCTGATGAAATGTAGGAATCCCCGTATTGATTGTAGATTTTTTTATGATTTTGGAGGCTGGAGCAGTGCACACTTTTCTAAAAAGTTAGCTGCCAGGCTTTCCCTTCACTTGAAAGCTCGTATCCTAAAAATAGGACATTGAGGTGGGCTATTTTTGATTTTTTTAAATTAAATTTCTAGCCCGCCGAGGCGAATCCCATAATAATGGTGCTCACCCTGGTCAAGTGCTTTTTTAAGTCATCGTCCGTCAGATAAATATCATCCACATAGGACAATGCTTCCTCATCAAAATTTTGGAGTAACTCTGTTACTCTTGCTGAGAATACCCCTGGGCTGTTCTTATACCCCTGGGGGAGGCGACAAAATTGCCGCTGGAACTCCAACGCTGAGAATGCGGTCAAATACCTGCTTTCAGGCGCTATATTTTGGCAGAAAAATCCATTTGAGATATCTCATGTAGTTTTGCATTTTTTCCGCACAATGTTATTCATCAATGCGGCACTGTGTGCATTTTGGACAGCGAATGTCTTTGTGCATGAGTTTAAATGTCTGTAATCTAAAACTAGACGATATGTGTTGTCCGGTTTCGATACTGGAAACAAAGGATTGTTCATTGGTGAGGTGCATGTTTCAATCACCCCTTGGTTTTCAAGTTGATCTAAGATCTCCTGACTTGTTTTTTAGCTTCTTGCTTTATTGGGTATTGCCTCTGAGCATTTGGTGAAACTTTTTTTTTTTTATATATCTCTTTATTGGCATTTTACAAACATACACTTTTCAACCTACACAGTCATGCATATTAGATCCACTGACCATTAGATTTGCATGATTCAGCTTGAGATTAATCACAGTATATCTCCGTTTACAACCAAACATGACAATACAGGCTTTAGGCATTACGTGTCTTATCAATGTTCTCAGTACCGTGATCCTTAGACACTCTAGGGAGTTACTCATATCCAATATACAGAGATATATCCTGGAACATCAGAACCATCAAAAATCAATTAGAAAACTGGGAGAAAGAAAGGAGTATTGAAAGAGAGAGGAAGGTAAGACAGAGAGATATAAAGAATAGGAGGAGGGTGGCATTCCCACATTTCCCAAATTTCAGCAATCTTGGGCTAAGAAAACAGGGGAGCCTCTGAATCCCAGGGCAGCGCATGTCTCGAGTATCATTCTGAAGGAGGGCGAGGTTATCTATGCTGAAGAATATGGTGGAACAGTGGGAGCCTGCATATTAAGCTCTGTGAAGGAAAGGGTCAGGAGGCGTCTCTGTTGTTTCCCCATAGGCCAACCGCATCCAGGGGGTATACAGCTTCCTCAAATAGGCGTAAAGCCCGGAGTGTCGGGGGCTGGAAGCTGGCATTCTCTAGTTTGCAAAGGTGATCTATCAGTGGTTGCCAAAGCTTGGTGAACTTAGTGTCTCGGTGTTGTAAACGCGCTGTGAGCAACTCCATAGCCATGATATGCCACAGGCGGGTAAACCAAACAGTTACCGGAGGCGCTTCGGCCTTTTTCCAGTAGAGGGCTATAATTTGCATGGCAGCGCCAAGCATGAGGAGGCTTATGTGCTATTCCCTGCGGGTCATGGCCAGCAGGTTTACTGACCGGAAGCCTAGAATGACTGTAGTTGGGTTTTCGGGCAGCGGGAAGCCGATTACCCTCTTAATATGACTGAGGATCTCCTTCCAGTAAGTGGTCAAGAGCGGGCAAGTCCACCAAATGTGGAGAAAGTCCCCGGGGGCGTTCAAACAACACCAACAAAGGGGTGAAGGGGTAGGAAACATTTTGTATAGCCTATGTGGGGTGCAGTACCACTGCATCATGACCTTGTATGCAGTTTCCCGCTGAGAGATGCTATGAAAGACCTTCGGAATGTCGCACCACAAATGATCCCATTGTATCGGTGTGATGTCAGTGGATGTGTCAGACTGCCACTTAGACTGATACGCATGTGGAGTGACCCTTGGGGAGCGTTGGAGGACTTGGTATGTGTGGGAAATTAGGCCCCTGGAGTTGTCGAAAGAGCGTACCAATCGTTCAAAGGGAGTGAAGGGACGGGTAGCCGCCTGAACCCAATGTCGGAGTTGGAGGTACTGCAACCTAGCCCCATCCGAAAGTTGAAAGTCCCATTTACATTGGTCAAAAGATTTAAAAGAATCCCCAGTGAAGAGGTCCCGAAGTGTTCAACAGCCCCCCTCTGTCCAGTCCGAGAAGGAATGTGGGAGTAAAGCAGGTGGGAAATGTGTGTTGCATGCGATTGGAGTGTGAGTAGATGGGAAGGAGGTGAGACCCCTGGGCAGTGCCAGCTTGTCCCAGATATCGAGCACCGTCTTTGTGGGTATGGCCAAGTAAGCACTGCGTGAGCGAGCCTCCCGGGGGAGCCAGGCAAGATCCCATATGGGTCTACAAGTCACCGCCCTGTCCATATGGAACCAAACTTTCTCACTTTCCCATGCCATCCATTCTGAAATGAAATGAAGGTGAGAAGCCTAGGAGTATTCCAACAGATTGGGATAAGCCAGACCCCCCCTGTCTCGTGGTAGCATGAGGATTTTATTGGAGAAGCGAGGTCGGCGACCCCCCCAAATGAACGTGATGAGCTTGCGTTGAAGGCTAAGGATCTGGTGCTGCGGGAAAGGCGTAGGGAGAGTCTCAAACAGGTATAATATTTTTGGGAGCACCGACATTTTCACTGTGTTCAGGCGTCCCAGCCAAGAAAGAGGGAGAGACTTCCACTTTCTCAGATCCTCCATAACGGCCTTTTTGCAGTCCTGCCAGTTGGCTTGTGACCATGTGGCGAGAGTGGGGGTCAAATTGAGTCCCAGATATCTAATGGAGTGTGAGGCCCATTGATAGGGGGCAAGAGATTAGAGCACAGGGATCTCCGCCTCAGGAATTGTGAGATTCAGGGCCCAAGATTTAGAATGATTGATTTTGAGGCCCGAGGCCAGCTCGAACGTTTGGAGTAGGCCATGAAGGGCGGGCAAGGAGGTGTGCGGTTGAGAGAGTGAGAGAAGGAGATCGTCCGCAAACAAGGCTATCTTATGGTCCAACCCCCCGAGGGGAATACCATGGATATCAGGGGACTGACGTATCATATTAGCAATGGGTTCTACAACAAGGGCGAATAAAAGAGGGGAGAGAGGACACCCCTGACGGGTGCCTCTATGAACGATATGGATTTCGTGAGTTGGCCGTTGACCCATACCTGAGCCAAGGGAGAGAGGTAAGGAGCCATAATCCTGGCGATCATGTGAGGGCCCAGCCCTATTTTGTTCAGGACAGCCCGGAGGAAGACCCAATCTACTCGATCAAATGCCTTTTCAGCATCGAGTGATAGCAAGCATGCGGGTATCTTCCAGTGATGAGCCTTTCCTACTAAGTGCGCAATGCGTCTCACATTGTCCGCTCCCTGTCGATGGCGGATAAAGCTGACATGGTCAGGTTCAATGAGTCCGGGTAAATGCGGGTCGAGTCGCTTAGCTAATATTTTAGTATAGATTTTAAGATCTGTGTTTAAAAGCGCAATAGGGCGAAAAGAAGAGCATAACGTGGGATCCTTCTCTGGCTTGGGGAGCAGGGCGATCTCGGCCATTGCCATCGAGGCAGAGGGTCTGTCAGTGTCTGAAAACGAATTAAAAAGACGGGCTAGATATGCCTTGAGTTGAGGGAGAAATATGCGATAAAAAGAGACCGGAAGGCCGTCAGGACCCGGGGATTTCCCGAGGGGGAGGTCAGTCAAGGCGCCATTGATTTCCTCCTGTGTTAGCAGCTCCTCCAGAAGCTGTGCATGATGGCGGCCAATCGGAGACCAGGGATAATCTCCCAGTACGGCTTGTATCTGTTCAGGACTGGGTGGTTCCCGCGCATAGAGAGATGAATAATAGTCATGGAAGGCTTTCAATTTAGCAACTTCTGTGTTGGCCCAGGTGCCATCCTCCAGTTTTATTTTAGCGATGTGTGCCTTAGCGGCCCGCGTCCGGAGACGGCGGGCCAGGACCGTTCCCACCTTGTCCCCCCCGTCGTAATACCGTTGTTTCAGGGCCAGGAGGGCATGTTCTGCCTTGTTGGTCCTATGTGCCCGTAACTGGCCTCTAAGAATGGTTAAACATCTCTTGTGAATAACCGAGGGACGCTCCTGATCCAATCTCTCAAGCGCTTTTATATCTCGAGAGAGGTTGTCCTCAAAAAGGCGGGCCTCCCGAGCCCGGGCTATGGCAATGGACGTGATACGACCCCGAATTGTGGCCTTGAAGGCATACCAGACTACGGGGAAAGGAGTCTCAGGGAGATTGTTGGACGCAAAGTAAGACGTAATGGCGTCCCGGAGTTCCGCGACGTCCACGGGATCTCGAAGTATGTGGGGAGGAAATCGCCAATGGGGAATACGACGCGAATGAGAAGAGTGATCCTGCAAGAGAAGTTCTACATGGGCGTGATCAGAGTCAGAAATGTCCGACATGGACGCCGTGAGGGTTTCACTGATCAGAGAGTGGGAAACAAAGAGGTAATCGATGCACGAGTAAGAACAGTGGACATGGGAGTAGTAAGAATGGTCACGTGTCATGGGAGAATGGTAGCGCCAGATATCGATAAGGCCGAGATCTGTTAAACACCGCTTTAGGGTAGAGGACATGGCCCCTGCTCCATGAAACGAGCACTCGCTACGGTCCAGACCCGCATCCCAGACCAGGTTAAAGTCGCCCCCCAGGATGAGATGGGAATCATCTTGCGAGATCTGTTCTTGCAAAAGCTCCCTAAGGAAGAGGTCTTGGGCGTGGTTGGGGGCGTAGATGTTGCATAGTGTAAAAGCCTGTTGCCCGATCTTGACCACCAATTTAAGGAATCTACCATCCTTGCTACGGATCACCTTATGGCTCCCCTGCTGGATACCTGCCCTGCAAAGTATAGCCACCCCAGCCGATTTAGTGGATGCAGAGGCCCAGTATTGAAAGGGGGATCTAGGATGGGCCATGCGGGAGATATCGGCCCTCAACAAATGGGTCTCCTGCAGAAAGACAATGTCCGGGTTCTGCTGTAGTAAGTATCGCCATATTTGGTGACGCTTATTAGGGGAGTTCAGGCCTTTGACATTAAGGGAAAGGAGCTTCAAACAAGGAAGGGTGGACATGACAATGGTGGGTCACGCACAGACGCCGTCATAAGCAGGGAGAGCAGAGGGGGACGCAGCGCTTTCCAACCTCCCCCCTCATACAGCATAGAAATACTCAACAGGAAGCCATGCATCGTAGGTAAGATACGCCAAATCCAATGAGAGGCAGGGGGAACAGAGGTAACACCCAGCTACCCTCGCGCAGGGAACAACGCCCCCATGGTTGCGGGGCTCACTCTCCCTCCAAGCAAAGAGAGAAAAAGGACAAAGGAAGAGGCAGAAAAGCCAACGAAGAAATGTAAAATGTCCAAAGTAAACTCGGCCAACATGGCCAACGTGACCTATTCCAGTCCAGGAGCAAGCTAGGCTCAGTGGCACAAGCCATCCCAGATATGTCACTCTCCGAGGAATAGGAGGGGTAGCGTGTCTCGAGAGAGCTGTGTCGCCGTCAAGGGATTCACTCCGGGGCCACTGCCATGCTGTGTTCAGTGTGGAGGGCATACAGACCCGAGGAGTGGGAGGCCATGCCAGCCTCCGCAGGTGGCCAAGAAAAATGACATGGAGCAGAGCATGGTGTAAAAGTAGCTAGACGTTAGGGCTCCGTGGGTTGAGAGTGCGAGGGAGATTGCCCACTGTCCAGTGAACGGAGGTGTTGGATAATGTCTTGTTTAACCTGTGAGGAGGTACGGTCCTCTCGGTGAGACAGGCGTCGAGATCGAGACACCCTGGCCCATTGAGGTTTCGCAGGCTCGCGACTGAGAGAAGGTAGTCTTGAGGGGCTGGGTGGTGGAGTGGTTGGGAGGTGGAGCAGCTGTGCAGCTTCTTGGAAGGATCGCAGCACCCGGTGCTTAGATTCCCATTGGAAGATGAGCGCGAACGGATGGCCCCATTGATACCGAACGCCCAGCTCCCTTAGCTTGTCAGTGACGGGTTTGAAATCCCTGCGGCGGCGGAGCGTGGTGGGGGTGAGGTCCTTGAATATCTGGATGGCATCGCCCTTGTACTTGAGTTCAGATTTGGAGCGAACTGCCCTGAGGATGGCCTCTTTTTCCATGAATAAATGGACCCGGGTCAATATATCAGGGACAAGACCGGGGTGGCCAGGGGGGCCCGACACATGGTGTGCGGGGTCGAGTGCCGGAGGGGAGGCATCGTCATTCCCTTTAATGTCATGAAGCAGGTCCGCGACGAAGGCCATGATGTCCGATCCCTCAGCCCCCACGGGGACCCCGCCGCAGGTTGTTGCGGCAGCCCTGATTTTCCAAGTCCTCCTGTTTGATTTGGAGCTCAATGTGTTGCTCCTCCAGAAGGGCCATACGTTGCCAAAGTTGCTCTTGGTATTCTGTACGGGCGTCGACCGTCTTTTCCAAATCATCCACCCGACCGCCAATTTCCGCTACATCTCTCCTGAGCTCCCTGACGCAAGATTGTACCTCCGTGCGAAGGGAGCCAATTTCAGATTTGAGCTCCTGCATAAAGTTGGCCATGAAAGATTGAGTGACAGGTTCAGAGGACCCCCCGGCCAACGCCGCCATATCCACAGTGGAAGAGGGGCCCGGCTTGTTCCACAAGGCCGCCACAGGATTGTCTCTTAGGGGTGTTGCTGTGTCCTTCCCAGCCTTAGAGCGAGTCATGGCCCCCCAAGCTCGCGCGCACCATACAGGGGGTCAAGGCCCAGGGGCACCGCACGTGGCTGGATGGCTCCCCGAGCCGACCCTAGCAAACACCCCAAGAAGCCGAATTATGATGCCCAGGCCACAGGCAAGATATAGGGGGCCAGTCCTCCAGAGTCCGGGGCCCCCCAGGGTCTCCCCAAGCGCGGGAGAGCGTCGGCGCCACAGGCAGGTGCAGTGACTTTCTTCGTTACCCCAGGGCCAAAACTCGACCAGCGATGAAAGCAGGAGCTCGCCCACAGGGGCCCACCGGACTAGGCCACACGGGCCGGTCGTAGATCAAGCTAGAAAAAGGGGGGAGTAGCAAACAAGGGCCAGGCCGTAGCACACGTCGTGGTCTTTTGGTGCGCCACTCCGGCAGGGAGCCACGTCCGCCCCGAAGAACAAGCGGGAGAAGCAGTCTATCTTGTGGCCTGGAGGTCATTGCCCAGTGCCCTGCCAACAGGCCCGGAATGTCTTTGGGTGCAGCAGCACAGGGGCGCCACATCCGCCAATGGGGAGAGCTGCACACCCCAGCAGTCAAGACCCAGTCCCGGCGCCCCAAAAAGCGTAGAAAGCTCACCAATATGCAGGAGGGTGTCGGCAAAAGGGCACTCCAGTGTCCAGCAGAGTTCCAAATGGCGGCCGCAGGTACCCGCCTCAGGCACCCCCACTAGGGACCGCAAGGGCGCCCTGCCGACAGCCAGCAGGGCGCGCTGAGTAGGCAGGGAGCGTCCGACCTGCGATGTCCGGGGCCCGACACCCAAAGGGCCCCAGTGATGTCACCAAAAGGTGGCAGGAGGCCAGGCCAGGCACTCCGGCATGTTCTCACCAGGGCAGGGGGGCCCGGGCTCCCAGGCCTCTGCTCCGGGCCCCAGGCAGGGACGCGGTGCCCCCTGGTGCAGCGGCAGGAAACTGTGTCAGGCCTGCGTCGGTCCGAGGCTCTCCAGAGCCCGGAAAGGCACCCAGCGTCTGTCGGGGTCTCACCGTCCAAGACCCGGCCCCGTGTCAGCCCCGCTGCCCGACCCCCAGGGCGGCGAGCGGCGTTAAACGGCATCAAGGGGCCCCAACCTCCAGCCCCGGACACAGCAACCTCAGCAGGCAACAGGCGGCCGGGCCTGGTCCTCGCGGCCCGCGTCCATGGGTCTCACCAGGCAGGTCTAAGATGGCAGCCAGGGGGGGTCCCTGTCGGCGGTTGCGCCCTCTGTTTATCGTTGCGGGTGTGGCCAGGTCTCCATAGCATCACCGCGAGCCCCCGGGACCCCGATGCATCTCCCAGGCCCGGCGGAAGAGATGCGATGAAGGTCCTCGCCGGCGCTCGGCACCGCAGGCCCCGGGCGCCTCAAGATGGTGGCCGCCCACGGCCCGGCCAATGCCAGACCGGGAGCCACCACAGACACTGCGGCGGTCAGCCCGACAGGATCGCCGGTCAGCCAGACAGTGCCCGATCCCTTCCGCTGCCCCGGCGCCCTCAGCAGCGTCGTCTCCAAGGCCTCGACACTGCTCTAGAAGCGGAAAAGGACAGCGGCGATCCGGAGCTCACCTGACGTGCGTCTCACGCCATTAGCAGCGAGACCACGCCCCTTGGTGAAACTTTTAACGGGATCACGTGGTGGGTTGAATCCTCATCCCAACAGGCATGATTTTTGTATAGTGCTGGAGCTAGGGCAACCGCCCACTCCTGTGCATAAGCATGTTTAAGATGTATGGGAACGAGGTCAGAGAATGATGGAAAAATTACATTTTCTCCCCTGGGGCACTCCATGACGAATGTTGGCGGCCAATCTTGTTATGCTAATAGGATGTCATAACCGGATGACAGACTTTCCCAAAAGAGATCTTTGACTTTCCTGGGCTTGTCCCCCTCCATTTGGAGTGTTATTTCGTGTAACTTATGAGGGACGCTCACCCTGGTGTCTGGTGTTTCCACCGTGATGTAATCATTCAAGTCCGCTGTCACCAGAAATTCCTTCAGGTTCTGGCGAGCTATTGTTACTTCTGCCGCACTGTCTAGCATCGTCAGAGCCCATTCCCGTTCAGAAGCTGCGTCCTCAGAATTCTGGGCATGTCTGATCTTTATGCCTGCAGCTTTCTTTTTCTTAAACTGTGGTTTTGATTTTGGTTTGTCTTCTTTTGGAAGTATAGTCTTGAGAGTGCTGCTTGTCTCTGGACTTTGTACGCTCCTCTTGTGTTCTGACCGTCCTTCTCTCTCGGAGTTTTTTGTCGAGCCCTGAAAGGAACGAGAGGAACGTGTATCAGTATCCTGATACCTGTCAGGTTTCCTAATATTATCCCTATTCCTGAGGTTATACCTCTTTTCAGAGGGCTCCTGTGGAGGAGATCTACCTCTGGATTGAGATCTGTTTTTAAAATGTTGTTGTTTTTTACTATCCCACTTCTTTTTAGAAGAAGCAGGTGTCTGCTTTGTAGTGTCCTTTTCAGGACTGCCCATCAGTTGTGGTTTTAATGCTTTCCCACCCAAACTGTCTCTGCCTAACTCTGCATATGCAGTTTCAATTATTTTGGGCAGTTCGTGTTGTTGATCCAATGGACTGAACTCCCTTAGGCGTTGGCGGATTGCCACTGAAGCTGCTTCCCCTTTAATATTAGCTAGTATTATGGCTGAAACCTGGTCATAGTTGTTTAACTTCATCCCTAAGTTTAGGGCAGGTTCTGCTCCGTACTCATTTTGTATTTGTCTCAATACGTCTGGTACTACTGCTAATGAAGGAATACCATGTGTTCTGGTATATATGGCAGAAAAGACAGTACCCCAAGAGGTTCAGTCCTCTACTTGTGGTGTTATCCCCATGGGCAAGCAGATTGTTAACATTCTGTGTTTTTCAAATGGGTTAGTATTCAGAAATACTGCCTCTAGCTGAGTTATTTTCTGAGCTACCCAGAATGGCATTTGTTCACGTTTCGTGGGCATTTTGCCCATTACTGCATGTAATGTTTGTGGTGTAATTTTAGTTGCTGTACCCTGAAATTGAGTTCCATTTGTTGCAGCTGAGGTTGGTTGGACTGTGAAAGTCCTCATGACATACTGTGTCAGGTTTATGTAGATTTTGATTAAATCCTTGTGTTGTAAGAGTAAGTCTGGCTGTGGCATTGTTTCAATGTCAGGATGTGGTGTGTAGGCCGCTAATATTGGTCATGTTGCACCGTCTCCTCCGAGCGGACCTAATCTTGCTCTGTGTCTTATGTGGGGTAGGGCGCCTGTTAACCAGTATAGGTGTTCCTGGTAAGTGAGTGGAATTTCTATGTCCTCGCAAGGACCATATTCCCGTGGTGCATCTCCTTCTGTATAGTAGTGAAATGTCTGTGTTCTTGCATCTGCTGCTGGGAATGTAACCCACAAATAAAATATCTCTGTTTTGTTTGATTTGTGTGCCTCAATCACAAAAGCTACTGAGCCACCCCTAGATGTTAAACCATAGTCCATTAGTTTCAGGGTGATAGTGCGTCTGAATTTTTGTGCAATTTGTATTGCATTTGTATCTTCTTCATCGTCTGAGAGGTGTATAGCCACCACTGGGTTATCTGAGCCCTGAGTCATTTTGTAAAAGGAGAAGTTTTATTCAAGGGAACTAAGATAAGGTGTTATGCACAATTTTAGGAACAAAATGTCCTTCAAGCTTGAATAACCAACAGCCAATAAATAGGATTTCTCGCCTACTCAGCTGTGGCAGAGTTTGTGCCCACCCACTCCAGACGTCTCTGGCGTTTTGTGGATAGGGGTCTCTGAGACTAGCACGACTGAACTATTCAGATTCTACTGTTAAATAAGAGCCCAACCATCGTTGGTGGCGCCATGTCGTGGAGTTCCTATAGTACCCATGCAGGACCTACGCATTTGGATAACATAAACTGTGGGCTTGGTGGCAGACTGATTCTGTACACCCCCACCGAGAAATGTTAGCCTGTTTGCATTAGCTAGCTCACAGTGCCACTAGTGTCTCCTCTTATCGGGGAGAGATTAGTTTCTGGAAACCTCAGAACATGACAACCCTGATCCCTCAAGATCGTGGAAACCTGTATTACTTTTCGCTCAGTCACTCGTGCTCATTTAGTTTATCTCAGAGGTACACAGAATAAACAGTCTGGGCATTTCAATAAGGGTTTATTGAACAGTTCTTATTCTCGTGTAAAGTATATGAGCTGAAACAACCATTAAACAGTAGCAGAGATATATGATTAGCAGTACTATGAATATAAAAGGATGGTACAGTTCTATCATCTTGCAATAAGCATGAATAAATACATGAATATAAAATGCATTGATAAAAGAGAGTGCGTACTCCTACGATGCCTATCTAGATGTACCTAAGTGTACCTAGCATGTGAGTATGTGTGTAGCCAAGAATCCCTCTAGGATTTAGTCGAACCCCATTACCTGAAGTGTGAATGTAGGAGCCCTTCTTGGTCTCGAGTTGGACACCCCGCAAGGGATGTTCAGACCACTGTCAGCTGGAGCGTCTGCATGCAGGAGCCTCAGCGTCTCTGGTCAGTGTGTCGGCCTGGAAGTCTCGGTTCCCTCTAACTCCTGATAGCAAGAGGTGCTGTATTTATACAGAAAAGTATATAGAGTCCCTTTGTCCCTTGTTCTTGTGTTAGCCATTGTTGGGTATGAGGATGACGTATGGGATGAACCTTGTGCGTAGATATTAGGAAGGTGGTGTATAGCCCCTACCTGGTTTCCAAGTAGCCTCATGAATATTTTATTCATGCAGTGTCAGTCTAAAGATGAAGTCATAGAACACTATTGTTCGGGAAAAACCCTCCTTCTGCACCCAGGCCTAGAACTAGGTAAAAGGATCAGTCCATAAAAGGCGTTCAATCCTTAAAAGGCTTGTTAATGTGTAATGTAGAGGAGGTGATGTAGGTGAAAGGTTATGATGTTACCCGGGCCTATATTAGGGTACCTATATGAAACATAACACTGTTATATGCTGTTTCAGCTACCCATAACAAATCAACCCAGGTATCAGTGTTCTTTTCTACATAGCAGCGCAAATATTGTTTCAGTGTTTGGTTGAGTCTTTCAGTTTGTCCATCTGTCTGAGGATGGAAACTGGTTGAGGTTGCTGATTTCATGTGTAACGATGCACACCAGGTTTTCCAAAACTGAGCAGTGAACTGCGTTTCCCTGTCGGATACTAAGATCCTTGGCAGTCCATGAAGTCTGACTATATGTACTAACAATAACCGTGCAATTGTCCGGCCGTTGGGAGTTGTGCACAAGTTATAAAGTGTCCCAATTTAGTGAGGCTATCAACCACCACCAATATAGTGGTCCATCCCTGATCCTTAGGCAGACCGACTATAAAATCCAATGATATAGTGTCCCATGTTCCCCCTGGGGTGGGTAATGGCTGCAATAACCCATGAGGATTTCTATGATCTGTTTTAGCCTGTGCACAAATAGAACACTCCTGTACCATCTGTCTTACATCCTTTCGGACCTCTGGCCACCAAAACTGTCCTAATACAGGATCAATGGTCTTTTCTGTCCCTTTATGACCAGCACTGGGAATGTTATGGCACCACTGCAGTACCTCCTTTTGTTGTTCACGTAAGGGGACTAATGGTTGATTCTCATACATCGGTAGCCCTTTCTGTAATTTCCACTGCAGATGTTCCCTCAGCCATCTCTTCCATTTAGCAGTATTCACAGCCTTTACCACCTCTGTTAAGAAATGGTCCATCAGGGGAACACAAAGAACCTGAGAAGGATTCAGTAAGGACTGTGCTAGGGGCTCGCTGATTACAGTATTAGTTTTGTGTCTTGTAAGGGCATCCGCCTTACGGTTTTCTGTGCCTGGTCGATAAGTCACTAAGAACTGGAACTCCGCAAAGAACAACATCCAACGCAGTTGTCGAGGGGGCAAATACCTTGCAGACCGCATAAACTGGAGATTCTGTGTACATAGTGATTATATGTTTGGATCCCAGCAGATACCGCCGCCATTCACTGGAGGTGTTTTTGATGGCTAGTACCTCTTTTTCAGCTATGGTATAATGAAACTCAGCTTCATTTAACTTTTGGCACATATATGCCACAGGATGTAACTGTCCGGTGGTCTCATTCCTCTGAGAAAGAATAGCTCCCACTGCAACCTCGGAAGCATCAGCTTCCACAACATAGGGAATGTCAGGGTTAAGATGTGTTAGGATTAACTGTGGGCAATGAACTCTGCTCCGCTAGCGGAGATTTGCTAACTACGCATTACATTGAAAACACGGAATTCATGCAAAAACTCTGTCTCCGCATCCACCATGTAGCGGAGTTTGCTACTGCACCCACAACCCTTTGATAAAACAACTTTACCTTCACAAACTAAAAAGCATATAACCAACTCACAAAAGTGAGCTTTGAAAAATATCAGGCAAAGAGAGAGGTGATGAGTTTGGGGTCCCCCTAACCTAGGGGGAGGACCAAGCAGATGCCTTGAACACAAAGAGCATATCAGGCTGAACGATTCAGTGTTGGTCCCATCCTCCTAGGACCACCCCAAGCAAAGTTATGGGCAAAATATACGTTAACCAAAGGCCCAGAAAGTATTATGGGGCGAGATTCTAGAGTGCAGTGAATATTATAGTATTAGCTCTCAGCTGAGCAGGGACAGCCGCTGTCCCTTGAGGAATGTTTTGATATTGGATACTATAATATTCACTGCGCTCTAGAATCTCGTCCCATAATGCTTTACAGGGCCTTTGGTTGGGATTGTATTTTTGCCCATAACTGTGCTTGGGGTGGTCCTAGGAGGATGGGACCACCACTGAATCGTTCAGCATGATGTGCTCTTTGTGTTCAAGGCATCTACTTGGTTCTCTCCCTAGGTTAGGGAGGGCCCCAAAATCATCACCTCTCTCACTGCTTGCTATATTTTCATTTTCACTTTTGTGAGATGCCTATATGCATTTTAGCATGTAAAGATAGATTTACTTGTTTTACCAAAGGTATGTGAGGTTTCTGTTTTATTAATTGAGATGAGATGGAACAGAGTTAGGGAGCGGAGTTTCACTGAGTTTTTGTTCAACTCTGCAGAATTCCACATAGTGGTACTCCGCTAATTTCGCCCACCCTTAGTTAGGATAGGTATTGAAGTGAATGACTGTTTAAGTTCATTGAAGGCCTGTTCTACCTCTTCTGACCAGATAAAAGGGACCTTTTTCTTAAGAATTTGGTTATGGGTGCTACCAGGTTGGAGAACTGGTAAAGGAACCTGCGATAGAAGTTAGAAAACCCCAAGAAACATTGAACATCTCTCACAGGGGGATATTCACAAGGACTTATCTCCGAGTTATCGCCACCTTAATGCAACAAAAGTGGAGATAGATTTAACGCCCCATTCACAAGCGGTTGCGAACTGCAGACAACGCAAGTATTCCCGCGATAACTGCCTCAACATTTACCTCCACGGGTGACACCACCAACTAACCCTAATGAAATGCAGAGTAGGCGTTCCCGTGCAAAAACACAGCAAAACACCACTACACCACTTTCACAATGAACTGCCAGATCTGCGATGCGAACCAAAAACAGGCGATAAGCCGCGGTAGCAGCAGGGAATTAACAACTGCCTTCTGCTGGTGTTAAGCAGGACGACTACCTGCAGTACGAAAGGGAGCCCAGGCCAGAGCCACATCTGAAGACCCACAGATGCCATGGAGACAATGATCATGCAGCTCGGAGACCCATGAGGGCCACAACACCCACCGCCACCAATCCCAGGCGCCCCCCCGATCCCTCCCGGGATAAACACATACCTTGCACGACACAAGAGCCACAAAAAGCTCATGACGTCGCACAATGACAAACAGAAACACACATGTGTGGTCAGAAGAACGAGAAACAGTCACTCATCATTGAAGTAACAACCAAAAACTTTATTGAATACAACACAAAACACCAATGCGGGAGACTCCTGTCGGGTCCGTCCGGGACAATCCTGATGTCACAGCCTGGAAAATAAAGCACAAAATCAGAACGTGTGTCATGCACACATCAAAGGAGCGAGACACAGAGAAACAGAGAAAGAAAGAAAGGCAGAGAGAGAAAGAGAGAGAAGGCATGGAAGGGAGAGGGAGAGAGAGAGAGGGAAAGGAAGGGAGAGGGAGAGAGGGAGAGGGAAAGGAAGGGAGAGGGAGAGAGAGAGAGGGAAAGGAAGGGAGAGAGAGAGAGAGAGGGAGAGGGAGAGGGAAAGGAAGGGAGAGGGAGGGAGAGAGAGAGAGAAGGAAAGGAAGGGAGAGGGAGAGGGAGAGGGAGAGAGAGAAGGAAAGGAAGGGAGAGGGAGAGAGGGAGAGGGAAAGGAAGGGAGAGGGAGAGAGGGAGAGGGAAAGGCAGAGAGAGAAGGAAAGGAAGGGAGAGAGAGAGAGAGAGAGAGAGAGAGGGAAAGGAAAGGAGAGAGAGAGAGGGAGAGGGAAAGGAAGGGAGAGGGAGAGAGAGAAGGAGGGACACTGCCGCCCTGCGCACCCAGGCACCACTGCTCACCTGCTACCACCGGTGTGTCTCCAACCACGTGCCGGGAAAAACTGCAAGCCACCAGGTCTGCAATCTGTAATTGAGGCCAGAGTCAATCATGGCAGAGTCCATCACACTGCACACGGCAACAACGCCTGTCCGTCGTGCGCACACATGCAGCCGCACCCTACCCCCTCCTGCCGACCAGCGCTGGCTGTCCGCACTTGCGCACCCAGGCCCCATTGCTCACCTGCCGCCAACGGTGTGTCCACCAGTGGGCACACCACGTGCCCGTGCAAGCTCCAGGGCCAGGTACTGCCACCATGGCATGCTCCACATCATGCGGACCCGCACCAAGGCCCAGCAGGTCCCACACATGACGCTGAGTCCTGAGGCATCAATGGCAGAGACCACATCAGTGCACATGTCATCATTGCAGGCTGCACACCCGCTCAGCAATTTCAGTGCCACTAACCCTGTGCAACCCCAGTCAGCGCCACGTGGTGGTAGGCCCGTGATGGCCGCAAGGCTCCGGGTGCCACTAACCCTGTGTAACCCCAGTCAACGTCAGGTAGTGGTAGGCCCGTGACGGCCACATGGCTCCGGGTGCCACTAACCCTGTGCACAACAACTCATGGGCCCTTTATGATTGAGCATTGTGGAATGTCCATCATCCAGTCACCACCAGCAGAGGGGAATGTGACGTTGTCGGCCCCTTATATTGGCGGGGTCACATGGCCTGTGACGCCTGTGCCAGATGGGTGTGGTGTGCATGCAAACCTGCCCTCAGGGAGTGGCCGTGACATGCTGACAACTAGACCAGTGACCTGCAGACCACTAGCGTGTAAACCTGTGACATGTAGCTATGTGGCCCCCCCTCGGAGCATAAGCGGAGTGGTCTGGCTTGGCGTATGCCAGACCAGCGCTGGGCTTGCAACAATGACTCGGGGGCTCTGGGCGTGGTCAGTCATGTCCGGACAAGGAAGTGACTAATGCGTGTGTCCCTGTTGTAGTGTCTACGGCACCCGGAACGCAATCGGCAATGTAGCACACTGTGACTGGAATGCCACTAGATGAGCATCATTGGCGTTAGGGGGAATCACTGACCCTACAATCATCCACACATTCATACATGAATGATGAAAGACATGGCACAGCAGTACGTTTCTGAATGTTTAATGCACATCCAGTGGAGTTTTGCAGCTGGAGCAGTACAGGGCCATGCCCACCCCACTTCACAATATGGGCCCGTGGAGGGCCAGCCAGAGTCCATCGGGGAATGACAAGTACAGCGGAAGAGGAAGAGTACAGTCCGCAGTCTGGTCGCCGTGTCATTGGTCACCAAACAGGATATGGCAGTCCATGTCGTGATCCAAGGTGAGTGCCGCAGAGTGTATCGGGGGTCAGTGGAAGGTCATGGGGCGATGTGCGACACCCTGCAGCAACAGGCCAGGTGGCGGACATGAATGCTAGTGCCTCCTTCTGAACTCAAGCCCATCCACATCCTCGTCCTCGGATGTGTGCTCTGCCCGACCTGTGGGTGGTGCAGTTCCGGCTGCAGCACTGTGTGCCACTGACACATCAGGGGCCGGAGGTGGATTGTCGGCCACACTGTGTGGCAGTGACACATCAGGTGCCGGAGTGGAAATGCCTGCCACACTGTGAGGCACCGACACACCAGGGGGCGTAGATGTGGATGGTGTAGGGGCAGCAGCATTCATCTGCACCACGCCTTGTGGCAGCAATGCCATGATGAGGACATGCAGCGCATGGTAGATCCCAGCTACATTTCGCTAATGTGCAGCGGTGGCTGCCATCCTTTCCGCCTCCATCCGCACCATGTCCTCCATGAGCCTCCGCATGTGTGCCATCTCACGGCTGAGATCGCTGGAGCCACTCTGTGTGGACAGGTGTTCTTGTCTCCGAGTCATGACTCCAGCAATGTCAGCCAGGGCTCGTTGGAGACCATGGAGCGGCGTGTGTGTGTCCATTAGGGACTGGAGGTGGCCCCTGATGGGACTCAGACACCCATGGATGGCGTCAAGTTTGGTAGCCATGAGGTCGAACCCCACCCGCACCTGCTCAGCCATCTCCCTCTGGACCACCAACACACGGCATTGGAAGGCCATGTGTTGTTCGGGGGGGTCTTGGGAGACAGCCAGGGTTGTGGGGGCCTCCTGCTGGGTGGTTTGTGGAGTGGGTGGGGTCTCCTCGATGCAGCTGGGCTGCCCTGGTCCTGGAGGTGATCGGCGGATGAGTTCAATGATGTCTTGGAGGGCTTGGGTGTCGATGCTGGTGGTGTCCTCCTCGTCATCAGTAAAGAGTGGCTGGGACTGCTCTGCAGGAGGTGTTGACGGTGCCCCTGCAATGTGAAGGGGAGATGCTGTGTTACAATGTGTCCACATGTATGTGGCCGCATTGTACATGTTCTCATTCAGACAGCATGGCACAGTACAGTACATTGTGACAGTGTGTGGATCAGGGCCATGATCCTGAGTCATTGTGGGTGTCCACTGTGCTCTGCTTGGTTGTGCATGTGTGCCATTGTGGCCATCTCCCCCGTCCCCCCAGTACCTGGTGGTTACTCACCCTGTTGCTGTTGTGTTGTGTCATGTCGAGCAGTGTCTGGTGCCCCGACTCCTGCCACGGTCTCCACACTGATGACTGTCGACACCAGCTCCTCCATGTCATCCAGCTCCAGCTGTGGCGCTGGGCTCCCACCTCCAGTCTGCATTGCTGCCTTCTGGTTGCCTGCGAGTTTCTCCTTGGTCTTGCGCTTGATGTCAATCCATCGCCTCTTGACCTCGTCCATCGACCTCTTGTGCTCTCCGACAGCATTCACCTTGTCCATGATGGAACGCCATAATCCATTTTTGGTGCCCAATGACACATTGGAGGCGACAAACAGTTGTTGATGGTGTTCTATCACCTCCGTGACCAGGATCCTATTCTCCTGAGGACTGAACTTCATCTTCCTCTTCTTCTTGTCCTTGCCCTTCCCTGTCACCGAGGTCCCAGGCTGGTCGTCTGGGGTGCTTGTGGGGTTGCGCTCGTTCTCTGCGCCTGCTCCGGCTGCCTCCATGGTGCTTCGGTGTTGGTCATTTTGTGTTTGTGTGTTTTTTCTCCTTTTGTAGTGATTTTCCCGCCTGCCATGTGTGTATGGGCAGGCCTGGCGCTGCTTATCGCTGATTTCCTCATCGCAAATGGGCTCATCGCACGTTTTTTGGTGTTGGGGTTTGTGTTTTGGACTCCGTCGCGGTGGTTGTATCGCGGACATTGGCCGCGTTTTCGGAGGACTATCGCATGGTACTGCCGTGTTGTGAATTCCAGGTTAACACGGGGTTATTTTCCCACGATAGACTGCAATGTGTAAAGTTGCATTAACATTTTTTGGAGATGTTTAGCGCACGTTCTTGTGAATATCCCCCACAGTCCTTGCTGTAAGCCAATCTTGAACAGCCAGGACTTTGAGTTCGGCCATTTCTTGCCCTGTGGAGGACAACATAACCCCCAAGAACTCTACCTCGGGGACATGAAACTCACATTTACTAAGTTTACAATAGAGTCTGTTTTCACGTACCACCTTCAGTACTGATTTTACATGTTGTTCATGTAGACTATCAGCGGAGGAGCAAATCAAAATATCTTCAATGTAAACAACTGCGTAAATGTCCAAAACCTCCCTTAGCACATCATTAAAAAAATACTGAAATGCTGCTGGAGCATTACACATTCCAAAGGGCATCACAGCATACTGAAAAAAACCATAGCGTGTACGAAATGCAGTCTTCCACTCATCTCCCTCCCTCATACGCACCAAGTGGTAAGCACCTTTTAAATCCAACTTAGTGAATATCACCGCCTTTTTAACCTGATCCAAAAGAACCGGAATCAAAGGCAAGGGATAACGGTTCTTCACTGTGATGTTATTGAGTGCTCTAAAGTCTATGCAAGGCCTAATTTCACCATTAGCTTTTGTTATGAAAAACAAAGGAGAGGACGCGGGTGACTTGGAGGGGCCAATAAAGCCATGAGCTAGGTATTTATCTAGGTATTGTTTTAGGTGTTCACTTTCTGGCTCTGTGAGGGCATATAACCTCCCACAAGGAACCACCGCCCCTGGTATCAAGTCTATTTGGCAGTCGTAAGGCCTGCATGGGGGTAAGACATCGGCCTGCACTTAATTGAACACATCCTGAAAAGAGTGATAAACTGGGGGCAGTTCTATGTCTTTCTCTGCAGCTGTTGCTATTGTGTGCCCTTGAGCTAAAGCTATCACAGGATGTATATTAGACCCCAAACACTGCTCCTTACAATATAAGGAGTCAAATGAGACCGAACCTTTTTCCCCAATGGATGTCTGGATTGTGTAATCTCAACCATGGCAACCCTAGTATTACCCAAAACTGCGGGGCTTTTATAATATCAAAACGTATGGTTTCTGTAGGTATCTCCTCGCTGGAAATCAAAAGGTCTTCTGTGTGAAAGGTAATAGGATCAGAGGAGATCTCCCTCCCATCTACGGTCAAAACCCTCTCAGGATGTTCTTTTCTTAGTAAAGCTACTTGGAGTGTCTGAGCTACGGCATCGTCCATGAACTGCCCAGTGGCTCCTGAATCAATCATGGCTTGAACCTTTTTCCACCCACAGTGTGTCTTTATTTGAATGGTTATGAAGAAACGTTTGGTCAAAGCTAACCCTGGGCAAAGCACTACGCTACGCTCGCGTAGTTTGCGAAGTTTGCGCTACTTCGCACAATGCGAATTGCACGTAGCACAGTGCAAACACGCGTAGCGTAGTGCAGCGGTCATTTTTTGCTTGCTCGCGGTCCTCAACGTCAAGTTGGCGACCGTGAGCAAGCAAAATGACATCCCGGCGAGACTTTTTCCTCGTTCGTGATCAGCAACATCAAGTTGCTGATCGCGAGCGTGGAAAATAAACCTCCCAGCAAGATTCTCAATGCGGGGAGGTCAGGTTTCTCATTGCGAGTGGATCGCGTATGCTCGCGACCGCTCGCGATGAGAAACTACCAGTCCGCGTTGAGAAAGCTGCCGCTCGAGTAAAAATCTACTCGAGCGGCAGTAAAAGACAGCTCGCACTGTGCAAGATGCCGCTTTCAATGATTGCACAGTGCGGACAAGCATCCGGCACTGTGCAATCATTGCGAACAGTGCACTACGCAGTTCGCGTAGTGCTACGCGTAGCTCGCGTAGTGCGAACTGCACTTTGCGTAGCTTCGCATAGCGCTACTTCGCGAACTACGCCCAGGCTTAGTCAAAGCCTTGTCTGTATCACTAATGGAAGGGATAGCAATAAAGCTCAAGGTCCTCCCCCCTCCAACACTTGAGCTAACTAGTTTTCCGTCTTTTTCTCTGGAGTAGCCGTAAATGACTTAATTCCCCCTATGCGACTTTTGGGTTTAACTAAACAGTCTTTCACGTAATGCCCTTTCTTTCAGCAGTACATGCATAAGCCGTTTTTATGTCGTAGTTCCCTTTCTTCAGTCGTTAATGAAGCCCTTACCGCGCCTATATCCATAGGTTCAGAAATGTTATTTGCTCCTCCCCTCCATAGTTCTTATTTCTTTCATACTGAGTAGGCGTTCGTTTGTACCTTCTTTTGTCTCCTTTATGCTTGTTTATTCTATAGTCCAAATGTAACGTTAGGTTGATTAACTCTGTACAACTGGTTGGCTGCGGATCTATCTGAGCCAAAACGTCTTTAAGGTCATCTCTTAAACCCTGATAGAATAGGGCTGCTCTTTTCTCTTCTGGCCATTGAGTTTCTGATGCTAGTCTCTGGAAGGCATTGAGATATACTACTAGCTCTTTAAAGCCTTGTTTTATCTCCATAAGTTCTCTATCAGCTGCAAAGGAAGTAGCTCTGCGATCAAATACCTTTTCAAATTCCGTTCGGGATTCCTCCCAATCATAAAGAAGAGGATCATCTTTTCTAACTAATGACACCACCCATTGTGCTGCATTCCCACCCAAATAGGAGATCATAAATGCCACCCTCGCTTGATTGGTGGGGAATGCCTTGGGTCTGCATGAGAAGTGCAGTAATATCTGTGTTACAAAGACCTGTACTTTAGAGGCTTCACCATAGAAACGTTCTGGAGCAGCCAGTGGAATGGGCGTGGGTACTTCCACAGTAAATGGAGAGGGCTGGGCTTGAACCCCACCGTCCGTTCCCAAGAAACCCCCTGCAGATCTCCCTGTTTGTACGTCAAAAGGATTTCTCTGCATGCAGTCAAGTCTACCCTGTAAAATCGCTGTTTCAGCTCTAGAAGCAGCCACCTCTTGTTGAACCACCACCAGAGCGGCAAGCACATCATCTAGAGTGGCCATCTTGACCACCGAACCAACCAAGAGGAGCTATATGCCTTGGGCAGATTATTCTGTAATGATTTAGGTTCATCCTCGGGGTCGGTCCGATGCTCAATAGGTCCTCCTCTTGATAGCCTCAATTCTGCATGCCATAATAGACCAGAATTTTAAGGTGATCAAGTGAGGGAAGAAAAGGAAGGGAACAGCAGGGAAGGAGACCTGTAAACAATAAGAAAGCCTTTGTGTCAATACTTGAAACTGAGTCCATCTTCATGTAGGTAAACATTAGTATAGGTTTTATGTAACACTACTCACTCTTCAATAACGAGTGGCTTATAACCTGGAAAGGATACCTCATTTAACTAACACTTAATAATGCCTTGCATTACAGGGAGTGAACCCTAACTTGACAGGACTCACGTAGAACCCTGTTAATACACGGCAAAGAATAAATGCAGGTTAACAAAAAGTGTACTACCACCTCTTAGGCTTTGGAGCCGTATTTGTAGAAGTATAAGATGATTGGGTATTCCGTCATATCCCTAGGATAGTCTGTGAATGCCAAGTAATGGTTGTCTGAATAATGCGACTCAAGAAATGTCTAGTAGAATTATTTGCACTGAAACTCTGTAATGCTCATTGTATCCTTAGAATTCAAAAATATCCATATATAGAGGAAATCCTATCCCCTCAGCAAAAGTCAGTATATATTTTAGAACCAAATAGTATGATCCAATAATCCCAAGAACAGCAAGTTCTCATTGTACCTCACTGTCTCCAAGCGCACTCATCGATTGGGACATTCATCACGCGGAAAAAACAAAACAGCACTCCAGACACCCACTCATTGACCAGAGCACAGTGCAAGGAGTGACTTAAAATACTAACATGGCAAATGCTCCCCAAAAAATAAGAAAATGGTGCAAGCATACTTACGATATTGGGAAAAGATCACAACGAATTTCTGCAGTGCTTCAACGGGCCTCGTAACTGGAATAATCTGCCCCACCTCGATGTCTGAAGCCATTTAAATACTTCCTGGTTGAAATTCCAAGCCTCAAAGAGGTTCCTCTTTCTGGTTCAAGAGGAAGCAGCGGACTCATGGGAATTGTAGTCTTCATTCCCTTGTATACTCCCTTTCACATGTAATTCCATGCTTCGCGCAGTTTAAGGAACAGCGAAACCACCCTGGTGAGTTCGCATGGTGGTTCTGATGTCGCTCTTTCCTTAGCAAGCACGTTAGTCGCACTTTGTCTATGTGGCCTAGCTGAGTGAGTAACAACATTTTTCTTTAAATCTTCTTCTAAGTCTAAAGGTAAGCGGAGATCGGGCCTAATCCACTTCGTGTATCTGAACCACACTCCATCGCGGTTGGCCATAACGTTCGGCTTTGCCCAGATCTCTTGTGACTAGATGTCTGCAGTTGATGCTTTGATCTTTTAGGGTGCTATGTTTCACTTTGCTCTTTAAAATTTCATAACTCCGGTACTGCTGATTGGATTTTTGTTGTTTTGGTTTCAAATAATTTACTCTAGTTTTTTAAATTGGTGTGGTATTGTTCCTGTGTTGTTTTCACTTTATTACTGTTTCAGTGCTGCATAAATACTCTACATTTTCCCTCTAACTAAGTTAAGCCTGACCTTTTTTGTGCCAATCTTCCAGAGGGTTAAGCACAGGTTAATTTAGTGACTTTTAGTGGTTCACCCTGACAATGATTGTGTCTGTTGCTTGAGAAGGGCTTAAACCCTCCTCAACCAACAATTGAATTTCTCACACTAATCATTTCTTTATTACATGTGAGTAGGTGCATCATAAGTCACCTGTCATAAGGGAATTAGAGACAGACTTTTATACAGGGATTGCAGGCTTCCATTTATTATAAATCTATTATGTACTATTGTGTAAGAAAGTTCCTTTGCCTGGGCAATAGAACTCTTTCTAGATCTGTGAACATGGTCATGAACCAGGCTCAACCTCATTCCAAGTAATATTTTGGTAAACAAAATCTTTGTTCAATTAGTGCAATGAATATATATGGCCATGCAATGCAACTCCAAAAGGAGGTTGCAGAGCAATTATCATTGCCATACATGAATGTTAAAACTTTTCACCAATATTTCAGCAGACCAAAAACATTGTACCGCCTGTTCTAAAGCCGATAAATAGAATATATACAGTTTTTCTAAGTATGAAATTATAAAAATTGGGACAAAAATTCCAGGCAATTTATTTGATGTTACACCTAAGCAAAGGATTTTTCAAAATTGAAAGCCTTTTAATGCAGAGCAGGTGATGCTGGTACCCATCATAATACTCCTCCTTGTATCAAACTGGGAAATATGAAGTGCTGAGTTGTCCGTGCTGAAACTACAACTTGTAATCTGTTGTTAAGTCTTACATTAGATGTACACCATATATATATATATATTTGCATACATAATTATATATGCATTAATTAATTGAAACAAGTTACATACATAAGCCCATTCTGGGCTTGAAAATCACTAAATTAAGATGATATTAGGACGGTTGCCAAAACTCAATACGATTACATAATAGAATTTTGTAATTTGATTTATTTTTATAATTTGTCTTGTCTGCCTATGTCAGAAGTAAGGTGAATGCATATACAATACCAGTAGCACTTTTGGATGTATAGTGGCAAGAAATTGTAATGTATTCAATGCTGTGATATATAAAAACTATGGAGACTAAAAAGTGTTAAGATGGCCGCCATCAGAATCATGAGTGATGTATGAAATTTTGAATAGTCCATCTTTAATTGCTTTGAGAGAACAGCCAATGAAATTGTACACCTATGTTTTATAATGACGTACCCCGTGCTGAACATGCCAACATTGACAAAGGAGCATAGCTGAAACACGTCTGTCTTCGTGAATAATTGACCACTTCACACCCTGTGAGTGCCATTCCTTTCTCTGAAGCCTTCACACATTTTTGATGTGAGCTCACCTCAGGAGACCAGAGAACCTGCCCGAGAATTGCAGCAGCAGTTGGTGAATGGCGCTGTAGATATATATATATATATCTATATATATATCACTTAAAAAAAACATAGGTTTCAGGCACGTTATAGTTAGAAATTAGCATTTAAAAAACCTTTGAAATTCACTGAAAAAACCATAGGTTTCAGACACGTTATAGTTAGAAATTAGCATTTAAAAAACCTTTGAAATTCACTGAAAAAACAATAGGTTTCAGGCACGTTATAGTTAGAAATTAGCATTTAAAAAACCTTTGAAATTCACTGAAAAAACCATAGGTTTTAAGGAAAGTTATAGTTAGTTGGACATTTCACTCGTACAAAACCATAGAAATTCACCCGTTATAGTTAGTTCAGCTAACTATAACTCGCGCCCCCGCAATGCACTGCTGATGACGTCACATATTACATCACTCATGACATGGTCAGTGACATCACTGATGACATCACTGATGACATCTCAAATGACATCACTGATGACACTTAATTTCCACTATGGCCCCCAGCGCCTTGAGACCCGTAAGGGTGAGCAGCTGCGCTATATAAAAACGGACTTACTTACAGTAAGCGCCACAGAGCTGCGTTGCAGAGAGGTGTAAAAAGGGGCGTGGCCTGGACCACTTCTCTGCATCGCAGGTCTGTGGCGCTTACTGGAGATACCTGGTGGGCTAGTTGGCCCCCAGGGGCCCTCAGGATTGAAGGGGACTTAATTCCCCAACTTAAAACGCGCCACAGGGCGTGTTTGCACACATGTCACCTCAGGCCCCACCCCCTCACTTCACCACTGTGCAAACGCGCCCCATGGCGCGTTTTAAGTTGGGGGATTAAGTCCCCTTGAATCCTGAGGGTCCCTGGGGTCCAACTAGCCCACCAGGTACCTCCAGTAAGCCCCACAGAGTTGCCTTGCAGAGAGGTGTAAAAAGGGGCGTAGCCTATGGACACCTCTCTGCAACGCAGCTCCCTGGCGCATACTGGAGGTTCCTGGTGGGCTAGTTGGCCCCCAGGGACCCCCAGTATTCAAGGGGAATTAGTTCCCCATCTTACAACGCACCAGGGGCGCGTTTGCAGAGTGCTGCAGGGAGGGCGGGCCTCCGGCGCGATGCCGGTCTTTTAAAAAAAAAAAAAATTAAGAAGGGGGCTGTGTGGCCCCCTTCCTTTCCTATTTTATTGGCCCTGGGGACCCCATCCCCCAGGGCCTGACCCCTATTTTTTTTATTTAAAAAAATTGGAAGGGGGCTGCGTGGCTCCCCTTCCGAGGCCATATTCGGCCCCGGGGACCCCATCCCCCGGGGCATGGCAAGTTTTTTTTAAAAATTAAATTATAGGAGGGGGGCTGCGTGGCCCCCCTCCTCAGGCCATTTATGGCCCCGGGGACCCCAACCCAGGGGCCGGCCTTTCCGTGTATTTAAAAAAAAAAAAAATTATAATGGGGAGGGGGGCCGCGTGGCCCCCTCCGTGGCCACTTCTGGCCCCGGGGACCCCATCCCCCGGGGCCTGGCCTCTCATTGGGGACCGTGGGGGGAGCCCCAATGCCCCCACGGTCCCGCTGGCTCCCCGCGTCCTGCAGGAGCCGGCATTGCTTTTCCACATGGGGAGCTGCTGACATGCAGATCCCGTGTGGAAAGCAATCTGCTTTGCTTCATTGAAGCGAGAGCAGGTTTCCTGCTCTCGCTTCAATGAAGCAAGCAGTTTGCAATGACAGGGCGGGAGCCGCGAGGCTCCTGCCCTGTCATTGCAAACAGCAGTGTCCCGGGGGTGGGCACCCCGGGACACTGCAGGAGCCGGCCCTGGGGGGGTGGCGGTCCCCAGGGCCATCACAGGCTCCAGCAGGGGGGCCACGCGGCCCCCCTCCCAACATCTGCACAGCCCCGGGGAGGTGGTGGTCCCCAGGGCTCGGGGGTCCATAACGGACCCCCAAATTTGCATAGTTAGTGCCCCGGGAGGTGGAGGTCCCCAGGGCGTGTGGGGGGGCTCGAGCCCCCCCCACACAGGTAGTTTAAAAAAAAAAAAAACAAGCCCGGGGCGGGGTGGCGGTCCTCAGGGCTGCATGGGGGCCATGTGCCCCCGCAAATATATAAAGAAAGCCCCGGGGTTGGCGGTCCCCAGGGCTTTGGGGGCCATGGAGGCCCTCACCCATTTAAAATACAAGCCCCGGGGATGGCGGTCCCTGGGGCTGCGGGGGCCGTGAGCCCCCGCAAATATTTAGAAAAGCCCCGGGGGTGGCGGTCCCCGGGCTGTGGGGCCTCCTGGGCCCCCGCTATTAAATTTACGCATGCCCCCGGGACTTGGCCCACCTGGGGGCTAAATATAAACAAAGCGCGGGAGCCCGCGCTTCGTTTTATTTTTTTCGCAAATCCGGCGTGCATTTGCCAATTTTTGTTTTTTTAAATGCTGTTTTGGGCCCTGGGGTCCTTGTGGGACCCCTGAGCAGGCCTAGGGGGTCAGGTGTTTCTACCCTGCCCCCTTTTCTTGTTTTGCACGTTTCTTTTTCTCTTTTCTTGTGCCTCGGTTCTACCGAGGCACAAGATGGCTGCCAACACTTCCTGGTTTGGAGTGTTGACAGCCAACTATAATGTAGCTCATGATCGGGAAGTTCCGCGGATCCTCCGTGCCTCTAAATATAGAAACTTTTATTTTTGATTTTCTCAGCAACTACTGAACGGATTTACACCATTTTTAAAAAGGTGGCTTTCTGAGCCAAGCAGTACCTTTTGCCAAATTTAGGGTAAATCCGTTCAGTAGTTTCAGCTGTAGCCTTGCATAAAGTTTCCTATGGGAAATTGATTTTTTGACTCTTATTTTTTGAATTTCTCTGAATTACTGGAACGGATTTACACCATTTCAAAAAAAGGGCGCTTTCTGAACCAAGCACTACCTTTTGCCAATTTTGGTGTAATTCTGTTCAGCAGTTCGGGCTGTAGCCGTGGCTAAAGTTTCCTATGGGAATTAACATGGAGAAAACACGTTTTGGGACCCCCTTTTTTCTCGGCCCCCGCTTGCTGAATCACCCCGAAACTTTCAAGATAGGAGCGGACCGGAGCGGGCCATAAGTTTTGAAAAGTTCGCGAAGATTCGTAAACCGGCGCCAAAGTTATTGGGAAAAGAATGTTACGAATTTCCTATGGATAATAGGTCCTAACTATAACTATCTACTGGCGACCGCCAGTAGATAATATATATATATATCTATATATATATATATTCACTGAAAAAACCACAGGTTTCAGGGACGTTACAGTTAGTTGGACATTTCACTCATCCAAAACCAGAGAAATTCGGCCGTTATAGTTAGTTGAGCTAACTATAACTCGCGCCCCCACAATGCACTGCTGATGACGTCACATATTACATCACTCATGACATGGTCAGTGACATCACTGATGACATCTCAAATGACATCACTGATGACATCACTGATGACATCATCCAGTGACTGTGTGTTTCTGTAAAGTTTAAATATGTTTTATATATATATATAGGCCAAGGTGTATTGAAGAATCAGTGGGTGTATGACTGTCTGAATGGACGATTTAGTAGGTGTGTGCCTGACTGTATCAGTGAGTGATTAAACGTAACTTACTGAATGCATGGGTTAGTGACTAAACTGTGTGAATGACTGTATCAGTCTGTCTGTTGGTGTGTAAGTGGCTGCATGGGTTGGTGAGTAGCTACATGAGTGTCTATATGGGTTATTCATTGGTTGTCTGAGTATCTGTATGGGTGCCTGAGCGTCTGTGTGGGTGGGTGGGGGGTGTGTGACTGTGTGCATAGATGTGTAAGTCGGTGATTCACTGGGTGTATGGGTTTAAGAGTGCATCTGTGAAGGGCGGTATGGGTGGGTGAGTGTGTGTATGGGTGTGTTGGTGAGTGAATGGATATCTCAGTGGTACATGTGTGGGTAACTACATATGTGAAAGGCAGTATATGTGAGTGTTGGAGTATATAAATGACTATATGTGAGAGTGAGTGATTGTGAGAGTGGCTGTATGGATGAGTGTGTGCTTGTATCAGTGATTGTATAAGAGAGTAAGTATGTGTTAGTATCTTTAGGAATAAGTGAGGTGATTTGTGTACAATTGTGTAGGTGAGTAAATGGGAGCGTGATTGATTCTTTGCATGACTGACTATGTTTGTGAGTAACTTTATGGGTGAGTGGCGGTGTGTGAGTGTCTGTATAGGTGTATAAGTGTATATGATAGTGCTGTATTGATGAGTGACTACATGTATAAGTGACTGTATGGGTGAATGAGTAGATATGTGTGTAGACCTAGGAATCAGTGAGTGGGCATGTAGTAACTGGTATTGGTGTGTCTTTGGTTTCGAAAATGGTAGTCTGTATTTTAGAGTGGGTGTATCAAAAGTTATATTAGGGTGTGAGGAGGTGCATCAGATTATCACGTGGATGATGTCATCAGTGATGTCATTTGAGATGTAATCAGTGATGTCATCAGTGATGTCACTGACCATGTCATGAGTGATGTAATATGTGACGTCATCAGCAGTGCATTGTGGGGGTGCGAGTTATAGTTGGCTCAACTAACTATAACGGCCGAATTTCTCTGGTTTTGCACGAGTGAAATGTCCAACTAAGTGTAACGTCCCTGAAACCTGTGGTTTTTTCAGCGAATTTCTAAGGTTTTTTAAATGCTAATTTCTAACTATAATGTGCCTGAAACCTATGGTTTTTTCTGTGAATTTCAAATGTTTTTTAAATGCTAATTTCTAACTATAACATCCCTGAGACCTATGTTTTTTTCAGGTAATTTCTAAGGTTTTTTAAATGCTAATTTCTAACTATGCCTACAGAGATAGGACATGTGCAGAAAGAGGAAGAAAGGCACAGAAAGAAACAAGAGAAATGCACAAAGAGGCAACTGAAGTCCAGAAAGATAAAGAAAGGTGCAGAAAGAAGCAAGAGATATGCAGAAAGAACCAACAGAGGTGCAGAAAGAGGCCTTGTTGCAAAGTCATCCTGTGCCCCCATCTTTTTGCTGACGGGTACTGGTGGTAGCTGACTCTGACTAACCAGGCTTAGAGCCAGTGCTATGCTAAAAGACACTTAGAAAACAGTGAAAACACCTACATACACTAGGGTACACTATGGGTTGGGGTACCCCAGTAATTGGCATGACCTCCCCTGTAAGGCCCTAGTACATAATAGGGCAGGGGAATTAAAACTACCTCTAAGTCAGAGGTGCAGAAACATGCTTCTTTAACTAGAAGTCGCGTTTTCAGAGTGGTAGAGAAAGGGTGCTGGGCCTCCGACCAGCGCTCAGGAATTCCGCTGTGTAGGACTTACAGGAGGTACCAGGAGGGCTTCTTGGCCCCCAAAGTCCCTCAGGAGTAAAGTGGACTTCATCCCCCATCCTGTAGTCTGCCAGGAGGTGCGTTTGCAGAGTGGTGGAGAAAGGGGGCATGGCCTCCGAAGACGTCTTAGCAATCCTACTGTGTGGGACTTACTGGTGGTAACAAGAGGGGTAGTTGGCCCCCAAGGACATCCTTGGGGGCCAACTACCCCTCCTATTACCCCAAGTAAGTACCACACAGCAGGATTGCTAAGTTCTCATAACAGGCCACGCCCCATTTGTCCACCACTCTGAAAACGTGCTCCCTGGCGTGCTCTTGGATGGGGATTGAAGTCCCCTTCACTGCTGGGGGTCCTTAGGGGAAAACTAGCTTCCTCTTACCTCCAGTAAGCCCCACACAGTGGTATTGCTGAGAGGTGGACAGAGGCCACGCTCCCTTTCTCCACCACTCTGCAAACTCGCCTCCTTGCGTGCTCTTGGTTGGGGGATGAAGTCCCCTTTCCTTATGAAGGTCCCTGGGGGCCAACTAGCCCACCAGGTACCTCCAGTAAGTCCCACACAGCTGGATTGCTGAGAGTGGTCCGAGGCCATGCCCCCTTTTTACACCACTCTGCAAACGTGGCTCCTGGCGCACTGCTGCTCGAGGGATGAAGTCCACTTGTGTCCTGAGGTCCTCAGGACACAAGAGGACCTCATCGCCACACCAGCAGTGCGCCAAGACGCGCGTTTGCAGAGTGGTGTAAAAAGGGGCATGGCCTCGGACCACCTCTCTGCAATCCAGCTGTGTGGTGCATACTGGAGGTACCTGGTGGGCTAGTTGGCCCCCAGGGACCTTCAGTATTCAAGGGGACTTAATTCCCCAACTTAGAACGCGACAGGGGGCATGTTTGCAGAGTGGTGCAGGGAGGGGGCAAGTGCCTCCGGCGAGATGCCGGCTTTTTTTTTATATATATTTTTAGAAGGGGGCTTGCTGGCCACCCTTCTTTCAATATTTTTGAGGCCCCGGGACCCCAACTCCCTGGGCATGGCCACAAATACATTTATTTTAGTTTTTTAATGGAGGTGGGCCACGTGGCCCCCCTCTTGAGGCATTTATCTGCCCCGGGTACCCCATGCCCCGGGGCATTGCCTCTCTTTTTATTTATTTTTGTTTTTTATTCCGGAGGGGGCAGCGTGACCCCCTCCCCTGAGCCAGCTCTGGCCCCAGGGACCCCATTCCCCAGGGCCTGGCCTCCTTGATGGGGACCGTGGGGGGAGCCCCAATGCCCCCACCATCACTGCCGGCTCCCCGCCTCCGGCAGGAGCCGGCATTGCTTTTGGGCAAGGGGAGCTGCTGACATGCAGCTCCCCTTGCCCAAAAGGAATCTGCTTTGCTTCATTGAAGCAAAGCAGGAGTTTGCTATGGCAGGGTGGGAGCTATGCTTCGCCCTGCCATAGCGAACAGCAATGTCCCGGGAGTGGGCACCCCGGGACATTGCAGGAGCCGGCCCTGGGGGGTAGCGGTCCCCAGGGCCATAGAGGGCTCCAGGAGGGGGGCCACGTGGCCCCCCTCCCAGCATTTTTAAAGCCCCGGGGAGGTGGTGGTCCCCGGGGGTCCGCAACGGACCCCCATATTTAAATAATTAGTGCCCCAGGGAGGTGGTGGACCCTGGGGCAGTGTGGGGGGGCAGAGTCCCACCACACTTTTTTATTTTAATTTAAGCCCCGGAGAGGTGGTGGTCCCCGGGGCTTGGGGGGGCCCGTGAGGCCCCCCACCCATATTGATGAATGCCCCGGGGAGGAGACGGTCCCCGGGGCTGTGGGGGCCCCTGCGGGCCCCCTCTAATTAACTGCGCATTGCCCCCGGGACCTGGCCCACCCAGGGGCTTATACAAAACAAAGCGCGGGAGCCCGCGCTTCATTTTTTTTGTTTTTCTCGGCCAGATTCGCGCACCCAGTGCGAATTCGGCCGATTTTTTTTTAAATGCTTTTTTTGGCCTAGGGGGTCAGGGTGTTTCTACCCTGCCCCCTTTTCTGTTTTTTTAACCTTTTTTCCACTGTTTTCTTGTGACTCGGTTACCAAGTCACAAGATGACTGCCAACACATTCTCGTTTGGAGTGTTGGCAGCCAATCAGAATTGAGCTCATGCTCGGGAGGGTTCGCGAACCCTCCTCGGTGCTCAGATATCGATATTTTTATTTTTTGAATTTCTCAGCAACTACTGAACGGATTTACACCATTTTTTTAAAAAGCACGCTTTCTACACCAAGACCTACCTTTTTGCCAAATTTGGTGTAATTCCGTTCAGCAGTTCAGGCTGTAGCTTTGTTTAAAGTTCCTATGGAAATTAACATGGAGAAAACGCATTTTGGGACCCCTTTTTTCTTGGCCCCCGCTTGACGAATCACCCCGAAACTTTCAGGACATGACCTGACCTGAGTGAACCTTTTTTTGGGGAAAATTTCGCGAAGATTCGTCAAACGGCGCCAAAGATATTGGCAAAAGAAAAAACGCTTTTCCTATGGATACTAGGTCCTAACTATAACTACCTACTGGCGACCGCCAGTGGGTAATATATATATATATATATATATATATATATATATATTACCTACTGGCGGTATATATATATATATATAACGGACAAAGAAAATAAGATATTATCCTTTGGCCTATCATATTGTACTCGGACTAATTTCAACTATACACAAACGAGAATTGATTTTTTTAAATGTATTCGTAAGTTGAAATTAAGAAAGTTTTTTAATAACAAATGTGATAGTTTGAATAGAAATATGGCAGAGGATAAGGTAGCAGGTAATTTACAGGTTGGAGACTTTGAGTTACTTTGTAATTTACAACAGCTTGAAAATGAGGGAGAGGGGGTGACAGATACAGGAACAATTAGTCAATCGGCTGATTGGCTAGGCCTTGACCTGTCTAAAAGTGTAATAACCCCTTTCCGACCAAAATCAACTTTTACACCTAATACTCCTAGAGATGCGATAGATATGTTCTCAGATCCAGTAATAAAAGATCTGAAGGAAATATCAATAACCTCAAGTGATACCTTCTTAAAAGAAAGACATCACTCTGAAAGAGAATATCATGCTGTAATGGAGAAGATAAAAACAGGACTGATATTGTGGTACGTCAAGCAGACAAAGGGGAAATGTAGTTTTATGGCATCTAGAAATGTATGAGAGAGAAGCAAGATTACAACTCAAAGAAAAAAACAGTTATTTAAAAGTCCCCAAAGTAACTTGTCTGAAGTCAAGTCAAAGTTATTTAAAGACCTTGCTCGCTGGCGTGGAATGGGATTAATTACTCAAGAAGAGTATATGTATATGAAGGTAGAGGAACCAGTCATCCCGTACTCTATTTAATCCCAAAGGTTCATAAAAACAAGGAAAGTCCACCAGGGAGACCTATAATCTCTGCCATAGGCAGTTTATTTGAGCCTATCTCCAGATATTTGGATTCATTTCTGCAAAGTTTTGTAACATTGTTGCCTGCATATATTCAAGACACATGAGATTTTTTGAACAGAGTACATGACATTACCTGGGAAGATTCATTTTTGTTAATGACACTAGATGTTACAAGCCTCTACACGAGTATCGCACATACTGATGGCCTCCGTGCAATACGACACTACTTGAATACACGACCTATTGAACTCTATCAACATACTGGAATGTTAGTTGAAATGTGTAGATTGTGCTTAATGAATAACTATTTGGTGGAGACACATATCAACAACTGCAAGGGACAGCTATGGCAACCTGCTTCGCCCCCAGCTATGCTAATTTGCATATGGGCTGGTGGGAGGAGCAGGTGCTCAGGGTAGAACATGTTGAACAATGGACAGCACATGTTATTGTATGGATACGTTTCATAGACGATCTCTTTGTAGTATGGAAGGGCTCCTGTGATTCAGCAAAGGCTTTTGTGAAAGATATTAACAATAATAATTTAAATGTAACATTCACAGACAATATTAGCAAGTCAAATGTTTCATTTTTAGATCTTGAGATATACATACAGGATGATAAATTGCATACACGCACTTTTAGAAAGGCAACTGCGGGCAATGCTATTCTGCATGCGAGGAGTTTTCATCCACAGACACTCAAGATGAGCATTCCGTATGCAGAAAACTTAAGAATGAAACGTAATTGTAGTGATCCAAAGTGTTTGATGAAGGCCCAAGAACAGTTAGCGAAGAGATTTTTGGAGAGAGGTTACCGATCTGAGACATTAGAACAAGCCTGTTTAAAAGTAAAAGTACTTGAAAGAAGAACCCTTTTAAATCCAGACTTGGAAAAGCAAAAACAGTTAAAAAAGAAAACTGCCAATCAAATTAGAATGATCACTGGATATAATGCTTACCAATCCAGAGTAAGGGAAAGTTTATGTAGACATTGGAATTTGCTTAAAGGAGACCCGGCAGTGAGTGAATGGATTTCACGTAAACCGTTGATTACTTTTAATAAGGCGAAATGAATTATTTAAAACAAGTCCAGAAGTGAAAAAAATGGAAGGGTGGTTAAAAGTAAGTCCGGGTTTCCACAAATGTTCCAAATGCAAAGCCTGTAAAATTGGACAAAATACAAAACAAGTGATCTCCCCCTCTTAAAAAATCCTTGGAAAATAAGAGCACCTTTGAATTGTAAAAGCGACTTCGTTGTATATGTCTTGCAATGCACTTACCCAAAACTATATGTGGGCAGCACCATTCATATGGTGCATATCCGCATATTGCAACATCTGAGAGCGGTTAAAAATAATGATAAAACTTATGTGGTTGCAAGACATATCAATGAGATTCACAAAGGAGACATAAAGGAATTAGTCTATTATGCGATTGATAGAGTTCCCAAAGCAAGAAGAGGGGAAATCGTGAACACAGGCTAAGACAGTTAGAATCAAAGTATATCCTGATGTTTAATTCTAAGGCTCCTGGGGGATGAACGCAGACGAAGATCTGTACATCCACCTAATATAAGACATGGTATCCATGACAGTGATATATATGAAAAAGTACTCATGATGTTTTTTAATGTAACTGATTTTAATAAGAGTAGAGTACATTAAGGAGGTATTAGGCAAAACAAGGAGAGAGACGGAAAACATAAATAGTAAGATTTTGGATTTTAGTGATTTTGATGTGCCATAATGATCGTGTAATTGAGAATTCTTAACTTTCGAATGTTTTTTTAAATTATGAATGTTAACTTATTGTTTTATAGTAGATACCTAGGCTGTAACCAATTGATTTAGTACTGTTTTGCAACTTTGCACTTTATGCTGATATTTGCACATGAAAATAAGTACTGTAAGCCACTAGCACTTTATGATCGAATATGTACTAGCATTTTTTGAACTATAGCCTATATTCAATAATAAAGCACTGGTTTTGGTTGACTTTCAGATATCATTAGAACATGATGAGAAAAAGTGGAGATTAAGCATAACAGAAGAGGGACGAGATGGACACAAAATTATGTATAAATCCAAAATTCTAAAATCATCTAATTTTTTGTTTTTTAAGAAAGAGATGTGTGTTATAATATTGGGATGGGCCATTAATTTAGTGAGGTATAAAATTTAAAGTAAAATAAAATGTAAGTAAATATAAAAAAAAGAATTCAGTAAATAAACAGTAGAAAAGGAGCAAAAAAATAATACAAAAATATGAAAAATAAAATTTAAATAATAAAAAAACTAATAAAAACAATTTATGAAAAATATGTGAAACATAAAGGGCACTTGCCCAGGATAATTTACCTCGAATATTGGGTTCAGACAAGTATGAAATGGTACACACATTCCTGTAATGAACTAATAATGAATTTTGTCTCAAGTAATGTAAAATTTTTTTTTTTTTTTTTTTAATGTATTATAATTTGGAATTATAAGTCCTAAACTGTGAATGAAAGTAAAGCAATGAAAAGGCAATGATAGAGATATAATGTCACATAATCATGTATGTAAATAGCTGAAAATACTAGCTGAACTTCAAAGTCCCCTCTCTGTGTTTATGAAAACAGAGAGGATCATGTGACCATGTACTCACCTTTTTTAATGTGAACTTGTAACTTTGTGACTGTTGTGTGATCAAGGCAGCAATGCCGAAACGCGTTGCAACAGTGCGAAAGCAAGATACGATTATGACAGCAAGCAAAGCAGGAATGAGCATGAAATAAAGAGAAAATATTTCGAAGCTTACTCTGATGTCGGCATCCGTCTCTTAACTGGTTCGGTAATGGTAGCTATATATATATATTATCTACTGGCGGTCGCCAGTAGATAGTTATAGTTACAACCTATTATCCATAGGAAATCCGCGACATTCTATTTGAAATAACTCTCTTGCCGGTTGACGTATCTTCGCGAAATTTTCAAATTTTGTGGCCCGCTCCGGTCCGCTCCTACCCTGAAAGTCTCGGGGGGATTTGTCAAGCGGGGGCCGAGAAAAAGGGGGTCCCAAAACGCGTTTTCCCCATGCACTTTTCCATAGGAAACTTTAGACACGGCTACAGCTCGAACTGCTGAACGGAATTACACCAAATTTGGCAAAGAGGTAGTTCTTGGTTCAGAAAGAACCCTTTTGTTAAATGGTGTAAATCCGTTCAGTAGTTGCTGAGAAAATGAAAAGTAAAAAGTTAGTGATATCTATGGCCGAGTAGGGTCCGCGTACCCTCAGCGCACCCTGCGCGCACCGTCCCGATCACGAGCTGCATGTTAATTGGTTGTCAGCTGGCTGTCAACATTCCGATTCAGGAAATGTTGGCAGCCATTTTATCCCTCGGTAGAACCGAGGGACAGAAACAAGTGCGCAAAGCGCACAAAGAGGGCAGGGTAGAAACACCCTGACCCCCTAGGTTGCTCAGGGGTCCCACAAGGACCCCCTGGGCAAAAAAAAAAAAATGTTTTAAAAAATCGGCAGGATGCACTCAGGGTGCGCAAATCCTGCCGAGAAATCGGAGCGCGGTCTCCGCGCTTCGATGCACTGGCCCCGGGTGGCCCAAGTCCCGGGGGCATGGTGGGGGGATAATTTAATGTGTGGGGGCCTCAAGGGTCTCCAAGCCCGGGGACCGCCACCCCCGGGGCTTTTTTTTAAAATGGTACGGGAGGGCTCTGACATTTTAATATGGGGGTCCGTTACGGACCCCCAGAGCCCCGGGGACCACCACCTCCCCGGGGCTGTGTACTGAATGGGAGGGGGCTGCGCGGCCCCCTCCTGGAGCCCTTGAATGCCCTGGGGACCACCACCCCCAGGGCCGGCTCCCTGCAGTGTCCCGGGGTGCCTACCCCGGGACACTGTAGTTTGCTATGGCAGGACGGAGCCTCGCGGCTCCCGTCCTGCCATAGCTAGCTGCTTGGATATTGGAAGAGAGAGCAGGAAACCTGCTCTCTCTTCCAATATCCAAGCGATTGCTTTTCCACATGGGGAGCAGCATGTCAGCTGCTCCCCATGTGGAACTAGCAATGCCGGCTCCCAAGGGACGTGGGGAGCCGGCGGGACTGTGGGGATTGGGGACTCCCCAACGGAGAGGGCCAGCCCGGGGGATGGGGTCCCGGGGCAAGTAGTGGCTCGGGAGGGGGCCACGCGGCCTCCCTCCCAAAAGATAATTATTTTTTTTTTTTAAATGGAAAGGCCGGCCACGGGGGATGAGGTCCCGGGGCATTAAAATGGCCAGAGGAGGGGGCCACGCTGCCGCCCTCAAAATAATAAATATAGAGGCCATGCCCGGGAATGGGGTCCCGGGGCCAATACAGGCCCAGGGAAGGGGGCCACGCGGCCCCCTTCCCGTTTAAAAAAAAAAAAAAATTAAAAAAGGGGTAAGGCCCTGGGGGATGGGGTCCCCAGGGCCCAAAAGAGAAAAAGGAAGGGGGCCACACAGCCCCCTTCAGAGGACAAAAAAACAAAACAAAAAAACGATCGGGCCCGCAGGCCCCGCCCCCTTCCTTCACCACTCTGCAAACCCGCCCCTGGCGCGTTTGCAGAGGGGGAACAAATTCCCCTTGAATACTGGCGCCACAGAGCTGCGTTGCAGAGAGGTGTAAAAGGAGTGTGGCCTCTCTACACGTCTCTGCAACGCAGCCCCTAGCGCATATTGGAGGTTCCTGGTGGGCTAGTTGGCCCCTAGGGACCCTCAGGATTCAAGGGGACTTAATCCCCCAACTTAAAACGCGCCACGGGCGCGTTTGCACAGATGTCACCTCAGGCCCCGCCCCCTCCCTTCACCATTGTGCAAATATTCCTCTAAAATCAGCCGAAATACGAATTCCGATTTACTCACCTGTTATAAGGAGAGACCTCAGTGCTGTATCTTTCAGCCCAGTACTGGTCCTGAAAAGTAATTTTAACCGTACTTACCAGTAACTTGAATTTCCTTCCATAGGCTAACATTGACTGGTTTCAATTGGAAATTCTTCTAAGTGTGGAGTTTTGGAACTTTAAAATATTCCTCTAAAATCAGCTCGAAATACGAATTCCGATTTACTCACCTGTTATCAGGAGAGACCTCAGTGCTGCATCTTTCAGCCCAGTACTGATCCTGAAAAGTAATTTTAACCGTACTTACCGGTAACTTGAATTTCCTTCATAGGCTAACATTGACTGGTTTCACTTGGAAATTCTTCTAAGTGTGGAGTTTTGCAACTTTAAAATATTCCTCTAAAATCAGCCGAAATACGAATTCCGATTTACTCACCTGTTATCAGGAGAGACCTCAGTGCTGCATCTTTCAGCCCAGTACTGATCCTGAAAAGTAATTTTAACCGTACTTACCGGTAACTTGAATTTCCTTCATAGGCTAACATTGACTGGTTTCACTTGGAAATTCTTCTAAGTTTTGATTTTTGAAACATACAAATATTCCTCTAAAATCAGACGAAATCCGAATTCTGATTTACTCACCTGTTATCAGGAGAGACCTCAGTACTGCATCTTTCAGCCCAGTACTGGTCCTGAAAAGTAATTTTAACCGTACTTACCAGTAACTTGAATTTCCTTCCATAGGCTAACATTGACTGGTTTCAATTGGAAATTCTTCTAAGTGTGGAGTTTTGGAACTTTAAAATATTCCTCTAAAATCAGCCGAAATACGAATTCCGATTTACTCACCTGTTATCAGGAGAGACCTCAGTGCTGCATGTTTCAGCCCAGTACTGATCCTCAAAAGTAATTTTAACCGTACTTACCGGTAACTTGAATTTCCTTCCATAGGATATCATTGCCTGCTTTTTGCTGAAAAAGATTCTAAGTGTTGATTTTTGGAACTTTAAAATATTCCTCTAAAATCAGCCGAAATCCGAATTCTGATTTACTCACCTGTTATCAGGAGAGACCTCAGTGCTGCATCTTTCAGCCCAGTACTGATCCTCAAAATTAATTTTAACCGTACTTACCGGTAACTTGAATTTCCTTCATAGGCTAACATTGACTGGTTTCACTTGGAAATTCTTCTAAGTGTGGAGTTTTGGAACTTTATAATATTCCTCTAAAATCAACCAAAGTACGAATTCCAATTTACTCACCTGTTATCAGGAGAGAACCCAGTGCTGCATCTTTTAGCCCAGCACTGACCCTGAAAAGTAATTTTAACCGTACTTACCAGTAACTTATATTTTCTTCCATAGGAATCCTTTGTCTGGTTTTCAGCAGAAAAGTTTCAAAGTGTCGATTTTCACAAACTACAAATATTCCTTAAAAATCGCCTGTATGACTTAAACGCATTCTTTCAACTGTTTACAGGAGATGCACCAGTGCTGGATCCAGGATCCAACACTGAGTAACAAAAAGTAACGATAACAGTTTTTACCTCCTAAGTGAATTTCCTTCCATAGGATAACATTGGTCATTCTATGAGAAAAAGTTTCTAAGTGTCAACTTTTAAAGTACAATAATATTCCTTAAAAATCACGACTGTAACCAAAACGCTTTTACTCAACTGTTTACAGGAGATGTCCCAGGACTGAATCTAGGATCCAGTCCTGTGGTTAGAAAAAAGTAATCCATAAAGTAACTAATTGCATTTAACTAGAAATTCACATTGAGCTGAATGTTGCATTGTGTTTGAAAATGTGTTGCCCATTGCAACAACTGTAACTACTGTACTTAAAAGTCTATTGCCTATGTGCAAAGTATTTAAACTAAAGTAATTCATTCTGAGAAAGTATTTTTGTAATGTATAATATAATTACAATGTAATTTAAAAAATAAAATATGTAAAAAAAATGTTTTCTAAAAAATTTCGAAATCAGTATGAAAAAAATTTATATAACAATTAATACATTTAAAAATTGTCATTTACAAAACCTTTGAAATTCACTGAAAAAACCGTAGGTTTCAGACATGTTATAGTTACAAATTAGCATTTTAAAAACCTTTGAAATTCACTGAAAAAACCATAGGTTTTAGGGACGTTATAGTTACAAATTAGCATTTAAAAACCTTTGAAATTCACTGAAAAAACCATAGATTTTAGGGACAGTTATAGTTAGTTGGACATTGCACTCGTACAAAACCCGTGAAATTCCCCCGTTATAGTTAGTTCAGCTAACTATAACTCGCGCCCCGTAATGCACTGCTGATGACGTCACATATTACATCACTCATGACATGGTCAGTGACATCACTGATGACATCACTGATGACATCTCAAATGACATCACTGATGACATCATTCACGTGATAATCTGATGCAGCTCTTCACACCCTAATATAACCTTTGATACACCCAATCTAAATTACAGACTGCCATTCGCAAAACCATAGACACTCCAACACCAATAACTACATACCCACTCACTGATTCTTAGGTCTACACACACACATCCACTCACTCACCCGTACAGTCACTCATACTTATGGTCACTCAATACAGGACTATCATATGCACTCTTACTCCTATATAGACACTCAAACACCGCCACTCATCCATAGAGGTACTCACACACCTAGTCAGTCATGCAAATAATTAAACACACTGCCATTTACTCACCTATACAGTTATACACACACCAGCTCACTTAATCATACAAATACTAGCACATTGTTACGCTCTTATACAATCACTGATACAAGCACACACTCATCCATACAGCCACTATCACAATCACTCACTCTCGCTTATAGCTATTTATATACTCCAACACACATATATACTGCCTTTCACATATGTAGTTACTCACACATGTACCACTGGGACATACATTCACTCACTAACACACTCTTACACACACTTACCCACCCATACAGTCTATCACAGATGCACTCTTGAAACCATCCACCCAGTGAATCACCCACTCACACATCTATGCACAGTCGCACACACCCCATCCACACAAACACTCAGGCACCCATACAGATACTCAGACAACAAATCAATAACTCTTATAGACACTCATGTAGCTATTCACAAACCCATGCAGCCACTTACACAGCAACAGACAGATACAGACATTCACCCAGTTTAGTCACTAACCCATGCATTCAGTAAGATACGTTTAATCACTCACTTATAGAATTAGTCACGCACCTACTAAATCATCCATACAGACACTTATACACCCACTCATTCTTCAATACGCCTTTCCCTATATATATAAAAAATATTTAAACTTTACAGAAACACACAGTCACTGGATGATGTCATCAGTGATGTCATTTGAGATGTCATCAGTGATGTCATCAGTGATGTCACTGACCATGTCATGAGTGATGTAATATGTGACGTCATCAGCAGTGCATTGCGGGCGCGAGTTATAGTTAGCTGAACTAACTATAACGGGGAATTTCACGGGTTTTGTACGAGTGCAATGTCCAACTAACTATAACTGTCCCTAAAACCTATGGTTTTTTCAGTGAATATATATATATATATATATATATATATATATATATATATATATGATAGCAACCATAGATGTGATGTCATTGTACACGTCCATCTAACATGAAATAGTACTACAAGCCTGTGCTTATTTTTTAAACCAAAGAAACATCAAAGAACTACAACATTCAAAAATGTTATTGCAGATGATTGAAATTTGTTTGACAAATAATGTGTTCCTATTCAACCACGAAATATATCATCAACATTGTGGAACTGCAATGGGAATTTCATTTTCACCAAACTATGCCAATATTGTGATGGGATGGTGGGAGAAAGAAATAGCGTGGGGATTGGACAACCAAGAGGAACTGGAAAACATCACACTTTGGGTGAGATATATAGATGATCTCTTTTTAATATGGAATGGCACTGAAAACACTTTCATGTGGTACTTTAACAAACTTAACCAGAACTATACAGGACTTTCCTTCACATGCACAGTGAGTAAAACAGACATCGATTTCTTGGATACACACATTTACATAGACCAAGGGACAATTCACTCAACTCTGTTTAGAAAACAAACAGCTACGAATAGCATATTGCATGGAGAAAGCTTCCATCCCCCTTCTTTAATCAGAAGCATCCCATATGGTGAACTCATAAGGATGCGAAGAAACTGCTCTAAAGATGCAGATGCAAAAATTAACTTTGAGGAAACTTTACAGTGAATGAAAAGAAGGGGATACAAACAGAAAGACTTGATGACTTGCTTGAAAAAAGTGGAAACATTAATAACGAAAAGGAAGAAACAAAATCTGAAGCCTGAACAACTACAACAAGAATTCCGGAGACTGATAATTACTAACAGCAAAGAAAGCAAGAGTATAGTAAATGTGATCCAAAGCACTGACATTAGATCTCTAAGGGCCCAGATATAGGAAAGCTCCTAGGTACAAAACCTCTGGTGACGTACAAAAGAACTAAATCTCTCAAGGATCAGTTAGTACCTAGCCACCTACAGGAAAAGAAAAAATCAATGAATTGGTTATCAGAAGCACAAAGTGGTTTTACCAAATTCAATACCTGCAAAGCATGTAAGATTGGCACAAACAAAAGAAGTGTGATGGACAGAGATGGAAAAATAATTCATATTAAGCAACACATCACATGCAAAACAACTCATGTGGTCTATGTGATAGAATGCAACTGTTGTCTCCAATACATAGTAAGCACAATCTGTGTGTTAAAAAAGAGAATTCT
The DNA here is from genome assembly GCA_963921515.1 of Calotriton arnoldi. Lineage (NCBI taxonomy): Eukaryota > Metazoa > Chordata > Amphibia > Caudata > Salamandridae > Calotriton > Calotriton arnoldi. The sequence continues at coordinate 308,805 of CAWUFW010000119.1, forward strand.
AGAACACATAAGAGCAGTGAAAAATAGAGACACCAATTACGCCACAGCAAAACACATGATATTATGTCAAGATGCAGACTGGAAATCTATGACATTTTTAGGATTGGACATGGTGCCGCAAAATGAACGTGGAAGAGATAGAACTAACAAACTGAGACAACTGGAATCAAGATACATAATTAGATTAAAAACCAAGACACCTACAGGCCTAAACAATGATGAGGAACTTTTATACATCTATAAGTTTGAGACATAGCCATTTTGCAATAGAAAATAAAAGAGAGATATTATTGTGATTAGAACACAAGTTGGTACTATACCTACAAGTCAGGATGGTTGATACTATATGACCAAACAAAAATTGAAAATACTATTGAGACACGAGCTATTGAGATATAGTGAATGGGAAATACTGGATTCTCAATCAATATATATGTCTTTAACAATTACTAAATACCAATAATGTCTCCAAGTGCAATGGGTACATTTTGTATGACAAATGATTTGCATATAAATTGGTACTTTACCATAGTTCATCAAACACTATAATACTTAAAGTACCCACACTGCGTACATACGGTATGTTGTTATGTTGGCAAATTGGCACAATCAAAATTATTCTGTTTGCAGTATTGAATAATGTATATTGTACAAAATATGGAAATGTATTTATAGAAAGTCTCAAAAAAGAACCCAAATAGTTTTGAGAATTGTTAATGTTGAACTACAATACCCACAATGCCTCATTATGGGCTAATGATGGTTATGTATAAATATTTTTAGTGAAGAAAGGCTCACTTACCGTGATAAAGACCTCGCTAGGTCGAAACACATTGGTGTAGCAGTGTTCTTTGAATAAATAAGAATTTGTGAAGGATTTAACTGAGTGCGGCGTTATTTGCAAAAATCAAATGTCCAGGGGCTCAAAGGTTCAGCCCAAACGCCAGCACCCATAGCTGAGCACGCCAGGATGGAGCCTGTTTGTGTGGTATATATATATATATTCACTGAAAAAACCATAGGTTTCAGGCACGTTATAGTTAGAAATTAGCATTTAAAAAAACCTTTGAATTTCACTGAAAAAACCACAGGTTTCAGACACGTTATAGTTAGAAATTTGCATTTAAAAAGCCTTTGAAATTCACTGAAAAACCATAGGTTTTAGGGACAGTTATAGTTAGTTGGACATTGCACTCGTACAAAACCCGTGAAATTCCCCCGTTATAGTTAGTTCAGCTAACTATAACTCGCGCCCCCGCATTGCACTGCTGATGACGTCACATATTACATCACTCATGACATGGTCAGTGACATCACTGATGACATCTCAAATGACATCACTGATGGATGGGGTCCCCGGGGCCTTAAATGGCCTGAGGAGGGGGGCCACGCAGCCCCCCTCCGAATATTTATTAAAAAAAACAGTGGGCATGCCCCGGGGGATGGGGTCACCGGGGCCAATAGAGGCCCAGGGAAGGGGGGCCACGCGGCCCCCGTCCCGTTTTTTTTTTTTTTTTTTAAAAGAAAAGTAAATCCTCCAGCCCCGGGGGATGGGGTCCCCGGGGCCAAAAGTGGCCAAGGGAAGGGGGGGCCACGCAGGCCCCCTCCCATAGAAAGAAAAAAAAAAGAAAAAAGACCGGCATCGCGCCGGAGGCCCCGCCCCCTCCCTGCAGCAGTCTGCAAACGCGCCCCCTGGCGCGTTTGCAGAGGGGGGAACGAATTCCCCTTGAATACTGGGGATCCCTGGGGGCCAACTAGCCCACCAGGAACCTCCAGTATGCGCCAGGGCGCTGCGTTGCAGAGAGGTGTACAGAGGCCACACCCCTTTTTACACCTCTCTGCAACGCAGCTCTGTGGCGCTTACTGGAGGTACCTGGTGGGATAGTTGGACCCCAGGGACCCTCAGGATTCAAGGGGACTTAATCCCCCAACCTAAAACGCGCCACGGGGCCCATTTGCACAGTGGTGAAGGGAGGGGCGGTGCCTGAGGTGACATGTGTGCAAACAGGCCCCGGGGCGCGTTTTAAGATGGGGAATTAAATCCCCTTCAATCCTGAGGGTTCCTGGGGGCCAACTAGCCCACCAGGTACATCCAGAAAGCACCACAGAGCTGCGTTTCAGAGGTGTAAAAAGGGGCGTGGCCTCTGAACACCTCTCTGCAACGCATCTCCCTGGCGCATACTGGAGGTACAGGGTGGGCTAGTTGGACTCCAGGGACCCTCATGATTCAAGGGGACTTAATACCCCAACTTAAAACGCGCCACGGGCGCGTTTGCACAGTGGTGAAGGGAGGGGCGGGGCTTCAGGTGACATGTGTGCAAACAGGCCCCGTGGCACGTTTTAAGATGGGGAATTAAATCACCTTCAATCCTGAGGGTCCTGAGGCCAACTAGCCCACCAGGTACGTCCAGTAAGCTGTCACAGAGCTGCGTTGCAGAGAGGTGCAAAAGGGGCGTGGCCTCTGAACACCTCTCTGCAACGCAGCTCTCTGGCGCATACTGGAGGTATCTGGTGGGCTAGTTGGCCCCTAGGGACGCTCAGGATTGAGGAGGAATTAATTCTCCAACTTAAAACGCGCCACAGGGCGTGTTTGCAGACATGTCACCTCAGGCCCCACCACCTTCCTTCACCATTGTGCAAATATTCCTCTAAAATCAGCCGAACTACGAATTCCGATTTACTCACCTGATATCAGGAGAGACCTCAGTGCTGCATCTTTGAGCCCAGTACTGATCCTGAAAAGTAATTCTAACCGTACTTACCAGTAACTTGAATTTCCTTCCATAGGCTAACATTGACTGGTTTCACTTGGAAATTCTTCTAAGTGTGGAGTTTTGGAACTTTATAATATTCCTCTAAAATCAGCCAAACTACGAATTCCGATTTACTCACCTGTTATCAGGAGAGAACCCAGTGCTGCATCTTTTAGCCCAGCACTGACCCTGAAAAGTAATTCTAACCGTATTTACCAGTAACTTGAATTTCCTTCCATAGGCTAACATTGACTGGTTTCACTTGGAAATTCTTCTAAGTGTTGAGTTTTGGAACTTTATAATATTCCTCTAAAATCAGCTGAACTACGAATTCCAATTTACTCACCTGTTATCAGGAGAGACCTCAGTGCTGCATCTTTCAGCCCAGTACAGATCCTGAAAAGTAATTCTAACCGTACTTACCAGTAACTTGAATTTCCTTCCATAGGCTAACATTGACTGGTTTCACTTGGAAATTCTTCTAAGTGTGGAGTTTTGGAACTTTATAATATTCCTCTAAAATCAGCCGAACTACGAATTCCGATTTACTCACCTGTTATCAGGAGAGAACCCAGTGCTGCATCTTTTAGCCCAGCACTGACCCTGATAAGTAATTCTAACCGTACTTACCAGTAACTTGTATTTCCTTCCATTGGAATCCATTGTCTGGTTTTCCGCAGAAAAGTTTCAAAGTGCCGTTTTTCACAAACTACAAATATTCCTTAAAAATCGCCTATATGACTTAAACGCATTCTTTGAAATGTTTACAGGAGATGCACCAGTGCTGGATCCAGGATCCACCACTGAGTAAGAAAAGTAACGATAACACTACTTACCTGCTAAGTGAATTTCCTCCCATAGGATAACATTGGTGATTCTATGTGAAAAAGTTTCTAAGTGTCAACTTTTAAAATACAATAAAATACCTTAAAAATCACTACTGTAACCAAAACGCTTTTACTCAACTGTTTACAGGAGATGTCCCAGGACTGAATCTAGGATCCAGTCCTGTGGTTAGAAAAGTAATCCATAAAGTAACTAATTGCATTTAACTAGAAATTCACATTGAGCTCAATGTTGCATTGTGTTTGAAATTGTGTTGCCCATTGCAACAACTGTAACTACTGTACTTAAAAGTCTATTGCCTATTTGCAAAGTATTTAAACTAAAGTAATTCATTCTTTGAAAGTATATTTTGTAATGTAATGTATAATGTAATTACAATGTAATTTAAAAATAAATAGTTTTAAAAAATGTAGAAAATCAGTATCAAAAAAATAAAGATAACAATTAATACATTTAAAAATTGTCATTTACAAAACCTTGGAAATTCACTGAAAAAAACCATAGGTTTCAGACATGTTATAGTTAGGAATTAGCATTTAAAAAACCTTTGAAATTCACTGAAAAAACCATAGGTTTCAGGCACGTTATAGTTAGAAATTAGCATTTAAAAATCCTTAGAAATTCACTGAAAAAACCATAGGTTTCAGGCACGTTATAGTTAGAAATTAGCATTTAAAAACCCTTTGAAATTCACTGAAAAAACCATAGGTATTAGACACGTTATAGTTAGAAATTAGCATTTAAAAAACCTTTGAAATTCACTGAAAAAACCAAAGGTTTCAGGCACGTTATAGTTAGAAATTAGCATTTAAAAAACCTTTGAAATTCACTGAAAAAACCATAGGCTTCAGACACATTATAGTTAGAAATTTGCATTTAAAAAACCTTTGAAATTCACTGAAAAACCATAGGTTTTAGGGACAGTTATAGTAAGTTGGACATTGCACTCGTACAAAACCCGTGAAATTCCCCCGTTATAGTTAGTTCAGCTAACTATAACTCGCGCCCCGCAGTGCACTGCTGATGACGTCACATATTACATCACTCATGACATGGTCAGTGACATCACTGATGACATCACTGATGACATCTCAAATGACATCACTGATGACATCATCCATGTGATAATTTCATGCATCTTCTCACACCCTAATATAACTTTTGATACACCCACTCTAAATTACAGACTGCCATTCTCAAAACCATAGACACTTCAACACCAATAACTACATACCCACTCACTGATTCTTAGGTCTACACACACATCCACTCACTCACCTGTACAGTCACTCATACTTACAGTCACTCAGTACAGGACTATCATATGCACTCATACACATATATAAACACTCACACACTGCCACTCATCCATAGACGTACTCACACACCTAGTCAGTCATGCAAAAAATTAATCACACACCCATTTACTCACCTATACAGTTATACACACACCAGCTCACTTACTCATACAAATACTAGCACATTCTTATGCTCTTATACAATAACTGATACAAGCACACACGCATCCATACAGCCACTCTCACTATCACACACTCTCACTTATAGCCGTTGAAATACTCTAACACACATATATACTGCCTTTTACATATGTAGTTACTCGCACATGTACCACTGAGATATACATTCACTCACTAACACACCCATACACACACTCACCCACCCAAGCAGTCCATCACAGATGCACTCTTGAAATCATGCACCCAGTGAATCACCCACTCACACATCTATGTACAGAGTCACACACACCCCACCCACACAAACACTCAGGCAGCCATACAGATACTCAGATAACCAATCAATAACTCATATAGACACTCATGTAGCTATATACAAACCCATGCAGCCACTTACACACCAACAGACAGACCGATAAAGACATTCACACAGTTTAGTCACTAACCCATGCATTTAGTAAGATACGTTTAATCACTCACTTATAGAGTCAGTCACGCACCTACTAAATCATCCATCCAGACACTTATACACCCACTCATTATTCAATACACCTTGGCATATATAGTAAACATATTTAAACTTTATAGAAACACACAGTCACTGCATGATGTCATCAGTGATGTCATTTGAGATGTCATCAGTGATGTCATCAGTGATGTCACTGACCATGTCATGAGTGATGTAATATGTGACGTCATCAGCAGTGCATTGCGTGGGCGCGAGTTATAGTTAGCTGAACTAACTATAACGGGGAATTTCACGGGTTTTGTACGAGTGCAATGTCCAACTAACTATAACTGTCCCTAAAACCTATGGTTTTTCAGTGAATTTCAAAGGTTTTTTAAATGCAAATTTCTAACTATAACGTGTCTGAAACCTATGGTTTTTTCAGTGAATATATATATATATATATTACCTTCTGGCGGTTGCCAGTAGGTAGACATTGTTAGGACCATGTTTCCACATGAAAAGCGTTTTTGACTTGCCTATATCTTTTGCACCGTTTGAGAAATCTTCATGAATTTTTTTTTTAAAAGTGCGCCAGTCATCCTAGTTGTGATTGTAACATTTCAGGAGGTCTGCCAAGTGGGGGCTGAGAAAAAGAGGGGGACAAAAAAGTGTGTTTCCCATGGTAATTCCAATAGGGGTTTTGAACACAACTACAGCCCGAACCGCTGGACAGAATGACCACAAATTTGGCAGAAAGGTAGCTTTTAGTTGGTAGATCTCGCATTCAGTTACTTGGTGTAAATCCATTCAGTAGTTTTTGAGAAATTAAAGGCAATCCAAATTAATATATCTATGACTGCGAATACTCCGTGATTATTTTGCAGCGATTTGCGAATTGGTGTGCCAATAGGGATGCCATGATTGGCTGGCTGCAACCTGAGAAGAAAGTTGTGGCCACCATTTTAGTTTATCAGCATAGTCATGGGGGATAGAGTGAAATGGAGAAAGTTGAATAAGGGGTCAGGTTGGATGTACCCTGACCCCATGGGTGGAATATAGGGGTGTTTCTGGGGCTCAGTATGGGCAAAAAACATCAAAGAAAAGGTTTTTCTGCACCACGCATGAAATTCGTGAATTCATCACGACATTCAGCGCAGCCCCCTGTGTAACATCACAACAAATTTGCGAATATCAATGAATTTTTTTAAACATATATATTTACACACCCACTCACAGTCTCACTTAGACACACACACCAACTCACAGACCCACTCAGACACTTATGCACCCACTGATAGCTCAACTCAGACACTCACGCACCCACTCGCAGATCTACTCATACACTGCTGCACCCATTCACAGACCCACTGGGACAGTGACACGCCCACTGAAAGATACACTCAGACACCCACTCACAGACACACTCATTCACTCACGCACCCAGTCACAGACCCACTGATAGACTTATGCACCCACTCAGAGACTCATACACTCATTTACATACTCACTCAGAGACTCACGCACCCACTCACAGATTGACTCAGAGAGTCATGCACCCACTCACAGACCCAATCAGAGACTCATGCACCCACTCGCAGATCTACTCAGATACTTATGTACCCACTCAGAGCCCCATTCAGACACTTATGCATCCACTCACAGATCTCCTCAGAGACTCATGTACCTACTCACACATTCATTCAGAGACTCATGCACCCACTCACAGACCCACTCAGGCACTTATGAACCCACTCACAGACCCACTCAGAGACTCATGCATATACTCACATACCTACTTAGTGTCCTACACACCTACTCACACACCTATTTAGAGGCTTATGTGCCCACTCACAGACCTACTCAGACATTCATGCACCCACTCATATACCCACTCATATACCCACTCAGACACTCACACACCCACTCACAGACCCCACTCCGACACTCATACACCCACTCACAGACCCACTCAGACACTCATACACACACTTACAGACCTAGTCAGACACTCCTGCATCCACTGACAGACTCATTCAGACACTTGTGCACCCACTGACAGACCCATTGAGGAAATCATGCACCCACTCACAGACCCACTTAAAGACTCATGCACCCACTCACACACTCACTGAGGCACTCATGTACCCAGTCACAGACTCATTCAGCAACTCATGCACCCATTCACAGATCCACTACAACACTCATGCATCCACTCACAGACCCACTGAGACACATATGTTCTTACTCACAGACACTCATGCAACCAGTCACTGACTCACTCAGACACTCTTGTACCCTCTTACAGACACATTCAGAAACCCACTCATGCATCCACTCACAGACCCACTGAGACACTTATGAACTTATCCACAGACCCACTGAGGTACTCATGCACCCACTCTCAAAGATACTTACACTCATGCATGTACTCACTCACTCACTCAGCTACTCATGCACCCACTAACAGACCCACAGAGCTAATCATGCCCCCGCTCACAGACCCACTTAAAGATTCATGCACCCACTCACACATCCACTGAGGCACTAATGGATCCAGCCACAGACTCACTCAGTGGCTCATGCACCCATTCACAGACCCACTACAACACTCATGCACCCACATACAGATCTACTGAGACACTCATGCATCTACTCACAGACCCACTGAGACACATATATAATAATAATAATAATAATAATAAAGGCATTTATAAAGCGTGCAGCTACCCCAAATGGGGTGTCCCGGCGCTAATGCAGACAGTGACCAAGGTAGAGGAAAGCGCAATTCTAGTCATTCCGACTGAAAAGCCAGGTCTTCAAGGCCTTTCTGAATTCCTGTTCAGACTGCATCATGCGTAAATGGGAAGGGAGGTTATTCCAACATTTGGTGGTCCCCACCTCGAATGTTCTACCTCCCATTCTTGCTTTTACAAAATGAGGGATGGAAAGATAGCGTTTGTGGTTGGACCTTAAAGGTCTGTCTTGTTGATATGGGGGAAGTCTCCTCCTCAGGTAGATAGGCCCCTTCCCTTGATACGCTCGAAAGGCAAACGTCAGGGCCTTGAATTCGATGCATTTGGCTATCGGTAGCCAGTGGAGTTGCCAGAGGTAAGGCGAGATGCGTTGTCGAAGCGGGACACTACAGACCAGTCGGGCTGCCGCGTTCTGAATAATCTGAAGTCTATGGATCAGGCCAAGCGGCAGGCCCATATACAGGCTGTTAGCGTAATCGAGGTGGGAGGTGATTAGACCCATTATATATTCTTACTCACAGACCCACTGAGGTACTCATGCACCCACTCTCAAACCTACTCAGACACTCATGCAGCTAGTCACAGACCCACTCAGACACACTTGTACCCTCTTACAGACACACTCAGAGACTCATGCATGCACTCACTGACCCTCTCAAACACTCTTGCATTCACTAACAGACCCTCTCAAACACTGACACACCCACTCAGAAACCTACTCAGACACTCTTGCACCCACTCACAGATCTACTCAGACACTCATGCATCCACTCACACTCAGTCAGATACTAATGCACCGACTGAGAGATTCACTGAGGTAATCATGCACCCACTCACAGACCCACTTAAAGACTCATGCACCCACTCACATACCCACTGAGGTACTCATGGGCCCAGCCATAGACTAACTCAGCGACTCATACACCCATTCACAGACTCACTGCGACACTCATGCACCCACTTATAGACTGACTCAGACACTCATGTACCCACTCACAGACCCACTGAGACACGTATACACTCACCCACAGACCCACTGAGGTATTCATGCACCCACTCTCTAAACTACTCAGACTCTCATGCAGCCAGTGACAGACCCACTCAGACACTTTTTCACCCAGTCATAGACACACTCAGAGATTCATGCATGCTCTTGTAGAACCTCTCAGACTCTCAAGCACTCACTAACAGACCCACTTAGACACTCAGGCATCCACTCACAGACCTACTCATGTACTGACGTACCCAGTGACAGACCCAATGAAACACTCATGCACCCACTCACAGACCCATACAGGCACTTATGCACCTACTCACAGATCTACTCAAACACACATGCACCCACTCACAGGCTTACTCAGACACTCATATACCCACTCATCGACCCACTCACACAGCCACTCACAGTCCCACTCAGAGACTCATACATGCACTTATAGACTTATTTAGATAGTGATGTACCCAGTGTGATGCACATAATCACTTATATAGTTATGAATTTTGAATGTGCTGGTGGCTATTGAATGTCTGCTTTTGTTTTGCGTATTTGCAACATATTTGTGAATTTTTGAAATTATGTTTTAAAAAAATATATTTTTAAAGAAAATGGACAACATTTTGGGAAATAGGGTGGCTCTGAGAAGAGCCTTTGTGTTGATTGTGTGTATATAACAGCTACATATAAGAAAGATGCAGGATTTCAAGTTGCTTGGAAACACCCTGTTGCCTTCATCTGTGAAGTGGACTCCATCACTTCTATAGATTCCTTGCATGTCAAAACATAAGGTGTTGTTCTAGATAGAGCTCATGTTATGGTCTCTGAGGAACGCAGAAACAGTTTTATTAACATGTTTCCTGGCCTTGTCAATCTATGTACAGAATTAATTGGACCACTTCCATTTCTGCCTTTGGCCTATGTTGGTGTACACAAAGGCAGTGAGAGGGAAAAGTGCCATTATTTGTGCAAAGGTATATTTACAGTCCTGCCCCTGTCAGTGTGCCTAGGTCATTGCCACCACAGTGCACAATCATGAGGTCAGGGGGTTGGCAATCCACAATACTTTCAGTCGACGGCAGCAAGTGATGCTACTTTAATTCTCTGTGGCCAAACCTAGTAATGTTTATATTAGCCAAACCCAAGTCCCTGTCAATGACTCTCTTTCTAGTAACCTCTCTAGCCCAAAACACATAGCTGTGGCCCACAATCCACACTCTAACCATTTTGATGTCAAGCAGCATCAGGCAGGAGAAGGCTGGAGCTGAATGAAACAGTTTTCAAAATGAAAAGAAATGATAGGCAGTTAAAATGGCGGTGAGGTCCTGGTTTAAAAAAATATATTTGATTGGTTGCAGTTAATATGCAGCAGAATAAAATTAGGCAGTCTCTTCAAAGGATAAGTAAATAGATCTCTGATAAGCTTTGGTTAAAATACAAAAGTGTAATCAAAACTTGAAAACACTTTTAATTCTGAATAGTCAACCAGACCTGCTGCAGTTGATTTTGCAACTAGTATGGCCCTTCTAGAATATGCTGCAAACTTGTGACCTACTGGTTCTACTGGGTTGCTATGGAGACTCTGCTAAGAAAGTGTTGGGGAAGGGTGTTAAAGAGAGAGTTGCCTTTTTAAAAAAAAAAAATAGAGGTGTTCAGACTCATTGAAGAATAAGAGATTGTTTTCCTAGTGAGGGCCTTCTTATAAAGTGTAGTTTACTTTTAAAGTAATAAAAAACCTAAATTGGCAAAGATGGCCGCCGAGAGGTTGTAGTGGCAGCTACGGCCCTGAGCTCCCCTTCCCTGGAGAGCTAAATGAACAGATAATGCGGATGGTCATATCATTTAGCACATATCCGGTACAATTGACCATACTGTTGGCAGACTGGCAAGTTTTAAGCGAACAGCAAGATCCATCACGCACCCCGAGTTGGGGGGAAACACAGAGGCGCAGGAGCACTGTCTGCATCACCCGATCATCACACATACACCGCAGAAGCATCAGAAACGGCAAGCAGTTCATAGCGCTCAAACACCACATTGTAGCGCTTGCGATCAGGATGGCCCCCCGGACCTGTAAACAGAAGGATCCCAAAATTCAGAAGGACCCAAAAGACAACCCCAGGGAGCCTTTGAAACTACAGGGAACCGCATCAGGACGTGGCATCGGCCAGCAGCAGCGGCGTGCACCGCAGAAGCAAGTCGACGCCGGGTTCAATGTCTCGCAGCGAAATAGCGGTGACCTCGGCCCCGCTAACACTGTTCGGACCAGTATCTCTCTCAGACAACCAACACTGGCAGAGCACTTCACACACGCCGCGAGTCTTACCGGAGAAACCTCAGCGCTGCTGGAGGGAAGTCAGGCACCAGCTACGGCAATAACAGAGGACGCATTGACAGAGCCGCTGACAGAGCCGTCAGCTGCTCTCACACTGACGGCGAACCTGGTAGCGCTGCAAGCATTCCCTGGGCCAGCCTGCAGGGGTGAGAAGCCGAACGAAGAGATCACGATCGTGCCTGACAGTGGTGTGCAGCAAATCCCACAGGTAACGATACAGACCGGTAGTAGTGAAGCAAATATGATAATTAAATCTATCTCTTCTCCCCGATTTTTGAACTTGTTGGGCCTGCTGCGAGTCCTCATTGTGAAATAATAGATACTGGCTCATGTATTGGCCAATTGAGTGGCTATGAACAAACTCAAGTTAGTTACACGGGGGTGGAGAGGCAAAAAGACTACCGGGTCGCCAGATGGAGAGTGTTTTTTCTCTTTAAATGATGACTCTGATATTCCCCACACAAGCGAAGACAATCTTACGGATTATACAGACTCGGGAGAGACTTCTTCGGGCAGAAGGCATCAAGGGCATCAAGGGCAACAGTGGCAAGAGTCAGGTTAAGATCAAAATCTAAAGGTAAAGGGAGTCCAATGGCCCCCGAGGGTGCAGCAGCAGCTCGCAGACTCACCTGGGATTATTCAGCCTCCTCCCAATTATACCCTGAAGATGGTATGACACCCAACTCTAACTTTAATGAGGATACCGGTCTGAAGGCAATCACTACAGCTACAGCTACTGCCACCAGCCCAACGTCAGCCCCTACGATGGAACTGATATATACTACATTGAAGCAAATGCAGGGAGAAGTTAGATCAGAGTCACGCAGGGCGCAAATGGCTACAAAGAAATTGCAAGGCTCACTCCGGAAAATAAATAAACTCTACGAAGGCCTAGAGAGCAGGGTTACTCAGGTGGAGGATCGGACTGGGAGGCTGGAGGATCAGGCCAATGAATGGCAGACTTTCAAGAACACACAAGAAAAGATCTCTGATGACCTGCTATGGAAGGTTGAGGACTTTGAAAATAGACAGAGAAGAAATAATGTCAGACTTTTGGGCTTGGTCGAAAACGTTGAAGGGAGGGATGCAAGAACATTTGTGGTTGCCCTTTTGAAGGGGGCATTCCCGGAACTTGCAGAGTGGAATTGGGATGCGGAGGTTCAGCGAGCACATCGGTTCCCACTGACCCTAAAGAGAAGAGGGGCAGAGGACTCGGGGGGGGTACCCAAGGGCTATGCTTGTATATATTGGTAACTACCTCCTTAGGCAAGCTATTATGGATAAGGCGAAACCAGAGGCCAAACACACGTTTGATGGGAATACATTCTTCGCCCGTCCCGACTTCTGTCACGCCAATGTTGAGCGGAGGTGGCGTCTTAGGCAAATGATAAGATCGTTTCAGGAGGCAAAAAGTGAGGCTTATTTGCTATACCCAGCCCGCCTAAAGGTTATCACTAATGGCCAAGTCCGCATGTTTTTCTCTGAGATTAAAGCGCAAATCTATTTAACTGAACTTTTATCTAAGAAAGGAGCAGATGGTACTTCTTGAGCTGTTATCAAATATTTGAAACTGACTCCCTAATAATGTCACAAAGGGGGCGCTAATCTTGGGTGGTGTTCCAATGGTGGGGGTATGTAAGGTAGTTTAGGTTAATATACACTGATTGGTGCTCTAATATTAATACATGACCTGATCACTCTTGAAAGGGTATTATGGTTGTTTTGCTAGAGCAGTATTTGATAGGTAGGTAAGGATCATTTTAAATTATAGATATGGCCTAAATATGGATTAATACTATGATAAATGAATAGTATGTGCTATATGACATATGAAAAGGCAGGGAAGGGGCGGCCGTGGCGCGCTGCCCTCTTCGGATCTCTGCTGCCACACATAGGTCATTCGTGACCTATTTGCCAACAAGAAGGGTGGGGGTGGGGGAGGGCTTGGGGTCTGGGCAGGGGGAGCGGTAGGGACAGTCAGGGTGGGGGGTTTAACACAGCACAGCAGAATGGTTAGTGGATACAAGGTACAGTGTAATGGATACAAGAGGATGGAATTTGCAAAAATGGGAGAAAGAGTTGGCAAGATGATTGGAGAGGGTACTGTAAGAGGTCTTATTCTCAAACCGGATATATGGAGTTGAGAATAGCTACAATGAATGTGAATGGACTGAATGATCCTGGTAAGAGACAACGAGTCGCATTAATGTTACGAACAATGCGGCTTGACATTCTATGTGTGCAAGAAACACACATAGAGGGGATGAAAGGCAGGCTCCTGGAGCAACTAGGTTTTCATCTTTTGGCTTGCACTAGGCAGGGGACCAAAACCCGTGGGGTGGCTATCCTGACGAAAAGAAAGGATATAACAGTAAGACGGAAACTTGAGGATAAATGGGGCAGATGGGTATTAGTAGAGTGTGGGATGCCGGCTGAGATTTTTACTATATGTTCGGTATACGGGTCCACGGAAGATGACCCTGATATCTTTGAGTTCCTGGATACAGAGCTAGCCTCCTGGTCTCCCTTGGTTATCATGTGTGGTGACTTTAACATTAACGGCTTGGGAGGATTGTGGGATGAAGGAGGAGATAGGTATCAGGGCCGGAAGAAAAAAGTATTTAGAGCACTCTCTAGCCTGGTACACAATAATGCATTGGTTGATATTTGGGATACCTTGAAGCCGGATGATCCCGGTAGCACATTCTATTCAGCCCCACATAAATTAGTAGTAAGGTTGGACTACTTTCTTGCTTCTAAGCTTTGAGTTTCTCGATGCAGGATAGAAAAACTCCCCAGGGTAATGTCAGATCATAGCCCTTTAGTTTTAACATTAGATATGGCTGGGTCGGGAAGGCCGGTGAGATGTTGGACATTTGAGAGGGGGCTTTTGAAGGACAACACATATATAAAATATATGAAAGACTGGATGATTGAATTTTGGGAGATTAATAGAGGTACCGCTAGTATGGGGATAGTATGGGATACCTTTAAGGCAGGAGTAAGAGGGGAAACTTTAAGTTATAGTCTGCATCGACAGAAACAAGATCGATTGCTAGATTCTATAAAAAGTAATAAAGTAAGAGAGGTAGAGGAGGAGCTTTGCCAGGCAATTACCTTAGGGGTAGACCTAGACGGTATCTTACTTAGACTGGCCCTCGCTAAAGCAGAAGCACAGGACCGATTGGCAGCCAAAGCGGCCACGACCTTTCTGGTTAAAAGGGAGCAGTGTCACGAATTCAGCGAAAGGGTAGGGCACACCTTGGCGATACGTATAAGGCAAAAGGAGGCCGCTGCAGAGATCGGGGAGATTGAAGATGGAAATGGGGAACTGATTAATGACACAGTGGGGATTCAGGAGGCTTTTAGGAGTTACTACAGTAAACTCTACCACGAAGATCAGGATAAGGACCTCTTGGACATTCAAAGTTATCTAGATGAGATCATCATAGATCCGTTAGATGTAATTGATAGAGAGGCATTAGATGCTCTATTTACGTCGGAGGAGATCTTTGAGGCTTTATTTAGTCTTCCTTCGGGCAAAGAGGCTGGCCCTGATCAAATACCCTTAGAATTTTATAAGGTCTTTAATGACGCCATAGGGTCTCAACTTATTGAGATGATTAAGCAAGTACAGACCGGGGGCCGGGCTCCAAACTCTTGGGCGGGGGCAGACATTGTGGTCTTTCTTAAAAGGGGAAACCCCTAGGCAGCCTGGGTCTTATAGACCCATCACACTGATGAATGGGGATGCAAAGATCTTCTCTAAGATTTTGGCTTCTAGGTTAGGAAAGATAGTTTCTAGAATGGTTAGCCCGACTCAACACGGTTTTATTCCCGGGCGGGGGACGATACAACATATCCGTCAGGTCATAACGCTCTTCGATGCCGCGGCAGCCTCTGGAGACCCCATGGCGGTGCTATTTATAGATGCAGAAAGGGCCTTTGATCGGGTCTCCTGGGGCTACCTCTGGGCCGCTATGCGACGGTATGGTTTAGGGGAGGGGTTTATAAGAGCGGTACAGGTTATGTATGATTCTCCATCAGCTCGACTGAAGATTAATGGTGGATATACGGCCTTATTAGATATTAGGCGTGGCACCCGACAGGGTTGCCCTTGCTCCCCATTACTCTTCGCAATCTATATTGATCCTCTTATCCGGAAGATGGAGGCAAACGAGTACATTCCCCTATGAGATTTCATGCACTTGAATGTAAAACTTTAGCATATGCAGACGACATCGCGTTAGTCACCCCAAACCCGGTTATGGCTTTAAGAGCAATGGAGACAGAAGCGCAGAATTTCGGTCGGGTGTCAGGTTATGCTCTGAACAAACAAAAAACCCAAATAGTTAAGAACACGGTGGCAGTTTGTGTCGATACTCGAGTCACTGACTCTGCGGTGTATTTAGGGATAGAAATCACAGCTGATCTGGGGCACATAGTGGAGAAAAATATGACCCCAATAATCAACAAAGCCAGGAAAGACTTTGATAGGGTACACAATCTCCATTTATCATTAGTAGGGTGATGTAATGTTGTAAAAATGGTTTTTCTCCCAAAAATCCTTTATCTATTCAGGGGTATCCCACTAGAGGTCGAGAAAAAGTGGTTTAGTGTATTAGAGAATTTAGTGAATAAATTTATTTGGGCTCACGGGAAAACTAGAAGGGCAGTAAGGTTCATGTCACTACCCAGGGAACGAGGAGGTTGGGCTATTCCGGATTTTAAACTATATTACTGGGCCACTGCTTTTCAACACATGCAGGGATTACTGGGAGGAGAGGGTATAGCGGAAGGGCCTGGGGACGGCTCAATGAATCTGTATACATATCTTATTGGAGAAAATGCTCAGAGCTGTTTGGTGAAATTTACTGATCCAAACTATTTCAAAAGAACACGTTTCAAGACACTACAAGCAGCATATCAAATTTGGGGACTATTTCGTAAAAAAATTGGTCTGGGCCGTTTGAATGCCTACACGAGATTATATAAAAACCCGACACTACCAGGGGAAATATTTGCAGACTCAACGATGGCAGAGTGGGAAAGATCAGGTATACAGAGGTTGGGGGATTTAATGGGACCCAGTGGTATAGCTCAATTTACCGATTTACAGAAGACCTACGATATAGGTCGTAGCAATTTTTTTAAGTACCTCCAAATTCGTAGCTTTTTTAGTAGTAAGACAGGGGGGAGTGCTGAATTTAAGGATAATAAAATTATTGATATCATTAGGGCAGGGGAAGATTGCACTATACGGAGGCTATATACGGAGCTATCTTCCCTGAAAACGGATGATCTTGAGAAACATGGTGGAAAATGGGCAGTCAAGCTGAATATAGAGCAATCCTTGGTAATGGACTCTCTAGAAATGGGTCAGACACTACTATGTTCAGCCGCCTTACAAGCTCAGCACTACAAGACTGTATTCTCTTTGTATCACACACCGGCAAGGATTGCGCAGTGGGGGGGACAATCAGGAATTAGATGTCCACGGTGTAATAGTTTAGAAGCTGAGATTGTACATATGTTTGCAACTTGTCCCCAGCTGCAAAAATTAAAGAAAGATATCTCAGAAATTTTGGGCTTCCACTTGGGTATCAATGTCTCCCTGACGCCATCGTTGATTTTGCTGGGAGTTATAAGTGGGGAAAGGCTCAATACGAATGTGAGCTTTTTGTTTGTTGCAATGTCGGTGTTGAGAATTTGTATAGCAACAGCCTGGCTTGACAGAGATCCTCCTGTGTTTCAACAGTGGCTTAACAAATTGCTATCTACCTTTAATTTGGAAAAAATATATATGAAAGAAAGGGGAAAAAGGGTAGGCAACGTGGTAGATGTATCTGGGGCCCTATATATAGACTGAAGGATAACGTTTAGTAGAGTAAGCTTCACTGTAGGTGCCCTCTCTCTGGTTTAATCTAGGTCTTTCTGTTAATTAGTCAAAGTAATGTACGTTGTTGCAATATGAATTTATGATAACAGCATTGTAAAGTTTATTTTGAATTAAGCTAAACCTTGTTTTTTGTAAATATGTGATTTCTCTGCTGTACTGTGAAAAAAACTTAACAAAAAAAAAACAAAAAAAAAAAAAGTAATAAAAAACCTAGCTAAATATGGTTTTGGATGTAATTAATTATTCGTGAAATTTCATAGTGACAGTCGCAAATAGGTCGTGAATATGCACAAATAGCCTTCCATATTGAGCTTCTTCATAAAAGTTCATGGAAGGGTTAAGACTTACTAACCATTCAGAAGTGGACTTACAAAGCAAAAATATGAAAGACATATTTTTATTTCCTTCCTTGCCCAGTATCAAAGAGTGCAAAGTTGAAAAGGTTGCCATGAATGATTGCTTTGTATGAGAGTGGTGTGCCATTCTTATGCTTTGTTTTCAAATGTATTGAGAGCATTGAATTTATCTAATAAGAGCAACAAATAAAACTATTTGACCAATGTACTCAGTCAGTCAGGCAGCCAGTCAAACAAATGTATTCAGTCAATCAACCATAAAAGCACAACAAATCACAATAACACAGGGTCCAAAGGCATCTCATTGCAATAAAAACTATAACACATCAATTACAGAATTACTATACCAATGTACTCAAATTTCAGGTATGTGCCTTAGATTAAATTTTGTCTGAGGTGCAGACTACATGTGTGATAAGTTGGTTCACAATGTGTTGCCCTGGAACTGAATATTGAACATGTGCTGCTTTACTGCATGCTCTAGTTGGTAGAAACAAATTGCTGGGTATTTATTTTATTTGAAAGATTTTAAAAAGCGCGAACATGACCGGTCCGGGGACCGGAGCACTGTATACAAGGCATGCAAGATGAACGGGGAAAGGTAGCAAATTGAACATGTAGATAGTCAGGTTAGTAGTAATTCAAGAAGGAACAATCAAGGTAACAGAAGGTATCATGCAGAACAAATGCACCATTGAACATTAAAAACAAAGCTCTAGACCAGAAGTAAAATTTAGTTCTGGTGGCTTCCGGTCTATTGTTGCAGGTACCTATTCTGGAGCAACCCTTTGACTTCTTTTTTGAATGTGGCAATCGAGGGGCTGGATCTGTTTTCGGGAGGAAGAGCGTTCCAAATTCTCAGAGCAAGACCAGAGAAGGCTTGGTTATAAGTTCTCTTCTTATTGAATTTTTGTGGTTTCAGCAAAAGATTATTAGAGCTTCTTGGGGATCTATTCAAGCCGGATAGTTAAAGTGTTTTGCCAGGTAAACTGGAGTGTTATAGTGAAGCGCTTTGTGTGTCAAGCAGGCTATCTTAAAACAAATCATTGCATCAAAGTGGAGCCACTTGAGTTGAATTAGGTCTGGTGTGATGTGCTCACATTTTCTTGAACATGTGATGAGTCTGGCCGCAGAGTTCAGAGTAGCCCTTAAAGGGGCCAGTTTGGCTTTGGGAAGTCCAGCCAGGGTAACAATTCTGTAATCTAAGTGGGAGATAACTAAGGATTGGACTGCAAGCTTCATGTCATGAAGAAGAAGGAAGGGTTTGATTTTCTTTCCTCCTGGTATCTTTCGTCCTTAATGAGGAAAGGTGCAAACTAAGGCTCCGCCAGCATTAATTTGTGCCTTTTCTCAGTAAGGGAGCAGTTGAACCAGGGTTTGGAAGGTTTTCAGGGAATTCTTTTGAGTTGTTTTGGAGAAATTGAGTCGAAGATATTGGTCATGGAGTGGATGTAGTGTTCGGTGAGGTCATCCAGATTTGTCAGGTTAGGGGGCAGAGGAAGAAGGTTATTACTGATGCTGGCTAGATCCTTTAAATTGATGTTCCTCAAGTCTCGTGACCATTGTTTAGTCTTACGAGGTTGTCCTTGTCTGATCATCACCTTTTCCAAGATGAGAAATTAAATTAGGTAATGATCCGACCAGTCACAGTGTGCTATGGCATCCAATTGAATAACGTTATCTTTAGCAATGATTAAGTCAAGGGTGGAACCCTTGATGTGAGTAGGTTTATTGCAGGACTGGGTAAAATTTAGGTCAGGGAGGAAGACCTTGAAAGTGCACAATAAGGGATCATTTGCGTCGTTCCAACGCAAGTTGAAATCACCAAGGATGATATGATTAGGGTGTTGTCAGAGTTGGAGGATATGGTCTCCATTAATTGTTCTATGAAGAGAAGATTGCCACCAGGGGGCAATAGATCATCTGGAGTGTACAATCTAAATTGTCGTTGTTCCAGATTTTGATGCTCAGGTGCTCACAAGTGGACATCGGATCAGTTTGTGTGTGTCTTAGGGTGAGAATTGATCGAAAGATGCAAGCTATGCCACCTCCGACTTTCCGAGGCCTATCTAATCTGATGATGTCATACTCCAGGGGAACTAGAATGTTTAGAATTGGTGAGGAGGAGTCATTAAGTCAGGTTTCTGTTAAGATCAGGAGGTCCAGTTCTTGCGAGATAATGAGGTCGGCAATATCAGCAGCATGTCTTGCAGCTGACCTGCAATTAAGAACCATCGATTTGATGTGGAATTTAGTTACTAGAGCTTCAAGGTGTGAAATGATGACAGGTAGTAAATTGTCCGTGTTCATAGTTCTGAGATTCACACTGGATTCTCTAAACGGGTCGGAGGGAATGGTTTGGATATTGAATGGTGTGAGTGAGGAATTGTTATGAGAGGCATTGTAAGATAGTAGAAGGGAGTGAATGTCAGTATCCGACAGATGGTCAATGCTCCTATGGGCCCTGAAGTGGTGATTAAGATGAGGCCTTGATTTCCAATGTAGATTTACCATACTTTCCACTGACACATTTTGTCTCAGGTGGTGTTTAGCCGCAGTGGGATGGCAAGTTTGATTAGTTTTGGGGGACATGAAGAGGTTCCTATGCTTCTCCATCTTTATGGAGAGGTGTAATAGGTTCTGAAGATCCTCTTTTATTGGTTGAAGCTCATTCTTGAGGTCTGTCAACTTATCCTCAGTAGGTGAAGGATATAACGTGTGGGTAGTTGGTCTGGGAGCAGATAGGGATTGATACCTCTCCAAGTAGGGAGCCAAGGAAGGCTCTGTGGATTCCTCATTGGAAGGAAGGTCAGTAGATGGTGGGGTGTTGGTAAGCTTTAAACTTATAGTTAAAAATGTACTAGAAGCTCTGCAAAGTTTCATAGGTCCATTCATGATGTGCTGCTCACAAAGAATGTTTTTCTTTGAACTCTGGGGCATGTCGTCTTATTTATTCCATTTTAAAGGAGGACTACAAGTCACAGAATTGAAAGGAAAAACATACACTGTAGCAGTGCATAACACATGAACATATGAAACTTGGCAGCTATCTATTAGACACCTTTTAGGGTGTGTGTTAGTAAGTTATAGGGCTGGTTTGTATGTGCTTATATGGTAAGACATGCCCTTTTAAGTAACATGTGTAGTTTGAGAGTACTAGGCATAGTTAAATATGCAGTGTTTGACATATGGTACACATTTTGTACATATTTAGGAAACAATTCGTACTCATCAAGTGTATGAGAGAGAGTCAGAGGTATGTAGATATTCAGTGACATACCTATATAGAACGTATGTATGCAGCAGTAATTACATATAACTGATACCTATGGTAGGCTGTAGGTAGGCTATAGGACAGAGTGCTTTGTATTTAAATGTAGTTTTAAGTTTGCTAAGTTATATGTGCACTTATAGATTTATATGTGCAATTATACATGCAATATACCACCCATGCTGCAGCTTACTTACCCATTAACAAAAACATAGAGCTACTCACATACCTAGTCATAGAAAGACAGAGGCCCTTACACATTCAGTCACATGAACATATAGCAGGTATGTATGAAGCAGTAACAAAGCTAGTTGCGCACACAGTTATGTACTCCAGCGCTCACTAATACAGCTAGTAAGCAATACATACAGCCAGTTACATAAACGTAAAGAGACTCATAGAGATACTAAAACAACTAGTTATATAGCTATATAGTCATTTACACATCCAGTGACACACCTAGAGAGGGAGTGATACACTTATTTAAATATGTACTCAATACTGAGACTCCTAATCACCCATGCAGACAAGTAGCCCTTTAAACATGAGTTGGGCCTGGTACTACAGAGCCTGTGTCTGAAAATTTACTGGCAGCTTCAGCTGTATTTAAAACTCATTGCCAAGGCTTAAACTTCCTTTTGCCTACATATAAGTCACTGTTAAGGTAGGTTTCAAGTTTCAAGTTTATTTTTAATTGAATAGTTAATGAAAACCAGTGCATAATAATCAAGAGCCATTAAAACCATAAAAATACATGAATAAAATTAGGTATGTAAAATGTTGGGCAGTTTATCATTAAAACTTTTTATCTAGGGGCAAAGTGCTCTGCATCAAAGTTTAAGAAAGCAGCAGTGCTCTTAGGCAATACTATCAGTGTTCAATCTGTCCCTAGTGTTATCTTTCAAAATGGGACGTCAACGTGCAGTGCGTTGGGATGCTGTGCCCCTCAGATTCTGCAGGGCCTAATGTAACCATGCACCTGTTCCATTGAGTGGCCAGTGGCATTTTCTTTTCCACTAGTGTGAGGAATTTTACCAGCCTACAGTTTAGCTGTGGGTCCCCAGGCTTAAAGCAGGCCAGCACTGCTTGCCTCCAAGAGCGGATCCCCCTTTGATTGAAAGGAGCCTTGAGCAGCTGCCTTCTTTCCTCCAGCAACTCTTTGCAGATGCATACTAGGTGCAAAAGGGCTTCTGTTCCATTGCCGCATAAGCAGCAGGAGGTTTGAGTCCGCTACCTCAGCCAAGGTGGAAGATTCGAGGCACACAGGAGTATGCCTAGGCGGTGCCCCAGGAATTTTGATTTAATAGTTCTGGAGTAGCCAAGGTTGAAATATTTTTGCGGGGCAAGAGTTCTGTAGCTGTTTAAGGTAATAGAAGGTATGAGCTGTAGCTGAGAAAGTAGCCTTATCCTCCACAGGTGAAAGCTGTTTTATTGCTTTCCATATTAGTTTTTTTGAAGGCTGTTGATAGATATGTGTGTACCAGAGCTGGAACAGCCCCAGCTGTTGCCAGGGGCTCCTGGAGGTAGCTCCTTGTGGGTGATGTGTCTCTCTGTTGCAGTTCCTGCCATTATAGATGGTTTAAGGTGTTTGGAGCGGCGTTCCTGATCTTATTCCAGCAGATTATGCAAGCTCCATGCTTGGCCAAGGACTGTTTGAGTAAGTCGAACTCCAGCCGAATCTGTGCTGGAGAGGTGTAGTTTGGGAGGCTAAGCATAATTCTGTATGCCTGACTAAGGTGCTGTCCAGTATCTTGGCGTCTCTGCCTCGCATGGGTTCGCTGCCATAGGTGATTGTTGAAAGTATTTTGGCTTGTGCAATCCTTCGGAGGGGGCTCAGCATGGGCCCTGTCAGTTTTGATTTGAGGTTTTTTAGTGTTACTGCTGGTGCCAGCCCTTTCCTTTTGATGACTTCTTTCTGACGGGCAAAAAGACCTTCTTTGCCAATAATAATGCTTAGGTACTTATAATCATCTGCCGACTGTATTCGTGTGTTTCCCAGGTACAAGGTCAATGGCCTTTTTCTCTTGTTGTTGATGGACATTGTTCGTGTTTTCTCAAAGTTGACCTTCAGACTATTCTCTGTGGCGTAATCCTGCATTGTGTAAAGGAGATGTTGCAGACCCACCTGGGTGTGGCTGACGAGGACCACATCGTCAGCTTACAGGAAGTTGGCTACGGTCTTTCCTCCCAGCCAAAGGGCATGGGAATTGCTGGTGTTTCGTTCCTGCATCAATTTGGCCAGAAAGAGGTTAAATAGGATGGGAGCGAGCACACACCCTTGCTTAAGGCCTTTGGTTGTTGATACTCGTATGAAAAGGTGTGTACCTGCTCCCAGTTTCACTTGTACCCATGTGTCCATGTGGAGAAGTATCAGCATGATTAGTAGAGCTGTGGGGAGTATTCTAGCGAGCCTGCTTCCCCCACAGCCTTGCCCTGTCTACATGGTCAAAGACTGCTCTGAAGTCGATGAAGCAGAGGTGTAAAGACAGTTTGGAGGTCTTTACTGTATCTATGAGTAGTGAAATGGCCAAAACATTTGTTGTCGCGCCTGAAGTTTTAGAGAAACCTGTCTAGTTAAGTGGAATTATTCCGTTCTCCGCTGCACAATATGTGAAGTCCGCTAGCACGGTACCTGAAAAATATTTTTCCTCATTGTTTATCTGGGCGACAAAGCTGTAGTTTTATGGTAGGGATTTGTCTCCACTTTTATGGATTGGGGAGATTGTTGAGCCTTTCAATGAAGCTGGGATTATACCAAGGGATCTGACTTCAAGAAAAAGAGGGTCTAAAATTCCTGCCCAGTCTTCCACCATCCGTTTGAAGAGCACTGGAGAAATGCCGTTAGGGCCAGGGCTCCTTCTCTTCTTCCATTTCCAGTTTGTTATCAGGTGTATGCTTGAGGCCCTGGATTTGTGGTCATGTGCATCAGCTGATTCAGGCGGGGATGTGACATTGTCCCCCTTTTGTAGTTCTCCTGTGGTGGGGTACTATTGCATGTCCCTGGCTGCCTGTCTTATGGCAATTTGCACGGTTTGGAGGTTGAAGTGGTCCCTTAGAAGTCGTCCCCTGGAAGCGTACACTGTCATTGTGGTTAATGTCATGTAGTAGCTTTGCCCAAGCTTCATCCTCCCGCGCTCTGTTGACTTCCCACATCAGGATTTTGAGTGAGGTTCTTTGTTGTCTAAGTAGTGTGTGGAGGATTGTTTTCCCCGGATTGTGCCACAGGGATCTTAGAGTGCTGTTTATGGCTTTTTTTATTTGCTTTAATTGTTTCTGTTGGGCATTCGAGATCCTTCTTTCCTTGCTAGGTTCCGGGTGGGGATTTGTTTTGGGTGACGTGGTGTATAGGTCTGCTAGTCTAGCAGTGAAGTGTTCCCATCTGTTTATGAGGCTGTTTGATGCTCCTGTTTGAGCTTGTAGCAAGTCGATTGCTAATGATGACAGGGTTTCCATGGTTACCTTCGCAGATTTAATTCTCTTGAAGTTAATTGTGTAAATGGATTCTAGGGCTTCCACCAGGCGGTTGAATGGGGGTGCTAAAAGGAGTATTTTTTGGGGTCGATGGTCGCTGTCTCCTTTGTCCCCTAAGCGAAATGTGGAGATGCAATGGAACAGTGAGAGGCTAACAAAAGTGTAATCCAGTGTTGAGCAAATGAAGAAGAGTAGGAGGAGGCCACTGGCGGAGAGTCCTCATGGACTCTCCTGTTGAGTGCCCTGAAGTTGAGGTGTTCTAGATCATCCAGTAGGCGTCAGCTTTTGCTGTTCATTTTCCTGTGAGAGTTCCCTCTTTGTACAGGTATATTCCAGTGTAAGGATTGGCTCTGCACTTCGTCCTCTGACGATGGGCCTAGGAGGTGGTGATACAAATCCTCAGAGAGAATGAAATTTGGCATATCCAGCTTACTTATGTGCCTTATTATTTGGTCGACTAGGTGTTCTGAGTCTTTTGCTTTGCATTTTGGGTGGATGTAAGCGTTGACTATTATTGTCTCATCCTGAGATCCCTTAAGTGAGAGAATGGTCTTGACCATGATGGTGGTCGTTGAGGCAGAGTCCACTAGCTCTGCTAAGAGTGTGCAAGTTGGTAATACATAAGTTGCCACTGCTAAGTTAGGGTGTATGTAGGTAATAGTTTGAATGCTAGAGCTTGTAGATGTCTACAATCCATCATAAATGAATACTACAAGTCCTAGAATTCATAGTAGAAAGACTAGAGTGGAACAATATAACATGCATTAGCATGTGAAACTTGCCAGCTATGTACTAAATACTCTTTAGGCAGGGCGTAGGTATGTGATAGGTCATGCTTGAATGTGCTTAGATAGTAAGACATGGTGTTTTAAGACATACTGAGTTGTATGTGAGCTTAGATACCCGTACACTTAGTTAAATATGCTGTATTTCACCTATGCTACAAGTTATATACAGAAGTACAAAACCTTTCTTATTTACCTAGTCTGTGAGAGACAGACAAAGCTATGTAGATATTCAGTATCATGAGTGTTAGCCCTGCTCCCCTTTCCAGGGCTCTATACCCTACTTTTCGGAGCCATACCCCAGACAACAGAACTGTCAGGGCACTTGGGGCAGCCATCCTGCACAATTCTCCCACCAGTTCACGGGTACTAACCTGCAACTGGTTCCCCAACCCGGGGTCTCTACGCTTACGCTGAACATGTGCCTGGCAAGCCAGGACTTCTAGGGGTGTACAACTACCCCGCAAGGGAAACACTGACTATAAGTGTTATGCAAGAGACTGCCTGGCAATGGCCTCCCAACACCTGTCCATCTGACAGAGCATAAAGTCCTCCCAAGCCAGAAGCGGCATCATCAGGGTCAGTCCTGGGTTGCTCTGATCTCAGAACGAGCAACCCATGACCCACTGGCCCTCTCACTGGAACCATCTCCCCCTCTTATCCTTCATTTGAACTTCTGGACAGACCAGATCCCCCTGCCTGTGCCCACTCTGACAGCAATCCAAGCACTGGGGCTGGAAATAGGGTACCCTGGGCCTCTGACCATCCCTACCCCATTTCTTACTCTTGGAAAAGACATGGGATCCTTCCCCCCACTACACTGAGACCTGTCTGGGTCACTGTGACCCTCCTCCTCAACCTGATGGGGAAAACCTGATCCACCCTCCCTGGGATCATTCCCCAATGCCATCCCAGACACTCTGGCACTCACCCAGAGGTCTGCCTCTAGTGCAAGCTCCCTGGGGTCAGAGAACTCACACTCCACCTGGTGTTGGTGTAGCTCTGGAAAACCGTGACTGAACAGATGCTCTCCAGCAATCAAATTGTACAGCCCCTCAGATTTGTTCACTATTCTACCCTTCACCCAACCATCCAGTGCCTTGAAAAAGTACCCACATCATCACCCATCTGGTGATACAGTAACTGACTGCCCCTCAAACTCAACCTACCCTCCTCTGCGGTGATTCAAAACTCCCTTACCAGGGCTTCATCCATGGGGGTGTACCTCTCCCTGTCACTCCCTTCTACAAACAGTAGAGTATCCCTCCCACCACTATGAATATGACTCCCTGTGCCGGTTCCCCAATCCTCCTCAGAGACCCTGCGCACCTCTGGAGCTACCTCATATGCCTGAGCCCACTGGTGTATGTCACCCCCTCCTTGAGGTTAGAAACCAAGTCTCTGGGTATGTGGACCTTTTCTTCAGTACTAGACATGATACTGTCGCTGCCACCATCTGTGCTGGACTCAGCCCTCCTGGCCTCCAAGTCCAGCTCTCTCAACTTTAGCTCATGAGCAAAAAGCATTTTTCTCACTTCCATGACCAACATATCCATTTCTGCCTATCTTTTGACTTAAGCTAGTTCCAACTGGAGCTCCCTTTTATGCTCCATTTTGAGCTTTTCCAGGTCCAGCTTGTGCTTCCTAGCTGCCCGCCTATCCTCCAGCTCCTCTAGGGACAGACCTTTTGAGGACACACCTCCAACCTCTCCTGCTCAAATACCAACTCCGTAGGTACTGCTGATGGCTCACCAGACTGAGACATGATTGTGGAAACTCAAATGTTGCAAAAATCAGAACAAGAAAAACAATATGCGGAGGCGTAATGGTCTGTGATATGGAAGTAGCATACACCAATCACCATATTTAATGTAGAAATGCAACTCCTATCCTCACCGTTGATCACCAATGTTAGAAATTGAGTTTCTAGTTGGATGGGGTATACACCTAAGCCAGGCAGAACCCACCACTCTAGTCAGGGTAAGTAAGTTACACACCTAAGATAATCCCTGCTCACCCCCTTGGTAGCTTGGCACAGAACAGTTAGGCTTATCCCAGAGGCAATGTGTAAAGTATTTGTACACACACATACACACACACACAAACACACAGAGTAACACAGTGAAAACACGGCAAAAGAACTCCACACCAATTTAGAAAAATAGCCAATATTTATCTGGATCAAGCAAGACCAAAATGACAAAAAATCCAACATACACAGATCAAAATACCACTTTTTAAATATTAAACCAAGTATAGCTCTTAGAAATCAGAAATAGCTCAAACCAGGGATTTTTGGTCATGGTCGACATCGATGACTCCACAAAGTCAGATTGACATCGAAGGAGTGAGGGCCAGTTATGGAGTCGGGCAGACCCCAGTACAGTACATTGGGGGCATTGTGAAAAACAAAAACGATGCAAAACACAGAGGGGGTGAGGCGTTGCTAAGGCCAGTGAGGCGTCGGTTCCGGACTGCTGCAGGGGAAGTGACCATGCCGTTGCAGTGCGGTACCTCAGTTCCTTACTGTGAAGTGGCATCAATGAGGTCTTGAGAGTCAAGCAGCGAGGCTCTGGTTTCCACAGCATTGATGTTGGACTGGGCCACAGGCATCGGAGTCGGAACAGTGCACCACAGACTTCGGTGGTGCGGTGCTTGAAACTCGTTTAGTGACGGAGCTTCAGAGGTGCTGCGTCATCGTTGGAGCCTGCGGTGCAAGTCACAGTCAGTGTGTTGAGTGGGACCACGGCTCAAGTGCAGGCAGCAGCATGGCGTGAGAATTGTAGGTGAAGTCTTTAATGGCCCTGAGACTTATTAACAGGCGGCAAGCTTGACTTAAGCCCTTAGAGAACCTTGGAAGCTGGATGTGGAAAGCAAAGTCCAGTTCTTTCATGTTCAGGACAGAAGCAGCAAGCAGCAGGCCAACACAGCAAAGCAAACAGTAAAGTGGCAGTCGCTCCTGACAGCTATCCAGCTCTTCTTCCTGAGAGAATGTCCTCAACCCAGACATTTTCTTAGTATATGGTGTCACAGGTCCAGTACTTATACCCATTTCAGCCTTTGAAGTAGGCAGACTTCAAAGAAAGGTCTTTATAGTGCACAAGAACCTGTTGTTCCTTGCCCTGGCCATAGACATACTACAGTGGGTGTCGACTTCTTTGTGGGAGGACAGGCGCAGCCCGTTTCAGGTATCAGTGTCAACTTCTCCCACCACTCTAGGTCAGGAAGGCCCATCAGCTGGGTGATGGGCCCTCAGGATATGCAAGGCACGCCTCAGCTCCCTTTGGGTGAATGTCTAGAGTGAATGCACAAACAGCCCAGCTGTCATCCTGACTCAAACATGTATTCAGAGGCAGGCAGAAGCACAGAATGGTTAAAGTAAGAAAATTCCAACTTTCTAAAAGTGGCATTTTCAGAGCTGCAAATTAAAAACCAACTTTACTACAGATGTATTTTTAAATTGTGGGTCCAGAGACACCAAACTCCAATTTTGTATCAGCTCCCAATTTGCAGATACACTTGTAAGATGTTACAAGGCAGCTCCAATGCTAACCTATAGGAGAAATATGCCTTGCTGTAGATAAAAAACAAAGTTAGCAGTCTTTCACTACCAGGACATGTGAAACACGACTGAAATAACTGCTTTTGGTTCGCAAGCCCTCTTAGACCACTGGCCCATTCTCCTGATGGACCTGCATCGGGCGCTGGGGGGAACTTTGGACGTTCAACAAAAACAGGGGCCTAACGATCTAAACCAGCACCCAAATAAGGAAATACCGGAAAGCAAATGGAAGCGTCAAAAATCCCCCGAATGCAAAACAAAAAGGGGAAAAAGCGTTGCAGGGCGCCGTAATTGGGTCACTTCGAGCTGTCTATAAGAAACGTGCATCGGAGCAACGTACCAAACGAATAGAGGATGCCTGGCTTAAAATTTTCTCTCTTCTTAAGGATAAAAATCCAGCTCCATTTTGGAAATATATTAACCAAGTCAGTAACAGTGGTCAGTCTAAGGAAAATGGGGTACCCGAGAATGTCTGGGTGAATCATATCAATCAGCTCTACAGCAGCGGGACAGGGGAGATGTCAGCCCTCTACTCGCCTCAAGCACGAAATCATGAAAACATCCAGGTTCCAGGCATCTCTAAAGCCGAAGTAATCAAGATCATTAGTCGTATGAGGAATGATGGTGCGCCAGGGCCAAATGGAATACCCGCTACAGTTTTTAAATCAAATCGATCCTTTTGGGCAGAGCTCCTTACACCGCTCTTTAAACAAGCCTTTCTTACAGCTACAATTCCATCCACCTGGCAGGGCTCAATATTACACCCACTTTACAAAAAGGGTAACCGCTCAAATCCAGCCAATTATAGGCTAATAGCTTTATTGGACATCAAAGCTAAGGCCTATGCTTGTGTCTTGCTGGCAGAACTCGAAAACTGGGTTACAGAAAACAGCATCCTCCCCCGTACTCAGTCAGGGTTTAGATCAGGCTGTTCCACGACAGATAATATAATAGCACTGTCCTACCTGTCGTGGAGAGCCACTTTGGCCAATCATCTACCTCTATTCTGCTGTTTTGTGGACTTCAGTGCAGCATTCAATAGAGTCAATCGAGGGACGTTATGGAACAAACTAAATTCCTGGGGGATACCATCCGCACTTCTCTCTGCACTGATGTCACTGCATCAGAAAACCTGGGTGAGGATTAAAACAAGTGCCACAACAGTATCTGCAAAAATTGCAACAAAAAATGGTCTAAAGCAAGGCTGCGTATTAGCCCCACTACTTTTTAATCTTTATACCGCCGACTTGCCTAAAGAACTGGCAGGTGCAACTTTGGTCGCCCTAAAATTGGGTGGCATACGACTCCAGATTATGCAATACGCTGATGATATTATTATTATGGACCATACAAAAACAGGTCTACAAAGAGCGCTCACTGCCCTTAACACATACAATATAAAAACAATCTTCTGATGAATGAGTCAAAAACTAAAGTCATGATTTTTGGGAAACATCAAAAAAGAAAATCCTGTCTTGGCGAGCAGGTGATTTACATATAGCGACCTGCACTAGCTATAATTATCTAGGAATTTGGTTTAACGAAAGAGCAAATCAAGTAGCCCATCTCAAACATCTTCGGCCCAAGGGAGCAGGGGTTATACATAGTCTGAGGCGCTTGAATCGGCATTTGCACAGCCCCACAGCCGAGTCAATCTTAAGGGTCCTACGTTCCAAACTGCTCCCGGCAGTGTCTTATGGTCACCTGGCTTTCCCTGGTAAAATTGATTCATTTCTAGTGAATTATCAAATAATGGCCTATAAGAAAATATTTTTGGCTCCCCAGCATGCAAGGAGGGCGAGGCTGAGACTTGAGCTGGGCCTGGCAAGTGCAGATTTTCACTGTTTAGGAGACTTAATTAAATTCTACATCTTCACTCTGCGTGCACCAGCTCAATCCATGAAAGAACAATTGCAATCAGTGTTCACGGACGAACTCTCTCCTTGGTACAGACAGCTGCACTTGGCCATTTCCACATTGAAGATTGAAATTATAAACTTCTCTAATCCAATTATTCCCCTGTCAACGTGGAAAAAAACGATAAAAAGCCAAATTACTTTAGTGTCATTCGAGAGAGACATTGCTCGGCTTCCCCCAAAAAAACCACTCCTTACAGCTCTGGATGCTTCGTATATTAAGGGGAAACCTCAACCATATTTTAATTACTCTCTCCAATCACAGACTCGTAATAAAATTATTTATATGAGGCTGTTAGCCCTTCCAATTCATGATTTTAACCCACTGTGGGCTCGGAGGAATGGTCAGCTAACGTGTAGGCTCTGCAATTATCCACATGAGTCCTGGTTACATCTGCTATGTTGTTGCCCTCATCTTGCCAACGATTGCCGACGTCTATTGATCCCAGTCTACCAGGAAAAGTTACTGAGACATTGTAGGGAAGCATCTGATTTGTGCTTCAGTAATAATTCAGCCCAAGTTCTAGCAAGGGCTGGGAAGTTTGTTAACATTATTTTAACTGCACTGCATAATGCCCAGCACTAAGAAATAGACAAGTTCTACTCTTATTGCACAAATGAACGTTGATGAAAGTTAACTATTAGTAATAAGCATTGTGATACTTTTGTCATTGTCTTTCACACTATACACTTCCCTTTTGGACTAAACGGCTAATTGTGATATATTGCCATCAACCTGAAATGCTGCTTTTGGAATTGACATTTATTTCGTATTGCCAGATTTTATAAATGTGTATACAACTTTTAATTCTTAAATTGTATTAAGTATCAATATGATGTTTGTATGTTACGGTTTTAATTAACTGTATAATAAAAGATACTTAGTTTTAAATGTGTAAAATAATGTATTAATAATTAATTAATAATTGGTTGTTAATTAATTTTAATTAATTAATTGTAATTAATTATGGCAATTGTGTAATTTATTTTCGGTGTGTGTTGTAGTGTTTATAGGTGTAAAGTGTGGGAAGTAATTCATTTAAATTTTTAATTTATGAATTAATATTTCGTTGTTAATTAATTTTAATTAATTAATTGGTAATTAATGATGGTAATTGTGTAATTAATTTTAGGTGTGTGTTGTGGTGTTTATAGGTGTAAAGTGTGGGAAGTAATTTGTGTTTAATTAATTAATATATAGTTGTTAATTAATGTTAATTATTTGGGGGGTCATTACGATGGCGGGCGGAAGCACAACCGCCGTGCTGGCGGATGCAAAAACCACCAGTTACCGCCGGCACGCAGCAGTCCACACGCCCGCCCAATTACGATGCGAAAAGTAGGCCAAACACCGCCGGCAAGCCAGCAACACCGTCCGCCATCAAAGTGCGCCCGTACACGTAGCGGCGCAGCTCAACTGACACACACCGTCCGGACGAAAACACGTCCCGCCCGGCGCATAAATTACGATGCCGCAAACAAACGGCTCCCACGGCCAAGAGATACCGTACGACAAACCGAAGCGGTAACACGGATGCCGAGCACGGACAACGAAGAAGCGGCTCCCCGAGCATGAATCCAGCACTGCAGGCCCTCCCCATGCTCTTGCTGATGCACCACCAAGGACGCAACGTACCGCGGAGACGCAGGTAGGCACACACACAACAAGTGCACGCAAACAGCGCACACAGTGCAAGGGCGGAAAAAGCGGACAACCCCCCAGCGCGTGTACACTACACATCCACCATTGCATCCACATATGACACACAGGCCAAATCGTAACATCGCGTAACACATGTGTACACACCACCTGGGACTAGGAACCAACGACCCCGTCACGGCCCCAAAGCGGCGATGACGCCGCCACACATGCGCACAACGCAGAGGCCAACCGCAGCGCCATGCATGCGTCGCACACAGACACAGGGACACAACCAAGCAGCACACACATCAGCCCCACTCCGAACGCACATGACACGTGACAGGCCTGCCACAGACATGTCCCCAACGCCCAATTCACGGACAACACCCAACGCCACACAACCGACGCACACATGTCAGTGAAGTCACGCAACAGCAGGACACACCCCAGTGTAACAAACATGGCGAAGCACACAGCGGCGGCAACACCAACTAGGAGAAGCAGGGCCCCTTCGGGAAGAGGAACGCCAGTACCACACTGAAACACCCATACCACCCTGCACATATGAACAAGACATATAAAACGGAACACCAAAGAGCCCGGGGACCGACAACAGGTGGCCCAAGAATAACATTCACACACAAGGCCCAACGCAGAGCGGAAAGGCAGCCTGCCGCCCACACAAGGGAGAGCAGACAGCACTGAATGACCTTCCATTCCAACTCCGAAACCACAGCCCTACGAAAGAAGCCGGTGAATACAGCCATTGTCCAAGAAAAGACCAACACAGGCATGCCGAGGAGACCGACCACAGGGCAGATAGCGCATATCACAGAAGCACACAACGGACGGGGAAGAAAGAAGAAAACACTCCCCCATGTCGGCCACATGCAAGTTAATTGGAAGGAGTCACACATCACTGACCTTGAACTGTCTGAGAAGCATGTGGGATGAGGGCCCGTGTCCTCCAAACAAGCCAACAGAACACAAGTCCTGTCTCCCTACGACTACACAGAGCTCACAGCAACCTCGGAGCGTGCACATTGCAGACTGCACACACAGCCGGAGCACGCCACCACAACGCACCGCTGCGAAATGGCAACCGCAACACACCTACCCAACTACGCCGGACAGCTCAAGCTGTACAAAACCAACCTGATACATATATTGGGATGCGATCTCCTGTCCCTGCTGAACGTAAGTTACCGACTGACTTACCGCATCACATTGTTCAGCTGCGTCATGCCCGTCTTCTACTGTCGGAGGTGTCCCTACCAGCATCCCGTGGAGATATGCCTCTCCAACCCGGCATGTCTAAAGGCGGACCTGCTACCACTACTCCTCCCTCTGGACGCACACGACAGGGCCTGCTCTGCCTATGGGGGCATGGCGTATGTGGCCAACATCGCACCCGCACTGAAATGGGACCACTGTGCCTCCACACGACGGATCATCGAGAACAGCTACATCGAATGTCACCCAGCATGCCCCATCATGGTCCTCCAAGGGACAACTTACGAACAACACCTTGACAGCCACCATCCGCTACATTGGCTGGCAAACATGTACACCACCAATGACATGGAAGCCCTGCTGGACGGCATTGCATACCTGACAACCTGTAAATTCGTCGGACCACAACGCAGGTTCCCCGATTGACCTATGATGTCCAACCCCGCACCCATGCTTAGCTTCCGCACGGACTGGCCAGTCACCACCACAACAGCCATACCAAACGACCGGCAACTGTTACTACACCATCAACGACATCGCCATGACATCGGATATGACCGGGACATGCACACTGTTCCCCATCACATCCAGGAACACCGCATGCATTGTGGGAGGCAGTGGCATGGGGTCTGTGTATCGCACCCACATGGACGGAACTGCACGAACAACCAGGACACGACATGGATCCAGCGCCCATGGACACACACACCGCTCAGTGGACATGAATAGGTCGCCTGGAGTCTGTGGGTGCTGCACCCCTCCCACCCCCGCCCCGGGAATCCCATACCAGGACCTTTGCATGGACGACAAGTGCATACAACAACAACACGACCCCAGTGACTGTGACATGTCCAGTAACCACCACATTGCAACAACAAGTGGCACGCCGCTGCATGCACGCAAGCACATGCCCTGATGTCATCTCACATGCACGCGTGCATGAGGAACAACCGGAGCAAACCTGTCACATGGAACTGAGATGGACTGTGCCCATGATGCCAAGCGGTCTGGTAGGCTACATGTATACCGTCTGTGTCAAAGTCCGCAGCTCCGCAGCTATACGTAAATGTACATTAGCACAGCCTTGGCCAAGCAGATGTAACTCTGAAGCCCACATCCCACATGCAACAGCCAATCACATGTAACCCCACACCCTATCCCATTTGCAATCATGCTCAGTATATCCTCAACATGTATTCCGCTGCCAGTAGTGTCCACTATACTGCATCACAGAGGACAGAAGACTCAATATAATGTTTGAAACCAAAACTGTCTCCGCTGACTCATTTCACAAGTACGAATGAGAGAGGATGAGAGTATGTGAAGTACACGGCAGTCGTGACATGACCATGTAGTCCACTGGTATTGGATGTCAACGCAAATGAGTAGCACAACTGTGGAAGACACACATGTGTCGTGTGAAGTCGTATGGACGCAGTGCTCAGGTGGGTGGGTGTGACGGGTAGATGCGCACATGCCAAGTTGGAGCACGCCGTGTTGGGAGGGGTCATGAACAGTACACCACCGCTTCCCTGGGCATTGTGAGAGGACACCTGTCGGGGGAGTGAACACGTGTGTGCACAGCAGCCGGGCACACGTACAAAGAGGTACCAGGCGCACCTCAGCCCACCCTCTGTGGACAAGCTGGATCCTGTTGTGCGCCCGCCATGCCCCTTGACAAGGCACACACAGCCCCAGTCGACCAGGTGTAACCCCAACATAGTCAATCCGCACAGGCGATACAGGGCACGGGATGGCAGTGGAGCATGGTGTGTGAGAGGTCTCCTCGCGCTCCTCCTGGTCATTTCACGCAGGCAATAGAACCTCAACGTCTAGCATGGCACAAGTCAAATGGAAGTGTAGGGGGACGCACCACAGCACGAGCAGCACTGACGTCACGGGAGGTGGCTCGCACCATCCCATCCATTGCCCATTATACCAACCACGCCACATGCCATTGCGACTAAGTGCAAGCGCGTGCGCCACCACCCCCGAGCCCTCCCCAGAGAGGCCAAAGAGTGAATGTGTGGGCCATCAGTCACAGACGGACGCGGCATGGCCGCAAGGGCAGCCACAGCCACTGGGTGTCGCAGGTGGCGGATCCGGAAGGCGAAGACTGTGATGCATAGTCCATGCAGGCCGGGTCTCCATTTGGGGCACCACGCAGGTGGACGGCGTCCCGCAACACATCATACCCTGAGACAGCCCACTCGTGCAACTGGACCCACACATACACTCCTTGCCCTCTCTGGTGCGAGCTTGGGGCTGCCTGTGCAAGCGCTAGCCTCGCAGGTGCACATGCATATTGGGGGAGCGAGGGGAGGACATGAGGGCTGGGGCGAAGATGACTGTATCACTGTCAGTGAGTACAAGGGATGACCCAGATGTGGAAAGGAAGAGACGTGTCCCGTGTGTACTGCAACTAGTCGCCAATCCAACTACCCCCATGTCCGGAATGTAAGCCCGCACCTAGGCCCGCCCATCCGCCACATCGAATATACCACCAGCACGACAACCTTCCCATTCGAAACACTGACTGGGGGTGGCGACCAGTGAACAATCATGTGTAGCCTACCCACACGTACATGTGGGCCCTTCA
Source organism: Calotriton arnoldi (assembly GCA_963921515.1). Lineage (NCBI taxonomy): Eukaryota > Metazoa > Chordata > Amphibia > Caudata > Salamandridae > Calotriton > Calotriton arnoldi. The sequence goes on from CAWUFW010000119.1 coordinate 345,146, forward strand.
TGATCCATGTCACCTGCGGCAAAGTCATGACATGCGCAATGAGGGAAGTGAGGAGAGCTGTCCGCCCCACGCACAGAAGGTGCATCAGCTCCACAGACCCAGCAGCGAGTCCAGCAGGGGTCACATGTGCAGGGGCAGCTGTGCCTGGTGTGAAGGCACATGCATATAGACAGCACATCGACCAATGTGTAGTCTGCCCACATCTACAGTCCATCATCATGCGTACATAGGAATTGAACACAGGGCAACACATCAGAGTGGGTGCACCCACCGTGACCAACAATGCGCAATCATCGACGTACCCGCCCTGTGCATGGCCCCCCACCCAACGGAGGCACATCCAGTGCCACCATCCCACACACACAAGCCTTCCACGGAACATGCTGTGTCCAATGCTCAGTACAGAGTCAGCGCCCATCTGGTGGATCCTGAACAGGAGACACATGCACACACATGCCAGCTCCCACTATGTACGTCTGCCACCTGGCACGTGCAATGTAACCTCTCACCTGTGACGTGTGACTGCAAGCACACAGCCGTCTTGGCATGGGGCTGTCAATGTGGACACCTGTCAATGTTTCGGGAGGTGTGATCCGTACAGTGCTGTACATAGGGTGCAGTGCTGACACCTACTACTGTCTCATATCCCCTCGTGCCACAGGTCCCACTTGTTTTGGCCGCTCAGCCTGTGCCCACATCGTCGTCGTCGTGTGCCATACTCATCCAGCCTCGGAAGCAGTTCCATGCTCAGCAGACATTCATGTTGCCGTGGCGTTGCCGCTTGACGAATATGCAGTCAGTCCCCATCAGCACGCCCCGCAAGTCATTGGGGCCTAGATCCCCATGTGCATGCACATGGCAGTGGTTTGTATCACTAGCCATTGCCATTGTTGGGAGACCTGTGTAAGTGTATTGTGGCCGTGCCGTCCCAGCTTGACAGCTGGGCTGTGGCTCATGTGCTTTCTCAGTCATGTCAGTGATGTGTATGCGAAATTGCTATGTGTTGTGTTGCTTTGACATGTGTCCACTGCCATTTTCCCTAGGCGGAGACCGAACATTGACCGCCCATACCAATTGCTGGCGGACATGGACGATACAGAGGTCATTAGGAAGTTTCGGCTGGACAGGCCAACCCTGCATCGACTGTGTGCCATGTTGGAACCCCATCTCCGTCCCCGCAGGGTGTATCCGACAGCTGTCACCCCCACGGCTAAGGTGATGGCCGCCATGCATTTCTTCGCCACTGGGTCATTCCAGCACACAGTGGGCAGTGGAGGAGGGATGTCCCAGCCCATGTTCAGCAAGGTGCTGAGGGATGTACTGGCAGCCATGATGCTGTACCGAAACAGGTACATCCGCTTCCCCAGGGCTCGTGAATTGGCGGCAGTGAAGGGTGCATTCTATGCCCTTGGCAGAATCCCACACGTCGTTGGAGCCATTGACTGCACACATGTTGGCCTTGTTCCACCACAGGCCACTGAGCACCTGTACCGCAACAGGAAGCACACGCACTCCCTGAATGTGCAAGTGGTGTGCCTTGCGGACATGGTGATCACCCACGTGTGTGCAAAGTTCCCAGGCTCGGCCCATGACGCACACATAATGCGCAACAGCATCTTGCCACGACTGATGTCCAATCTGCAACAGGATCGTGGCTGTATTGTCGGTGAGTATGTGGAGTGGTGTAGCGTGCTGGTTGTGCGATGCTGTCCCCTGTCCAGTTGGAATAGCAACGGTTCTCTGTGTCCCTCACACCCAGGTGACTCTGCGTACCCGAATGGGGCATGGCTGCTCAGTCCATTGAGGAATCCTCGCACCCCAGCAGACGATCGCTACAATGAGGCACATGGGAGGACCAGACGTGTGGTCGAGCGTACCTTTGGCCTCCTCAAGTCCAGGTTCAGGTGCCTGGACCGCACCGAGGGTGCGCTGGCGTACTCCCCACAGAAGGTGTGCCAGATAGTGGTGGCGTGCTGCATGCTGCACAATCTGGCCATTCGGAAGCAGATCCCCCTCATCGTGGATGACGGAGATCAACCAGGGCCCCAGCCCGCAGACCAGGACAGCTCGAGTGAGGAGGACAGCGGAGAGGAGGAAGCTGGTAATGTGCGGCAGCAGCTCATCGCCCACTACTTCACTTGACGGTGAGTGTCCATGTACGACGGCTGATGTGGCTGTGTCTGTGCAGGTGTGTGTGTGCTGTGTCAGGGTGGCCGTTTGTTCACTGCGTGCTGTGTGTCAACGCTCCATGGCCAGGGTAGTATGCCACTGTTGGTGGCTGTGGCATTGTGCCCTATTGCTCTGTGCGATGTGTGTACATTGCTTGTAGTTGTTGACATGTACTGTGTGATGGGTGTGTGACACACTCATTGAATGTGCTCCTGTTCTGTCTCCCACCCCTAGGTCCCTACAGGCCCTCCGGTTCCATTGCCATGCCACGCATCAGGTGCCTTTCCACCCAAGGTGGCCGTTGTATTCCGTACAAATAAAACACAGGGCACAAACAGCAGTTTGTGTAAGAGGTGCATTTATTTCAAACTGTGACATGTGATTGTGTGTAAGGTGATGACAAAAGTGGTGCGTGCAGTGACAATGAGCTGTCGGTCATGGCTGCGTGATGCTCAGGGTGTACCCACTGGTTCTATGTCCATAGTCCAACACACACATGCCATCCAGATGGCTGTGTGGAGTGGGATCGTAGTCCAAGTCAATGCAGTGGGTGGTCAAGGAAGGCTGGCTGGCTGCCTCACTTGCGTCTGGAGCGTGCGAAGTCCTCCCGGGAGATCTGTTTCCACTTCGGACGGCCCCTTCCACGTTTGCGAGGGGGTGCCTGCTTGCGACATGCTGGTGGTTGAGGTGTGCTCACTGGCTGTGGACGCAGGGGAACTGGACACTGCTGCTCGACCCTGCGCCCCGGCAGGTGGTGGCGGAGGGGGAGCTGCTGTCCCTGGCTGTGACCTCACCGCCACCACCAGCTGGCCCATGAGGTCCACGAGTTGGCCCATACGGGCGTCCTTGGACCTCAGCACCCCCAGCACCTCCCGCGTGTCTGAAGCAGACCTGACCCATTGTTCTTGGGCCTCTTCATAGGCCCCAAGGACTCTGGCCATTTGAGGCAGGGCATGGCTCCCAGGGGAGACTTGCGTTTCCCTGACCCTGCTCCTCCTACCAGTACTGCTGCCACCGGCCTGCCCACTAGCCACATTGCTCACCACGGTCCTCGCTGTGGCTCCCAGGGTGGATCCAGTCGGCCGGGCCACCACCTGCGCTGGGGCTGGTGCCAGCGAAGACGTGGTGGTGGTGGCGGCGGTGGTGGTCGGTGCGGCGATGGTGGCGGTTGCGGCAATGGTAGTGGCCGCAATGACCGTGGGTGTGACCGCAATGACCGTGGGTGTGGCCGCAATGACCGTGGGTGTGGCCGCAACGACAGTGGCAGCAGGGGGCTGGGAATGTTCAGCAGCCCTGGATGATGGGTTGGTGGGTAGGAGGGGTCCTGGGGAGCGGCTGGGCCCTGCCACACCAGATGGGCCTGCTTGGTGGTCCGTGTCCGAAGAGGAGGACAGATCCTCCACATCCGTGTGTCCTCGTTGGGGGCTTGTAGGCTGGCTGTGCTGGCTGCTGTCTCCATCCCCAGCATCCAGCAGTTCGTCACCTGTGGAGAGAATGAGATTTGTTATTGTGTTGCACCTGGCGAAGTATGTATTTGTCGTCTGACATTAACAGTTCGTGCAATCTCGTACATGGGTTTCCCGGAGGCGTGTGTGTGGCTGTAGCATTTGTAGTTGTGTGTGCTTGACAATGGGACTGTGTGCTGTGCACATGTGGCATGGGACGGATTGGCCATGCCGATGGGTGTGTTGAGGTGCCCCTACATATTGTGACTCTGGTGTATGCGGGCTCCTGGCCCATCCTGGGTCTGGTTTGTACTTTGCTTTTGGTGTTCAGATGGGACGCTTAGGAACGCATATGGCAACATGGGGGCCATGCCCCAGATTCGCATTTGGGATGGAATATGCTTTTGGGGTACATGCTGTGAGCCATGGGTGCCGAACGTGACATGTGTTGTGGCAGCATGACAGTGCATGGTTTGAGGTGTGTGCATGCTTGACATGGCCTGCATATTTGCTGTCTGTTGTGATTACTGGACATGGCATTGGACGCATCGTTATGAGTGAGTGATGGTTGTGTGCCAGCCAACGTATTGCAGTTGTCCCATCTCCTTGGTGTGCGTGCTGCCCTGTGCCATGTGCATCACTGCAGTGCTCGGGGGTGTGGCCCATGTTGTGTGTTGTTGCTCACAGTGTGTCGTGCGCTTCATTGACTTCTGGCACATGGTTGGTCATGGGCATGTATCTTAGCGTGACTGCTGTATGTGTGGCAGCTGTGCGGATGACATGCCTTTCATGAGACTGGGGCTGACGGATGGGATGGATGGTATGTTGTATGTGCATGGTGTGTCTGTGTGTTTGATGGGTTCAGTGGTGTTCGTGTGCATTTATGTTGTTCCGCTCTGTTGCGTCTAGTGTTGTTTGTCTTACATAGGCGTAGTTGTGGGGTGTGTGGTTGACAGGCAGTAGGGGCTACATGGACAGGACTTCAATGGTGTTTCGGTTGTGTGTGATGGGTTGCACAGTGGCTGCCGTGTGGTACTATATTCAGTGTGGCTTGTGCATGCAGACGTGGCTCCTTGGGTGTTGCTGTGTTTGTGATGGGTCATGTGGGGTGTGAGTCTGTGGTTCATGTCCGTGTGCACATTGTTCACTTGTTCGTGACGGTGGGCGGTGCTGCGTGTTCGTCTGCTACGTGACATGTCCCATGTGTTGGTCGTATTACGGTCCTCATGCCTCCAGTAATCCTGCCCTGTCCAGTTTCCCACCTGCAGGTTGTTCGTGCGTGCACTGTACTGGATGCCACATGGTTCTAAGCGGGGGGTGCTCCATGTTGCAGGTCTGTGGGGGTGGGGGGGTGTTGTGGGTCGTGGTGGTGGCTGGACACCCACTGACACCGATTGCTGTGGACCGTGATGTCTACCTTTCGGCTGTCGTTGTGCACTGCGGTGGCTGACACGTGGGTGTGGGGGATGCTCCTCCTTGCTGTGCTGTGGGACTAGGGGCCTGGTGTGTTTTGTACTTGGGCTGTCCACCCTCCCACCCACTGCACTTTGTGTTCCTGCCACTTACCTGTTACTTGTCGGTTAGTGCAGCTATGGCGGACACATGGGTGTGGTGGGTGATCGTTGTGGCGCTTCTGGCATATTTGGGGACCTGTTGGTGGTTACGTGGCTGGCTGAGTGTACACATGTCCCCACGCATCTTACAGTTGTTCGGTTTGGGCTGTGTGTGGTGGTGTCTGTTGCATGTGTGTGTGATGTGTTGTGTATTGTGTGCTGGACATGGGGGTGTTTGTCCCTGGGAGCTGTGGCATGGTGGTAGTGCATGTGAGTACATAGCGGTGTGCTGGTATACATTAGTTTGTACTTACCAGCCTCCACTCCCCCTGCTAATCCGGCGAGGATCTCGGGATGTATGATGACTCGCACCTTCTCCTCCCACGCTTTGAAGGTCTTGAAGAGCGCGGGATTCCCTCCGCCAGTGACGGCAGCCAGCTCTCTGTTCTTGCTCTCCTTCTTCTTGACCAGGCTCTTGACGTCATTCCACCGTTTGTTTATTTCGACTCTGTTCCTGGGCAAGGTCCCGACTGCATTGACCTGGTCTACGATCCGGTTCAACATTCTCTTTCTGGTGGCTAGTGGTGTATGCTGGACCAGGTTCCCATAGATTTGTGGGTGCACCTTGATGATCTCGTCGACCATGACCGTCAGCTCCATGGGCGTGAACTTGGGCATTCTTTGTGGTGCCATGGTGTTTGTGGTGCTGGTGCGGTGTGTGTTGTGTAATGTGCAGGGGGTTTGTGGTGCCGGTGTTTGGTGGTGGTGGTGGTGGTGGTGGTTGTGATGTGTGCGTTTCTGTGGTGTGCTGCTGTCCTTGCTGTGTCACTGTGTCCTCTCCTCTCCTCTCTAGTTTGCAATGTTGCAAGGGGTTGTGGTCTGTGGGAGTGCTGCTTTTGTACTTACCTATGTGGGTGTGTCCTCATGGTCTGTTGTTTTCAGGTGTGTTGTGTCTGGGGTTCTGGCCTTTGTAGTTTTTGTTTGTCCAGGGGGGTGTTTTCGGGATGTTTACTGTGCTTGTGTATTTGTGCGTGCCTTGCTGTGTGGACTTGTTGGCCATGTTGTGTGCGATTGTTTTTGTCAGCGGATTGTTTCTGTGCAGGGACGTGGGCGCCATGGCTTCTGCCGTGTCGATTCTCATCGGCGTTGTTTGCGCTGGCGGGCGGTATATTTGTAGTTTTCCCGCGCTCATGGCGGTGCGATCGTAATCTTACGTGCGGTGTGTCGGGCGTGAGGGCGGGCGGTTTTGTGTTGTCGTGCGTGTTTCCGTCCGTGGCGGGCGGTTTGACTCCGACTCGGACGATGGCGGGCGGTATCTTGTGTGATTTTTCCGCCGATGGCGGTTTTCGGTTTGTGTAATCGTAATGGCGTGGTCGGTGTTCAGACGGTGTGTGCGGGCGGATTTTTGCCGCTTCCATGCCTGGCGGATTTTTTTACGCCGGGTATCGTAATGGGCCCCTTGATATTTAATTGTGGGTAATTGTTAATTTTTGTGTGTGTTGTTTTTACTTTTAAAGGGGTAAAGGGTGGGTATTAAATACATTTTAATTACTTTATTATTAGTTTTTAATAGTAATAGTTTTTAATTTAAATATAAGTTTTAATGGTGTTTTATCATTTTATTTAGGGGTGTGTTGTGGATATTATAGTGTTAAAGTGTGTGTAGTCAATTAATGTTTATTAGTTTTTTGTTATTAATAATATTTTTTTAATTGATTATTAATTATGTTAATTATGGAAGTAAATTTAATTTAAAATGCTGAAGTGTTTTGTTTTTGGTGTGGTGTTATAGGGTAGGAAATAAAATAAATACATTTATGTATTGATTAATTTTTTTGTTTGTAAATATTTTATACTTTAAAACAATTTTTTATTTTATTTATTATTTTATTTTGTATAATATTAGTAGGTTTTTGTTATATGTAATTAATATTATAATATGTTTTCTTTTTATATATATAATACAAATTATTTTTCATTTTTTAAATATTGTTTATTTTTATAAATGTTTTTACATTTTAATATTTTTTATTTTTTTTACCTGTTTGAGTGTGAATAGTAATTTTTGTTTCTCTGCTATCCATTACTTTCCCTAATGTTGCACTCACTGGAGTGGGAATAGTAATTTTTACCTCCGCTATCCAGCACTTTTCCTACTGTTCCACTCACTGGAGTGGGAATAGCAATTTTAACCACTCTGCTATCCAACAATTTCCCTACTGTTGCACTCACTGAAGTTGGAATAGTAATTTTTACCCTTCCGCTAGCCAACACTTTGCCTACTGTTGCACTCACTGGAGTGGGAATAGTAACTTTTATCCCTCCGCTATCAAGCACGTTCCCTCCTGTTGCACTCACTGGATTGGGAATAGTTAATTTTACCCCTGCGCTATCCAACATTTTCCCTACTGTTGCACTCACTGGAGTGGGAATAAAAAAGTTTACCCCTCCGCTATCCAACACTTTCTCTACTGTTGCACTCTTTGGAGTAGGAATAATAATTTTTACCCCTCTGCTATCCAACACTTTCCCTACTGTTGCATTCACCGGAGTGGGAATAAATGTTTTTACCCCTTCGCTATCCAGCACTTATCCTACTGTTGCATTCAGTGGAGTGGGAATAGTAATTTTTACCCCTTCGCTATCCAACACATTTCTTACTGTTGCACTCTTTGGAGTGGGAATAGTAATTTTTGCCCCTCCTCTATCTAACACTTTCACTACTGTTGCTCTCACTGGAGTGGGAGTTGTAATTTTATCCCTCCTCTATCCAACACTTTCCCTACTGTTGCACTCACCGGAGTTGGAATAGTAAATTTAATTCCTCCGCTCTCCAACACTTACCCTACTGTTGCAGTCACTGGAGTGGGAATAGTTATTTTTACCCCTTTGCTATCCAACATTTTCTCTACTGTTGCATTGATTGTATTTTGAAATGTAAGTTGAAATATTTTTAATAGTTTAATGTTTTAATTTATTATAGATTTTAGTTTTTTTATATTTTAAATCATTAATATATAATTTTATTTTTTATATTATTTTAAACTTTTAATATAATTTAAAAATAATGGTTTATTAATTATGTTTGTGTGTTTATCTTTTTTTATTACATTTATCTGTTATATTTTATTAAAATGTATATAAAATGTATTTAAAATTGTTAAACTTATATTTAATATTTAATATATTTAATATATATTATTTTATTTTATATTTATATAAAAGTCGATATTTTATACATCTATATTTTTTACATCTATATTTTTTACATCTATATTTTTTACATCGATATTTTTTAGTCTTTATTTTTGTACTTACCTGTTTAAGTATAGGAGTTGATATTTTTGTTGTCTTTATTTTTTACTCAATATTCTTAACATCAATATTTTTTACATCGATGTTGTGTCAGTGAACCCCTCTCTCTCACCCAGTGAGACATCACAAAGGCACTTATACATTTGTTCAGAAACTAGTTATATATCCAGTACTATCAAAGGCAGTTGTAGACACACTTACGTACCTCTGTATTCACCAACGTAGTCAGTGAGGTATTTGTTCAGCCACTTACATACACACAGTGAGCCATAGAGTTAGTTAAACAGGCAGTGATATACTGGTATACTTACTTAAGCATCTGATGCCACTCCTACAGGTATACTCCTACACTTACTCAGATATGCAGCTAAGTAGTGACACAACCTAGTCACCCTTCCACTCAAGTAGGCCTTTAAACATGGGCCAGGCCTAGTACTGCATAGGGTCTCTCTGCATTTCTAGGTGAGGCTTACTACTGCTGAGGGTATCTTTGTACTTTTAGTGCCTGTCCGAATTCCTATAAACAAGCATTTACCAAGTATTAAACCTATCTTTTAGTACAGATGACTCACATTCAACATAGGCTACAGGTATGCCATAATGCATTCTGGTTTGTGTTTAAACAGTAAGAGATGTCCTTTCAGTTTCACCGAGGGCCCCATTACGATGGCGGGCGGACTTTGTCCGCCCGCCACCGTAACGGTAAACAGGACCGACCGCCAGAGGTGCTGCGGTCCCGCTGTGCCAATTAGGATGTGACCCCCACCCTGGTGGTCGCATCCCACACCTTTTACATTGCAGCGGGCGGTGCTGTAAGCAGCACCCGCCGCAATGTAAAATATGCATGTTGTGCATTGGCATGCACAACGTGACAGGCACCATGCGGTGCCTGCCACCTTGTGCATGCCAATGAAGGGGGGTACCATGGGTACCCCCCAAGTGCAGCCATCCACCCCCCCACCCTCCGGGGGCCCGCAACGGGCCCCCAAAGTCATTCTCCACATGCCTCTCTATGGCAGAGTCTCCGCCATGGGAAGGCATGCCCCACGCACCCATCATAATATGGATGGCAGTGCCTGCAAGGCACCGCCACCATATTGTGGGCCTTTTCCGCCCGGCAGGCAATCTTGACGATTGCCTGCCGGCGGAAAAGCGGCGGACGGTCTTTCCGTCCGCCACGGTACCCCCGCCATGCTAATATGGCGGGGGTAAATGGGCGTCGGACGGGGAGTTATGGCTGGCGGATCGCCACCGCCAGTCGGGCGCTGGCGATTCGCCCGCCATCATAATAGGCCCCTAAGTTATTCATGCACAGGGAGACTCCAACGCCAAGTATGACATACAGTATACCAGCCATAATGCAAATGACATGCATGTGCTCAAAACCATACAGTTTCTCTCTCACCCAGTGAGACATCGCATAGGCACTTATACATTCACTCACATGGTCAGAAACTAATTATGTATCCAGGACTATCAAAGGCAGTTGCAGACACACTTACATACCTCTGTATTCACCAACCCAGGCCTTGAGCTATTTGTTCAGCCATTTACATACACATTTAGTGAGCAATAGAGTTATTTAAACAGTCAGTCATATACTGGTATAGTAACTTAAGCATGTGATGGCACTCTTACAGGTGTACTCCTACACTTACTCAGATATGCAGCCAAGTAGTGACACACCCTAATCACCCATCCAGACAAGTAGTTCTTTAAAAATGGGTAGATACAGAGGAACACACTAATGGGTATGGTACTATACCCAGTGAGAGACTAATGCATACACTGCCACAGACAGAGACACACCGAAATAAACATGAAAATTGATAGAGTAATTTTAGCTATATTATAATAAGACAATTGTTTTATGTTGGTAGCTAACTACTTAAAATATGTAATCTGATACTACATAATGAAAAAGAAAATGTACTTATTTTTTTTCTTTTCAGGCATCAATTTCTAGTTAAGTACAGACAGTTGCAATGCCTTCAAAAAGTGAGAGAAGAAAGAAACAGAGGAAGGGATACTATCTACTCACAAATGAACAACAAGGGGGCAAAATTCAGAGAAAGTGGTAAAAGAGAAAAGAGCTGTTGGTAAGAGAACCAAGACATTTCTTAAAATAGTATGTGGACAACCGGGAAATCAGCAAACTCAAGTAAATAAAAAACAAAGTTGGAGATCAACTAAGAAAGGAGAACAAGTATATCATATGAAGGTACATGATATGAAGAGTAAAATATCATACAAAAAAGCAGAGAGTTTAACCAGATGACAGAGGCAGTTTAAGGAAATCAAAGTTAGAATGGTCCATAGTAGAGTAATTTAGAATCTAATAAGAATAATGAAGAAGTATAAAAGACAAAGAGAAGCAGTCAGACAAAAGGAATGTGTTGAGGCTGTAGTTGATAAGGCCCTTGTTATCAAGAGGAAGCTATTTATTTTGATTCTAAAAAGAATGAGGACACTGGAGAAATTAGTGTAGTCTATGAGGAAAAGAAGCCAAAAGAAAAGACTTGTCAATAGAAGTAACTTTTGCGAAGTTTTCAGCGGTGAATGGAGACATACTTCTAGTACTGAGCCATTCTTTAATGAAGAAAGCTACTTCCAAGAGAACGCATTAGTACATGCAGTTGAAGAATCAGGACGATGTTATGAGATGAAGGATGGTATTCCTATTCCAAAAGAGATGATGGTAGCTAGCGGGGCGGCCGGCATGGCTCGCAGGTGGGGGGGTCGGGTGCGGGAACTGTGCGGGTTGTGGGCGGTATCACGGGGGGTTGCGGGAGGTGTCGCGTGGGAGGGAGCGGGGTTTAGAAATAAAAAAAACCTTTTATCTCAAGGACGGGTCCCGCTTCTTCTTTGCTCCTGCTTTCCTGAATCCGCTTCCAGGAGCAGGAAGCAAGCCGACAGGCTCCCTCCCCTAAGCCAATCACACCGCTGCAGTGCAGCATTGTGTTTGGTCTGAGTGTCGTGACACAGCACTCAGCCAGGGGCTGTAAAGGTCGGCATGTTCTCCATGCAGGCTGCAATGCAGCCTGCATGGAGAACAGGAAGGTGCGCATGGCTGCTTTGGGCGGTCCAAGAGGGCCGACCAAAAAGTCATTACGCACTTGAGTGGGCAAACCACTCCGCCCCTGCCCTGCTCCGTGAGCAGAGCAGCCCCACCAACCCTCCAGCCCGCAAAGGAAACATAACATGATAATAACTGAAAGTTATTATCATGTTATGTTTCCTCTTCCCACATTGCTTAAAAGCAGTGGGCGACGCTCCTCCGCCATAGTGGAGGAGCCGCCACTGGTATCTAGGAATAAGGAAGAAGTGATAGCTGAAGAGGTACAGGGAAGGCATATACAGGCCCCTGTATATAAATGGAACTGGAGCAGTGTTTGCAGTGTTAGGCAGGAATCTATTGATATACTGAGAAGTCTCCTACATAAGTTTCCATGCAACAGTGTGAAACAGAAAATAGGGATTTTGCAAAGGTTAGATCAATGCAAAGTAAGGAAGCATATTATTTTACAGGGACATTCACTAGCATGTCTATCAAAGAAAATTAACCAAAGCATCTTTCATCATTTCCGAATGTTTTCTGTTCACCACTCGAAAATGCGAACTTTCGTTAAGAGTCTTTACTATGTCAAATCTCCTGCTCTATGTTTACGAGAAATGAATAGAGCTCTTTTGCATGGTACAGTAGCAGAGGTAGAAAACGTTTGTGAAGATGTTTAGTTTCATTTCTTTAGTCCGGGACAGGAGTGCTGGGAAAATGAAGATGAGGTATCTGCAAGTGTAGCAGAACAGAACACAAGTATTACTGTTGATACCTTTCGAAAAGAGATTACAAAGTTTAACACCGTTTGTTCAGACAAACTGAACTGTATTTATATATGTTGTCGACGCACTCACTACAAAAGTCAAATTCGTTATGTTTTTCTGTTTTCAAAAACTGAACAGGAGAACAGAGATAAGTGGGTTGAACTTGTAGCTGATTTATTTGTAGGGGAAGGCTTTGATTGTTGCACATGACAAATTATGATACTGTCATGATAAGTTGGAGGATAATAAAATGCCAGCTAGTGCAATCCACAACAAGTTAGAATTAGTTGCAATCTCACAAGAACTTCAAGATTTAAATATTTATGAATCAATTCTAATACAATGTATATATCCATTCCAAGCTATAGTTCATATGGAGGCAAAGACAGTAAAGTTACCTCCAACAGAGTTACAGAAAGGTCTTAAAGGTACAGCTGTGTACTTACCATTACATTTCAAGCAGAATATTGAAACTGTAGGGGTGCAGGAAGACTTTGAAGAAGCACTTATTCCAATCACTGGTGTCCTTACCAGGAGCAAAAATGTATGGCAAGAGATAGTGGAGCTTAATAAACTAAAAAAGTAACATATCTGGTACAAAATGATGTTTATTATCAAAATATAGATATTCTTCATGATATAACACATATGGAGGATGACATATAATCATCATCAAGAGGTCAGATTGAAAAGGTGGATCGATCCAGATCAGAAGACATTTATGAACACTACAGTATTCATCCTCTGCATTCTAAAGATATTATTGATGATGCAAAAAATGAAAGAAGCAAAAGGAGCTCTCTTGAGTGTGTGGGAGAAGTGTTTTGAAGCTCGCTATTTTCCACATCTGTTCCCTACTGGAGTAGGTGGTAGATATGATGACTGGCCTGTCAAATACCAGCAGCAGAGTACAGATCACCTAGACTATATTCAGAGGATCCTAGATTTCGCCAGTGTACTCCCTATATATTTTAACTTCTATTTGAGAGTGAGTTGTCAGGACTATCATCTGCAGTAAACCATATTCTAAAACCAGGAGTGAATCTGCAAAATCTCACAGCAAGGAAATTTGTTGACAAAGTTCAATATGAAAACCTGGAATACAACTTGATTAATTTGATGGCATGTCAACGTGGCACCAAATATTGGTATTGTCATCACAGTAAGTTGAAAAGCATGTTGAGAACCCTAGGAACACCTGCTTGGTTTCTAACACTCAGTTGTGCCGAGTATGTGTGGGATGACCTGCTTGCATTCTTGCAAGAAGCAAACTCAAACATAAAGGATATCAAAGTGAAGCCAGCTGGAGAACTTTGCTCATTGGATACTGCAAATGTTTGCAGATATTTTAACCACAGGTTTCAAGCCATCATTTATTTCATTGCAACAAAAGTAATCCTCCTTTTGGTAAATTAATTGATTGCTCTTGGCATAGAGTACCAAGCTAGAGGTGCTCCACATATTCACATGCTGTTATGGGTAAAAGATGCACCGAAATTTGGAACAGACAGTGATAAGTCTGTCCGGAGTTTCATAGAAGAGTATGTGACATGCGCCATCCCAAAATATGTTGGTAAAAAGAGCTTGAGACATCAAGTTCTATAGTTTAAAGCGCCTCAATGTGGGAAGTACTGTTGCCGAAAATACAGATGCAAAGGAACATTTTACATGAGATGTCGTTTTGGATTCCCACGACCTATTATTTCTGAAGGAAGAGTCAACAGCTTTTTGTCTGCAGTCAGATATACACTGACACGGAAATCACCAAAAAGACATACAATCTCAGAAGGGCAGAGGCTTCAAAGTATATTAATGACTACAACCCTGTTATTCTAAAGATGTGGAATGCAAGCATAGATCTACAATTTGTTGCCGACAACTCGATCGCTGTTGCTCGCTACATGATATCATACATAACAAAATCAGAAAAAACGGAAATGATAGAGATGTTGGAGGAGATTTCTGCAGAAAAGAGTCTTTGCAAGAAATTGTACAGTTTCAGCTTGAAAATGGTTTACCACAAAGAAATAGTGAGTGCTCGGACTGGTGGAGCTTGGCTAGTTTGTTCTCAAAGTCAAGGGGAATTGTATGGGTAAGTCTTGGCCTTGCAAGCAGTCGAAATAGAGTATTAAAGTTTTTCCCAAAAATACAGTATCTTGCAGAATTTGATCCAGAAGGTAGACATTCTGAAAACTAAACTAATATGTCGGATACATACTTTGGATACATACTACCCAAGAAGGAGCCCACATCTTCAAAACATTTGTCTCTATGAAGCACTTTAATATTACACATATAGAAGTAATGTAACTGAAAACAAAGAAGAAGGGAGAAATGCAGTATGTGGATGTGATGGTTGTTTGGTGAGACACAATAAAGGAAATCCAATTAACCACTGGAAGCTTAGTTACCAAACTCCGGAGAGACGAGAGTTTTTCTACTTGGCACTTTTGCAGTTGTTCAAGCCATAGCATGCTGAAAAAGGTTTACTTGGACACTATGGGGCCGATTCCGATCTCGGCCGGTAGGGCTCCAAATCGGATTCGGCTTAACCGGATCCGATTCGGAGCCCTATTTCCCGACCGATTCGTACGTGCGTCCGGGCGAGCGAGTACGATGCGAAATCGCCAACCGACTCGTCCGGGCGTCCCGACCGCTCCGACCGACTCGTTCCCGGGTCTAACCACACCGACCGACTCGCTCGGACTCGACTCGTACCGCGCAATGGAGACGTTCCCCGGCCGGGTAAGTACGATGCGCGCCGCGAGCAGTCCGAACGAGCCGCGCACTCTGGCTCCAAAGAGCAGTCGGAGCCGTACTTTGGGGGTCCGTGTCGGACCCCCCTGTACGCGTAGCCACGCGAGTCGCACACAGGGGGGACCCATGGGTCCCCCCTACCTGTGCGTGTATGGCGCGAGTCGCTTCGCCGCGTACACGCTGTAGGGGGCACCCTTGTCCGCCTCGCACCCATTGAGTCAATGGGAGCCCGCGTACGCATTGTACGACAGGCTCCCATTGACTTCAATGGGAGTCCGTCCGAATCGAGTCCGATGGCATACGTGCGCATCGTACTCGTTCGGTCGGGCTGCACGGGTCCGATTCGGTCGGAAATCTCTCCGGGTCCGGCTCGGTCGGAGAGATTTCCGACCCGAATCGGAATCGGCCCCTATGACTGTTATGAAGACTCTTTCAATGCTGTGATAGACATCATTGAGTCTTCATTCTTTTCAACCTACTTGCAAATGTTGAAAGAGGAGATTGAACAGGAAGAAACCATTGCTGCTGAGATAGCCAAGGATAATTTACAAAGCAGCCAAAGTTCTGGACCACTGACTCCAGATCCTCTTGGAGAAACAATTATTCAAAATTAAGCAGCTATAGCTATGAATGAGGTGGAGAATGCTATGCAGCAAGCAAGAGAGGAAACTGTCATTTCAAACAGTTAGAAAAACAACTGAATAATGAACAGAAAGAAATTTTTAACAAAGTTAAAAATAAAACAGAGCTTGGATTTCGCCACCAGAAGAAACAATGTGAATGTTCTTCGTAATACTATAAACCAATAATACTATACATCAGTGGTCAAGCTAGCACTGGAAAAAGCTTTCTAATTAAAGTTCTCACTGGTTTTCTACAGAAGACTACATAATCAAATTTGTCATGTGTAGTAACAACACCAACAGGATTAGCTGCACATTACATTAAAGGAATTACTTTACATCGACTATTAATGTTATCTGTTGATCATGACAATAAACTGGAATGCCAGAAATGTTCTGGTGAAGCTTGCCCTGAGATATCGTTCATGAGGTGAGCATGGTATCGAGCTTAATGCTTGTCTTCATAGACTTAAGAATGCAGCAGATTTTAAGAACAAACTACGATGTACTATTTGGAGGAAAGCATTTGTTTGTATTTGGTGACCTAGGGCAACTTATCCCCATAAAAGGACAACCTGTTTTCAAAACACTTGTCCATGAAGAAACAGGAAATTCTTTGCAGAGTATTGGCAATGTAAATATTTGGTTACATTTTGGATACAAGGAACTAGTTAAAAATATGCATCAAGCATCTTGTCAGTCGTGCCCCACTCCTAATTCAAACAGCGAGTGGGGCGGAGCCAACCACGGATAAAAGGGGCAGTCCATAACGAGAACGGACTTCGCATTCAGTCACAGATCTGCCTATCCTTTCCACACTAACTTTGTTGAGACTTACCTGCTCGGGTCCCGGTGTCCTCCAGTCGGGTTTTCTTGTTTCCTTGTTTTATGGCTCCGACGGGTTCTTGCTCGGGACGCTCGGGACTTCCTCTTCCGGGTCACGGCTCTCTACTTCAGGGTTCCTGACCGTCTCCACGTTCCCTCGTCGGAGGTCCATATTTGTTCAGCTCTGTTTCCTTGCACCTGAGTTCCTCAGCCTCTCGTCCTGTGGGAGATACAACGAGAGAAGAAAAACATATTTTAAAAAGAATCCACTTCTTCCTGATATGATGATAGGACAACGATGTGGTGTATCATTTCAAGGACATAGTTACTTATCTGATGTGTCTTATCCACGGAGAGTGGAGATCTGCTTATCCTTTTGTTTCCTTATTCGACACTGGCTGGCAATAAAGAGAAAATATATATATGTTAGTCTCCTGATTTTACAAGGAGACGCAATATAGTTATCTGACCCAGCACCTTTTTGTGTAGTCTTTTTAGTATACAGCCTGTCTAGGGAAATATGTTTTTTGTTTTTTCCTAGTATTAACTAAGATGTATGGGCCCGATTCACAGAACTAATCTGAGACAAAATCCTAAACTTACTACTTTTGGTATTCACAGAAGGCATTTAGTAGTAGTAAAGTTAGGATTTTGTCTTAAGTTTGACTTAAGACAAACTTAAGACAGACTTAAGACAAACTTAAGACAGACTTAAAACAGACTTAAGACAGACTTAAGACAGACTTAAGACAAACTTAAGACAAACTTAAGACAAACTTAAGACAAAATCCTAACTTTACTACTCCTAAATGCCTTCTGTGAATACCAAAAGTAGTAAGTTTAGGATTTTGTTTCAGATTAGTTCTGTGAATCGGGCCCTATATTTTTGGGTCTAACAGAGTGCTACAGTGGCATCTGTTAAGGTTATTCCCTTTTATTGTTTTTTGCAATTGTAAGTATAGATTTATTAACTATAATGTTTAATGCTTAGTATTTTTTATGTTCTTAGACACATCATTCCTAATTTGTTTCCTGCTTCTCTATATCATCATTTGAATTAGAAGAGGGGTGTTCACCAGGTACATATACACTAATAGTATTTCATGATCTTCTAAGACACTACCTCCAGACATGTGTAATTAGGATATCTCGTTATATTTGCATTTACATAGGTGGTGCATGCAATCAACTCCATATAGATGCCGTGCAAGACGTCTCATCGTGACTCAGCTCCTTCTCCCTTTCCGTGTTTTGTTTTCCCCTCTTCCCCAACTTCACCTCGTTGGGTTTGACTGTGTTGGGCTGGTCTTGGTGGGTTAGGAAAGTTGGGATCTAGCATCAGGTCTTCCATCTCGCCTCTGCGGAAACATCAGGTGAGACTCACACATCTGATGTGGATTATGGAAATATTCTTAAGGACATTAGAATAGGAGTTCTAACAAATGATGAAAAATGTGCTTTAGAAAGTAAACTTATCAAGCAAGAAACTATTTCCATCTAACATTACATCAGCAGAACTAATGCACAGTTTTATTGAATAACAGAAGTCTATAGTCTGTTTAGTGCCTACACTACAAGAGTGCTCCAACTTCAACAAACAATTACTAAAACTGGAGAAAGAAGATATTTTGGAAATGACAGCTGTCATTAAAATGGAACATCAGAGAGTGCAATTCTACTCACAGAAAAACTACAAGCAAAACTGGATTCTTTAGAGAAGTCTGTATCCAGGACTGCAGGATTAGAAAAGCATCGCGTATGCAAGAACAGTCCAGTAATTTTTCGGCATAATTTAAATGTTGAAGAAGGAATAGTAAATGGTGCATTGGGTAAAGTTATTGATTTAATTAATTTTCCAAAAAGAGATGAAGTTGAATACTTGGCCTTAAAATTTGATCAGATTGATGGCGTGACGCAGATTGGCCAATGTGTTGTTTTTTTTTGTGCTAGTTTCCACTCTCTCTAGCGTATGCTGTAACTATCCATAAATGACAAGGTTTAAGTGTAGACACAGTTTTTGTTAATATTGGAAGTACTGTATTTAAAGAAGGAATGTAATACGTAGAATTGTTGGGAGTTAGAATATTGTCCGGTTTGTTTTTGATTGATTTTGATGATAAGAAAGTTAGTTCTGATGCAAGCTGTGTAAGAGAGTACAATCAGTTAAGAAGTGTATACGCTCCTCATTTAGGCTGATACCCTATTTATGAGCAATGGATAATTGTCCAAAGCGGAAGATTACAAAAGTGTGTACAGATGCTCAAGAAAAGAAAGGACACAAGGACAATCTAGAAGGTGTTAAAAAGAGAAAACTAGAAAATGATTAATATATTGTAGGTTACCAGTTGGAAAACAGTTCATGTGTCAACTGCTATGCAAATGTTGCTCTCAATGTACTTTTTCATTTACCTCACCTAGTAAGCCAAATTCAACAAAAACAAGATGAGAGATTGTGTTATGCACTGTATCATTTGCTCCAACATTTACTGACTGACAGAAATGTGACACATTCTGCTTCAGGTGTTCAAGATCTTTTAGATATATTTAACAGATCACTAATAATCACTCTCAACACTCAACAAGAGTCATAAGAATGTATTATGGCAATGTTTGGAATTTTAGAAGAAGAACATGTAGATATTGATGATTTATTCAGACTGAGTTACATATGGAACCATGACTGTGAAGATTGTGATTATTCATCTACCACTCAGATAAATGTTGAGCGTTTTCATTATTTAACATTACCAGATTCCAAAACTGGGCCGTTTGACAAATTGTTGAAGAAGACTAACCAAAATATGACCTGCCCAAACTTCAGATCGGATGTTCTGTGTACATTGATTCCAAGAACAACTGGAAAATACCTTAGAGTAATGCTACAATGATGCAGAGCAGATGGTTCTAAATTGGAAACCCAAATTACAAAGTTCAAAGCTGGACAAATATCAATTTTGGGAAGAACTTTTACTACTTTGGCTATCATCTTTCACAAAGGAATAAATACAACCTCTGGACACTACACTGTCTAATTAAAGAGCGAAACTGGATGGACGGAATGCAACACCAACTTTAAATTCTAACCAAAACTTCCGTTCAAACTGCCAAACTCTTATATTTTCTTTCTTCAACCAAAGTTCTAAGGAGGAATTCTGGATAAAAAAGTGGTGTACAGTGTTCCTTCTACATGGTTCATCAGTGTTTTATACATTATTCAGCCTATTGGGGGCAATGTTCATAATTCAAGAGTCCTTTTATCTTGCAGAAAGGAGTTAATATAACATCTAAATCCTACACCCTCTAATTAAAGTCTGAAACTAGATGGACAGAATCCAATTACAGCAATGTTAAGTTGAAATCAAAAATTGCCTTCAAAACTAAAAAAAGTCCCCTTTTGTTACTTCCATCAAACTTCTACGTCCTATTTGTGGAAAAAACGACAGTATGGGATTTTGTTTATATGGATGATTAGTAGTTTATGCATCATTTGGCCTACCAGGGGTGATATTTTCAAAAGGATCTCCAAAATTAAAGAGTGGTTAAAATGTATTTGTAGTATTGTACCAGATATAATAATTTAAAAAATATCTTTAACATAGGATTGTTTAGATTAGAGTAGTAATTCCAGATAAACAACTGATTAATGAATTGTGGTGAGTGCAATGCATAGTGTCACTTAATTATAGGGATGTACTGTACAAATTTGTTTATTTTTTTACAATCTATATAATTGTTTTTTCCTCTGTTTGAGAATGAGGCTTCAAACATACTATCGTTTATTGTGAAGAAGTATGAAATCTGAGAACAGTATAGAAGGGAAAATGAAAATGTTTCTACATTGTGATATAGTGTTACAGTATAACCAATGTGTATTGTTATGTTTCCGTAATTTTGAAAATGAAATACTAACACACATTTATGTTCCTTTCCTTTTTCAATAGTGGCTGGAGTTGAACCTCTTTAGATGTTTCAAAAGACTTATTCTACCACAGAAATATTGGTTAGGCATACCCTTGGAGACTGCTTTTATACATGAAGAGCACTTGGCATAGCTTGCCACCACTTTGTTTTGCCCATTTTGTAATTATAACTTTCATTGTAGTTCAGAAAATGAACACTGTAAAACTATACACAAAGGTAGGAGTCTTGTACAGCCATTGACACATTCACAGACACACTGATTACACAACTCATATATCCAGTGACTCATTCATTCAATCACTCACCCAGTAACCCACTGACACAGTTAGTAACACTCTATCTCACGAATACAACTACTACTACATGATCTTACTTACCCACACAGATATTCACACACTTAGGGACTTATTTACAAGCTCCTTTGCACTGCCGGTTCGTCACTTCTATTATGGGAAAAAGTGACATTCCGGTGGCGCAAGGGGCTTGTAAATAAGCCCCTTAGTTAATTCCTAATACAGTCACTAAAACATGCACTCAATCATCTACACAGTACCTTATACAACCAGTCAGTCATACATACAATCACTAACATACTCAGTCACTTTCCCATGTAAGTACTGATACACCGAATCCCTCACCCATACAGCTAGAAACACATCCACTAACTCATTAAAACAATGACTCATGCACATATTTACTTATGTTAACAGCTACTAGCACAGCCAGTCAGTTACTTGTACAGCGACTGTTATACATAATCAATAGTACATACAGCCACTGACTAAGTCAGTTCGTCACCTATACAGGCACTCACACAGCCAATTAGTCATTGATTCAGACACTCATGCACCCACTTGTTCCTCTATAAAAAATACTAACACACTCATTTACAGACTGATTCAGACTGTGAGACACCCAGTCAAACAATGCAGTATACAGTACTACACCCAGACACTGATGCAGAAACTAAGACTAAGACACACACTCATGCATAGAGTAACACACCCAGGCACACAGTGATTCATACACTAATACATCCATGTGCACACTGATATATAGAGTAACATACCCAGGCACTCACTGACACATCCAGACACACTCTTGTGTATACACTGATTCACAAAGGAACACACTCTTCTATACACTATTACACCAGTACATACAATAATATGGCCATTGACACAGCCAGACACACACTGATGGAAACACTGACATATACACTGACTCACTCATACAGGTACTTACACACACATTCACTGACCAGTTTAGGTACTCATACAGTTAGTTATTCATCCACATAATTACTCACACTTCCAGTCACCGACTCATACAGTCTCTTACACCCCCATTCAGATATACAGCTATTTACATATCCAGTGACTAACTTATATATACACTTACCCACCTACTCACTTATCCCTACATCCACTAACACACCCAGTCGGTCACTTATACACACACTCACCCACTCAATCACTAACTCATACAGTCACTAACACAGTGTCTCACCTATGCAGCCAGTCACACACTGACTCACTCAATCATTCAGACACTTACACAGGCATTCACTCATCCATACAGCCACTCACACAGCCTGACACACATTCATACACACACTCAGTCACCCATATAGACACTCACACATGCAGTCACTCAGTCATGCAAGTACTCACACACCCAATCACTTACCCATAAAGCCACTCACACAGCCAGTTACTCACCTATACAGCTACTCAAACAATGACCCACTCAATTGCACAACCACTTACACACCCACTCACTCATGTAAACACACACACACACAATCACTCTGTCATGCAGGCACTCACCCATCAAGTCACTTACCCATACAGCCACTCACACAGTGAGTCACTCACTCATACAGCCACTCACATACCCACTATTTATCTCTTACAGTGGGACACACCCCTACTTGTTGACTCAAACAGCTACTGATACAGACAGTCACTCACTCATGCAACCACTCACACATGCAGACGCTCACTCAAAGAGCCACTCACACCCAGTTGCTCACCCCTAGAACCAAAAACACCCAAGTCACTCACTTATACAGACAGCCACCCGCTTAATCACTCACTCATGCAAGCACTCAGACACCTGCTTACTCCCTTATAGAGCCACTTACACACCCACTCTCTCACCCATGAAGTCCCTCACACAGTCAATCACTTACAAATAGAGGCACTCATGCATTTATTTACTCACTCATACATCCTCTCGCTCACACATACACACTCACTCACTCACTCATATTGCCACTTAAATACCCACTATCTCACTCATACAACAGCTCATACACCTATTTTTTCACTCATAAACACACTCACTCACTCATACAGTCACTCTCACACTAATACAGGCACTCACACACCAAGTCCTTCACTTATACAATCATTCACACACCCAGTCATTCAGTTATACAGATACTCACTCACCCAGTCAGTTACTAATACAGGCACTAATACACACAGCCACTTACCTATACAGCCACTAACACAAACGCTCAATTATCCAGGCACTTACACAGCCTTTCACTCACCTATACAGACACTTGCAGAGTCAGTCAGTCACTCATGCTCCCATTAACACATCCAATCACTCACCTATGCAGCCACTAGCACACTCAGGGCCTGATTACGAGTTTGGCGGTGCGGCGACAGAACCGCCGGACCGACAAACCAGTGTGCCCCCTGCCATATTATGACTTTTAAAGTCACTGGTGGGCAGTTCTTTGGTGTTTCCTTGGCGGTGTCAATTGTTATGTGCAAGGGTTAGGCCCATGTAGCAGAGCAGCTCATTTCTTACATTACTATTTTTCACAATAACATTTCTGTTGTGACCTTTTTCATATATTTGCATGCACGACAATGTTGGATTAGTTTCTCTTTGTTTACGCATCTAGCTTCGCACAACATTATCACAATGCCTCAAACCTCATGTACAAGGCCCTTCTACGCACTATGTACAAATGTCATTCTACCTTCATCCATGGGGCGACAGGGCTATCTACATATCCATAACATCATTAATCTATACACACATTGCAAGACTGCTTTCTATTATAAATAAAGAGCATCCCAATAGATTAGCAGAGGAGGCACTTCAGCTGACACCGAGGGTCCCTGCATGCTGAGACTTCACCACGCAGCAGTCCGACATCTCATGAGGGGTGTCAAGTTTGTGACCAAGACGGGGTCCTTCATTCTCTCCCACCAGGTAATGGGGTTGGATCATTCCTTGGGGGGATTCTTGGCATCACACCTACACACACACTCTAGGTACATGCAGAATAGGGTTTGCATAGTAAGAGTATGCCTGATTACTGCCTTGTTTATATGCTTGCATATATACACTGTTTTAGCACCGTAGTAGAACTGTATCTACTATTTACGCTTTTGACGCTTGTAATCACTTTCATCTGCTTCTGTCCACTGATTATCGCAGCACATGTATTCTATGCAAGAATAACGTTGGTTCAATAAATATATTGAAAACGTCCCACTTTATATTCTCTGTATATTTCTCTGAGCACAAGCACGCATGAGTGACTGAGAGAAAGGTTCTGATCTGTTTCCACAATGCCTGAGGGGTCAGGGTTGTCATGTTCAGTGGTTGCCAGAAACTGTTCGCTCCCTGGTTAGTTTAAGGGGGCTTATGGTGGCACTGTGAGCTAGCTGGTCTCTAGGCCAACATATCCTGCGGAGGTGCTTGGAATCAGTCTGGGCACCTCACCCAAAGTTTATGCTGTCCAACAAACGCGCAGGTCCTATGGATTAGTGGGAAGTACACACCACTATGAAATAGACACCACAATGGGAACGTCAAAGGCAGTACCTGCATGGCATGGACTGGTGCAGTCCAAGCCGTGCAGGTACTGGGGTGCATGCACACAGGGGAGCACAACATGTACCCCCCTGCAGGTACCCCATGGCCCAGATGCAACAGGGGTGCATTCAGGCCCCTCTGTGTTTCCTCTGTGCCACGGTTTTCATGGGGAAGGAACTGCAATGAAAACCGTGTTGGAGAGGAAACTCATAATATGCTTGTCGGTACTGCTGCAGTACCACCAAGCATATTGCAGCCTCAAGACCGCTGCACCAACCACTCTAGTCATAATAGGGTGGTCAGAAGACCGCCACTGCCGCGCCCCTGCAAGTCGACTCGTAATCTGCCCCTCAGTCACTCTCTTATGCAACCACTCCTCTTTCTATATGCACACAGACAAACAGTTTATCTTTTTCTAACCATGAAAGGCTGTTCTGACAAAAACCTTTTTTCTTCTTCTTTTCTGGAACTGTTTTTTTTTGTTTTTTGTTTTCCAACCTTTTGAATTTTTTTAATGATTTTTCTTAAATAAAATGGCAATGTCAAAAATAAAACATTATGACTAAAAAGTCAAAAACATTAGAAAAAGTGTAGGAGTTGTGTTGCAGTCTATACAAAATGTGTCCATCCTCTTCAACTCTACGCAAACGGTAGTCACAGCATTGGTCATGTCGAGACTGGATTACTGTAATAGCCTATATTTAAACATACAACAAAGACTTCTGTATAAGCTTCAGCTGCTACAAAATGCCGCGGCCAGATTACTTACGGGCACTTCCAAGTTTTCCCCAATTTCCAAGGAGATCAAAAAACTGCACTGGCTCCCGGTGAGGAACCGGGTGTATTTTAAATCTCTCTGTATGGTCTTTAAAGCACTTCAAGGCTTAGGACCAGATCATTTAAGGCGCCAGTTCCAGTGGTACATACCGGCAAGAACTCTTAGATCTCTGGGAGCTAAGCTGGTCGTAGTCCCACCAACAAAAAAAGCTCAATGGGGAGGCAGAAGTTTCTCTTCATGCGCAGCAAAAGCCTGGAATGATTTGCCATTCTATTTGAGAAATGCCATCAATCTTCTAGCTTTCAGGAAAGGGTTAAAGACCTGGCTTTTTGATAAATAAACCTTCTCTTTTCCAGCTCAGCATTAAGGAGTAGTAACTAGCGCCAGGACACCTCCGGGTAATCGTGCGCTCAAAAAAAGTTCCCATAACATAACATAACTCTGGAGATATTTCTGGCAGTGGCCTCACCACTTCTTGATGTACTTCTTCTTCAGGAGCAGGTGGTGTAGCCCTAGAGGTTGATGGCTGCTCTCCACTTCTCTCCTTCTGTGCCCTCTTCAGATGGTTATTATGATATGTTTTTAAATGGGACAACATGCTTGTTGTCCCACAAGAATATTTTTTTGAAGTGCCCCTTGAAAGGGTTTTCTTGCACAAGGTGCACTTCACAAATTTGGCGACTGTTTTTTTTTTGACAGACGAGATAGTAAAAAAATCCCAAGCAATGCTCTGCCTTTTTTGGGCTGGTTCCTTGTCGGAGAAGTCTTCATGATGTTGTTGGGTCTCCTGCTCTTCAGTTTGGTGTGGCAGCTCCTTCTCCTCACTTCCTCCTGTTGCTATTTTATATTAAAAAAATGACAAAACACTATCTGAAATACAGTTCTGCACTAAAAGTACAGTGCACCTTCTAAGAATGTTCCAAACATCAATTGGAAGCTTCAAGAAGGGAGGAATGGGTGGGAACTTCCTTTGAAGATTAATGAAAACTGTTTCCTCCAGTCAAATTTCTTTGTTACATATTCACATGATCTTCGCAAATGCCAACGTCATCACAAATACTGGTGTTGTCACAAAGACGTGCAATACAATTAAAAAGTGTCTAACATTAAAAATGATTACAGAAATACAAGTTTAAACATTATGGGCTGGATTGCGATGTCGGATGGACCGCCACTGACAGGCCGGATTATGATATCGGCGGTCGGAGTGCATTGGGTGGGGAGTAAGACCTCCACCTCCAACAGGCTGAAGAAGCCTGTCGGGGCAGCAGTCAGATTCGTTCCGGCATTGTGCCTGGCACAAGGTGCATGGATGTGTGTAAACATACCCTTTACAATTGTGGCTAGTGCTACGACCCAATTCCAGACGGCAGCACAAGCATCAATAGTAAACAGCATGTTTCCGACCGACGTGCTGGCAGTCGCATTGTAAATCAGCAGGTTTGACCTCTGACTCCTTGTTGAGCGGTCCCATTCCTGCTACAATTTCGGTCGGATGCTCGCCCAACTGGCATCGTAATGAAGGCCTATATTAGTAAACTACTGTTCTCAAACATTATTTACAATATGTGTATATATGTGTTTTACACTTTTTTTAAAAACACGCTATCTTTGTGACTTTCTGCCAAACCGTAAAATACTTAGGGGTCGATTCCGATTCGGGCCGGAAATTTCTCCGACCGAGCCGGACCCGGAGAGATTTCCGACCGAATCGGACCCGTGCAGTCCGACCGAACGAGTACGATGCGTCCGTATGTTATCGGACTCGAGTCGGTCGGACTCCCATTGAAGTCAATGGGAGCCGGTCGTACAACGCGTACGTGGGCTCCCATTGACTCAATGGGTGCGAGTCGGACAAGGGCGCCCCCTACAGCGGGTACGCGGCGAAGCGATTCGCGCCATACACGCACAGGTAGGGGGGACCCATGGGTCCCCCCCTGTGTGCGACTCGCGCGGCTACGCGTACAGGGGGTCCGACACGGACCCCCAAAGTACGGCTCCGATAGCTCTTACGAGCCGGAGTGCGCGGCTCGGTCGGACTGCTCGCGGCGCGCATCGTACTTACCCGGCCGGGAAACGTCTCCATTGCGCGGTGCGAGTCGAGTCCGAGCGAGTCGGTCGGAGCGGTTCGAGCCGGGAGCGAGTCGGTCGGAGCGGTCGGGACGCCCGGACGAGTCAGTCGGCGATTTCGCATCGTACTCGCTCGGCCGGACCCGCGTACGGTTCGGTCGGGAAACAGGGCTCCGAATCGGATCCGGTAAAGCCGAATCCGATTCGGAGTCCTACCGGCCGAGATCGGAATCGGCCCCTTAGTGCAATATTTTGCAACAAATTTGCAAAGTATAAAAAATGTAGAAAAAACCCACTAAAACAAATGGCACGCAGAGATGCAGAGAACTACTGAAATGGATGGTCTTTTATGCAGCTGTAGTGTACAATATGCAGTAGACATTTACCCAATGAGATAGCACTTATTAATTCGTCAGTAGAAAGTACTGCAGTTGGATAGGCATTTTCGGCACAAGTGTGGACTTTTATAGGCTAAACTATGGTTCCATTCTGGCCCTGATGTTCATTTCACATAAATTAAATCTCAACAGAAAGCACTTTCAAACATACACATACCACGTGCCCCAGCTGAAGCTCCACTTGAGTAAAGTGCACACAATCAGAACTTCTTGGGCTTGCACATGCAAAGCAAATATGTTTCCTGTTGTATTTCATATTGAAAAATGATCTGAAATCCTTAATGGAAGTGAATGCATAATTTATCTAATAGATCACAATCTGAACTTGGGTTTCTTTCTTGTCATCTCTTGGTGAGATCTGAGTCCATAGTTCTCCAGTTTAAAACCCCTAAACATACAAATGCCCAAATCTCATAGCACAACTCGCACACCCTTTCACAGAACCACACAGCAACTAATACACCCACCTACAGACCCATAGCAGCACTCACACACCCACACTCACTCACAGACCCACACAGGTGCTCACACACCCACTATCAAAGCTTACAGGTTACAGTTATGAAAAACAATTTAAAAAAACCTTAGAAATTCACTTGAAAAAACAAAAGCTACAGGGAGGTTACAGTTAGGAAATAGAACAATAAAAACCATAAAATTTCACAGAAAAAACAATAGGTTACAGGGACATCATAGTTAGGAAATAAAATAAAACAAACCTTAGAAATTCACTGAAAGAACTGAAGGTTACGGGGATGTTACAGTTAGACTCAGATTTCACTCATACAAAACCAGTGAAATTCAGCAGTTACAGTACTCTGAGCTACTTATGGCTTGCACCCCCGTAATGCACTGCTTATGACCTCACATATTACATCACTAATGACATGGTCAGTGACATCACTGATGAAATCTCAAATGACATCACTGATGACATCATCCTGTGATTGCGAGTGTTTTTAAAAGTTATGAGTGTTTAAATATATACCAAGGCACCACACAAGTTAAATTCGTATACTTTGTGCACTACTAATGAGTGATACTATTTCTAACATATATTATGTGAGTGGCTGTTTGTCTCTGTGTGTGAGTGGATATGTGAGTGGCTGACGAGTGTGTGAGTGACTGTATTGGTGAATAAGTGGGTGTATAAGTAGCTCTATGGTTGAATAAGTGAGTGTGTGAGTAGCTGTATGGGTGAATAAGTGGGTGTGTGAGTAGCTGTATAGGCACGTGAGTGGCTGTATTGGTGAGTGAGCGGGTGTGTGAGTGGCTGTATAGGTGGGTGAGTACAGTGTGGGAGGCTCTATGGGTGGCTGAGTGGGTGTGTGAGTGGCTATATGGGTGAGTGAGTGTGTGTATGAGTGGCTGTATGGGTGAGTGTTTGGATGTTTGTGAGGGTGTTTGGTTAAGTGAGTTGCTGTGTAAGTGGCTGTACTGGAGAATGATGTTTGTGTGAGTGTCTGCATGGGTGAGTGTATGGCTGTGTTCTGAGGTTGCATGCATGAATGTATACCTGTGTAAGTGGTTGTATGGTTGAATAAGTGGGTATGTGAGTAGCTGTACGGGTAAGTGTGTGGCTGTTTGAGTGTCTGCATAGGTGGCTGAGTGGGTGTGTGAGTGTCTCTATGGTTAAGTGAGTGGGTGTATTAGTGCTTGTATGGGTCTCTGAAAGGGTATGTGAGTGGTTCTGTTGGTGTGTGCATGTGCATATGAAAATTTGTGTAGCGGTGTGAGTGGTTCTGTGAATAATGTCATCAATGATGTAATTTTAGATATCATCAGTGATGTCATCAGTGAAGTCACTGACCATGTCATTTCACTGGTTTTGTACAAGTGAAAAATTTGCTTAACTGTAACATCCCTGTAACCTATGTTTTTTCAGTGAATTTCTAAGTTTTTTTTAATTCTATTTCCTAACTTTAGCATCCCTGTAACCTTTGGTTTTTTCAGTGAATTTCCAAGTTTTTAAAATTTTATTTCCTAACTATAACGTCCCTGTAACCTTTGTTTTTTTCAGTGAATTTCTAAGTTTTTTTAATGTTAACTATAATGAACCCTGCCCTTGGATTTTTTACTGAATTTCTAAGGTTTTTTAAACTTTATTTCCAAACTGTAGCCTGTAACCTTTAGGAGAGTGGGTGTGTGAGTGGCTGTATGGGTCAGTGAGTGGGTATGTCAGTGGCTTTATGGGTTGGTGAGTGGATGTGTGAGTAGGTGTGTTGGTGTGTAAGTAAGTGTGTGAGTGGCTATGTGGGTCGGTGAGTGAGTGTGTGAGTGACTGGGTCTGTGAGTAGATGTGAGATTGGCAGAATTGGATTGTGAGTGGGTGTTTGAGTGTCTGTATGGGTGTACCAATAATTGTGTGAGTGACTGTACCATAATAGAACCTCATCTGCCCCTTTATCCAACAAGATTTCACAGATTTGCACAAAATGTCTGCCCAAATGAAGAACTTTCTACTGGTTAATTAGTAAGCACTACCTCGTTAGGAAAATATCTACAGCACATTCTGCACCACAGTTGCGTATTGGACCACAAGGAAATGTCTCCAGTGACCTTGTGTACATTTTGTGATTGTTTCTCATGTGTCTTCATCCAGAAATCTGTGATCTGAAGCTGAGTACCAAAATAGCTGCCAACACTTCCTGGTTGAAGTGTTGACAGCCAATCAGTTCTCTACACAAGAACGTCATTATTCACAAAGACTTTGCAACCCTAGACATACACATTTCTGGGCCAAGTGCTACCTTTCTGGCAAGTTTGGTGTAATTCCATACAGCATTTAAAGTTGGGGTTGTTTATAAAAATTTTAGGAATTTTTTGACCCCCCTCCTTTTTCTTGACCCCTGCCTGATGGATTATATGAAACTTTCCATACACAATAAGACCCACTGATCCTTAGAGAGAGCAGTGAGATTGTGATGCCCTAAGGGGCATTACAATCCCACTGCTCTCTCTAAGGAGCAGGAAAGCTTCCCTACAGAGCTTAATTAAAAATTTAAAAAATGCAACAATTTTATGCTCTTTCGTGCAAGTCTGAAAAATACAATTCTGGAAAAGGTGCTAAAAGTTTCGTAGGTGACAGAATTCCAAATAGTTCTCATGTTTTGGATGTCATCAGCTGAATGTGTATGCCAGCTCTTATTAATATGCAAAGACTGTAATAATAAAGCCCGAGCTTTAAGGTGCTTCTCATAGAGCATGAATCATCTTGACTTAGAGCACTAACTGTAGCAATAAAATAGCAAGCCAGAATCATAACAATAGCAGGAAGACGTGCCATTACAAGAAATTCTAGAGAGTAATGGGATGTGAAGGGAAACATAATTGTTCCCCTCATTCACGGGTTGACATGTTTCAGTCACCTTCCTAAAGCCCTGTTCGCAGTATGTGGCTTTTTTCAAGACCAATGAGCAGATACTTGTCTCCACTTTTCCTCACTATGCTAATACTGTCTTTACTTGTGTGTGTGTGTGTTGGGGGGAGAGGGGAATATCCAGACAAGTGAAACTAAAAAAAGAGAAGAAAATGATCATTCTAAACCAAACATATGTTCCTGTTGGACTAATGATGATCAAGAGAAAGGGACAGTGGGCTTTTTAAGGAGGTCCAGCATAAGGGCCCAGAGACATGGTATAAACACAAAAGGTTATGCTGTTCCTACAAGATGTAGGCCAAAAATAGACGAAGGAAGAGGAGAGTAACTGGACCCTAAAGGTTCACAGTTGGGAATCCATATAATTGGATTATATTGCCCTCACACACCTTCTCAGGTGTCATGCTTCATCATCGGGCTGCTCCTCGTCGGGTCGGCAGGTGCAATACCCGACGGGCTCCCTATAGTAGGGGCACTTTCTCGGAGATCTTTTTCCAATTGCCGATGGGTGAGGTGGGAGTGAGGGCGCTAATGTGTGTAGATGAGGGTGTAAGTAAGTGAATCTAAAATAGGGTTGGGAGTACTACCGATAACAATTTTAATCAAGGAGTCTCCTACCCTAACTAAAAACAAAAAACTATAAGGCGCTGTGCTGAATATTATGCCTCAGATCATGGTGCTCTTATAGATGGTAGGTCAACATGTTTCACGCCTCTTGGATATTCTATGGGCGATTCGTCAGGACCGGGGTGAAATTCTATCTACAACTTTAAAGCAAGTGACGTGGTTACACACTCACATCATCATATGACTCAATAGTCAAATACCTGGTTATACAGGAACTACCTATAGACAGAAAACAAAATGCATCAATTTGATAATATTGAATAGCTGTCATCTCAAATCTTCCTTGTGAATAGTGGCCCTCAATACTTGTGGTGAGCATGAACCACAAATTATTAAAAACAGAGTGAGTTAAAATTGAATTGTCACATCTATAAGAGCACCATGATCTGAGGCATAATATTCAGCACAGCGCCTTATAGTTTTTTGTTTTTAGTTAGGGTAGGAGACTCCTTGATTAAAATTGTTATCGGTAGTACTCCCAACCCTATTTTAGATTCACTTACTTACACCCTCATCTACACACATTAGCGCCCTCACTCCCACCTCACCCATCGGCAATTGGAAAAAGATCTCCGAGAAAGTGCCCCTACTATAGGGAGCCCGTCGGGTATTGCACCTGCCGACCCGACGAGGAGCAGCCCGATGATGAAGCATGACACCTGAGAAGGTGTGTGAGGGCAATATAATCCAATTATATGGATTCCCAACTGTGAACCTTTAGGGTCCAGTTACTCTCCTCTTCCTTCGCCTGTTGGACTAATGTCATGTATAATCATACAAAAGCTTATTGCTAAACAGCAAAGTAATTGATAAGACATAATTTTATGTCTGCTATTGCAATATTTCTCACACGTGCTCAATATATAGAGACCATGATAGTATACAGCTATACTCATGAAAAACCATTTCTGTGCACCAAATCCCAGAAGCAGAAACATTCAGTGTGAATATGAGCCACACAAATAAACAACCAAGACTATTCAGTCAGAGGGCCCCGTGTATGGGGTACCCTTTGTAATCCTGATTGTCAAACATTGTCAACATGAGAGTTATAATTGTAAAAAAGAAGGCTGCCACTTTTTGTCAACAATATAGTCACCTGCCTTGTCCTGAGGACTTACCCTTTATTCGCACCTGTCTTCAGGTGCTTGGACCGAGCACCTGATGTACAGCAGTTCTTAAAGTGCCTGACGTTTGATTTAGGTGCCTGGCATCATCTTACTGACATTTGGGAGATGGTGCCTGAGGAAGTGTGTGCACTCTTTACATAGTTATAGAATCTCGAAATTGCAAGAGGAAATACTGTAAACACTCTTATCAAAAAGGAAACTTTAGAAATTAATACATTATATTCTAGAGCTGACTAAAAAAGATTGTTGAATGTGATTGAACAGTGTTACACCTGGCCCTTTTGACAGGTTTATCCCGAAACCTTTTGCCTTTTGCCTCCTATTTTTCTGACCCTGTTTTTGTTGGCTATATGATTCTGGACATTTTACCACTTCTGACCAGTGCTAAAGTGCATATGCTCTCTGTATAAATTGTGACAATGATTGGCTATCCATGATTGGCATATTTGATTTACTGGTAAGCCCCTAGTAAAGTGCACGGTGTGCGCCAAGGCCTATAAATCAAATGCTACTAGTGAGCTTGCAGCACTGGTTGTGCCACCCACATAAGTAGCCTTGTAAATGTATCTCAGACCTACCACTGCAGTGTCTGCATATGCCATGTTGTCCTGCCATGTTGTCCTGGCAAGTGCACCCACTTGCCAGGCCCAAACCTTCCCTTTCCTTACATGTAAGGCCCCCATGGTAAGCCCAAGGTACCCTCATGGGCTGGGTGCAGTGTATGTGAAAGGTAGGACATGTACTAGTGTATGTGACATGTCCTGATAGTGAAATACAGTGTATTTCATTTTTCACTGTTGAAAGGCTATCTGTACCTTAGGCTTATCATTGGGACTGCACTGTACCATTTTTACATGTGTAACTTGCAATAGGGACAAGATGGAAAAATGAAGTTTGGACTCTCTGAACTCTTTGAAAAGGCCACTTTTCGAAAGTATTCATTTAAAGAACATTATTTCAATCACCGGTATACAAATATATTTATATGAACAACTATATCCTCAAAAATACAAAGGCACACGATATCATACAGAATGGTAACTGTTTATTTGCTCAAAGTGTTTTATATCATAAGTAACCTTATTCAATGTTAAGAGAAAGAGGGAGGTTGCTCCAAAGGGAGTGTGAAAGGAGGGGAAGAAAAAGTGCTTGTGAGGTAGAATAGATATGGATGATGGAGGGAAATCCATAGGGTGAACACAGTATTCAATTAATTATACATTGTAGAACTGGTCATTAATCATAGTAGCACCAGTTTTTACATATAGGCCTGTCCCTAACGGATTCACAAAATATTCATATAATTTTCGTTGGTGCACAGAGAACTTTTCTGTGAAAAGGCAGGACTGTGGTAGCATCGGGTGCAGGCCCAAAATGGGGGGAAAATGTCCGACGTTTCGACCCTTGTGCAATGAGGGTAAATTAGAACCTCTGCAGGCGGGTCTTCCTCAGGACAGGGTGAAGGGGGTGGGCAACCTATGGAGAGGTACAGTCAGGTACAGCCCTTCATGTGGTAGGTCCACATTCAAGTTGCGGCGTGGTAAAGGTTGTTAGGTTGAAGTTTAGTTTAGGTTGTTGGAGGAAAAGGGGCGGGTGGTGTTGAGGGAGTTGATCCATGTGTCCTTTGAAACTTTGCTGGAGTGGGGGGCATTGGGCAGACTGGGGCAAAGTACTGTGAGCTGGTGATGTTGAAGTGGACAATGGAATGTTCAGTCCAGATAAGTTCTATGGAGTGGCTGTACCTGATGCAGTCACTGGAGGGGAAGATGGGGTCTAGTGTGGGGTTGTGAACAAGTTGGGTGAGTCCGATGATGTTCAAGCAGTTGAGGGGGTTGGTAGTGTTGATGTCATTGTGGCTGTCGAGATGGAAGGTCTCAGAGGAAAATGCAGTTTTTGGAGTTTATGGTGAGGGGGCAATGAAGTCAGCAGTGACGTTGCAGAAGGCTAGACATGGTCCTGGAGGATGGTAGGTGAGGGTGCCCCTGATGGTGGTCTTGCTGTCTGTTTGGCGTCGGAGGTTGAGGTGTTCCATGCTGGAGTGATGTCATCATTTGGGGTGGTGCATTGGATAGATTCCTTGTGTATGATGGTGATCTCTCCTCCAGGCTTGCTGATATGCTCGCGAGGGGTAATCTTGTATCGTTTGGGTATTGCGGTGGTGAGGTTGGGCCACATGGTTGTTCAGTGCTCTTTTTCTATCCCTCATAATGACATCAACTGGGTAGTTTCTAGTTTGCAGTTTATTTGCATAAACTAGTAGCATGGTTAATCTATCTGGCTGTTTCTGTACAATTACATTGTAAATGGAGTAATTGCCCATAAGGAAAGTTTTCTCATAGAGATTGAGGATGGAAGCTATCAAACCTCAGTAGAATTGCAGAACAAACATGCACTCCTGCAACTGTTTAATGCATCATTAGGAAAACTTGTCCATTTTTAATTCTCCTTTGTGTCAGTCTGCACAATTATTGGCATAGCAGTCGTGAGTGACAGCATCAAAGATCAAAATAAAACGTATTTTCAGTTTTTTTCCCTACTTAAGAATGAATACAGGCAGAGACATAGATGATTTTCTGTCTATATTTAGCCGTAAGAAATAGGAAAATGGAAAACTGAGGGGGATATTCTCAGGAACGTGTGTTAACTATCGCCAAATCTGCTTAACGCAACTTCTCACATCACAGTCCATTGCGGGAAAATAACACTGTGTCAACGCAGTATTCCCAACCCTGCGGCACCATGCGATAGCCACACGTTAACGCGACAAATGCCCACGTTAAAATTAACGCGACGCCGAAAAAATGCAAAACACAAACGCCCAAAAAGTTGTGAAGTCCCAAATCGCGAAACAAAAAGCAGCGATAACCAGCTACAGGCCTGCGAATCCCACGCGATATGCAGGAAAATGCACTATAAAAGCATGGAAAAAAATGCAACTGCGTAGCACCATGGACTCACTCGGACCAAGTGCAGAGGACAACGCAAGCCCCACAGACGACCAGCCAGGACCCCCGGGGAAGGGCAAGGAGAAGAGGAAGAGGAAGACGGGGCAGTCCGCAGGAAAACCGGATCATCGTCACAGAGGTCACAGGACACTACCAACAACTGTCTGTCACCTCCACTGTGTCATCAGCCACACAAACGGAAATATGGCAACACATCCTGAACAACGTGAATGCAGTCGGAGTGTCGAGGAGGACAATGGAAAAGGCCAAGAGGCGCTGGAATGATGTGAAGGGCAAAACCAAGAAGAAACCCGATGCCAACATGAAAGCAGCAACGCAGATTGGAGGTGTGGGACCAGCGGCACACCAGGAGTTGGATGACATGGAGAAAATGGTAGCCACAGTCATCAGTCGGGATACAGTGCCAGGAGTCGGGGATCAGGACACTGCTCAACATGACCTGACACAACATCAACAGGGTGAGTACCGATCAGGGACTGGGGGGACGGTGGGAGATGGGCACAATGGCACACATGCACAATTAAGTACAGCACACTGCACACCCACAATGACTCTGGATCATGTCCCTGATCCCCGTGCCACACTGCAGCACACATACAGAAACTCAGGGCATTCGGGTTGAAAATAATATATTTGCACATGCTGTGCCTGTGGTCATTTTGTACTGTCTCATGATTGCTAAGGACTGCCACAATGTGACGTCCTCATGTGAAGAAATTGTCAATGATGGTGTTCCTACGGGCTATTCCTGCTGCAGCTGCAGTGGGGTGTGGTCCACCTGCCTCATCTTCCTCATCATCGTCCGGTGCATCTGGCACTTGTAACCATGGGGCATTGGTGCGTACACATATGTTGTGCAACACACAACATGCAACGATCATCTTGCACATGATGCCTGGGCTGTACAGGAGCCTCCCACCTGTGATGTCCAGGCACCTGAAACGTGACTTCAACACGCCAAATGTGCGTTCCACGATGCCCCTGGTGCGTTTGTGGGCCGCATTGTACTGCCTCTGGGCCTGTGTGTTCGTGGCTCGGAGGGGTGTGATCATCCAAGGGCAGAGTGCATATCCTTCATCACCTGTGACAGTGCAGAGAGACATGAGTCAACAGTTGGTCCTGCATGATGTGTAGGCAGGCTCACTATTTCATTGGCGTGTGATATGGGTGTCATAGTGATTACTGTTTGACATGTACTGCTTGTAGCAAATGAACGCCATCAATGTGTACAACGTAGCCTCACTGCTGCTCCTCCCTCCCCCCGAGCCCATTTACTTGTGTGCGCTGCGCGGTTGCATCACTTGCACTCCTACGGCACACCATTGTCATGCCTGTCTGCACATGTCCACAAGCCTGACAACGACACTGTGATGTTGTGCGTTGATGGTGGGCGGCCACGTGTGTGTAGGCCTATGGTAAGGATAGGGCGGACACAGATGTAGAGAGCATGGCTGGCTGAACTCGCGATGCGGTCGAGGCAATACCTTTGGCCTATGCTGCGGTAACAGCGACACACACACACAACAGTTGGCATGTATGATCCCAGACCTCGAGCGGGCTTGCGCCCATTCACTTATCCCTTTGGCCGAGCCCGCACTCCGGGGGCATGCTACATCGCAACATTGTCCATTGCGGGACGGGTGCCGCCGACACTACAACAGAGACACACGCCTTAGGTACTTTATTGGCAAGCCCAGCACTTAACCACGCCCAGAGCCCCGGGGTGATCATCCACACCCCTATGCTGGACTGTCATACGCCAGCCCACTCTGGCAACGCCTACAGGGGGGTGCGACACAGCTACATGTCCCAGGTCTCCCCCACTGCCTGAGATGACATGGTTGCGTCCACTGTACACAGCACAATGCGATGTGGTAGGGCCCGGGTCCCTCATGCATACACAATGACCACACAGACATACTTAGATAGTTTGTGGAACTGGCTAAGGGCACGTGCGCCCGGCCCCTTTCATTGCCAGGGTCACATGTCCAGTGACGCCTGTGCTGGATGGGTGTGGGGTGAGTGTGAGCCAGCCCTCAACGGGTGATTGGTGCTGGCAACAACTACAACAGTGATCAGACAAGCAGAAGTTCACAGTTCAAACAGCAAGGGTCCATGACTTGAGCTGCACGGAGTTAGTGGCCCCGGATGCACAGCGGCCGGCACATGGAACACCGCCACGGGACAGTGACTACCGGTGCACTGAGGTAGGGACACGAGAGCTGAGCGGGTCCCCGTCGATGTCCAAGGTGAATGTCGCGGGGGGTTTTAGGGGACAGTGGAAGGGGTTCTTCCAGGGCATGATACAGAGGGCAGTACCAAGCAGACACAGGCAAATGGAGGAGATGAATGCTACAGACTCATTTTTGTCACCAAGTCAGTATCAGCTACATGATGATGAAGACAACCCCCAGACCATAGACTCAGACGCCACCACAGTTCAACCAGAGGGTGTCAATGAATTTCGGGGCACAGAGTTAGTGGCACCAGAGCAGAAAGGGGATGCAGTCTGCGATGAGGCCTGTACAATGGTATAAACTCTGCCATGAATAAATCAAGGCTCAGTTCCAAATGTGTAACCTACTTGACCATAGTGTGGGCCGTAGGCAGCGGTCAGCAGGGGCCCCCAGCCACGTGTCCTTGGCTTGCGATGCACAGAGTTAGTGGCACCAGGGCAGTTGTTGTTGGTGTTCAGTCACCTCCGTAACGAGGATCCTGTTCTTCATCCGGACTGAATCGCGTCTTCCTCTTACTCCTTTCCTAGCGTGCAATGATACGGACTCTGCCATTGTAAAATCAAGACTCAGTTCCAAATGTGTGACCTACTTGACCGCAGTGTAGGCCAGAGGCAGCGGTCAGCATGGGTCAACCGCTGTTCAGGCAGCTCCTCCTGGTACTCTCACACACGACGTTGGAATGCAATGTGACGATGATTTGTGGTTGACGGAGGTAGTAGCACCAGAGCTGGGCGTGTGTGCAGCCTGCGACAATGCCGTGTCCTGCCTGGTACGGATTGGATTGGTGTGAGGCCTGCTGGACTGCAGTGTAGGCAGTACACAGGTGACCCCGCGATGCTGGGCCGCAGTGTAGGCCGAGGGCAGTAGTCAGCAAGGGCCCACAGACACGTGTCGTTGGAATGCTATGCACAGAGTCGGTGGCACCACATTGTAGGGAGTACGGTGATATGAAATCTGCCATAAACGTATATACTCTGCCATTGTATAATCAAGACTCAGTTCCAAATGTGTGACCTACTGGACCGCAGTGTAGGCCGGAGTCAGCGGAGGAGTACATCAATGAGAAAGGAGTACTGGGGGCCTGTGTTGTGGAGGCCGTGATGGTCTGAGGAGGCTGCCATGGTCACGGGCCTCGGGCTTGGAGCTCGCACCGGCACGTGGTGGGCCCTCTTTGACACACGCCGGTGTCAGCAGGTGAGCAGTGAGGCGTGGGTGCGCTGGGGTGGGCAAGACGGGTCCTGGGACCAGCGGCCTGGGGTGCAGCAGGCGCACAGGATCGCACGCACCGCCACTCACAGCGTCGGCCTCGTGGAGGGGTGAGAGGCGCCGCCCTGGCAGACACGTGGTCATTCCGGAAGAGAACCACGCCCAGAGTAAAGGGCTTTTTATTCACACCCCTATGCTGGCCTGGCATACGCCGGGCCAGCCCACTCTGCTCACGCTTACAGGGGGGGACGTAACGAGCTACATTTCCGCATTCTTCCCCACTGGCTGGGGATACATGGTTGCGTACACTGTCCAGTACACTGCAGACACCAGCAGTGTATGTCGACATGGAAGTGTCTGTGGTCTGCATACTGCAGTCTGTCCAGCGCATCCACGCCACACTTGGCATTGTGTACATTCACATTCATGGGTCACTTGCCTCCTTCGCACATGCAGGGTTCCCACCTCTCCCCACATTCTGCTATTGTGTGGCTGAGGTGCCATGTCGTTGATGGCTTGTGTAGATGGCTAGCCCAGGTTGCCACAGTAAGTTGTGTTGTCGTGTTTGGAATGTGTGGATGTTGGTTGTCATGTTGTATGTGATTTTGTGACGTGTGCATTCCCAGAGTTGTGAGTTGTCTGATTGTGGTGTTGAGGTGTGTGGTGTGGTCCGTTGGTACTTACCGACAGGCAGTACATTTCCATAGGTGCCATCCTTAAAGCGCTGGTTGATGATGGACTGTCGGAAGATGAAGGAATCATGCACACTGCCTGGGTAGTTGGCGACGACATTGGTGAAGAGTCCCCGGTGGTCCACTATTGCCTGCACATTGATAGAATGCGTGTGCTTTCTGTTGCGGTAATTGTGTGCAGTGGCGGCCGGGGGCACGAGGAGTACATCTGTGCAGTCAATTGCCCCCAACACGTGCCTGAAGCCAGCTATGGCGTAGAAGCCTTGCTTGATCTCCAGCTGTTCCTGCGCAGTGAGTGGGAAGTAAAGTTGCTGGGGTACCAAGCTGATGATGGCATCCAAGACAGGTGTGAGGAACTTTGACAGGGCTGGCTGTGAGACTCCTCCGACTATGGCAGTTGTTGGTTGGAAGGTCCCAGAGGCCAACAGGTGCAGCATGGCCAGCAGCTTTGTCTGTGGAGGGATGTTGGTTCTCCGCTGTGTTGGTACCGTCAGCCTGTGGGCAATGATGGTCAGGATGCGGAGGATGGTTGTCCTTTTGAGCCTGTAGTGGGTGATTACTTCCTCTGGCGTTAAGTCTCGGAGGCTGGTGCGTTTTCGGAAGGTCCGGTGTTTTTGTCTGCGCTGCCTCTGTGGTAGTCCGGGGGGGGAGGGGGCCTGGGGGTGGTGGCGGTGGGTGTTGTGGCTCTCTTGGTGCTCCGAGCTGCATGATCAGTAGCTCCATGGCATCTGTTGTTCTTCTGGTGTGGCTGTGGGCTGGGCTCCCTTTTATGGTGCAGGTTGTCATCAACTTTAGCACCAGGTAGGAGCAGGTGTTGAATCCCTGCTGCTAACGCGCCTTATCGCATGTTTTTGAATCTTATCGCCGACCTGGCTGGTCGTTGGGATTGTTGCGGAGTGGTGATTTTGGGGGATTTTGCACGGGAACGCCTACTCTGCATCTCATTAGCGTTAGTTGCCGGTGTCATCCGTGGCGATGTTTTTTGCGGCTGCTATCGCAGGTAGACTGGTGATATCGGCTGTTAGCACCAGTTTGTGAATGGTGCGATGGATTTATCACCACTTTGGCTGCGATAAAGTGCAGCTAACTCTGCGATAAGTCCTTGAGAATATGCCCCTGAGAGTTTTCCTTATGGTCCTTCCAAGTGCATGCTAACCCCACAGATGAAAACCATAACTATTTCTGGCATGATAGAACAGAAGGCTAACTGCAACTGAAATGATAGGACTTTAATGATGAACACAAGGGGGCAGATTTACAAGCCCCTTGCGCCACTTTTGCGTCACTTTTCCCATGTTAAAAATGACGCAAAAGTGGCCCAAGGGCCTTCTAAATAAGCCCCAAGGCCTCTAAAGTGACTTACTAAAACATATGGTGATGTGCAAGTGTTGTTCTAATCTCATGCAACAAGGAGACCAACAGTGCCAACAACAAACATGGGCAAATTGTATATGTCCTTGCAATTACACCCACAGGAGCTGGGTGAGAAACTACCTCCAGCAGCTACATCTATCGGGCATGGCGTGGGCAACAGATCACACACCAGTCGATTCTTCATGCTACCCACAATGCTAAGGGCAATACACAAAACAATTACTGATTAAAATACACAACCAAACAGAGATGTGAATCTGAATTCATTGGTGGTGCACAAGAAAGAAGATGCATATTCAGTATTTTTTACGGATAGTTTGCTGACATTTGGTCATTCCCTATGCTCTTTCCTCTGTCAGTACAGTATGTGGTACGGTTCGGGTGGTGTTTAAGCTTGCCTTCTTTTTGTTGATACCCACCATCTGTGCTGTACTAGACCGTTGTAAAATGTTTAGTTTAATTCATTTGGGACCATTATCACCAGGTCTGGAGCAGTCTGAGTTTATGTTGTAGAAGTGCTCTTTAAGATGTCCATCTAGTGAATAATGTCACCAATCATTATACAACCCTAACAAACATCAACAAAAAAGGCACATTCTAAGACCATCTTGTTGTTTATTGTTCATGAAGTAAGACCGTGTAAGAGACCACTTTAATGCTGATCTATAAATTGGCCCTGAGTATGTCTATCTAGGATAGTATATGCTTTTACCACTAGGTGCGGTCGATTCATCATTGGGGCTTCTGGTGACGTCAAACCTTCGATGTGAGCCAAACATAGAAAAACATAAAGCACTTAGGGGCATATCAGCAAGGGCCGGCGATAATTATCGCTAAGCGCGCTTAGCGCTAGGATAATTATCGCCGGCTATCGCTGGATTTTATCGCAGAGATAGCGTGCTATCAGCAACGCTTATCTCCAAAGCGATAAAAATCCAAGCGATAGCTGCAAAATGTGCGATTATCGCTGGAAATCCAGCGATAATCGCACAGAGATAGGCGATACGTTGATGATAGGGCAGGGTGGTCTCATCATTATGATCCACCATCCATAGACTATAATTGCTTAGTCAGTTTCAAAGCAGGCGTAAGCAAACCTGCGATAAGCGCGGTTAGCGCTACTTTTCTCGTCGCTACACAGGTTAGCGATTGGCTTGATAATTGGAGAAATGTCTGTTAGCGACATTCTCCACGTTAGTTTAGCAGGGTACGCCCATTTTGCATATCATTGGCGATGCAAAGATGGGCGTTAGGGAAAGCGGCGCTGAGGCATAGGAACACGCGTTAGCGTGTCCTTGCTGATAGTGCGATAAAATTATCGCCGCTTTTCGTCCGAAAACAGACGCTAAAGCACCGATAATTTTATCGCGGGGCCTTGATGATATGCCCCTTAATGACTTTAAAAGGCTAGAATAAGCAGCTAAAACACAGGGTCGTGATGTACAAATATCTTTCCAGGTGTAAGCCAGCCAAATGCCCAGAAAAAGTTGTCTTAATATGCAAATGTGAATGCCTGATTCACAGGTACGCTTCTAAACCATACTTTCTATGGGCATGATGTTTACAAGGTATATATACATAATGCAAGCTGTATGAACAGCCATTCACAAAATTTGATGAAAATTCATCCGTCACTTATGTTGGCACCATTATTGCACATTTAACTGGTTTTAATCAAATCTGAAAGTTAATTGCACTTTAAACTTTAAACCTATATACCAGCTCATATTGCTCGATTTAGATTTAGAATAAGGTATTCGAAAAAAGCCAAAGAGCAGGTCGCAAATGATTTTACTCCCTCTGAATATTAGATCACGGTTTCATAATATTCCACTGATCACATTCAAGGGATGGAGGGAAAGGGGGGTGTCAAACCATGGTACTCTTTGAAAGTTTTTTAACTCACACAAACACGTCTGTCTGAGACCATTCGCCACCTTTCACAGCCTACCCTGGCCACGGTTGGAGATTTGCTTCTGCCGAGGGCAGGAGTAAATTTCGTTCTATGTTAGGAAGGGAAACGGAACACTCCCAAAGTGCTTGGAGGTTTTGGGTAGGGTGTTTCTTTACAAGGAAAAAATGCATTTCTTGTGGAGACAAAAATAGAAGAAAAAATGTGCTATTGCACAAGGGCACTGCTGTTTGACAGTACCAACTGTACGGGGCATAAAATTCTGTATTGTGCAAATACTAACGCCTATGCATAAAACAGGATTTACAAAACTTTTAAAAGACTAGTGGCCATATTTAGAAGGGGAAATCACCACCAGAACGTCACATTTTGCGACATTCTGGTCGCGATATCCCCTTCTCCTTATTTACAAAGCATCGTTAAGCAACTTAATGTGGCTTAATGCCGCCTTGTAAATAAGGCCACCTTTCACGCTTCACTCAGGAGCTTATTACGATGTCAGTCAAAG
This sequence comes from Calotriton arnoldi, assembly GCA_963921515.1. NCBI lineage: Eukaryota > Metazoa > Chordata > Amphibia > Caudata > Salamandridae > Calotriton > Calotriton arnoldi. The sequence goes on from CAWUFW010000119.1 coordinate 388,699, forward strand.
TTGCCTCCAACTGACACCGTCTCAATCTCGGGATCGGCCGAACTCCCGTCGTCGGGTCCGACCAGCTGATTACGATGCGACCGAACACTGTTCGGTCGGATACTCACGTTTCTCTATGGGAGCCTGTGTTGCGGACTGAAACCGGCCGTAATACAGGCTCCCATAAAGAAAAGGGTGTGTGTGTAAAACCCTGCTCCCTGTGGCAGGCACCCCAGGGTGCCTGCCACACAGTGCATGGATTTACAGGGGGGCGCCCTAGGTCCCCTGTGGCCACCAACTGTAGGCCGCAGAGGCAAGGGGGCCCAGCTCCACAGCACAGAAAGGCTGTGGGAAACAGAGATCATAATCCCGATGATGGAAACGTCGTCCATAAGGGATTACGATGCGGTTCTGACTGGCCGGAAGACTCCGACCAGTCCACGCTCTGACCGCTGACATTGTAATTTGGCCGTCGGACCACAAACTGATCTTGTCGGTTGGAAAGCCTCTGACTGCGGTCAAAAAGCTTCCGACTAGCGGTTGGAAGCTTTTCGACCGACATGATAATCATTCCCTAAGTATGAAAGGGGCATGAATGAGTGTTGCAGTGGGCATTCTGCCGCAACACCCACATTTTATGCTGCCCCATATTTACAAGGCTGGGGCAGCACCAAAAATTAAGACCAGGGAATACCTGGTCTTAGACAGGCGATACGAGGAGAAATTATTAATTTCTCCCTACTTTTTCCTCTTTCTATGTGTGCTGCAGACAATAGAAGAAGCAAATCGCCTTTCAAGATTGTCTATGTGCAGGAAGGTTTCCCTGCCTGCACATAAACAATCGCCCCTGCAGCGCAGGCACCCAATCAACAAAGCGCAAGGGTGCCTGCGCTGGCGCTAGGTAGCTTTAAAAGCACCAGCACTAGGGCAAACACAGGGGTGTGCCGTAATTCTGTAAATATGGTGCATCCCTGCATTTTAAAAGTGTCAGAGCGCAGCGTTACATATTTTGGCATAACACCGCGCTCCAACATTTTGTGTTGCAAATATCCCCCTAGGTCTTGTAATTTACAACTTATGCAGCTCTCCAGGCCTAAACGTGGAAAGCTTGGTGAATAGGTCAATCTGTACCCATGTGGTGGCGTACTTGTATTAGGTGGAGATTTATTTAATCTTATTGTAAGAAGAGTAGGAAATAGGTAGCAAGGGGTAGCAGGTTGTGTATTATGCTAGGAGACTGGTCAATCGATTATAACTGTAAATGATTAGAGAAATATTTCTAACAAATATCCTGATTTCAATTATTTTCTATGATTTTATGTCTATCATCAAAAGATTGTAAGGAGTAGGAAATAGCATTTGACATTTTGAGAGTTTGCAAGATTTGACAAAATGGATTTATTAGTTGAAAGTATTTTGGAAATGCAGCCAAATGGATCAACTATGCTGCAAAGTGTCCTAATATATACATTTCTTTAAAAGAAGGAAGGCCATTTTTAAATAAATGCCAATATAATATTAGAAAGACTGCTAAAATGAAAGGAACCTCTGCAGTTGTGACAATCCTACAATTGTTTAAGCATTGGATACTTTGCACAAATAGAGGGTTAGGAAATGTGGTGTGACATACCAAAATGCGTGAATGCCAAAATGATATCAAGATATTCCATGAAAATGCATCCGCGCTGCCCTATGCCAAAATGTCATAAAGGAGGCCCTTAGTTTATTAATTTGTTTGTGTTTTTTTATCTTGAGATGTTTAACGGTAAACGTTAAAATGGTGGGCTGTACAGAATTTGGCAACAAAAAAGCAGAAAACAATGAATTTCCAACTACCATTCCAAATAATAAAATAAATCAGAAGATTGGTCAAAATGCTCTAAAATAGTAAAAATAACTAATCATAATCAATATTTATTTAACAGGCAATGTAAAAATTGAGGTTTTGAAGTCCTTAAGGAAAAGAAAAAAAGTGGTCCAGCTGGAGATTGGTATCTGGTAAAGATTTTTTTTTAAAAGTCTGATACAGGAACACGAATGACTGTGCGTGTGTCTGGGATTTTCAACCTCTGTGGGTCTCCAAACGAAACAAATCTTTTTTGGCGCAAGCCCCTAGCAAATATTAGCTGGTCTGTTAGAGCAGTTGTCTAAAGAGGAAAGATTTTAAAGTAAGACATCCTAACTTAATCTTTGTGGAAAGTTTTATTGGGCTCAGATACATTTGGACGTGCTCTATAGATTATTTTCCCAGGTGACCATCTGCTGGAAAAATTCATATGGTGGGTGTGTTTACTATAAGCTTGATATATTAATGCACGTACGATTGCAACGTATGCCTGTTGAATCTATCATACTTTTTGTAGTAAAGTCGAACATACATTATTTAGATACAGAAAAAAATGTTTGCGGATTCAGACAATGTTAAATTCGTTTTCAACTTGGGAGAGACTTATCATGGAAGAATGGAAGGATAAAGTCCATGCCACGACAATCAAGGAGAAGGCTGTTACAAAAATATTTCAACTGAGCTAAGGTGTTTAAACAAGAAGGCACCAAACATTACACACACAGTTGTTGTTGTTCATTAAAATATTAGGGCCTGATTTAGATCTTGGCGGATCGAGTCCTTCTGTGATTTCCACCCCCGGCTTGGTAGTCCGCCCACCCTATTTAGATGTTAGCAGGTCCATAGATGAAAGACCTCTGCGGTCCCACCATCACCGCCAGGAAATCTCGACCAAGTAGTCGGCGGGATAGACAAAAGCGACTGTCGGAGGCAGGACCTCCAGTTTCCCTGCCGGGCCAATTACGATGTGCCTTCCTGCCAACGTGACTGTGGCGGTAAAAACTCCACACTTGAGTTGGCGGAATGGAAGGATATAAGGCAGAAACTCACCTTTCCTCACTTTCACACTTCCTGTTCCGCCATGGATCTGATCTTCCAAGTCCGGCTGCTTGATGACGAACAAAACCAACATTGTTGTGGGCCCAATCGACAGTAAGCTCCACTTTTACCCGTTACCTATTGACTTGTCTGTTAACATTTGCACAGGACTCGTGCATTTATAAATCTCTCTTAAAAGCAGTAGCATACCAATGTGCAATACATATGTCTGTAATGTTGACGTTTAAGAAATTTAAAGAAACACACCTGTATGATCACATTGTATGTATAAATTTGGTGCAAGCTGCCTTCAAAAAATGGACACTTGCACAAAGAAGGATATCCAAATAAAGAACAAAAAGTCACCATACAGGTGTGTTTAAAGAAATTAAAAAAATTCCCACATTAAAAACATGTGCAACACACATCATAGGGCTAAGTGCAATGTAACATGATGCAGAAATTGCACTGAACAAGTAACCTTTGGCTTTGAACTTAATAGTAAAATCAATGTCAGTCGCAAATTAGAAGTATTCAACATATATATCCATGTAGCTTTCCCCCTTGTCTAGTGCAAGTCCTGTACTGTATCCAATTCCAGTAGTCACACAATTTTTCATACTGATCAGTAATCAAGGTGAAGCAAACACACCATGTAGTAACACATCCTAATATAAAATGTGTAACATCAATTAGTTGGTGCAAGTGGCCATTACTATGATGAATGCCTGCTCTTAAATTCAAATGACCATCACATACTATGTTAACTAGTGTATGTACTCAACAAAGTACACATTTAAAAAAATCAGTTGCATTGCCTTCCATCATGTTAAAGAAAAAAAGTACTTCACATTTTTCTCAAAAACATTGCTAGGAATCAAACAATTGCTAAGGAAAATTAATGCCAGGACTAATTTGGTGAAATCAAAAGTATGGATTTATTCCACAAAATGTGATAAGGCTCTCAAAATAATATAAAAGCCAAATGGCAGCCCATCAAGTCCAACATTGTGCACTGTTGTGCAGTGGCACAAAGCTTGCCTCCTAATTCCCTGCCAATTGGAACCTCCTCAGGAAGGGACATTTAGTGGGCAGAGCAGGCACCTCAAAGTTCTTACATGGGAGGGGGATTGGGTTTGGGACTGAGGTGTGGTTTTGTGAGTGGTTCTCTTGCATTTGGTAGGGTGAGTTGGGATGTAGAAGGGGTGGGTTGTGGTGTGGAAGGGGTAGATTTGCATTTGATAGGGGTGGGTTGGGATGTGGCAGTGGTGGGTTGCCATTTGGAAGGGGTAGATTTGCATTTGCTAGGGGTGGGTTGGGATGTGGAAAGGATGGGTTGGGGTGTGGAAGGGGTTAGGGCAAGGGTAAAGAGGACATATTGTGTGGGAAAATGGGTAGGGTGTTTGGCAGGGAGTTGGGTTTGGGAGGTAGAGGGATTGGCAGTGTCTGATGTACATGTGTCTGTTGAGGGTGCAGGTGCCTGTGGGTCTGGTATACATCATGCACATTTGGTGCATAGGTGTCACAGGTATCTTGTTTGGATGAATGTGGGCATTCGAGTTTTGTGGGTTTGAATTCTAATGTGTATGTTTATGTGTGTGAATGGGTGTGCTGTGGAGGTGCTGAGTGTGATTGTGGTGCATGTGGGTGTGGTGGTGACTGTGGTGTCTGTAGGTGTGCTGCTGGTGGGGTGGTGCATGTGTTTGTGGTAGTGGCTGCAGTTTCTGTTGTTGTGCTGGTGATGGGGGTTTTGCATGTGGATGGGGTGGTGGCTGCGGTGCCTGTGGATGTGCTGGTGGTGGGGGTTGTGCATGTGGATGTGGTGGTGGCTGCGGTGTCTGTATGTTTGGTTGTGCACCTGTGTTTTAGTGGTCTCTGAGTTTGTGTGTGTGTGCTGCTCGTGTGGGTTGGTGTGGGTGTGTGCAAATGTGTGAGTGTGCTTGGGACAGGGGTGGGAATAGGGAACTGGGATGGGGAAGGGGCAGGGGCAGGAGGTGGGGCACAACGTTGGAATGGTTTGAAGGCTGCGGTCAGTGAGGAGGCCAGACCTTGAAAAGACCATTGTAGGCCAGACATGCCACTGTGAATGCCTTCCAAGTAAGTTAGTGTTTTTTGCATATGGCAACTAAGCCCCTGGATGGCATTCAGGAGTGCAGCCTGGCCTACAGCAATGCTACAGAGTATGTCAATAGCCTCCTCACTCAGCACAGGCGGGGGACAGGGGCAGGGGGTGAGGTGAGGTACCTAGAGTGAAGGAGACGCCAACACTTTTAGGGGAGTGGGGTTGACCAACTGGGGGGAGCAAGAGGGAGGGTAAAGATGGAACTCTGGGTGGGGGCAAGGATGCAGGTGTAACAGGAGCAGTAGAGTCCACGGCCACCAGGGACTGGTCGCTTGGGGAGGCCTCTGAAGAAGATGCTGAGTTGGAGCCCTCCATACCAGTCCCCTCACTACACTTCAATCAGGAACTCAAATGGACATTGTAGCATGTGTTAGTGGAAAAAAATGGTTAGACAGATTCAACATATGCATTTCAAACATTCCAACTTTGTCCAGCTCCTCTGGCATGAAGGCAGGGGCCCTCTCACCTGCTCAAACTGACATGGTTGCTCCCAGAGGTGACAAATAGAAGCCTAAGTGGAGCGGTCTTGATGGCATTACTGTTAGGAGGCACATGAGCTCTTTTTCCAACTGCTGCATATTTTAGAAGTTCAAAATAATGTGTTTGTGACAGTTAAGTGCATCACCACCACTCACTAAAAATAAGGACAGGTTTGTTTACATATTCTAACTTTGATGGACACTCATTTTGTTTAAAAATAAACATATATAGGTAGTGTGCTATAGTGCTGAAATGTGATATTTGCACTGTGTTGTTTACATCTCCGTTGATGGTATTTTTGGAGGGAAACATTTAAAAATAAAAAAATTAGCAAATAATACATTTGAAATGTATTATTTACATTTGTTTTTATTTTACATTTATTTTAGGCCATAAATGTCATTTGTGAAGTATACAACACAAAAAGCAAATGTTTGGTTAAAATATGTAGTAAAACCATAAATATTTTGTAGAACTACATGGCTTTAGTTTTAATTATCAAATATGTTGTTGTGGAAATTGTGAAAAATGCTCAAATGTTTATCCAGTGCAGACATATAAACCCCGGGATAGTGAGTAGATGGAAGCCTCAGGTGCACTGCCCATTTCCAGGCCTTGCCACCATGGAGGAAAGGGATATAATCAAGAAGTTCAGATTGAATAGGCAAAGTATACTGGATTTATGTCATCAACTGGAGCCAGATCTTCAACCTCACAACAGAAATCCCACATCTAACATACAAATTGTTACACTCATGGCAGTACTACATTTTGTGGCCACAGGTTCCTTCAAATACACTATGGCAGTATTTGGTGGAATGTCACAACAAACTTTCAGTGGTGTGCTACAAGAAGTTATATCTTCAATGATGAGACACATCAACAGCTTCATTTAGTTTCCACGGCAGCAGGGTTTAGCCAATGTGAAGGGGAACTTTATGGTTTGGGTTGCCTACCACATGTGGTTGGAGCAATTTATGGCAAACATATTGCCTTAGTGCCACCACATGCCAGAGAACGGGTCTACCGGAATTGGAAACACTTCCATTCAATCAACGTGCAAGTTGTCTGCTTACCTGATTTGTACTTCACAAGTATCTGTGCGGGTTTTCCCAGCTCTGCCCATTATTCCTTTGTATGACGGACACCACTCCAAATACAACTGGACCTGAAAGGGCCTGGCTTGTTGGTCAGCACAATCTTTCATATTATTTTTGCGGGAATTTCTGGTTGAATAATCTGAATTTGTGCTACATTTTTTGGCACTCTTTCGTCTTCCATCTAGGATACTCAGCTGATCCCAACTGACCATGGTTGTTGGCACTGCTGAGGAATCTAGCAATGCCAGGTGAAGTCCACTTCAAAGATGCCCATGGAAGAACATGGCTGCCTGTGGAGTGGGCTTTCAAGCTCCTAAAATCAAGATTTTGTTGTCTGGACAAAACTGGTGGAGCCCTCATCTACTCACCCAATAAGGAGTGCAAAATCTCTGTGGCCTGCTTTATGCCCCTCATATTACCCTGTGATGGAACATCCCTTGCATCGCAGAGGATAGAGACCATGAAGAGCGATGAGTGTGGATCCTGAACTGCCAAATGAAGATGATAGTGGAGAAGAAGAAGGAGCTGACTTACGTCAAGATGTCATTGACAACTTCTTCTGAAGAGTGTAAGTATATCTTTACATGTTATCACTTTCACCGTTACACCAACTATTGATGTGATGATGAGAGAAATATTTGGTGGTAATTTGTTAGGAAAGGCACGTTCAGGGTTATTCAGGCCAAATGTGTTTGTTGATCAAAGTTTTGACACATCTACTATTGTGTTAAGTTACATTGTTTATCTCTGATTGTTTTGTGAAACTGTATCATCCAAAAGTTGGCTTTGATGTGTGTTTATTATGTTAGGTTTGATTGGTAATCTTTTGTTTTGATCTGTTTTAGGTTCCTTCACCATATCATCTTCATTTGGACATTTTAGAGTTGTGATATTTGCAGGTATATGGTGCTGTTTCGAAGTACAAATGGAGCATGGGTTGATCCTGGGAAAGACAGACACAGACTTTGGGTGTATGAAACGTGCACCAAGGTAACGTGCACTGTGATTGAATGAAAGATTTGAAGATTACATTGGACTTGTTCTCTGTCGCGTGTTGGCACTAAGGCAATATGTGTGCCACCATTAGCTCAGACAACATGTGGTAGTGGAGAGAAATCATGCTAATCTCCCTTCACATAGGCAAAATCATCATTGTGTGTATAGTGTATGTAGCTGGTGATGTGTATCACCATTGCAGGACATGCTTGTTGTGGCACACCACTGAAACTTGGTTATGACATTCCACCCCATACTGTAACAGTGGATTGGAAATGATCCTGTGTCTACAAAATGTAGTACTGCCATGTTTTTGTCTATTGGTGTAATTTATGTCTGATTCCTGATAGGAGCCAGAAGATCTGGCTCCAGCTAATGACACGAGTCAATGATAATTTGCCTATTCAATCTGATTGTTTTGGATATCCCCTTCTTCCATGTTGGCAAGGTCTGGAATTGGAATTGTGAAAACTGGCACTGACTATTAGTGCCAAGTATGGATTGTCATTGTAGCAAAAATGTTGACAATTATTGGTCAAATGGAATAAACATTGTATGAGATGATTTAATGGTATATGTTTCACCTACTTGCAAATTATCTATGTTTACACAATCATTTGATTTTTGTCATTGTAAAGTTATGATGGAAGGAAACAAATGCATTGATAGAGATGAGATATACAACACCAGTCTATGAGTTTTTGAGTTGTGAATTTATTGAACTAAACATGAAGAAATTAAACAGAGTGAAAATGAAAAAGCAAACCAAAAAGTGAAGATGTCAGTCATGGTGAATGAAACCATAGTTGCAGAGCCAAAATAGTTTGAAGTCCAATGTCCAAAATATGACTGGCATCAGAAAGGTAAATGTGTCCAGAAATAGTGCACAGAGTGAATGGTAGTCACACCCTGGAGGAAATTAGGGTTCGGGTTTCTTGCTGGAGGTGGTAGAGGTCTTGCCATCCTCACCTCCTGATAATCTGGGTGGTTATCCCCTTCTGTGGGGAGGAGGAATCCACAGGTGCAGGGTCTGGGGTAGCTGCAGGTGGTTCTACCTGTGGCAGGACCTCCTATACTGTGGCTGTGGCAGATGTAGATGGGCCAGATATTGCAGGTTCACAGGAAGGGGGTTATTGGGAAAGCCCTGCACATATGAGGGCAAATAACCTGCAGCATCCCAGTCAGGGAGCCCATATTAGAGTTGTGAGCCTTCATCAGATATTTGAGCTTCCTCTGCAACTGCCTCATCTCCTGGAGTTCGGTGAGTACCTGTCCCATCATGTCTTAGGACTGATGATAGGCTCCCAAGACTTGGTTGATGGTGGTCTGGGTGAGAGTGACCTCAGTGGTCTCACTATGCTGGCCCATAGATCCCTCCCACGACCCCTACTCCCACTACCCTGTGCCTTTGGCCCAGTGTGCCCCATCACACTGGGTCTTGGCTGAGCTGGAGCTGCTGATGCTGGGGTCTCAACATGAGCCAGGACTGGGGGGGCACACAATCAGTGATACAGTGGTGGAAACACATGAAGTGTAGACTTTGGTTAGGTGAGGTGTTACAGCTGATATTGGAGGTGTCGGTGTAGGCCCAGTGAGACTCACTGGAGCCATCTGCCCAGGCTGACCAGATTGAACAGGATCCTCATCCAGATTACCAGGAGTATTGTCCTCACTGAAAGCTTGATCCTGGGCTGGAGTGGATGTTTCTTCAGTGGCAGATTTCTGACCACGTGCTCTGGCAGTTGAACCTATTGAGAAATTGAGAACATTTTTATTAGAAGTGTGGATTATACATCCAAATCTTTTGAGACAAAGAATGTAGATACCTAGAAGAAGAAAAAGGTAGAGATTATTATGATTACAGCTTTCAGTGGTATTTAACATATTACCCTAACTTTTTGCAATTTCAAACAGTACAACTTCAAATAAGAATGTAATAAAATGTCCTGAAATGTGTATGAAGTGATTAGGAAGTATACCTAACATCTCTCAACCATTCAACCCAATGCAGTGGAGAGGTGAAATGTGTAATTGATAATTCTAGTGCCTAGCTGACTTCAAAACAGACATTTACACAACTTGGATGGATGTTGCCTTTCCACTTCTTGGGGCTGCTGCCTGGACGCCCGCGCTCTCTTCCCCTGCAGTGGATTACCCGGGAGATAACAGCGATTTTCGACCTTGCCTCCCTCCAGTGCCAAGCTGCTGCCTTCCCCATTCAGCTCTGCCTTTGGGGTAGGTTTTTGCACTCACGCAGCCCCGCCATCTTGTCTTTGTAACTCTTGGGGTCCGAGTCCTTGGTGCCTCCATCTTGTGATTTTGGCTGTGCCCATGACTGTTCCTTGCCACTAGCCAGCTCCCTCTGCCTCTGGTGTGGTCATTGCCCCTCTTGCTCGGCTTCACCGTGCTCTTCGTGTTTCGGCTTGAAGGGACTCGGCGTGCAGCTCGACACCACTGCTGCCCTCGCGGCCCAGAGCCTGGGCATCCGGACAGACTGTTTGGGTTCAACACCTCGACGACTCTGCTGCCCCAGCAACCCTAAACGTTGGCTCGTTTGTCTGTGTTCGGCGATCCTCGAATCCCTTCCCCTCCTGCACCCGTGACTGTCCCCCCCTTACTCTGCTCCATAGTTCCAGCGCCCTCGTTATTTTGCAGATTGGATCTCTTGAGCTGCATCGCCATTTTGTGACTTTGCTTACGGTGCCCGTATCCCGGGTCATCCATCTTGGAGGATTCGTCCGCCTCGCCCACTGCCGGACTACGCACTTTTGTCCACTGACTATACTTTTACTCTGTCCTGCCCCCCCATTGGTCTCCCTCCTCCCTCCTTTCAGTCACTGTGCTTCCGGATGTGTTGACTACTGACCCCCCTTTTGAATTTTCTTATTGTCTTTTGGTCCCCCTAGAGCACCTCCATCCCTCCCTGTTCCTCCTGGCCCGATCCTCTTTCCTCCCCTATTCTCCTTTTCCCCCTGCCTTACTTACCCCTTTGGACATGTCTATATTTTATGCTAAGTTATTGTAACTGCTGTTATTGTGCAACACTGTTTTTAAATGTGTAACTCGCTGTTCCTTATGTAAAGCGCTCTGATACCTCCGGGTCTAGCCAGCGCTATATAAAACTCTAAAAATAAATAAATAAAAAATAAAAATAAAATAAATGTTTGGCATTAGTCATCATGTGAACAGTGCAGAGTCAATTTCTGCAATTACCACTTATATTTATCATAGTCATTGACATACCTTTCAATTTTTGGGTCAACACAGTTTGATTTGTGAAACTCATGACATCAATTCAATTCATTGAGAAGAACTAGACAACATTCAGAAAACAACACATACCATTTTCAGAAGAGAGCATTGAATAGGAATGGATCACTACATGCCATTTTACCATATGTGGAAATATGTTAGACAAGGGAGAATGAGCAATATGACATAGCAATATTTTTTTGACAAAACAGAAACAGGGAATCATGGTAGTTGTGGTCATTGCAAAGACAACTTCCCAACACTTGAAAAATGGTTAGTGGAACATACCTGTGTAAAATATGCAGTTGAAATGGGACAGACACTTACAATATGACACACATATTGGTAAAGGGTTATTTGGTGTTCTAACACTTGCAGTCACCATACCATCATGTGACATGTAATAGAGATTGACACGTGTAATGTTAGATGCAACATAATACATTCACACAAGTAATCCAAATAATCTGTTACTGATACCTTGAGGTTTCTATGTTAGGAAAATATCTGCAGAACACATTGGCAACAGCTGAGTTGAGAACAAACAGGACATTGAGGTTTAGTGATACTTTTTAAAGTGTAACTGACCAGACTCCACTCCACCAGGTATTCCTGTCAAGCCTTCAGGATATAGGATCTGCAAGACCTTCTTCTCCCAAGGGTAAAATTGTATTGGGGACCTGGGAGGACCACCACCAGTCCTCTGGGACTCCAGGTGATGCTTGTAGGCCAGGGAAAGCACCCTCCCCCGCAAATTGTTCTACCTCTTCCTAATTTCGTCCTGTGTGAGCAGATTGTTAGCTACAACATTCACTCGGTCAACTATTCTGCTCCACATTTGCCTTTTCTGGGATAGGGGTGTATTTGTATTTGGGTTCCAAACAATAGTGGCTCTACTCTAATGATTTCATCCATCATGACTGACAACTCTCCCTCTATAAAACATGGATTTCTATTCCCAGCAATAATCCCAAAGGAAAAAAAATGATTCAAGACAACAAAATAAATGACACCATGAAAATAAATGTAAGGAGAAAAAAGTTAGAGTGGGAAAGTGAACAAATAAAACCCTGCTTTCTCTTGCCAAAAGACGCCTTTGAAATTCTGTGGTGCTGTGGAAAGGCAGAGGATCATGGTCTGAAATGAAGTGGGTTTTATAATGTGTAATGCAGGTGTTTCCATTTGGCCAATGGACATCAGGTGTGCTATACTATCATCCATCCAATGTCCACAATGATGGTGCATTGTTGAGCGCCTACCACGACGGACTCCCTCCATCAGGGAACCACCACTAGGAGACCACCAGCACAACTGAAAAATTGAAATCTACTCGGCAGGAACCCACTGTCCTGATGGCTGCATATTATTCGCCAGCACTGGATTCTCCTGTGTCAACAGCGGTGAGCCGCGACCATTACAGGAAACACTCTGTCGATGCAGATGGCGAGTCAGCCTGCATGCATCTAAATATGGCAGGTGAAAGACAGTCAACTTGGTGGAGTACTTGGGACCACCGCCACGGAGGGACAGCGGTAAGACCATCACAATCCAAATCAGGCCCTTAGACACGTGAGTGGTTTAGCATTACGCCGGTTGTAGCATTATTTGGACTTACAGAAGGGGAAAAATGCATAGGTTTTAGGTGAGTATTGCAAGTCAGGCAGTCAGATGTACAGTAATTTTATGCTGTTGACCAGTTTCCATCCATGATCAATACACTGGACTCTACACATTTGACATGTACCTCACTGACGAGGCCTAAGCAGGCCAAAACTGGTCCAGGGTTGCTTGAATTTCCATCTGGAGGGGACCTGGCCTGGGAGTTCAAACTGGCCTACTCCTTTTGGAAGAGTATCAAGAGTGGTTTAACTATGAAGCACATCAACACGACATTATAAGCACGCAGTTATAACATCTTATCACTAGCACGCAAGGCTAACGGACTGATTTAGATCTTAGTGGACGGGATACTTAGTCACAAACGTGACGGATATCACGTCCGCCGCATTACAAGTGCACTTTATCCTATGGCACTTGTGATACGGCAGACTGGATATCTGTCAAGTTTGTGATGGAGTATCCCCCATCCACCAAGATCTAAATCAGGCCCTAAATGTCAAATGATTGTCAGGAAAAAGGCACCAAGGGCATCATAAGTCAGAATTTGGAAATATTGAAATCCAGTTGCAGGAACATATTCCAGACAGGTTGGATTCCCCCTACCTTACCAGATGATCTTAAAGGCTTTGAATACATTGTACAATATAGCCCAGGGAAATATCCTAAACTACGGCTATGCTCCTCAGTCAGACTTCCTGTTTTGGAGTGCCATTAGAGTGCAGTTGCTACTATGAGGAACTTTGAGGTAAATACTTTCTCCACAAGAGTATGTCAAGTTTGTGAATTGTAAATCTTATCAGCACATGTGTGTTGATGTACAGAAATAACCTATGTCTGCACGCCACACAAAACACTCTAAGATGTCTATATTAAAATGTTATTGCACCCAGAAACACAGCCAAGCATCATACGCCAACGTTCATCCAACCATAAAATGGAATCATGTGTATTTGTTGTGTGCACATTGTTATTTCTTTTTTTATAAAGCCTGGGTGACATCTGGCCTAAGGCCCCTAAGTTCTGATGTAGAGCCTTTTGCCTTTTGCATAATGCCATTCATGTTATCATAATGTTATGCCTAAAACTTATAATTAGTGTATATTGTTTCTGCTAGTACATCAATATTTTATGTATATGCCACATATGTGTACATTAGTGATGGTCACTATTTTCAGTCTTACTATATGGTAAATGAGATAAGCAAAATAGGTAAGTAGGTCCTATACATGAACCTCCTTTCACCACAAGTTCTCATCCTACTGTGCATGTCATGAGAACAAAGACATCTTCTCACAAGCCATGTGAGAATCACTACTAAAAGATACCCTGCTTTCTGCAACCAAGCTGAAAGGACTGATTAACCCAATGAGCAACATCTTCAATGATATTTGGCATCGTACCCAAACAGACTGATACAATTCGAGGGCTGTGTAAGCTTGTGTTGTATCCAGCCTTTGTTTCAGGTATGCAGATTCTGAACCTAATCGTAGATTACTAGCTGCAAGCAATTAGTGTTAGGTCTTGTAGGGAATATACGTTTATGCTCAATAATGAAAAGCTAAGCTTCATTATGGTTTTTTAATTTGAAAGGTATCAAAAAGAAAAAATAGAAAATTTACAGCTCATTGATAATATCAAAGTTGATAATTATGATAATAGTGATCATTAATGACACATCATGCATAAAGTGCAATCGTCTATAAACAGCTAACATTGTTGATTAAAAGCAGAATTTGAATACAGAGAAAAGGCAATATAAGTTACATCACGAAACCAGGAGTAAGTGCTCTCATAACACCATAGTGGAGCCCAAATTATGTTTAGCTTGCAGCATCTCTGATTATTACATATAATAGAAAATTCTAAACTGCAAAGGAAAATAAATCCCTGCGACTATGCAGGGGCCTCCCTCTGTATCCAGGCGTGTGCACTCCTTAGCCTGCCACAATTGAAGCAAAAAAGAATACTCTGACCAAATGAGGGTGTACACTGGGCGAATAACCCTTCATAATGACCTTGGGGTCCAGTTGGATATTCATTTTCAATAAACTGTTAAGTTCATCAAACACTTTAGTCCAATAAAGAACATTAATTGGGCAAAATGAATATACATGAGTTGTATCCGCTTCCAGGCTTCAACAGCGGAAACAATCAGAGGTATTCCTGAGGCCCTAGTTATGCAGTCTATACGGTGTGTAATACAGGTCATACAGAATTTTAAAAGAATGAGCCTTAAGCTGTGAGACATTAAGGATAGTTTGTGCAAGCTGATTGATCTGCTCAATTTCCCCGGAGATACTCCTGTATCCAGATTTCAGGGCCATTCACTGGCCAGATTTCCAAAATGCAATACCAGATCTTGAATATCCTTAGCATTCATCAAGATTTGTTAGAACAAATGGATGGAGCCGAGACATGGTACTTTGATGCAACTTTCCAAAATGTCATTATAGGCCATATCTATCTCAGTGCTCGGAAGATATTGGAGGAAATCTCTTACCTGCAAATATCCAAAACATGCATGCTGCGGCATTCTAAAGTCCATATATAGTTCCTAAAATGACTGTGTAGTCATGTTTTTATACATTTGGCCAAGGGTAAGGGACTGTATCTCCCACCAGCAGCCTAAATAACTAGCATGCACAAAAATCAGCAAGTTGGGGTTATAGCCAAGTGAAGTATAGAGATGAAAACTAGGGATCTGACGGATAGACATGACAGTCTGCCAAAGTCTGTGATATAACAAGAGTGTCTTAAATCTGGTATGTTTGAAATAGGCTATCTCTGTCGGGAAACAGCCATCACATTGCATGCGTTACAACGCATGCGATTACAACAGCTGCGCTGTTACATCGCAGTACCATTACAACGCAAGTCGTTACAACGACTTGCTCTAGGGGGCGCTCCAAACTAAGGAATAGTATAATTTACTATTCCAACACCTTCCCTACTGTTGCACACACTGCAGTTGAAATAGTAAATTATACTATTCCTAAGTCCAGTGCGCCCCCTAGAGCAAGTCGTTGTATTGACTTGCGTTGTAATGATACTGCGATGTAACAACGCGGTCGTTGTAACGACCGCATTGTAATCGCATGCGTTGTAAACGCATGCGATGTAAAGGGATATAGTCTCTCTGTCAGGCCTTTTTCCGGCAGATTAGGTTGACAAACAATACAAATAATTTGAAAAAAAGCCACCCAATTCCCAATTGTGTGAACCAACATAGACAGAAAGTTTTAAGATAATAGGAGAGCTATAACCAAAGTGAAACAAACCTCCCTTAATATGAGGGAGTTACAAATAGTGTGTAGTGCAGCGTGGTCTCTTTTATGTCATATACATTTGTTTCCAGCTTGCTTCAACACCTTTAAAAAAAGCTTTAGAAAGAAATTGTGAAATAGTGGGATAGACCAGAACAGAAGAATTAATTGTAGCAAGATAAACATTTTAATAACATTACATCTGCCTATTAAACTTAATCTATCCCTATCCTGAATATTACTACTGAGTTAAGTGCATCATAAATAAGAAGTATGATTTCTTCCATGTTGAAGGAAAAACAAATACCTAAATAAGTAACAGATGTAACGAATCAGTCATCATGAATTTTGGTGGTGAGCTGGTTAATATTTAAGTCTTTGCAATATTTTGCTTGTAGCCGAAAACTTGCCCATATTGTAGGACAACATGTTCACCTGCTGGAAGGAAGACAGCAGAAAAAGATGTCAACATGGCTAAATCATCTAAAAGATTAATCTCTAATGTGTGCACATAAAACAGAGGAATAGAAGTTGATGTTTTTAATGCTTGCATGTAAGGCTCTAAATTATGAGGAAATAGCTGCGTAGACAAGGGGCAACCCTGACTAGTATCACCATTATCTGAATACTTTGGAGAGTTTGCCCATACTAAGGGGCCCATTAGGATGGCGGGCAGATCGCCCCCGCCGGGCCGGCGGTAGCCACCGCCGGCACGGCGGGGGCGATCCGCCCACCATCCTGCCACGAATGACCCCCTGCCACATTAGGATGGCTGAGGGGTCCGCGGCGGACGGGAAGACCGTCCGCCGCTTTTCCGCTGGTCGAATTCTTGACCGGGCGGAAAAGGGACTCAATATGGTGGCGGTGTCTGCAAGACACCGCCATCCATACTATGATTCAGGCGGAGAATTGCCTTTCCATGGTGGCGATGCCGCCATGGAAAGGCATGCGGTTTGTGACGTTGGGAGCCCGTTGCGGGCCCCCAGGGTGATGGGGGTGCACATGGGGGGTGCCTATGGTACCCCCCCTCATTGCAATGCACTACGTGGCAGGCACCATGTGGTGCCTGCCTCGTAGTGCATTGCAATGCTGTGCACAGTCCTTTTACATTGCATGCGGGTCTGCAGTCAGCAGATCCACCCGCAATGTGAAAGGCACAGAATGCACCCGCCAGTGTGGCGGGTGTATCATAATGTGCGTTGCGGGTCTGCCGCAGCATCGGCGGTCGGTCCCGCGCTCCGTTACGGTGGCGGGCGGACTTTCGTAATAGGGCCCTAAGAACTCAAACAGAGTGTGTTTGCACAACATTTTTAAAAAAAATATTGTGATACAGAAATATCATTGCAAGAATATTGTGAGATCCAAAATATCATTGACAAAAATATAGAAAATAAGAATATTGTCTAATTGTGTCATTTCTAATATTGTTGTAAAAGATATTGTTAGCAAAAATAGTGTTGTATATAATATCATTTTTGAGGTTAATTTGCTATGGTTTTTGTCTTGTTTTAATTAAGTGCTTTATGTTAATTTGCATTTTTTATTTCTTTATTGAAAAAAGTTATGTTTGAAGCGTTTTTAAAAATTATTTTAATATAATTCTAAAGGTATGTTTTTACAAGTTTTAGTAGAGTTATGTTGGATTTATAGGGGAAAAGGGTGGGATGATTTTTCAAATATATTAGATGTAATTTTATTTTTATTGGAATCATTTAAGAATATATAAAACAAATAGTTTAATTTGTAAATGATTTTTTCATATATAATTTGCCTGAGAATACATTTTTAGATTTTCTTAGTTTTTTTATAAAATGTATTTATGTATTATTCAAATGTTCATGTTTCACTATATTAAATATGCCTGTACAACTTTTTATATACATTTGACATATCAATTATTAAATATAATTTAATATTTTTATAATAATTATTGATATATATTGACTTTTTTTGTATTACTGTGGATTTGTATTTAATTTCTTTTTTTTGGTTGATTATTATTCCAAAGAATAGTTACAATAATTTTGTAAAATTGTTTACTTTTTTGGTTATATGTTTTTTTCATGTAAAATTATTACTAATATTGAAGCTTACCTTATTTTTGTTTATTAAATTGCTTTAACAATATTAGAATATTTGTTTATATTATATTAAAATTAGAAACAATACATGGATTAATTTGAAATAATTTACAAAATGTGTATATTTCATTTTCAAAAATATGTATCTATTTTAATTAAAAGTAAGCCTTAATTGTTTATTAATACTATGGGCCTGATTATGAGTTTGGTGGAGGGGTTATTCAATCACAAACGTGACGGATATCCCGTCTGCTGTATTACGAGTGCCATTAAATCCAATGGAACTCCTAATACGGCAGACGGGATAACCGTCACGTTTGTGATGGAGGAACCCATCCGCCAAACTCATAATCAGGCCCTATGTGTTTTTATGTTTTGAAATACTGTGTTATATTTGTATACAATTAATGATAATTTATATTTTGATAAAATAAATTTGTTTTAAAGTGTGTGATTTAGTATTACAAATTAACCCATATTTTTGTACTGTTATGGTATAATTTAATTTTTTTAGCTTTACTTAAATAAAAACCTTTATTTTTTAAAACAATACTTTTTTATATTTTTATTTTTGTTGTTATGTTGGTTTTAGTTTAGTATATATTTACCTCCATAGTTTGTTTGATTTGTTATTTTGTTTTATTAACCTATGTGGTTCTTATTTGATTATTTTTATTTAGAATTATTAATTAATTATTTCATTATTATTATTAGATAATATATGAGCAATGCATATTTGTAACATATATTATTTAATATAATTATTGTGTTGTTATTTGATATAAAATATATTTTTTTAATCATGAATATGAAATTAATTTTATTTGGGCAAGAAAATATAAGTAAATGTAATTAGAATGGAGTGATAACTATAAAATCTGATTTCTTTTGTGTCCAACACATTCCTCGAAATGGTTTAGGTTGGACTTTGAATAGTAAATGTGACCCCTTTAGTGTCCGATATCTGCTCCAAATTGGCTTTAATTGGAGCTGCAATAGTAAATGTGAACATTTAGGGCCCGATTATGATCTCGCTCGGAAAGCCCTACGGCCGACTCGGTCCCGTAGAGCTTTCCGACCGACTCGTGCTCCTGGGCTCCGAACGACCGAGTATGATGCAAGTATGCGCTGACGGACTCGGGTCGCTCGGAGCCCCATTGAAGTCGATGGGAGCCCGATCTACGTTGCGTACTTAGGCTTCCATTGCGAAAAAAGTACATCACTGAAAAGGGCACCCCCTGTCGTGGGGACGTGTCGGTGCCTCCCGCACAGTACATGCATGTGTAGGGGGGACCCTTGCCCTGTGACCGAGTTGCAGGGCAACGGCTTGAAGGGGGGCCCGCTATGGCCCCCCGAAGTCCGCTTCCTGGAGCTTTTTCGTGTAGGAGGCTCCAACTCAATCTGGCTGCTCGACGCGCGCATCGTACTTGGTCGCTCGGAAATCGGCCCCATTGCGCTGTGCGCGCTGGCCATGTCGGAGTCGTCTGGAGGGCCTCGCTGACGGGTACGAGCCGCTCGGAGCGCGAGGCTATATGCGCATCGTACTTGCTCGCTCGTACAGCGGTACGAGTCGTCCGGAAATCGCGCTTACGACTCGGACTCACTCCTGACGGATGCCGTCAGGAGCCCGTCCAAGCGAGGTCGTAATCGGGCCCTTAGTGTCCAACACCTTCTTCAAAATGGTTTAGATTGGTGTCGAAAAGTAAGTGTGAGTCCTTTTTCTCCAACACTTTTACCCCAATATGTTGCATTACAGTGTGAGTAGTAAATGTAAGGTTTTTAGTATTCAACATTTCATAAAATCATTATTTTTTTCTGTTTCTTCTTTTTCTACAGTTAACAACACAGTTTTTATATTGTAATTTATTTTGTTTTTCATATTTTAGTTAATTTATATATTAACTTATATTTAATCACAAATATAATGATTTAACCTTGAACAAAAAGTTGTCATAATTGTTTTGGTACAACATTTATTACACGTTTAAAAAAATAACACATGTAATGTCTTTCTTTTAACATATTTATACTTTAAACATTTTTGCAAAAATGGTACATAATTATTTTTCACATATACATGTGCTACACATATGTTTTGATTTATTCAGGTTTTATATACTGCTTTTAGTGTACAATAGATAGTAATATGTTCAAATAATGAATGTTTTTGTTGTACTATTTACATTATACTTTACATATTACTTTATATTTTGTTTATACATTTTTAGAACATTTTTGGATAATTTTATAACATTGTTACATATTTGTTATACATTTGTCAACATTTATTTTTAAACTTCCATTGCTTTCAATAGGAGGATAGTCGTTTTCTTTTTGTTTTCATTCTGCAGCCATTTTTTCACACTAACTGCATTTTGTAGTCTGTTCTTGACATTTTTTGTCTGATTTCATGGGGGCGAGTCATGGTTACCTGCTACCGGTCGACAGATAAGGTGAGACCTTTTAAAAGGTTTTTTGTTCGTTTTCTCGAGGTAGGGGGGATGAGGGATGATATAGCTATTGTGTGTTATAGTTGTTGTTTTGTTTTTTAGGGTTATTTTGTAGTAGCTTGTGTTATGTTGTATAAGTGTTGTGCATTTGGCCTAGTCACATATGGCCTGATTACGATGTTGGTGGGACCGCCACCGGCATGTTGCAGTGGCGGTCTCATGGACATACAGGCAGTTGGTCTGCCTGCCGCATTACAATGCCTGCACATGCGCTACCACAGGGATTACGATGTCCTATTCTGACTGCCTTTTCAAGGTGGTCAGACTGCCATGAAAAGGCAGACTGAAATGTACTTTAGGGGCCCCAAAGAGGGCCCGTCCCCCTTGGGGCCACTGCCAACTGGCATCGTACTGATGCCCATAGTTTGGTATTAGTCTTGTGTGATTTTGCATATTGTAATATTATTTCTTGTGGTTTTTATAGTTCTAATGTCATGTTTATTTTCTATTGGGAAATCTTGTTTTGTGAGTGCGGGTGTGTTATGTCTTTTTACAGGTTTACAGGTCAGAAGTCATGGACCTGTGTTTAATCTATTTTTTTTAAAGGAGATTAATTTGGTCTATTATAAACCAACATTATGGGCGTCTTTACAATGCTGGATGGTCGGACTGCTGCCCACCATTATGGCGGTCCAGGGACCGGTGGTCCGACCTCCCAATTACAATTTGACTGCTGTGGTGGTGGTTGGAAGTGCTTTTTTTCTACTGTGGCTTGTGCTGTGGCCCAGGAAAAGGGCTGCAGCACAAGCCGCAGTAGAAGACAATACCTTATGCACATCCAGGCACTGTGTGGCAGGCACCATGTGGTAACTGGCACACGGTGCATGGATGTGTGTGGGGGCACTGCATGTGCCCTCAGGGTCACTTAGCAGTGGACCACAGGGGATGGGGGCCTGTTTGGGGCCCCCCAAAGTCCGTTTTTGTCTGCCTTTTCATGATGGTCAGACCGCCATGAAAAGGCAGTCAGAAAAGGACATCGTAATCCCTGTGGCGGTGCCTGTGCAGGCACCGCCGCAATGTTAGAGATACGATTCCCACTGCCACCACAACAGCATCCTAGATCAGAGGCAGCCATACCGATGGCCTGTGTGTTGGTGGGACTGTCCCACCGGCATTGTAATCAGGCCCTAAAGTCTTAATTCCTTTACATTTAAGGGTTTCCAGGAGCGGTTCTTATTTTTCAATGTTTTTTTTATGGTCCCCAACGACCTTCTTTGAATTATTTTTTACTTGCTGTGGATTGTATTTTGTAAACATAGACGTGCATGAAGATCAACAGCTTCAGAACTGTAAATGTGATTTATTTATTTATTTATTTTTAGATGGGAAATGTTATACTTTAATATGTATGTGTATTTGTCTTAATTGCAATGTGATATTTTGATTTTCTATATGTGTGATTTAATTTGTTTTATGTTGTGTTTATTTTTTATATTGTGCTTTTCTGGTTGTTGTTGTGCAGATTTTTAATTAAGGGCCTGATTACTTCATCTGCGGTCCATCTGCTGGACCTCTGATGCTGCGGTTGGGAAAACACCACAAAGCCTGTGGTGTTTAGGCAGCCTGAAGTCAGTGGTCCCATTGTGGCGGCATGGCCCGGCCATTGAGAAGGGCTGCATGTCACACAGTACACGCACAAGAGTGCATGGAGGGTGTCACAAATTGTATTCACTGTATTGAATGCTGTCCTGAAACGTTTTCTCAAAGGATGGTGGAATGTTTGTTCCTGAGGTTGCAGATTACATTTCCCATGATTCCAAGGGGTTAGTTCCTGTTCGCAACTACAAGGAATCCTGGGAAGCTGGACCGGTAGGAATCATCAAAAGAATGGCACCCGGAATGCTCGAGGCAGATTATTGTCGCTCCTGACGGTAGCGGGGTTGCCGTGGCTGTGTTCCTGTCTCATTGGTCTATCGGAGGTGTCCGGAGTTCAACGAGGGGTAAAGTATTGGCTCACCGTGCATGTTGGAACAAGCTTTTGTAGTCGCTCCGTATTTGGTTACAGCGAGTGCGTTTGTGTCAGGAAGGATTTTCCTGGCTACTCGGAGTACATTGTGCTGTACAACTTCCTTCATTGTTGGTAGAAGCTGAGAATTATGAGTGCAACCCTAAAGAGATAAGTTGTGTATAACAAGTGCACTCTAAAAAGATATCGTTGGAGGTTGGTACATTCATACCTCGTGGAGAAGGCGCCTTTGTCATTTGAGACTCGGCTGAGTCCGGTTATTTCGTTTTGGCATTTCAGAAATCACTGAGTACTGTATTATCCATTGCTTGACTTTCGCCGCTAAAAAACTGAATGGGTGGGAACAACCCTGCAGTTCTATATTCTTTTGGTATTGCAAATCATGAATTGGAACACGGAGAACAAGTATTTCATTTAACTCAGTGCGAAGGTCTCCATGGTTCATGATAAAGTATTCTACGTATTTGATTCCAGAATATTCTCTGAGCTGCTAGAGAATACAAGGCTTAGTTGGTGTTAACCTATTTGTTATTTGTTTTCCATTGCCATCAACAGGGGGGAGTACGTTATACGAGGATTCTTTATCTTCCCCTATGACGCTGGGCAGTAGATAATTTTGGTAGGTACCTTGAGGTGTTGTGTAGTTCCTATATTACCTATACAGATCTGCGCGTTTGGATAACATAAACTGTGGGTTTGTTGGTGGACGGATTCCGTGCACCCCCTCTGGATACATTAGCCTGTCTGTATTAGCTCGCTCACAGTGCCACTATAATCTCCTCTTATCACGGAGAGAATAGATTCTGGCAACCTCAGAACATGACAACCCTGATCCCCCAGGATCGTGGAAACAATATACTACTTTTCGCTCAGTCACTTATGCTCACTTAGTTTGCCTCAGAGAGTCACACAGAATAAACAGGCTGGGCGTTTCAATAAGTATTTATTGAACAGTTGTTATTCCAGTGTATAATAGATGAGCTGCAACAACCATTAGACAGTAGCAGAGATATATGATTAGCAATACTACGAAAGTAAGGGATGGTATAGTTCTACCATCTTGTAGAAGTCATGAATATATACAAGTACACAAAACACATGATAAAAGTGCATACTCCTACGATGTCTCCCTAACTAGATGTACCTAAATGTACCTAGCATCTATGTAGGTGTTATGCCAAGAATCCCTCTAAGATCTAGTCCACCCCATTACCTGAGAGCTTAGAGAATATGGGACCCCGTCCTGGTCTTGAGTTGGACACCCCGCGAGGGATTTAGACCACTGCTAGCTGGAGCGTCTGCATGCAGGAACCTCAGCATCTCTGGTCAGTGTGTCAGCCGGGAAGTCACGGTCTCCTCTCACTTCCTAAGCAAGATGTGTTGTATATATACCCATAGGTCTCCCCAGGGGTCCTACCTTGCTGTGTTACTGTGTCGGCCTAAAGGATGACGTTGGGCCTGAACGTTATACAGAGATATTATACAGGAGATGGTAATCCTACTGTTAGTCCTGCTGTGCTTCTAAGAAGCCTCATGCATAATGTATGAGAATCGAACCAGGGAAAAACCCGCGTTCTGAATGCAGTGTCATATCTAGGTAAAAGGTCAGTGCCTGAGAACCGTTATGTATGTAATGTAGGGACGGATGTAGGTGAAAGGTTGCTAGGTTACCTGCGCCTATATAGGGTACCTATATGGAATATAACAGAGTTCTGACTAATATCTATAGCAAGTTAGGCGGGAATCATACACAGACTATATGTGATGTACCTTTTGCGTTATCGTGTTTTACAGGAACAAACAGTTCTACAACTCCTATCCTAAATCAACGAAGGAAATCTGTGTTTCTAAGCCTTCTTATTTTGCTTTACAGGTATTAGGGAAAGCTTATAATATTGTTAGCATATATGTTATGTGTTAGCGTGGCGACTAACGTGCTGATTTCTTTTTAGGTCTCCTTCCCTGCTGTTCCCTTCCCTTCCTTCCCTCGCTTGATCAGATCAAAATTCTGTGTTGTTACACTAACATTGAGAACAGTAACACTAACAGAATTGAGAAGATCAAGAGGTGGACCCATGTTTGAGCATCAAATCGACTCCGGGGTATTCTTCAAGATGGCAGAGATGGGGTTCAACATGTGCCCCAAGCACTACCCCCTGAATGAAATCACCTGTGGGCCCTATTTGGGGCCCTTCCTTCCCTTTTGCCATCCTTTTTGCCATGAAAAGTCTGTGGAAAAGCAAACTTGTAAACCCGGCGGAGGTGGCTGCCTCTGCACCGCCGACATTTACAGCCGCCTTCGCCTCCGCAGCACCATTGGGATCCAAGATCCTGGCAGTGTTGGTGGTGTTGTAGTGGGCTTGTGGCGGTTCAACTGCCAAATTGTAATCAGGCAGTCAGAGCGCATAGGTTGCGGTAGTCAGACCGCCACCGTGGGTACAGAGTTCTTGGTACCACTGTACTCATAATAAGCCCCTTAGTATTAAAACATACTACTTGTATTTATCAGTCTTCTTTTTTATGTAATTATAATTTTTAACTGATTTATAATAATAAAATGTTTAATATTTATTTAAAAATGGTTAAGCTATGGTGGTGTCTTCATCTGCTAAGGTTTGCTGGTTAGTGTGTAGGTAGGTAGGTGTTTTATAATAGGGATTTTTCAATTTCTTCTAAGTAGTCTACTCCTTTGTTGTTAATAAAGTTTCTAACTTTACATTGTAGCATGATGTACTTTTTACTGGTTTGTTTATTTATTTTAGGTTTAATTTGTCTGACTTATTGCTCTATTGTTAGCTGTGGGCAGCCTTCTTCTTTTTGGAGGGCTTTCATGAATTTGTATAGTGTAGGTTGAGTTCTTCCTAGTGTGGCTTGGAAGGCACTGTGCCATTCTTCTACTGTGCTGTTGGTTTTGGCTTGTTGAGTCATGGTGCTGTTGTGAATATTCCACCATGGTATTTGGAATTTGGGTTGGTGTCTGTGTCCTGAGCAATGCAATGTGCCAACCCAATTGTCTTCAAAATAGCCCATTATGTGACTTATTTTTTGTCTGTTTTGTTTGGCAAATGGACTTCCTATAAGCCTGTTGTAGTAGTTAGCTACCTCTTCGACAAGGACATACATTAGTGCAATTACTTTCTTTATTTTAAAGGCAAACTGGCTTTTTGTTTCATATTCTAAGCTTAGGGCCCGATTACGAGTTTGACGGTGAAGTGGCGACACCACCAAACCTGCGTAAGAACCGCCCGCCATTTTTTAGTCATTGGCGAGCATTTCCTTTCCTGTTCCCACAGCGGTGAATGAAGTTCCAGCATGGCATTGACTGTGAAGTCCATGTTGTGGTGCTGGGTGCATCGTCATGGAGACAGGCACAAGGGGACCCCATTTCTTTTCTCACTGCCACTGTTTACATGTAGGAAAGACCTCCATGAAATCAGTGGTGGTGAGGAAAGTTGTAATAGGCTTGGCGGGACCGCCAAGCATATTGATGCCTCTTGACCACTGCTCCACCGCCAGGGAATGACGGTTCCCTGTCGGAGTCGGCAGTCCAAAGGTGGCAGGACCGGCAAGGTTGTAATGTAGTGGTCAGAAGACTGCCACCACTGCTCACCATGAGTTTCGCGGTCCAAGGAGCGGCAGACTCGTAACTAGGCCCTTAGTACAGATTTTTGGAGATGCTTCCAAATGCTTTGGTTAAAATGGTAATAACAGCTTTTTATGGCTATGTGTTGGTATAGTTTAAGTATTGTTTGTATCATTGCCTGTTCAAAGTCATTGTAATTTTATATGGGGAGTAGTTTTTTTTTGTATTTTGATGTGGTTTAGTAGTTTGTAGTAAGTGCTACTTTGTTTGTTAGGTAGCTATGCATTTATGAGGGGTATGTTAGTGTTTGGATATTCACCATGTATGGTATATATTTGTGTGAATGGTCTAGGGCACATTTTGAATGCTCAGTCCATCATCCATGTTTCACATTGGCTTAGTCTTAGGGCCTTATTATGAGTTTTGCAATCCGTGGACCGCTGTACCTGCAGTGGTGGTTCGAACGCGGTGAGCTCAGTGGACTGACCGTCATATGACGAGTTGGGTGGATTGTGTTTCTGAAGACCGCGGCTGAACCGCTGACACCCACACCACACTGCCGACATCCGAATTTGAGGTCGGGAAAAGGCAGCTACTATAGGCTGGCACTGAGGAGCTCCACTGCCATCCGTATTACAAATTGGCTTTCTGACGAGCTGACCGCGGCGGTCTGACCACCAGCTTTGAGTCAATGGCAACAAAGGATTTGGGATGCATACTCTTCTTCCAGGCAGAGTTCGACGTGTATCCCTTTCTCCAGGTCCCCCCTTCACAGCAGCATCTTCACCCTGAAGAATATGACCCTGTTTGCGGCAATCTACTGGTATGTCCTGTTTGTACCATAAACCAATTGCTGGAAGGCCACATATGGGTCCGACTCTGGCAATGGGTAAGTGGTATTTTACCAAACGTATCATGCATATTTGTACATTCGACACATTTGCAGTTGAAAAGTACACACATGCATCGATAGATACGGAAAACTTTTGCCCAACACCGCAAGACCGCTGCAGACACACCATGTGCCCACAGTCATCTAGTAATATAGTAGTCTGAAGACCACCAGTGCTGTATGCTACTGGCGAGTGTGGACACAGTCTTTGGGCGGTCAGACCGCCAAACTCGTAATAAGCCCTTAATAAATTATTTGTAGCAGCAGATATAATTATTCACTTTTCATTATTAAGGTTGTCGTCTAGGGGGAATGGCTCATCATTATGTGCAGTGGTTAAGTATTTAGGGATTTCAAAGTCTTGGTATCTTCTAGGGGCATCAGGAGTGTTGCTGGATGCTTTCTTAGTACATGCTATTAGACATTTTAGAGTGGGCACTTATGGTTGCTGACCTGTGATGTGTTCAGGTACTTTAGAGAATATATCTTGTAGTATTTTTGTAGGGGACTCTTAGGTGTTAGTGCTTGCCTCTTTTAAATCTTGAAGTGCATGTCTTACTAATATAGTTATACACTTTGTTATAAATCTAACTTTATTTTGCTAATGTATACAAATCAGTCACTTGACATTTTAAAATGTCATATCTGTTGTTGATTATAGTCTTTTTTGTTGAGTGTTCCATTGACGCTCGTGAAATGTCAGTCTGGTGGTTTGTTTTCTGTTTGGGGGAGGAAAACGTGTTTTAGTTACATTTTAAATTCTTCTTTTTGTTAGGTTGTCGGGGTTCTGGGCTTTTCTTTTTTACATTTAAGGATTATTTTGTTTAGAAGCTATCTGAATTTACTTATTTATAATGTGCCTTTGTACAGGTATTTGAATGTGGAATTCAATTGCTGGTTCTGTAGGTCATTTCTTTTGCTGCACTTGTTTAATTTTTAAAAATTGGTACAGGTATACAAATAGAAAGTTTGGTTAATTTTTTCTAGGTTAAAATTTTTAAATAAGTTAGTTTACATTATGTTATTCTGAATTTTATAACCTACTTGTTAAGCTAGTTGTAGTTTATTTCTACTTTTCTTCTTTGGTGTTCTGTTGGGAATCTAGTAAAGTGTTGTTCTTTTTCAGGTTTAGGGCCTTATTAAGAGTTTGGCTGTGCGGGAGCGGGACCGCCCCGCTCCCGAACTGCCAAACACATGTAGGAACCACCCCCCAGATCAGGAGTTTTTCCTCTCTGGCGGGTGGTTCTTTGGTGTTCCCAGGAAGGGCGGTACCTATGAAAAAGGCACTGCAAAGGGAACATCAGAGGCAGTACCTGCACGGCATGGAGTGCTGCAGTCCATGCTGTGCAGGTACTGGTGTGCATGTACACAGGGGGGCACATGTTGTGCATCCACAGGGCGTGAGTACCGGGGGGCGATTCTCACCGCCACGCTTTTCATTGTGGTTGCACAATGTGGTGGTGAGGAAACTCATAATATGCTTGGCAGGGTCACAGTGGCCCTGCCAAGCATAGGGCCTTATTAAGAGTTTGGCAGTGCAGGAGCCCCCCTGCTCCAGCACTGCCAAACCCATGTAGGAACCGCCTCCCAGATCAGGTGTTTTCTCCTGTCTGGCCAGCGGTTCTTTGGCATTCCCAGGGCAGTGACTATAAATGGGAATGTCAAAGGCAGTACCTGCACTGCATGGATTGCTGCAGTCCATGCCATACAGGTACTGCTGTATATGCACACAGGGGGGCATGTGTTGTGCCCCCCTGTGTACATCCAAATGGCATGAGGCACAAGGTGGCTCTGTAGGGCCCCCTTTGTTTCCTCACTGCAACACTTTTTATGGTGGTCGCACGACAATGAAAAGTGTGGCGGTGAGGAAACTCATGATATGCGGGCCGATGGGGGTACCCGCCAAGCATATTGCGGCCTCAATACCGCTGTGCCACTGCCAGAGATCTGTGATTCCTGGCGGCTGTGGTGGTCCCTGGACTGCCCAACTGCTCTGGTTGTAATTGGGTGGACGGAAGCCCGCCACCACTGCGCCCTTGCCAGTCTGGTTGTCCATGAACTGCCAGACTCATAATACCCATATTGCGGCCTCAGGGCCGCCACACAACCACCAGGGAATGGCGGTTCCCTGGCAATTGCAACAGATGGGTTGGTTCCAGGGTGACCCGACCGCCCTAGATATAATAGGGTGGTCGGGAGCCCGCCACCTTGAATCTGACGTTCCACGGACCACAAGACTCATAATAAGCCCCTAAGTATGTTTTGTGAGAGAAGTAGAGAATTTTTCTGTTCCGTTTATATAGTTTTGTTAATTAACTAAGGGGCATACTTATGAGAATGTCACACAGCACAGCAAGTCACCTTGCTGTGCTGCGTGACAGGGAAAGAGCAGGAATGCACCATATTTAAAAGAATATGGTACATTCCTGCCTTTGTCCATGTACTGACACCATTTTGGCTGCCTAGCGCCAACGAAGGCACCCTTGTACCATGGTGCAAGGGTGCCTCCGTTGCATTCAAGATCGTATTTGTGCAGGAAGGGGCACTGTCCTACACAAAAACAATCCTGAGAGGCATATTCCTCTTTCTATGTGTGCTGCAGAATGCAGTCCAAGTAGAAAGAGGAAGTAACGAGGAGAAATAAAGATATTTCTTCTCGTTATGCCTCACCTGAGAAGGCCTATCTTAAATTTCATTGCCAGGTGTACCAGCAGTCTGGGAATGCATCAAAATACACGGGAGTTAGGTGGAAACATCCATGCGATGCCCATGTAACACTTTCCCATAGCTGAGTCATGCAACACAACGATTTGTGTTGCATTACATTACTTTGATTTATGAAGCCACTCAGGCTCTTGCAATGTGGCCTTGCGTGGCTACATAAATCGCATTTTTGGCTCACGTCGCGCATGCACCACGTTGGGTGGTGCAAGTGCAACAAAACATGAGTCATAAATATGCCACTAAGTATTTTTAGTGGTTAGTTTGCTTTACTATAAATTTTATTTGTAAGTTTTTGTTTATTTGACAATTTTTTTCAAGTATTACCTTTTATGGTGGATGCTAATTAATGGATCTGTTTTAATGTGAAATATATGTTTGTGTTGTTTTGTGTTATTTTGTATATATATTTTATGTTGAATGTTATATTTTAATTTTTAAAATGTTGTTTATATTTATTTTATTATGCTTGTATTATTTTTTAATTAGTTTATTTATTGTAAAGTCAATTGTTTTAAGTGTTTAATGTTAATTTGGATGTTATAATAATGTAATTTTGATGATATATTTATAGATGTTAAATTCAGTTTTATTTGTTGTACACTAGTAGTATGATTTTATTATATTATTTTATATTATTTTCTCATATTTAAGCTCATTTTTTGAGACATTACTATGATTGATATTTTTTTCCATATTTTGGTTATTTTATATAGTTATTTAAAGGCAACAACATTTTTGTTTCCAATATTTGTGTTTTAGATATTGCAAAATATGGATAGGTTTAATGGCGGTATTTGATACTTGATGTTTGTGTTTTTGGTAATTAGGTATGGGATGCAATATTTTTGTAATCAATATGTTTTGGGTGATATTTTTGTTAGTCATTATTATTTTCCACTTTATTATGTCATTGATCCATAGCAGAGGGAAAGGTGTCGAGAGCCTCGGTGTGGGTGAGAAAACAGGGGCTAAATACCATGAATGTTATGACAGACCAAAGGTACTGCCAAGAGGCTCTGTCAAATGCCTTTTGGGCATCCAACAGGATCATCCCATCGGGCCCAAGAGCCTCAAGAGCTGTAACAGGAGTAGGTCCTGTTTCCTACATTAAGGTAGCTCCATGGTTATTGCTACAAGATGGCGATGATTGGTAACAGAAGCTCAGCATAGGGCTATTTGATATAAAGAACCCATGCATTGACAATGGAGAGTACCCCACTGTGACTGAACGGAGGCCGCAAGTACTACTGATTACAGAAACCATAGAATTAAGGCATCTCAAGTTCGTGCATGTATCAAGCACACTTTCTGGGGGGTCACATTAATCTTTGTGCAGCCCAATAACCTGTCACAACAAGTGCTATCAAAATATAGTGCTTAAAGCTTGAGCCAGATATAGGGGGCCGTGAATGCCAACTGTGAACAGGGCACACCATGAGGGAGAAATTCATTTCTTCTAGTTCACCCAAGGTGCAGGCCACAAGAACCAAATGAGAATGGGGCAAAGCATGAGAAGAGAAGTTGAGGGACTTGAGCGTGGACATGCATGCAGGCACAATATTGCCTGACTGGAGAACCCACATAACAAGTGCTGATGATTGCAAGGGTTCTGACGTGGACAGAGAAACAACTGCAGCAGTGCTGTGTTATTAGAAATGAATGAAAGTGTGCAGAAGAAAGTGGTCTTTGCTTTTGGTCTTTGACTGATTTGGAAATTAATTATTCCTTTATAGACAGAGTGGAGCTTTCTGTTGTGTAGTTGTAAAGACTGCTTTAGAACAAATTGATGAGGATTGAATGTGCTTACTTACTGACCATGAGCTTTTACTTAAAGTGTTGCATCCTGGTAGAACATTGAATGTATCAGCCCATGTTGCTAGATTGGCAGTTATGTTGCAAGGGTATGGGTATCAGGTAGAATACATCCCAGGATTGAGCTATATGCAGACAGGTTGGTTTTCTCATCTTCTGTTAGCCCTCTAAAAGTGTGGCAAAGGATTTGAACAGGGAGAAGTAGTTGCAAGTGAGCAGTAGGTGTGGGTGGAGTGCAGAGGCAGGATAATCAAGGAGGAGTCAGTAGCTACGGGTGTAGAGTGCAGGAATGTGGCAAGATTATGCCCAGATATGGGTCCTGTTTTCACTCTGCAACTGGAACCAAGCAACACCAGATTTAAGAACCCCAAAGAGGGCAAAACCAGTCTTGGATTGCTTGTGTTCCGGTTCAGGTATGACCTGTCTTGGAAGTTCAGGCTATACTGTTTCTATTGAAGCAGGGTTAGGACTGATTTGCATATGGCTAGGTCCAAATTGAGGTGGCATGGTGGGCAAAAAATGATGTGTTGGAATTCTTGCCTGAGCAATATCCTGTGGTCAAACTTTTTGTAAGCATTCTTCCCATCACCTCATGTGTGTTTATTGTCCCATGAGAAGGCTACCTGAGACACAATGGTTTGTGGTGGTAATGGTACACTTACATGCTAGATGGATGGAGATGGAATTTGTCCAGGAAATAACCATGGCAAGCACTTTCAAGACATTAAATATATTGAGTAGAGTTGTGCCTTTGTATTTAGTGACAGACAATTCAAGGAATTAACATCCAACGAAATTAAAGAATTCTTAAAGCAAGTGAGAGTCCCACAGTCGTGTACAATCCTCAAGTTAATAGTATGGTGGTAGGAGCGAATCACATGTTCAAGCTGGTGATAAAAATGGATTTGAAAAGTAGGTTGGATGTGTAAAGGGGAGTCCAATACACTACAGAGACAAAAACACACAGGCAGTGTCCCTTGTGGGTGTTTTCCTCACTAACACATACAATGTAGGTAGCATTACATTCCTACTCATTACAATACACAGGCTTACAGATACTGTTTCACAGATCTCTGTGAATGCATTACCAACCCAAATCAGGAGTCAGTAAATTTTCAATGTTTTGCAGCCTAATTTCAGTCACAAAACATTGAAACATCTCCTAAAGAATTGCTGTTTGGAAGTGACCACCTGCCTATTAAGTAGCAATTTCGTATGGAGTTACAAACCCATATAAGGAGTTGGAAATACTTTTCTGGCTCCTAAAATAGAGTTTGTACCTAATGAAAAGCTTTTTACAATAGAAAACAGTCTGGATATTTTATCACTAATATCGGCATGCCATCCTCTCTGATCACAGTACAGTACATTGCTCCAGATGGGGGTGGCCCCTTCACCTCCATCGGAAGCATAGCCTCTAATAGGTCCCCAATTGTGATCCCTATATTCTGCTGATTCTGTCAGTCTGGCCTCTGGACGACCATTTGGTACTCACGTGTTAGATCTAGATTTCAGTGGTAATGCTTCTCTAGGATTTGCAGCAACTGCCATTGCCTCAACTGTTGTGCAGACATCACAGCACACTTGAAGAATCCAGGTGAAGAGAGCAGGGAGCCAAATCAAGAAACTTGTCAAGACTACAAAACAACTATGTCTGAAGCACCACTGTTTGGGAATCTAAATGTTACTCAATATCTTAAATACAAATATTTGATGTTACCCCGCATGTCAACACCACGCATACCATCACAACGCATTTGTAACAACGCAAGTGCTGTTACAACGCGTTTCCCTCACAACGCATACTTTTACATCGCATATGCCTTTACCACGCATACCATTACAATGCAAAGGCATGCATGGTAAAGGCATATACCTTGTAAAAGTGGTTAAGGTAAGTATGTGTCTATATTTATATATATATATATTTTATATATATATATTTTTTATATTTATATGTATATATATTATATATATATATATATATATATATATAATTTTTAAATACCCCTAAAACCCGAAAATTACCCTTTGTATCTCAATAACTATACACCCCCAAAAGTCTAAAATTGCCCTTACCACCCCAATAACCATACCCCCTAAACCCTAAAATTACCCTGGGCACCCCAAAACCCAAACTCACCCTGAACCCTAAAAATACCCCAACACCCCAAAAACTCAAACCCTCCCTGATCCCTAAAATTACCCTGGGGACCCCAAAATCCAAACTCACCCTGAAACCTAAAAATACCCCTACACCCCAAAACCCAAACCCACCCTGATCCCTAAAATTACCCTGGGCACCCCAAAACCCAAGCAAACCCTGAACCCTAAAATTACCCTGGGCACCCCAAAACCCAAACCCACCCTGAACCCTAAAAATAACCCTGCACCCCAAAACCGCAAACCACCCTAAACACTAAAAATACCCTGGGCACCCCAAAACCCAAACAAACACTGAACCCTAAAAATACCCCTACACACCAAAACCCAAATAAACCCTGAACCCTAAAAATACCCCATACACCCCAAAATCCAAACAAACCCTGAACCCTAATATTACCCTGGGCACCCCAAAACCCAAACCAACCCTGAACCCTAAAAATACCCCTGCACCCCAAAACCACCCTGATCCCTAAAATTACCCTGGGCACCATAAACCCAAACAAACCCTGAACCCTAAAATTACCCTGGGCACCCCAAAACCCAAACCCACCCTGAACCCTAAAAATACACCTGCACCCCAAAACCACCGTAAACACTAAAATTACCTTGGGCACCCCAAAATCCAAACTCACCCTGAACCCAAAAAATATCCCTACTCCCCAAAACCCAAACAAACCCTGTACCCTAAAATTACGCTGGGCACCCCAAAACCCAAACAAACCCTGAACTCTAAAATTACCCTGGGCACCCCAAAACCCAAACCCACCCTGAGCCCTAAAAATACCCCTGCACCCCAAAACCCTAAAACACTAAAATTACCCTGGGCACCCCAAAACCCACACACTGAACCCTAAAATTACCCTGGGCACCCCAAAACCCAAACACTGAACCCTAAAATTACCCTGGACTCCCCAAAACCCAAACCCACCCTGAACACTAAAATTACCCTGGGCACCCAAAAACCCAAACTCACTCAGAACCCTAAAAATACCCCTACACCCAAAACCCAAACAAACCCTGAACCATAAAACTACCCTGGGCACCCCAAAACCCAAGCAAACCCTGAACCCTAAAATTACCCTGTGCATCCCTAAACCCAACCAAACCCTGAACCCAAAAATTACCCTGGACACCCCAAAACCCAAACAAACACTGAACCCTAAAATTACCCTCGACACCCCAAAATCCAAACCCACCCTGAACCCTAAAAATACCCTTGACACCCAAAACCTATACCCCTACACCCCAAAACCCAAACCCACCCTAAACCCTATACTAACCTTATACTTACATGTAAAATACCAATATATGATGTTACCCCGCGTGTCAACACCACGCATACCATCACAACGCAGTTGTAACAACGCAAGTGCTGTTACAACGCATTTCCATCACAACGCATACCTTTACCTAACATGCCATTACAACGCAAAGGCACGCATGGTAAAGGCCTATACTTTGTAAAAGCGGTTAAGGTAAGTATGTGTGTATATATATATATATATATTCACAGAAAAAAACATAGGTTTCAGGGGCGTTATAGTTAGTTGGACATTTCACTTGTACAAAACCATAGAAATTCCCCCGTTATAGTTAGTTCAGCTAACTATAACTCGCGCGCCCGCAATGCACTGCTGATGACGTCACATATTACATCACTCATGACATGGTCAGTGACATCACTCATGACATCACTGATGACATCTCAAATGACATCACTGATGACATCACTGATTACATCATCCTTGTGATAGAGTGGCAGACCTCCTCTCACCCTAATATAACCTTTGATACACACACTCAAAAATACAAACTACCATTTTCAAAACAATGGACATACCGATACCAATTACAACACACCTATTCAGTAATTCCAAGATCTACACACACATCCACTCATTCACCAACAGTCCCTATAGAGTCACTCATACATGTACTCACTCATCATATGTACTCATACACCTATACATCCTGTTACACACCGCCACTCATCCGTAGAATTACTCACACACATAGTCACACATGCAAACAAAGTATCAAACATCCATTTACTTGCACATACAGTTATACACACACTACCACACTTACTTCTACAG
Source organism: Calotriton arnoldi (assembly GCA_963921515.1). Taxonomy (NCBI): domain Eukaryota; kingdom Metazoa; phylum Chordata; class Amphibia; order Caudata; family Salamandridae; genus Calotriton; species Calotriton arnoldi. The sequence goes on from CAWUFW010000119.1 coordinate 424,225, forward strand.
AAACTTACACATACTTACTCTCTTAAACAATCACTTATAGAAACACCTACTTATTTGTACAGGAACTCTTCCAATCTCTCACTCTCACATATACTCACTTATATACACCAATACTCACATATACTAGTGTAAAACATATGTAGTTACTCATAAAGACACTATTGAGACAGTCATTCACTCACTAACACACCCATACACATACTCATCCACCTATACAGTCCTGCACACATGCTGTCTTCAACACATACAAACAGTGAGTCACTCATTCATGCATCTATGCACTAAGTAATACCCCCCACCGAACCATACAGACACTCAGACACTCATACTGATACTCAAAAACCAACTAATAGCCCATATAGACACTCATGTAGCTACTCACCAACCCATGCAGCCACTTATACACAAAGTGAGAGACTGATACAGATATTTTGATATTTAAACATTACTCACTAACCCATGTATTCACTAAGATACACTTAGTCAGTTATACAATCAATTTTACAAAAAAATCATCCATTTAGACACTTATATACCCATTTATTCTTCCATCGACCTTGAGATATACATATATAAAACATATTTAATTTTCTGAAAAACACACATTCACTGGATGATGTCATCAGTGATGTCATCAGTGATGTCATTTGAGATGTCATCAGTGATGTCATGAGTGATGTCACTGACCATGTCATGAGTGATGTAATATGTGACGTCATCAGCAGTGCATTGCGGGCGCACGAGTTATAGTTAGCTGAACTAACTATAACGGGGGAATTTCTATGGTTTTGTACAAGTGAAATGTCCAACTAACTATAACGCCCCTGAAACCTATGTTTTTTTCTGTGAATTTCTAAGGTTTTTTAAATGCTAATTTCTAACTATAACGTGCCTGAAACCTATGGTTTTTTCAGTGAATATATATATATTTATTATACTATGTATACATGTGAAAATGTCTCGGTCCCCTGTTTGCCTCGGTGGCATGGAAAAAATGGGTGGAACTGACGTCAGCACGCCGTCGAGGTCCTCTTATGGCTCCGATGACGTCATACGGTGTCGCGAGCGGAGCTGTGCTCGTTGACGTGGGAGAGCTAGGAAAGAATTTCCGTGGAATGCTGGTGCAGGGGATATTCACCTAAGTGTTCAGGCTAGTCCTTTGGGAGCAACTGTTTATGTTGCCACTCCAGAAACCGAAACCAGTGATCCGAGGGCAGATGCCCTACAGATGGCACACGAGGTGGGGTGCCCAGTCGTGTGCACCGGCGGGGCAGCGAAGTGACAAGCACCACAACCCACAAAAAAGGTAACGAGGGCACTGAATAACACAGGATCTTCTCTTTGTATCTGGCAGGAACAACGAAGTTAAAATGCCCTAGTACCAAAATGTAGAATTAGTGCTACAACGGTCTTCAAGAGGACCTGCGATGCCGCTTCTGCCTCCCGTACCCTGGAGGCGGCACATGGGTCACGCGGTATGGTCATACTGCGGTGGGACGCACACTCGTTGACCTCTCATGGCACTGCTCCACACTTCAGGGAGGTCGCTTTCCATTAGCTATGTTTTCTGATGACATGTCGCGCCGGCCCCGTCCAACAACAGAACTCCTTTAGATCCAAACAGACTCTTCCACTCTCTCACCGGAAGTGAAACCAGGCCACGCAGACACTTTCACAATACAACAGCCGGGAATGCACTTTTCGGTAAAAAAACCACATTCCTTCCTCCTAATTAATCAAATAAACGTCTCACTGAAGAACAGAGGCCAGCTTCGATCGGTAAACAGCCGTTACGACGACTTTTTTACTTTGCGATACCATTACAATGCATGCATTACCACGCATGCGTTGTACATCACGAAGTCATTACTAAGCATTTTTTTAGAACGCATGGTCATTTACCACGCATGCCTTTACAACGAATTTTGTTGTAAAGGTATGTATGGTAAATGACCATGCGTTCTAAAAAAATGTAGACGATCCATGTCGTTGTAAGGAAGCAGAGGCTGTTCCGTTTCCTCACAACGACGTGCACCGCCCCTCAGAGATGACGTGAAGCAGGAACCACGAGGAGAGAGGAACCATGAGGAGTGAGAGGTAAGGGGGATTGGGCATGGGGTGGGGGTTTCTTTTCTAGGGTTTAGGTTAGTGCAGTGGTGTTTGGGTGGTGTAGGGGGTCGTGCTGGGGGTAGGTTTTTAGGGTTTAGGGTAGTGCAGTGGTGTTTGGGTAGTGTAGGGGGTCGTGCTGGGGGTAGTGTTTTAGGGTTTAGGGTAGTGCAGTAGTGTAGGGGTCGTGCTGGTGGTAGTGTTTTAGGGTAGTGCAGTGGTGTTTGAGTAGTGGTAGTGTTTTAGGGTTTAGGGTAGTGCAGTGGTGTTTGTGTAGTGTAGGGGTCATGCTGGGGGTAGTGTTTTATGGTTTAGGGTAGTGCAGTGGTGTTTGGGTAGTGTAGGGGTCGTGCTGGGGTAGTGTTTTAGGGTAGTGCAGTGGTGTTTGAGTAGTGGTAGTGTTTTAGGGTTTAGGGTAGTGCAGTGGTGTTTGTGTAGTGTAGGGGGTCATGCTGGGGGTAGTGTTTTATGGTTTAGGGTAGTGCAGTGGTGTTTGGGTAGTGTAGGGGTCGTGCTGGGGTAGATTTAGGTTTAGGGTAGTGCAGTGGTGTTTGGGTAGTGTAGGGAGTCGTGCTGGGGGTAGTGTTTTAGGGTTTAGGGTAGTGCAGTGGTGTTTGTGTAGTGTAGGGGGTTGTGCTGGGGGTAGTGTTTTAGGGTTTATGTTAGTGCAGTGGTGTTTGGGTAGTGTAGGGGGTAGTGCTGGGGTAGTGTTTTAGGGTTTAGGGCAGTGCAGTAGTGTTTGTGTAGTGAAGGGGGTCGTGCTGGGGGTAGTGTTTTAGGGCTTAGGGTAGTGCAGTGGTGTTTGTGTAGTGTGGGAGGTCATGCTGGGGGTATATTTAGGGTTTAGTGTAGTGCAGTGGTGTTTGGGTAGTGTAGGGAGTCGTGCTGGGGGTAGTGTTTTAGGGTTTAGGGTAGTGCAGTGGTGTTTGGGTAGTGTAGGGAGTCGTGCTGGTGGTAGTGTTTTAGGGTTTAGGGTAGTGCAGTTATGTTTGGGTATGTAGGGTGTCGTTAGCACTAATTTTTCTTTCTACAGCACTAACCATAATTTCTATGACAAAATGAACCCCTCATTTTGTTCCTTTTTAAATTAAATGTTTTAAGAGTTACCAGTTTATTCCAATCAAGATGGCTTCAGGTGTGCCATAATTTTGTCATAAGTAAGACTGTTAGCGCTCTAGTTGTTCTTTAGAACACTCTGGGAAGCTGCAGTAGAACACAAAGGCATCAACTGACAGGCTGCTCCTGTTGAAATATAACAGGAAGATATTTGAGATCACACTTGAAACATGTCCTAATTTTTCTTTCTACAGCACTAACCATAATTTCTATGACAAAATGAACCCCATCATTTTGTTCCTTTTAAATTAAATGTTTTAAGTGTTACCAGTTTATTCCAATCAAGATGGCTTCAGGTGTGCCATAATTTTGTCATAAGTAAGGCTGTTAGCACTCTAGTTGTTCTTTAGAACACTCTGGGAAGCTGCAGTAGAACACAAAGGCATCAACTGACAGGCTGCTCCTGTTGAAATATAACAGGAAGATATTTGAGATCACACTTGAAACATGTCCTAATTTTTCTTTCTACAGCACTAACCATAATTTCTATGACAAAATGAACCCCATCATTTTGTTCCTTTTAAATTAAATGTTTTAAGTGTTACCAGTTTATTCCAATCAAGATGGCTTCAGGTGTGCCATACTTTTGTCATAAGTAAGGCTGTTAGCACTCTAGTTGTTCTTTAGAACACTCTGGGAAGCTGCAGTAGAACACAAAGGAATCAACTGACAGTCTCTGCCCTTGTTGGATGTACATGTTTTACTGAGAATGTCAGACTTCATTCTCACATGACTGAGAAAGATAATGTGAATTTACAGAAAATATGCTCTCATTTTAGCTTCTGGAGCACCTTCCAAAACTGTATGGGACAAGCATGTGAAAATAGTTCTCTCAAACATGATTCATGATATCCCAGCAGAAGGTTTTTCACAGGGTAAAATCACCTTAGAACACACCACACTTCCTGAAATTAGTATGGTACCATCAACAAATGAATTCTAATGTAACTAAAGTCTGTTATCACCCTTTATAGTTCTCCTTTTGGTAACCCTCAAAATCTTCGATTCACTACAATGCATTTCAATGGGTATTATCATTTATATTGGTCCCAAGATGGCTGCCAGCAATTCCAGGATGAAGTGCTGACAGCCAATCAGATCTCACAATGACATGTGTGGTTAGGCTCCGCCCAGATATATATGTGTTTTCTTTTTCAAATTTCTCAGGAACTACTGAACGGATTTACACCATTTAAGCAAAGGCACGACTCTGAACCAAGGGCTACCTTTTGGCAAATTTGGTGTAATTCCGTTCAGCAGTTCGGGCTGTAGCTGCGACTAAAGGTTCCTATGGAAAATTGCATGGGGAAAACATGTTTTGGGACCCCTTTTCTCGGCCCCGCTTGCCGAATCACCCGAGACTTTCAGGATAGGAGCGGACCAGAGCGCCCCAACAAGTTGGAAAATTTCGCGAAGATTCGTCAACCGGCGCCAAAGTTATTTCAAATAGAATGTTGTGGATTTCCTATGGAAAATAGGTCCTAACTATAACTATCTACTGGCGACCGCCAGTAGATAATATAAATATGTATATATATATATTTACATATATATATATATATTTATATATATATATACATATTTATGTATATTATCTACTGGCGGTCGCCAGTAGATAGTTATAGTTAGGACCTATTTTCCATAGGAAATCCGCAACATTCTATTTGAAATAACGTTGGCGCCGGTTGACGAATCTTCGCGAAAGTTTCCAACTTGTTGGGGCGCTCCGGTCCGCTCCTATCCTGAAAGTCTCGGGTGATTCGTCAAGCGGGGGCCGAGAAAAAGGGGGTCCCAAAACGTGTTTTCCCCATTCATTTTTCCATAGGAACCTTTAGTCGCAGCTACAGCCCGAACTGTTGAACGGAATTACACCAAATTTGGCAAAGAGGTAACCCTTGGTTCAGGGTCGTGCCTTTGCTTAAATGGTGTAAATCCGCTCAGTAGTTCCTGAGAAAATCAAAAGTAAAATCACATATATATCTGGGCGGAGCCTAACCACACATGTCATCGTGAGATCTGATTGGCTGTCAGCACTTCATCCTGGAATTGCTGGCAGCCATCTTGGGACCAATATAAATGATAGTACCCCATTGAAATGCATTGTAGTGAATCAAAGATTTTGAGGGTTACCAAAAGGAGAACTATAAAGGGTGATAACAGACTTTAGTTACATTAGAATTCATTTGTTGATGGTACCATACTAATTTCAGGAATTGTGGTGTGTTCTAAGGTGATTTTACCCTGTGAAAAACCTTCTGCTGGGATATCATGAATCATGTTTGAGAGAAAACTATTTTCACATGCTTGTCCCATAGAGTTTTGGAAGGTGCTCCAGAAGCTAAAATGAGAGCATATTTTCTGTAAATTCACATTATCTTTCTCAGTCATGTGAGAATGAAGTCTGACATTCTCAGTAAAACATGTACATCCAACAAGGGCAGAGACTGTCAGTTGATTCCTTTGTGTTCTACTGCAGCTTCCCAGAGTGTTCTAAAGAACAACTAGAGTGCTAACAGCCTTACTTATGACAAAAGTATGGCACACCTGAAGCCATCTTGATTGGAATAAACTGGTAACACTTAAAACATTTAATTTAAAAAGGAACAAAATGATGGGGTTCATTTTGTCATAGAAATTATGGTTAGTGCTGTAGAAAGAAAAATTAGGACATGTTTCAAGTGTGATCTCAAATATCTTCCTGTTATATTTCAAAGGAGCAGCCTGCCAGTTGATGCCTTTGTGTTCTACTGCAGCTTCCCAGAGTGTTCTAAAGAACAACTAGAGCGCTAACAGCCTTACTTATGACAAAAGTATGGCACACCTGAAGCCATCTTGATTGGAATAAACCGGTAACACTTAAAACATTTAATTTAAAAAGGAACAAAATGAGGGGGTTCTTTTTGAAATAGAAATTATGGTTAGTGCTGCAGAAAGAAAAATTAGGGCATGTTTTAAGTGAGATCTCAAATCCTCTTCTATTTCATTAGAAAATTCTGACATGCAGACTGAAACAATCACTTTCAATACCAGCAGCAGACTTCCAGTTAACTCCCTGGTGAGCAGTAGCTTTACTACAGTGATCTAATGAGCAACTAGAGTGCTAACATTCTGAATTTATGGCAAATGTGAGACACATCTGAATGCCTTCTTGATGGAATCAAAGTAAAAACTGAAAGCATTTCCTACTGAGGAGACTGCAGTAAATGAGGAAATTAGGAAACTTCATAACAAAGAAGTCTTCCAAGATGGCCACCAGTGAAAAAAGAGCCCAAATGTAGCACAAATATTACCCAGATGTAGCCCACATATAGCCCAATGACAAAAGTGTGCAAAACACTTTTTATTTTTAGTTTTTTTGCAGTTTTATGTAGTGCAGACTGGTCAGGTATTGGAGCGTTGCATCTTAAAACATGACCCCCCAACACTACAAAAACACCACTGCACTACCCTAAACCCTAAAACACTACCCCCAGCACGACCCCTACACTACACAAGCACCATTGCACTATCCTAAACCCTAAAACACTACCCCCAGCATGACCCCCTACACTACACAAACACCACTGCACTACCCTAAACCCTAAAACACTACCCCCAGCATGACCCCCTACACTACCCAAACACCACTGCACTACCCTAAAACATGACCCCCTACACTACACAAACACCACTGCACTACCCTAAACCCTAAAACACTACCCCCAGCACGACCCCCTACACTACACAAGCACCACTGCAATACCCTAAACCCTAAAACACTACCCCCAGCACGACCCCCTACACTACACAAACACCACTGCACTACCCTAAACCCTAAAACACTACCCCCAGCATGACCCCCTACACTACCCAAACACCACTGCACTAACCTAAAACATGACCCCCTACACTACACAAACACCACTGCACTACCCTAAACCCTAAAACACTACCCCCAGCATGACCCCCTACTCTACACAAGCACCACTGCACTACCCTAAAACACTACCCCAGCACGACCCCCTACACTGCCCGAACACCACTGCCCTGCCCTAAACCCTGAAACACCAGCCCCTGCATGACCCCCTACACTGCCCGAACACCACTGCACTGCCCTAAAACCTGAAACACCACCCCTAGCACGACCCCCTACACTGCCCGAACACCACTGCACTGCCATAAACCCTGAAACACCACCCCCTTCACGACCCCCTACACTGCCCGAACACCACTGCACTGCCCTAAACCCTGAAACACCACCTCCAGCACGACCCCCTACACTGCCCGAAAACCACTGCCCTGCCCTAAACCCTGAAACACTACCCCCAGCAAGACCCCCTATACTGCTCGAACACTACTGCACTGCCCTCAACCCTGAAACATCACCCCCAGCAAGACCCCCTACACTGCCCGAACACCACTGCCCTAAACCCTGAAACACCACCCCCAGCACGAACCCCTACACTGCCAGAACACCACTGCTCTGCCCAAAACCTGAAACACCAGCCCCAGCACGACCCCCTACACTGCCCGAACACCACTGCCCTAAACCCTGAAACACCACCCCCAGCACGACCCCCTACACTGCCCGAACACCACTGCTCTGCCCAAAACCCTGAAACACCAGCCCCAGCACGACACCCTACACTGCCCGAACACCACTGCACTGCCCTAAACCTTGAAACACCAGCCCCAGCACGACCCCCTACACTGCCTGAACACCACTGCACTACCCTAAACCCTGAAACACCACCTCCAGCACGACCCCCTACACTGCCCGAGCACCACTGCACTGCCCTAATCCCTGAAACACCAGCCCCAGCACAACCACCTACCCTGCCCGAACACCACTGCACAGCCCTAAACCCTGAAACACCAGCCCCAGCACGACCGCCTACACTGCCCGAACACCACTGCACTGCCCTAAACCCTGAAACACCAGCCCCAGCACGACCCCCTACACTGCCCGAACACCACTACACTGCCCTAAACTGTGAAACACCAGACGCAGCACGACCCCCTACACTGCCTGAACACCACTGCACTGCCCTAAACCCTGAAACACCACCCCCAGCACGACCCCCTACACTGCCCGAACACCACTGCACTGCCCTAAACCCTGAAACACCACCCCCTGCACGACCCCCTACACTGCCCCAACACTACTGCACTGCCCTAAACCCTGAAACACCATCCCCAGCACGACCCCCTACACTGCACGAACACCAGTGCACTGCCCTAAACCCTGAAACATCACCCCCAGCAAGACCCCTACACTGCCCGAACACCACTGCCCTAAACCCTGAAACACCACCCCCAGCAAGACCCCTACACTGCCCGAACACCACTGCACTGCCCTAAACCCTGAAACACCAGCCCCAGCACGACCCCCTACACTGCCCGAACACCACTGCACTGCCCTCAACCCTGAAACACCACCCCTGCACGACCCCCTACACTGCCCGAACACCACTGCACTGCCCTAAACCCTGAAACACCAGCCCCAGCACGACCCCCTACACTGCCCGAACACCACTGCACTACCCTAAACCCTGAAACACCACCCTCAGCACGACCCCCTACACTGCCCGAACACCACTGCTCTGCCCAAAACCCTCAAACACCAGCCCCAGCACGACCCCCTACACTGCCCGAACACCACTGCACTACCCTAAACCCTGAAACACCAGCCCCAGCACAACCCCCTACACTGCCCGAACACCACTGCACTGCCCTAAACCCTGAAACACCAGCCCCAGCATGACCCCCTACACTGCCCGAACACCACTGCACTGCCCTAAACCCTGAAACACTAGCCCCAGCACAACCCCATACACTGCACGAACACCACTGCACTGCCCTAAACCCTGAAACACCAGCCCCAGCACGACCGCCTACACTGCCCGAAAACCACTGCACTGCCCTAAACCCTGAAACAACACCCCCTGCACGACCCCCTACACTGCCTGAACACCACTCCACTGCCCTAAACCCTGAAACACCCCCCCAGCATGACCCCCTACACTGCCCGAACACCACTGCACTGCCCTAAACCCTGAAACACCACCCCCTGCGTGACCCCCTACACTGCCGGAAGACCACTGCACTGCCCTAAACCCTGAAACACCACCCCCAGCACGAACCCTTACACTGCCCGAACACCACTGCACTAAACCCTGAAACACCACCCCCAGCAAGACCACCTACACTGGCCGAACACCACTGCACTGCCCTTAACCCTGAAACACCACCCCTGCACGACCCCCTACACTGCCCAAACACCACTGCAATGCCCTAAACCCTGAAACACCACCCCTGCACGACCCCCTACACTGCCCGAACACCACTGCACTGCCCTAAACCCTGAAACACCACTCCTCAGCACAACACCCTACACTGCCCGAACACCACTGCACTGCCCTAAACCCTGAAACACCACCCCCAGCACGACCCCCTACACTGCCCTAACACCACTACACTGCCCTAAACCCTGAAACACCACCCCCTGCATGACCCCCTACACTGCCGGAACACCACTGCACTGCCCTAAACCCTGAAACACCACCCCCAGCACGACCCCCTACACTGCCCGAACACCACTGCACTGCCCTAAACCCTGAAACATCACCCCCAGCAAGACCCCTACACTGCCCGAACACCACTGCCCTAAACCCTGAAACACCACCCCCAGCAAGACCCCCTACACTGCCTGAACACCACTGCACTGCCCTAAACCCTGAAACACCACCCCCAGCACGACCCCCTACACTGCCCGAACACCACTGCACTGCCCTAAACCCTGAAACACCAGCCCCTGCAAGACCTCCTACACTGCCCGAACACCACTGCACTGCCCTAAACCCTAAAACACCACCCCCAGCAAGACCCCCTACACTGCCCGAACACCACTGCACTGCCCTAAACCCTGAAACACCCCCAGCACGACACCCTACACTGCCCAAACACCACTGCACTGCCCTAAACCCTGAAACACCACCCCCTGCACGACCCCCTACCCTGGCAGAACACCACTGCACTGCCCTAAACCCTGAAACACCAGCCCCAGCACAACCCCGTACACTGCCCGAACACCACTGCACTGCCCTAAACCCTGAAACACCAGCCCCAGCACAACTGCCTACACTGCCCGAAAACCACTGCACTGCCCTGAACCCTGAAACACCAGCCCCAGCACGACCCCCTCCACTGCCCGAACACCACTGCACTGCCCTAAACCCTGAAACACCAGCCCCAACACGACCCCCTACACTGCCCAAACACCACTGCACTGCCCTAAACCCTGAAACACCAGCCCCTGCAAGACCCCCTACACTGCCCGAACACCACTGCACTGCCCTAAACCCTGAAACACCACCCCCAGCAAGACCCCCTACACTGCCCGAACACCACTGCACTGCCCTAAACCCTGAAACACCACCCCCAGCACGACCCCCTACACTGCCGGAACACCACTGCACTGCCCTAAACCCTGAAACACCACCCCCAGCACGACCCCCTACACTGCCCGAACACCACTGCACTGCCCTAAACTCTGAAACATCACCCCCAGCAAGACCCCCTACACTGCCTGAACACCACTGCCCTAAACCCTGAAACACCCCCCCCAGCAAGACCCCCTACACTGCCCGAACACCACTGCACTGCCCTAAACCCTGAAACACCATCTCCAGCACAACCCCCTACACTGCCTGAACACCATTGCTCTGCCCTAAACCCTGAAACACTAGCCACAGCACAACCCCCTACACTGCCTGAACACCACTGCACTGCCCTAAACCCTGAAACACCACCCCCAGCACGACCCCTTACACTGCCCGAACACCTCTGCACTGCCCTAAACCCTGAAACACCACCCCCAGCAAGACCCCCTACACTGCCCGAACACCACTGCACTGCCCTAGACTCTGAAACACCAGCCCCAGCAAGACCCCCTACACTGTCCGAACACCACTGCACTGCCCTAAACCCTGAAACACCAGCCCCAGCATGACCCCCTACACTGCCCGAACACCACTGCACTGCCCTAAACCCTGAAACACCAGCCCCAGCACCACCACCTACACTGCCCGAACACCACTGCACTGCCCTAAACCCTGAAACACCAGCCCCAGCACAACCCCCTACACTGCCCGAACACCACTGCACTGCCCTAAACCATGAAACACCAGCCCCAGCATGACACACTACACTGCCCGAACACCACTGTACTGCCCTAAACCCTGAAACACCAGCCCCAGCATGACCCCCTACACTGCCCGAACACCACTGCACTGCCCTAAACCCTGAAACACCACCCCCTGCACGACCCCACACACTGCCCGAACACCACTGCACTGCCCTAAACCCTGAAACACCACCCCCTGCACCACCCCCTACACTGCCCGAACACCACTGCACTGCCCTAAACCCTGAAACACCAGCCCCAGCACCGCCCCCTACACTGCCCGAACACCACTGCACTGCCCTAAACCCTGAAACACCAGCCCCAGCACAACCCCCTACACTGCCCGAACACCACTGCACTGCCCTAAACCATGAAACACCAGCCCCAGCATGACACACTACACTGCCCGAACACCACTGTACTGCCCTAAACCCTGAAACACCAGCCCCAGCATGACCCCCTACACTGCCCGAACACCACTGCACTGCCCTAAACCCTGAAACACCACCCCTGCACGACCCCACACACTGCCCGAACACCACTGCACTGCCCTAAACCCTGAAACACCACCCCCTGCACCACCCCTACACTGCCCGAACACCACTGCACTGCCCTAAACTCTGAAACACCACCCCTGCACCGCCCCCTACACTGCCCGAACACCACTGCACTGCCCTAAACCCTGAAACACCACCCCCAGCATGACCCCCTTTACTGCTCGAACACCACTGCACTGCCCCAAACCCTGAAACACCACCCCCAGCACGACCCCCTACACTGCCCGAACACCACTGCCCTAAACCCTGAAACACCACCCCCTGCAAGACCCTCTACACTGCCTGAACACCACTGCACTGCCCTAAACCCTGAAACACCACCCCCTGCATGACCCCCTACACTGCCCGAACACCACTGCACTGCCCTGAACCCTGAAACACCACCACCAGCACAACCCCTACACTGCCCGAACACCACTGCACTGCCGTAAACCCTAAAACACCACCCCCAGCACGACCCCCTACACTGCCTGAAAACCACTGCACTGCCCTAAACCCTAGAACACTACCCCCACCATGACCCTCTACACTACCCGAACACCACTGCACTACCCTAAACCCTAAAATACTCCCCCAGCACGACCCCTACACTACCCGAACATGACTGCACTGCCCTAAACCCTCAAACACTCCCCCAGCACGACCCCCTACACTACCCTAACACCACTGCACTGCCCTAAACCCTAAAGCACTCCCCCAGCACGACCCCTACACTACCCGAACACCACTGCACTGCCCTAAACCCTAAAACACTCCCCCAGCATGACCCCTACACTACCCAAACACCATTGCACTGCCCTAAACCCTAAAACACTACCCCCGCATGACCCCTACACTACCCAAACACCAATGCACTACCCTAATCCCTAAAACACTACCCCCGCAAGACCCCCTACACTACCCAAAGACCACTGCACTACCCTAAACCCTAAAACACGACCTCCTACACTACACAAAGACCACTGCACTACCCTAAACCCTAAAACACTACCCCCTACACTACACAAACACCACTGCACTACCCTAAACCCTAAAAAACTAACCCCAGCACGAACCCCTACACTACCCAAACACCACTGCACTACCCTAAACCCTAAAACACTACCCCCAGCAGTACCCCTACACTACCCAAACACCACTGCACTACCCTAAACCCTAAAACACTACCCCCAGCAGTACCCCCTACACTACCCAAACACCATTACACTACCCTAAACCCTAAAACACTACCCCCAGCAGTACCCCCTACACTACCCAAACACCACTGCACTACCCTAAATCACTACCCCCAGCACAACCCCCTATACTACCCAAACACCACTGCACTACCCTAAACCCTAAAACACTACCCCCAGCACGACCTCCTACACTACCCAAACACCTCACTACCCTAAACCCTAAAACACTCCCCCAGCACGACTCCCTACACTACCCAAACCACTGCACTACCCTAAACCCTAAATCTACCCCCAGCATGACCCCCTACACTACACAAACACCACTGCACTACCCTAAACCCAAAAACACTACCCCCAGCACGACCCTCTTCACTACCTAGGCGTTGCAACGCAGTCCTGTGGTGCTTACTGGAAGTACCTGGTGGGCTAGTTGGGCCCCAGGGACCCTCAGGATTCAAGGTGACCTAATCCCCCAACTTAAAACGCTCCACGGGGCGCGTTTGCACAGTGGTGAATGGAGGGGGTGGGGCCTCAGGTGACATGTGCGCAAACACGCCCGGTGGTGCGTTTTAAGTTGGGGAATTAATTCCCTTTGAATCCTGAGGGACCCTGGGGGCCAACAAGCCCACCAGGTACCTTCAGTAAGCACAACAGAGTTGCGTTGCAGAGAGATGAAAAAAGGTGCGTGGCCTCGGAACGCCTCTCTGCAACTCAGCTCTGTGGTCCTAACTGTAGGTACCTGGGGGCTAGTTGGGCCCCAGGGACCCTCAGGATTCAAGGGGACTTAATCTCGCAACTTAAAACGCGCCACGGGGCGCGTTTGCACACATGTCACCTCAGGCCCCCTCCCTTCACCACTGTGCAAACGCGCCCTGTAGCGCGTTTTAAGAGGTAGTTTTAATCCCCCTGCCCTATTATGTACTAGGGATTTGCAGAGGAGGTCATGCTAATCACAGGGGTACCCCAACGCATAGTGTTCCCTAGTGTATGTAGGTGTTTTCACTGTATTCTAAGTGTCTTTTAGCATAGCACTGGCTCTGGTTAGTCAGAGTCAGTTACTAGCAGTACCCGTCTGAAAAGGTTGTGGGCACAGGATGATTTTGCAACAAGGCCTCTTTCTGCTCCTCTGTTGGTTCTTTCTGCACATGTCTTGCTTCTTCCTGCACTTTTCTTCGTCTTTGTGGACTTCTGTTGCTTCTTTCTGCATTTCTTTTGCTTCTTTCTGTGCGTTTTTTCTTCTTTCTTCACATGTCCTAACTCTGTAGGCATAGTTAGAAACTAGCATTTAAAAAACCTTTGAGATTCACTTAAAAAATCATAGGTTTCAGGCACGTTATAGTTAGAAATTAGCATTTAAAAAACCTTTGAAATTCACTGAAAAAACCATGGGTTTCAGACACGTTATAGTTAGAAATTAGCATTTAAAAAACCTTTGAAATTCACTGAAAAAACCATAGGTTTTAGGGACAGTTATAGTTAGTTGGACATTTCACTCGTACAAAACCATAGAAATTCCCCCGTTATAGTTAGTTCAGCTAACTATAACTCGCGCCCCGCAATGCACTGCTGATGACGTCACATATTACATCACTCATGACATGGTCAGTGACATCACTGATGACATCACTGATGACATCTCAAATGACATCACTGATGACATCATCCATGTGATAATTTCATGCATCTTCTCACACCCTAATATAACTTTTGATACACCCACTCTAAATTACTGACTGCCATTCTCAAAACCATAGACACTCCAACACCAAAAACTACATACCCACTCACTGATTCTTAGGTCTACACACACATCCACTCACTCACCCGTACAGTCACTCATACTTACAGTCACTCAGTACAGGACTATCATATGCACTCATACACCTATATAAACACTCACACACCGCCACTCATCCATAGAGGTATTCACACACCTAGTCAGTCATGCAAAAAATTAATCACACAGCCATTTTCTCACCTATACAGTTATACACACACCAGCTCACTTACTCATACAAATACTAGCACATTCTTACGCTCTTATACAATAACTGATACAAGCACACACGCATCCATACAGCCACTCTCACTATCACACACTCTCACTTATAGCCATTTAAATACTCTAACACACATATATACTGCCTTTTACATATGTAGTTACTCGCACGTGTACCACTGAGATATACATTCACTCACTAACACACCCATACACACACTCACCCACCCAAGCAGTCCATCACAGATGCACTCTTGAAATCATGCACCCAGTGAATCACCCACTCACACATCTATGTACAGAGTCACACACACCCCACCCACACAAACACTCAGGCAGCCATACAGATACTCAGAGAACCAATCAATAACCCATATAGACACTCATGTAGCTATTCGCAAATCCATGCATCCACTTACACACCAACAAACAGACGGATACAGACATTCACACAGTTTAGTCACTAACCCATGCATTCAGTAAGATACGTTTAATCACTCACTTGTAGAGTCAGTTACTCACGTACTAAATCATCCATTCAGACACTTATACACCCACTCATTCTTCAATACGCCTTTCCCTATATATATTAAACATATTTAAACTTTGCAGAAACACACAGTCACTGGATGATGTCATCCGTGATGTCATCAGTGATGTCATTTGAGATGTCATCAGTGATGTCATCAGTGATGTCACTGACCATGTCATGAGTGATGTAATATGTGACGTCATCAGCAGTGCATTGCGGGGCGCGAGTTATAGTTAGCTGAACTAACTATAACGGGGAATTTCTATGGTTTTGTACGAGTGAAATGTCCAACTAACTATAACTGTCCCTAAAACCTATGGTTTTTTCAGTGAATATATATATATATTTAAATATATATATTATATATATTTAAATATATATGATTTTATAATACCCCCTAAAACCCCAAAATTACACTTTGTATCCCAATAACTATACACCCCCAAAATTCTAAAATTACCCTTACCACCCCAATACCCATACCCCCTAAACCCTAAAATGACCCTGGGCACCCCAAAACCCAAACTCACCCTGAACTCTAAAAATACCCCTACACCCCAAAACCCAAACTCACCCTGATCCCTAAAATTACACTGGGCACCCCAAAACCCAAACTCTCCCTGAACCCTAAAAATACCCCTAAACCCCAACACCCAAGCCCACTCTGATCCCTAAAATTACCCTAGGCCCCCCAAAACCCAAACAAACCCTGAACCCTAAAATTATCCTGGGCACCCCAAAAACCCAAACCCACCCTGAACCCTAAAAAATACCCCTGCACTAAAAACCCCAAACCACCCTAAATGGTAAAATTACCCTGGGTACCCCAAAACCCAAACTCACCTTGAACCCTAAAATTACCCTTGGTACCCCAAAACCCAAACAAACACTGAACCTTAAAATTACCCTGGGCACCCCAAAACCCAAACCCACCCTGAACCCTAAAAATACCCCTGCACCCCAAAACCCAAACCCACCATGAACACTAAAATTACCCTGGGCACCCCAAAACCTAAACTCACCCTGAACCATAAAAATACCCCTACACCCCAAAACCGAAACAAACCCCGAACCCTAAAATTACCCTGGGCACCCCAAAACTCAAACCTTGAACCCTATAATTACCCTGGGCACCCCAAAACCCAAACCCACCCTAAACCCTAAAAATACCCCTGCACCCCAAAACCCAAACCCACCCTGATCCCTAAAATAACCCTGGGCACCCTAAAACCCAAACAAACCCTGAACCCTAAAATTATCCTGGGCACCCCAAAAACCCAAACCCACCCTGAACCCTAAAAATACCCCTGCACTAAAAACCCCAAACCACCCTAAATGGTAAAATTACCCTGGGTACCCCAAAACCCAAACTCACCTTGAACCCTAAAATTACCCTTGGTACCCCAAAACCCAAACAAACACTGAACCTTAAAATTACCCTGGGCACCCCAAAACCCAAACCCACCCTGAACCCTAAAAATACCCCTGCACCCCAAAACCCAAACCCACCATGAACACTAAAATTACCCTGGGCACCCCAAAACCTAAACTCACCCTGAAACATAAAAATACCCCTACACCCCAAAACCGAAACAAACCCCGAACCCTAAAATTACCCTGGGCACCCCAAAACTCAAACCTTGAACCCTATAATTACCCTGGGCACCCCAAAACCCAAACCCACCCCGAACCCTAAAAATACCCCTGCACCCCAAAACCCAAACCCACCCTGATCCCTAAAATAACCCTGGGCACCCTAAAACCCAAACAAACCCTGAACCCTAAAATTACCCTGGGCACCCCAAAACCCAAACTCACCCTGAACCCTACAAATACCCCTGTACCCCAAAACCCCAAACCACCCTAAACACTAAAATTACCCTGGGCACCCCAAAACTCAAACCTTGAACCCTATAATTACCCTGGGCACCCCAAAACCCAAACTCACCCTGAACCCTAAAAATACTCCTACACCCCAAAACCCAAACAAACCCTGTACCCTAAAATTACCCTGGGCACCCCAAAACCCAAACAAACCCTGTACCCTAAATTTACCCTGGGCACCCCAAAACCAAATCCACCCTGAACCCTAAAAATAACCCTGCACCCCAAAACCACACTAAACACTACAATTACCCTGGGCACCCCAAAACCCAAAAAACACTGAACCCTACAATTACCCTGGGCATCCCAAAACCCAAACAAACACTAAACCCTAAAATAACCCTGGACACCCCAAAACCCAAACCCACCCTGAACACTAAAATTACCCTGGGCACCCCAAAACCCAATCCCACCCTGAACCCTAAAAATACCCCTGCACTCCAAAACCCCAAACCACCCTAAACACTAAAATTACCCTGGGCACCCCAAAACCCAAACTCACCCTGAACACTAAAATTACCCTGGGCACCCCGAAGCCCAATCAAACAATGAACCCTAAAATTACCCTGGACACCCCAAAATCCAAACCCACCCTAAAAAATACCCTTGACACCCCAAAACCTATACCCCTACACCCCAAAACCCAAATCCACCCTAAACCCGATACTTACATGTAAAATACATATGCCTTTACCATTCATGCCTTTACAACGAAATTCGTGGTAAAAGCATGCGTGGAAAATGCATTTGCATTGTAATGCCATGCGTTGTAATGGCATTGCGGAGTAATGGTAGTTGCGTTGTGCTGGAATGCGGGGTAATGGTATTCGTTGTAAAATTTTCGTTGTAATGGCTGTTTACCCTTAAATACATCACAGCTGTCAGGCTTTCAAGAATATTGCTACCCTCTGTACAAGTGATAAAAAGCTATTAGACTTCTCAAGGAATAAAGATGGGAAATAGATATCAAAGATATGGCTTTAGTCTTATGTGATGAAAATATATAATACAAAGTGCAATTAAGAGGTAAGGGCCAGATGGATGAATATTTAGAATAGCAATTTCCAAATGTGTATTTTTTAAAATTGTTATATGGTAATCACTGTTCTTAATTTATTAAAAAACTAGGGGGATATTACCAAGGAATTGCAATAATTATCGCAAAGCGCGCTTAGCGCTGTTTTTTTTATTGCTGGATTTAATCGCGGAGATAACGCGTTATTATCAACGCTTATCTCCAAGGCGATAAAGAATCCAGCGATAGCGGCGAAACCCAGCAATAGCGCGAGAAATCCAGCGATAAATTCAACGTGCTAATGAAAAGCTTGCTAATAGGCAGGTGAGGACTTGACCTTACAATCCACCTCCCATTGACTAGAATGGTTAAGTCAGGTTTTTAGCAGGTGTTAGATTCCAGCGATAATCGCGGTTAGCGCGAATTTTTTTATCGCTTCGCGGGCATTGCTAATAGGGGGAAGTTGTGTTTGCGACTGTTTTCAGTCGCTTTTAGTTGGGAACGCCTACTTTGCATGTCATTAGCGATATATATCGCTGACATGCAAAGCGGCACCAAAACGGTTGCTTCCGCCATAAAGCTGTCGCTAACAGCTGTTAGCGACAGCTTGCTAATAGGGCGATAAAAATATCGCCGCTTTAGCGGCAAAAAGTGACGCTAAAGCGGCGATAAGGCCCTTGCTAATATGCCCCCTAGTTTTTAAGTTACCAATTCCTAGTGGTTCACAAATCGAAGAACTTGATGAATATTAATGAGGTATGTCGCAATTTGTGATCAATTAGTAATGACATCCATCAAAGGGATGGTGGCCTGCTGAGGTCAGCAGACCACCATGTTTATGATTACTTTCAAATAAAGCAATTTTTAAAAAAATGCAACCCATTTTCCCTAATGGAAAACAGGATGGGGCATATTCTCAAGGAGTCATCGCCGATTTATCGGCACTTTAGCAACGCAAAAGTGGCGATAGACTTATCGCCCTATTCACAAGCTGGTGCAAACTGCCGACATCGCCAGTTTTCCTGCGATAGCTGGCGCAAAACGCATCGCCACGGATGAGAGCGACAATTAACGCTAATGATATGCACAGTAGGCGTTCCCGTGAAAAAACACACAAATTCTCAACGACCAGCCAGAACTGCGATGCCGGACAAAAACAGGCGATAAGGCGCATTAGCAGCAGGGACTTAACACCTGCTTTTTACTGGTCTTAAGTAGGATGAAAACCTGCAGTACAAAGGGAGCCCATGCCAGAGCCACATCCGAAGACCAACAGATGCCATGGAGCTACTAATCATGCAGCTTGGAGACCCAAGAGGGCCACAACACCCACCGCCACCACCCCCAGGACCCCCCCCGGACCACCACCGAGGCAGCGCAGAACAAGACAGCGGACCTTCCGAAAATGCATCAGCCTCACAGACTTAACGCCAGAGGATGTCATTGCCCACTACAGGCTCAAAAGGACAACCATCCTCCGCATCATGACCCACATTGCCCACAGGCTGATGGTACCAACACCCTACACAGCGGACAACCAACATCCCTCCGCAGACAAAGCTGCTGGCTGTGCTGCACCTGTTGGCCTCTGGTACCTTCCAACCAACAATTGCCAGAGTCGGAGGAGTCTCACAGCCAGCCCTATCAAAGGCCATCACACCTGTCCTGGATGCCATCATCAGTTTCATACCCCAGCACCTTCACTTCCCCCACACAGCGCAGGAACAGCTGGAGACCAAGCAAGGCTTCTATGCCATAGCTGGATTCCCGCACGTGTTGGGGGCAATTGACTGCACACATGTCCTACTTGTGCCCCCTGCCGACACTGCACACAATTACCGCAACAGGAAGCACACGCATTCCATCAATGTGCAGGCAACAGTGGACCACCAGGGACTGTTCACCAATGTCGTCGCCAACTTCCCAGGCAGTGTGCATGATTCATACATCTTCTGACAGTCCATCATCAACCAGCGCTTTCAGGATGGCACCTATGGAAATGGACTGCTCGTTGATAAGTACCAACAGAACACACCACACACCTCAATTCCACAATCACACAACGCACAACTGTGGGAATGGATACGTAACAAAATCACATTCAACATGCCAACCAACATGCACACCTGCCAGACACGACAACAAAAGTAACCGTGGAAAGAGGGGCCAGAAATGTGGACAAACCATACACTAAGGCATAGCCCCTCTGCCACACATTTGCAGAATGTGGGGAGAGGTGGGAACCACGATTGTGCGAATGGACCTATGAATAACAATGTACACAATGCCAAGTGTGGTGGTGATGTGCTGGACAGTCTTGAGTATGCAAAGCACAGACATGTCCATGTGGACACATACTGCTGGAGTCTGTAGTGTCATGGACAGTGGATGCAACCATGTCATCACAGGCAGTGGGGAACACCTTGGACAAGTAGCCATGTCGGCCCCCCTGTAAGCGTAAGCGTAGTGGGCAGGGTCGGCGCACGCCAGTCCAGCATAGGGGAGTGACTAAATAGGCCAGGGCTCAGGGAGTGGTTCACTTCCTGGACGGCCACCGAAGTAACTACTGCGTGTGGCTCTGTATCCACCATATCCTGACCATAGGCCTACACACACGTGGCCGACCACCTACAACGGGCAAAGTCACACCGTCGACGAGGTGGCTACGTCCCACGCCACCCGGCGCACATCTCGTCATCGCCTGCACTGGCGTGTCTGAGAGGGCGGCATCCCTCACACTGCCACGAGGCCGCTATTGTGACCGGTGGTGCCTGCGCGATCCTGTGCGCCTGCCGCACCCCAGCCCGCTGATCCCCAGACCCGACCTGCGCCCAGCAGTGAATGCCCGCCCCTGCGCACCCAGGCCTCACTGCTCACCTGCCACCACCGGCGTCTCTCCAAGAGGGCCCACCACGTGCCGGTGCAATCTCCAAGGCCGGACTCCACAAGCTTGGCAGCCTCCTCAGCCGATCACTGGATTCTGCGCAACAGGCCCCCAGCGCACCCAGCGGCACCGTACCGCGGAGTTGCAAGTTAGCTACTGCTGCCTTCTGACCACACTGCAGTACAGCAAGTAACAGACACATCCTTTCCAGTCCACCCCTCCAGGCCTGCTGCATCATCGCAGGCTGCACACCCGCTCACCTCTTCCGGTGGGCCGAACTCAGTGCACCACAAGTCACCGTCCAGCCTCCAGCATTATAGCATGATGCACACCCGCTCAGCTCTTCCGGTGGGCCTACCTCAGTGCACCGCAAGTCATCGCCACATGGCAGTTGGCCCGTGCCGGACGCAGGGCCTCAGGTGCCACTAACTCAGTGCACCACAAGTCACCGTCCAGCCACCAGGCCTGCTGTATCATCGCAGACTGCACACCCGCTCAGTTCTTCCGGTGGGCCGAACTCAGTGCACCGCAAGTCATTGTCCCGAGGGGCTACCCCACAAGTCCGCCTCCAGTTGCCAACAGCATGTTCTCGGTAACGCCACTGGAGCCCTTCACAGTCACGGGGCCACCCCGCCCCAGGCAGGCCGCCGGTAAGCCTGGGTAGATTGTCTGGAGACGTACTCCGAAGCGCACGACATCCCAGCGCCACCGCAGCAGCGCATGTGTGTGAGGAGTGCGGAGAAATGGCCCAGGGCTCTGGGCGTGGTTCCATTCTGGGCTCTGGGCGTGGTTCAGTTCCGGCCTGGCCACAAAAGTGACTATGGCGTGTGTCTCCATAGTAGTGTCTGCGCCACCTGGCCTGTAATCGACAATGTCGCAATGTAGCATGCACCAGGAGGGCGGCCTCGCCCAAATGGATTAATAAAGGAGCGCAAGACCGCTTGGGGTTTCAGCTCATACATGCCAACTGTTGTGTGTGTATCTACATTGCAGCAGCCTGAACCAAAAGCCTAGCCTCAATATCAGCGCGAGTTCAGCCAGGCCAGAACTCCACATCTGTGTCTGCCCTATCCTTACCATAGGCCTACACACACGTGGCTGCCCAACTTCAACGGCCAACATTACAGTCTTGCTGTCAGTCTTGCGGACATGCGCAGACAGGCATGACAATGGTGTGCCGTAGGAGTGCAAGTGATGCAACCGCGCAGCACACACAAGTAAATAGGCTCGGTGGGAGGGAGGAGCAGCTGTGAGGCTACGTAATACACATTGTCCTACCACATTTCCCAGCAGCAATACATGGCTAACATGAATCCCAAGGTTGCACAAATCACACACCACGAAACTCATATGGCTGCCAACACAGCATGCAGAACCACCAGTTAACACTAATCTCACTTACCTCTCACAGGTGATCAAGGATATGCACTCTGCCTGTGGATGATGACACCCCTCCGAGACCCGAACACCCCAGCCCAGAGGCAGTACAATGTGGCCCACAAACGCACCAGGGGCATTGTTGAACGCACATTTGGCGTGTTGAAATCACGTTTCAGGTGCCTGGACATCACCGGTGGAAGACTCTTGTACAGCCCAGAAATAGTGTGCAAGATGATCACTGCATGTTGTGTATTGCACAACATATGTGTACGCACCAATGCCCCATGGATCCAAGTTCCAGAAGCACCGGACGATGATGAGGAAGATGATGCAGGTGGACCACACCCCACTGCAGCCGCAGCAGGAATAGCCTGAAGGAACACAATCATCAACAATTTCTTCGCAGGAGCACGTCACATTGTGACTGTCCACAGCAATCATGGCACAGTACAAGATGACCACATGACCAGCATGTGCAAATAAAATCTTAGCAACACACATTCCCCGTGTGCATGTCAGTCCTCTGCATTAGCACATTACTCTGACGGGTGTAAGTGCAACATTGAGTGCTAACATTCGCATATGTTGCAAGAAGAGATGGTGTGTATGTCACCTCTGTACCGAGAGGCTGTTTAGGGTGTCACGTATTCGTTATGCCATATCAGGGTGTCACATGTAGTACGTCATGCCACTCATCAGCATCCCACGTGTACATGAACATGACATGAAGGCCGTCATTGGTGTTCAGGAAAAGACAACAGGGTGCCATTTGTGGTCAGAGATGTACCTACCTGATGCAAATATACACCCTGTGTGTCGAGTCTCACAACATGAACAACATGGCCATAAGGGGGATGTGGGCACAGTGGACACCTCAGCAACATTGGGATATGCACACCAGCCTAGAAGCCAGCAGGTCCACCTTGCGTGGAACACACGAAGGTGTCCCCTGGTCAAATGTGCCATGTACAGGTCACATGTGTACACGGACGTCATCCATCAAGAGTAGTTATCAGTGCCAGCTAATAGGTGCAAGGTGAGTGGTCAACCGCCTCCTCACAGCTACCTGCACCCATCACTGTCAGACTGCAGCAAAACAACACTGCTACATCAGAGCATGCAATACTGACCGTGAGGGCACGTACATGGCTGGTAAGGGTTCAACCATGCCGGAAGGCGAAGCAGTGACATCCCCCCACCCAATCCCCATCACATTTCCAGAATGCAAGCAGATGACAAACTAACATTGTGGATGACAGCCCCTCTGTCTGAACTAGAAGGTGGTAGCACATCTGCACCTCTGACCTTGGGAATGCATGCGCCCGGCACCCCCTGAGCGATACCATAGCAGCTGCTGATGGCTCCCACACTACGCACAGCGCTAACCAGAGACCAACGTATACACACCCCACACACAGGAGTCCTTGCTCGTAGATCACTTGCATGGTATGACCTTCACACTTACGCACCGACCATCCCAGGAGTCCAAGCGCTCCACACTCAAACCAATCATTGCTCCGAGCTGTGGCTTCCACATAACTTTGACTTTGCCTTTGTGACACACAGCCCTATTTCATACATTGACATGGGGCTAAGTTTGGAAATAGCGAGATTGTTGTTTTGGAGCAATGAGGCCACAGCTAGTTCACACATTCCCAGTCATCTTACTGCCTATCTGGGTCACAGACATACATGCGCATTGAAATCAGTTCCCAGGGAGCACCGTTGTTTGGAATCACTGCCCCTACATACATCCATACTTTCATACTTGCTTGATCATGGACATGACTCATCTGTGTGAATTTGAATGTCTTAATCACATTCGGTGGAGTGGTGAAGGTGGACCAGTACCTGGCCATGCACACGCTACTTTACAATGTTCCCCCGTGGAGGGCCAGCCAGAGTCCTTTGGGGAGGGAAAAGTACATCGTAGGAGAGGGAGTTCAGTCCGCAGTCTGATTTCTGTGTCATTGGTGCCTAAACAAATGTAGCAGTCCACGTTGGGGGCCAAGGTGAGTGTCGCAGAGTGTTAAGGGGGACAGTGGAGGGTGTTTTTCCTGGGCATGATGCAGAGGGCAGAACCAAGCAGAAAGATGCCATATGGCGGAGATGAATGCTACCGCTTCCTACTTAGCCCAACGGCAGATTCATCATCGTCCTCCTATGTGTGATGTGTCTCACATGTGGGTGGTGGTGTTTTGTCTGCGGCACTGTGTGGCAGTGACACATCAGGGGCCGGAGGTGGATTGTCAGCCACACTGTGAGGCACTGACACATCAGGGGCGGTGATGTGGAGGGAGTAGTGGCAGCAGCATTCATCTGCGCCAGGCCTTGTGGCCGCACTGCCATGATGAGGATCTGCAGGGCATGGTAGATCCCTGCTACATCTCGCTGGTGTGCAGCCGTGGCAGCCATTCTTCCCGCCTGCATCCGCTCCATGTTCTCCATGTTCCTCCCCATGTTGGCCAACTCACGGCTGAGATCGCTGGAGCCACTCTGACTAGACAGTTGTTCTTGTCTACGAGTCATGACTCCGGCGATGTCAGCCATGGATTGTTGGAGACCATGGAGCAGACTGTGGGTGTCCGTTAGGGACTGTAGGTGGTCCCTGATGGGACTTGGACACCCACATATGGCATCTAGTTTGGCTGCCGTGAGGTTGAACCCCACCCGCACCTGCTCTGCCATCCCCTTCTGGCCCTGCGACACACGGCGTTGGAATGCCATGTGTTGCTCATGGGGATCCTGGGAGACGGCCGTGGTGGTGGGTGCTTCCTGCTGTGTGGTCTGTGCAGGGGGTGGGTTCTCCCCGATGCAGCTGGGCTGCCCTGCTCCTGGGGGTGGGGTGCTGAGGGTGTCCATGAGCTGTTGGAGGGTGTCGGGGTCGATGGTGTGTAGGTCCTCTTCATCATCGGTGATGAGGAGTACGGTCTGCTCTGCAGGAGGTGATAATTCTCCCTCTGCAATGTGAAGGGGAGATGCAGTTTGACATTGTGTTCACATGTATGTTGACGCATTGGCCAAGTTTACAAACAGACTGCATGTCAATGTACATTGTGACTGTTTGTGTGGAGATGCCTATTTAATTCTGGACAGTTGACATGCCTATTTAATGGTGGACAGTTGACATTTCGCCACCATCACGGATGTGAGGTTGTATTTGTCCATTATCATCTCACAGTTTCCTGCTATGCCAAATGCGAATGGCCATTTTCTACACACAAGCGGCAGCAGTTGTGTCCTCTGTTCTGTTGTGAAAGTGTTGCAGTTTGGTCCACTTTGTTGTAAATGTTGAAGTGCTCTGAGTGTTATGTGTGTGTGCTGCATTGTGGGTGATTTGCCCTTTCAGCTCTGATTTGGCTGGCCCTTATCCCTTTCAGGCGGTGTGCCTTTCACTTCTGTGCTTATACAGTGCTGAGCTGTTGCAGACTTGGGTAAATTGGGCTCTTGGTCGGAGTTGTGACTCTTGGGCATGGTTTGTCCGCAGATGTGCTGTACTTACTTGTGCATGTGTGCCATTGTGCCCATCTCCCCCGTCCCCCAGTCCCTGGTGGTTACTCACCCTGTTGCTGTTGTGTCAGGTCATGTTGAGCAGTGTCCGGTCCTCCGACTCCTGCCACCGTCTCCACACTGATGACTGTGGACACCATTTCCTCCATCTCATCCAGCTCCTCCTGTGACACAGGACTCCCACCCCCAGTCTGCATTGCTGCTTTGCGGTTGTTGGCGAGTTTCAGCTTGGTTTTGCACTTCACATCATTCCAGCGCCTCATCACCTCTTCCATTGTCCTCCTCAGCACTCCGACTGCATTCACCTTGTCCACGATGGACTGCCATATTCCATTTTTTGTTGCCAATGATACAGCGGAGGTGACGAACAGTTGTTGATGGTGTTCTGTCACCTCCGTAATCAGGATCCTGTTTTCCTGCGGACTGAACCGCGTCTTCCTCTTCTTCTCCTTGCCCTTCCCTGACCCTGAGGTCGCAGGCTGGTCCTCCGTGGGGCTTGTGGGGTTCGGGTTGTCCTCTGTGCTTGCTCCAGCTACCTCCATGGTGCTTCGCAGTTGTTTGTGTTTTATTTATATTTCATTTTTGCCGCATTTATAGTGATTTTTCTCTTGCGGGCCTGGCGCTGCTTTTCGCTGGATTTTTGTCGCAGTTGGGCCCATCGCAACTTTTTTCATGTTCGGGTTTCCTTTTTTATTGCCGTTGTTGTAGTTGTATTGCGGACATTTGAGGCGTTATCGGGAAACTATCGCATGTTACCGCTGTGTTGAGAATACGACGTTGACACAGAGTTATTTTCCCGCAATAGACGGCGATATGAAAAATTGCGTTAGCCTATTTTGGCGATGTTTATCGCATGTTCTTGAGAATATCCCCCGATGTGTTTAAAAAAAATGCAACTTTCATTTTTTTAAGAGCAGGCAGTGGTCCCTGTGACCACTAAAAGTATTATTTTTAACATTCTCAAAAGGGAAGGGTTCCTTTGGGAACCCCCTAAGGTTTGCGAATGGCTCAGCCAGGTGGGATTTCACATGCCTGGGTACATCAGTCACCAAAAAGTCTGCTGGTGAACCTCCCGATGCAGTTGATGCAGCAGGGCCCCCTTAGGCATGAAGTTGCAGCGTTCTCGCCGCACAAGTTTTGTGCAGCTCAGGGGCCTCACCCTCCACAGCGTCCGGCCAGCGCAACATCATCCGGCCTGTGATGCAGAGAGGCGCCGCCCACCGTTGGTAATCCCCTCCATGCATCCCGGTGTAGTGGTGGATCGTAGTATGCGATGCAGACCTCCCTACGTTGGTACGCAGGAGCACCTCTACCATTCACAGCTCCAAGGGGCTCAAGGCGGTCTTCTCACACAGGTCAGCAACATGTCTCCATGCGACCTGCCAGACTTCACCACCAGGTTCTGGCGATCGCAGCGCCTCAATGTCTACCACCACGGCTCATTGACTCCACAGCTCCTCCGCATCCCACTCCAGGCTCTAGACGCAGGTCCAGCGAGGCATCCAGGATCCAGACACAGGTCCAGCAAGGCATCCAGAATCCAGATGCAGGGCCAGCGAGGCATCCAGGCTCCAGACGCAGATCCAGCGCAGCATCCAGGCTCCAGGCGCAGGTCCAGCGAGGCATCCAGGCTCCAGGCGCAGGTCCAGCGAGGCATCCAGGCTCCAGGCGAAGGTCCAGCGAGGCATCCAGGCTCTCATCCTGGATGTTGGGTGGCTTGAGGGGGTTGCTGATGTGTGCTGCACTTGGCCCTGGCTGCTCCATTCTGCATTTCATTGTATTTTTTGCCTATTTTCTATTGGAGGTCGACTGATAATTTTTTCCAATAGAGGCAAAAAGACCTCACGTTGGGCTGACTAACGTGCATTTGTTTGCCGCTAATGGGCCTTTTGTTGGTTTTCGCCCGCTAACGCCGGTATTCTCATCGCCATCACGCTAATGTTAGCGGCAGTTTTCGCCACCGATCCCTGAAGCTATCGCCATGTAGCGCTGGTTTGTAAAGACGTCACTAACATGGTGATAGTTTTCAGCGGTACACGGCGGTAAGAAAACTGCCGCTAACTATTGTTAGCGATAGTTTTCGCCAGTCTTTGTACATATGGCCCTTAGTTCCCACGTAGCCATGTATTTTTTAACCCTACTAATCTGACCCTCCCACTCTTATGTCACTATTCACTTTATAGTCCACACCCTACAAAGTGCTCCTACGTCTCTGTCGGTCATAGCACGCCCCGTCCCGCAGCGGGGTGGGAAGAACCGGAAGATGAAGCATGCCACCAAGGGACATTTTGGTGGGTGAGGGTTATTTAAAGAAAACGTATTGTTTTCTTTGAATACTATAAAGGTCACTGGGAAGATAGCTACTTGGAGCACGGTTGGACTCCTTTTGGTTGTTTAAGCATCAATATAGACTGGAGGAGGACAGAACGACGCTGTATCAAAAATTTCTTCGGGTTTCCAAAATGTGCAATGATTCAAACTGTAATGATGGAAACCAAGCTGAAAAAAAAAAACGAAGGGTGGGCGGAACTCACAGAGTTTCACTCCGTGAAATTCTGTGGAGTTAACTAAAAACTCAGGGAGATTTCGCAGAGTTCTGTGAGCAGTGGAATTCTGGTCCGTTGTACTGGTCATGCTGATTTTTAGCACCAGGAGCTTGTCCCCCGCTTTAGAATCAGCAAGGACAGCACCACGTGGCACGCCAGAGGGCACCGCTTCTTTCTGTCGCTCAAGTAGTTTTTCAACTTGAGTGGCAGTTTTCTCAATACGAGTGCCAACTTTCTCTATGCAAGTGGTAGCGACTTGCCGCGATTGTCCGCTATTAGGAAATCTCGCAGGGAGGCAGTCTAGTGCTAGTTTGTTCTTGCTCGCGCTCTCTAATTTAACGTTGGGGAGCCGCATGCGAGAAAATCTCTGCCACGTGGCAGTTGGCAGAGCTTTCGCTGAACTCCGTGCTCCAAGTGGAGTGCAGAGTAGGCAAAACTCTTCGAACTCCAATGGCAGAGCTGGAGTTTACCGCCCATCCCTGAAAAAATCCTTCGTATTCACTTTTGGAATAAACAATTGATTAGTTCAAAACAAAAGTCTCAAGCAATTGTGTAAATGAAATCATTAATAGAGACTTAAGGTGGTCAAGACTGTTAAAAGACCATGAGGTTAGATTGTAACCTATGAAGGATTTTAATATGGATATCCCCTTGCTTGTATGAAAAAAGGAATTAGGTGAAAGAGGGGCCTTGGAGTCAAGGGACTGGGACTTCAGTTACCTGACCATGAGGAATTCTACCCCTCCACTGTGAAACTCTTGCAACGTTTTAACAGTGCATCCATAGCCCTCTGAACTACCAAACCTCAAAATGCTAAATGCATTAATAAAGTTTAGACTTCGATTAAAACCTCTATATGCTCAAAGGAAAGAAATTGAAACCATTTCTGGATGAAGAGGGTATTTATATGTGTGTGCTAAGAATGAGCTGCTCCTCAGTGCACCTATTGATGATCTGTTTATATTTTTTTTCACCACTAAAGCGAGCATTGCTAAAACCTGTTCTGATGAAATACAGAATTACTGTCCATATGGATGCATCAACATTTTTATACCCTACGCAGTTCTTAGATGTGATTTGTGTTGTGGAAAGATGTTTAATAGCTTTAAGCAAGGAAGAAATGATTTATTTAATTTAAAGGTTATTTATGGTTTTTAGTCATAATGTATAAGTAATGATACTCTGTTGTACAGAAGGCAATGGTCCTAATAAACACATTTTTCTTCTTCTTCTTTTCTTCTTCTTCTTCTTTAGACTCAAAGGATGTTGCCATAGTTGTAGTGGACATTTTTGCTCAAGTTGAATAGCATATTGACTAACCCTGGGCGTAGTACTACGCTTGCGGAGCGTGCGTAGTTTGCGCTACTATGCACTACGCGAATTGCACGTAGCACAGTGCAAAAACACATAGCGTAGCGTAGCGGGCATTTTTTGCTTGCTCGCGGTCCTCAACGTCAAGTTGGCGACCGCGAGCGAGCAAAATCAACATCCCGGCGAGACTTTTTCCTCGTTCGCGATCAGCAACATCAAGTTGCCGATCGCGAGCGTGGAAAATAAACGTCCCGGCTAGATTCTCAACGCGGGGAGGTCAGGTTTCTCATTGCGAGTGGTCGCGTATGCTCGCGACCGCTCACGATGAGAAACTACCAGTCTGCGTTGAGAAAGCTGCCGCTCGAGTACAAATCTACTAGAGCGGCAGAAAACGACCGCTTGCACTGTGCAAGATGCCATTTGTAATGATTGCACAGTGCGGACAAGCATCCGGCACTGTGCAATCAGTGCAAACAGCATTTCCCTACCGCACTACGCAGTTCACGTAGCTACGCATAGCGTGCGTAGTGCGAAGTGCACTTCGCGTAGCTACGGGTAGAGCTACTACGCGAACTACGCCCAGGGTTAATATTGACATCGGCTCCATGCATTCACGCTCACTACCACCAATAGGTTAGGACAGACCTTCTGCTGTGGCCGACAGAGGGACACATATCAGGCTGATGTCCTTCCCGACAACACCTAGACCTGACATTACAGCATCTCAATGAGCATAGACATTTTCAGAGTTAGGACATAGTGGTGGAGAAGCTGATCAGTATCTGCGCTGCTTAACAGACATTACTGGCTGCAGCTGAAAGGCAAACTTCCATGTATGCAAAGCAGCGGAAAGATCAAGCAAAGGAGTATTAAAATAAGATTGCTATTCTGGGCCTCTCTCTGCCCATAGAATACAGACCTCACTGTCAAACGTTCCAGGCTACAACACTGTGAAGACATCCACCTGTGAGAAGGACAATATTATTCTCTTCATTGTCTCCTCCAGGCAACTGGAAAGGCCCTGCCACTACTCACATCCACAACAATGATGATAATTTTGGGCATTGAAGATTGGGGGGATATTACTTACAGTTCATGCAAGGCAGTGCATCAAGGCAAGTTGCTGCACTGCGTTGGCGAATGGAAGAGAGGTGAAAAGCAATGTACATACAAAGATATGGCACTTTTCAGTTATTTCCCCATGCTGGCACACTTGTGGACACCTAGGGCCAATGCAGGCACCCTCGCACCATGATGCAAGGGTGTCTGCATTACAGGCAGGATTATTTTTGTGCAGGAAGGGATACCTTCTTGCACCAAAACAATTCTTAAAGGGATTTTCCTCTTTCTGTGGGTGCTGCAGAATGCAGCAGCCGTGGAAAGAGGAAATAGCGAGGAGAAATAAATATATTTCTTCTCATGTCTGTTTCAGGGAGATGTAGCATTTTGATGCAGCCTAGGATTTCAAGTCTTTGTAAATCTGGAAATGTGCAAAATACATGGATGGATGAATGGAAACACCCATGCTCCACCTATTTAATGCCTCCCCTAAACAAAGTAATGGAAGGTGTTACTTTTTACTTACTAAACCACACAAAGCCATGCAAGATGGTCTTGAGTGTCTTCATAAATGCCAAAAAGGATTTTACATCGGGGCTGCGCCATAAAAGTGAGGCAACCCCAATGCAAAAACCTTAGTAAATGTGCAGCTGGATCTGGAGAGGCCACATCCTCCCAAGGTAGACTATGTTGCCACGGTAGCAGGAGATGAAAGAGAGTAGAAGAAAGATAAGGAGTAGAATAATAAAATGGAATCTGAGCAATTGAGCAGTTAAAAGAGAGTGTGGATTGAGGGCATGAAAATCCTCCATAATGTGGCTGAATCTTTTTCTTACACCCTCTTGCTTAACATTTCTTCTGGACTTGTAATTTGTTGAAAAACATGATTGTACTTTTTAAATATTTTAAAGCACTTCATATTTACATCAATTCACCAGTATGCCTTTGGGTAGCTGAAGTGATATCATGTCCCTTTTGACCTTATTGACATCTCAGGTAGCATCATATGAGCTTAAAAGAAATACTATGTCTGAAGTGACATTCTTTAAATAGTGTGCCACTATGATATTTCATGAACAAAGCCATGGTTTGACATGGAAACAACCATCATTTGCAGGGGCTCTATTACCATGTGGCTAGTGCGGCCTCAAATGCCAGATACAGCTTCATAAAACAAGTGCATCCTCACGGATCCTTCAAACCTCTACTTTCCTCTTTTTTTAGGACCTCAAACATGATATCATGAGGCACATGGAGGCAAGTAGAGGAACTTAAGCTGTGACACATACCACACTCTGAGCAACAAGAGCATGTGTTCCAGTCACCTACTTCCTCTCGCCTTGTACTTCTCGCAAGAGAATTTAGCCATTGTCTCTGATTTAATAGTAAGTTTACAACTGCAGAGACTCTGCAATCAGGGTGGACAACTACACATAAAAACATAGGACAGGTATATCTTTTTGTGCGGAGATCTCCTCCCCAACTGCAGACTCTCCTCAGTAAAAAACGTACTGTAGTGTAGCTCCTATTTCCCTAATAGGCTCTGCGCACTGGAATAATATACCCTATAGGTTTGACATAGGACTAAGGTCAATATGTCCCTATCGAGTATATTAAACTTAATTACTTGTGCCAGCTAGCTCAGAGGCCACTAGAAACTCCTTGATAAACAAGAAGGGAGTAGTTTCTGGCAGCCGCAAAACATGACAACTTTGTTTCCTTTTAGAATCAGAACGTGTCCCAGAGTCGTGGAAACAATAGATAACTATTTCACTCAGCTCACTCGTGCATACTTAGTTTTCCTCAAAGTTACACAGAAAGAATAGACAGGCGTTTCAATAAAAGATTTATTGAACAGTCTTGTTTCTCGTGTAAGTAATATGTGCTGTTACGATCACAAGACAGTATGCAAGATAAATAATGTACAGCGTAAGCAGTAGAAATAAATAATACTGAGCTAGCATGATCTTTAGTAGATATTCATTTACATAAATAACATAGACTAAAAATGCGAGTACTCATACGATGCGTTTCTAAGCTAGTTCTACCCAAATGTACCTAACCTAGGTGTAGGGAGAGGTATGAAGTAGGTGAAGTATTCCTTACTATGGTATACTAAGAGTATGTTACGCCCAGTATGCCTAGTATGCCAAGAGTCCCTCTAGGTTTCTAGTCAGCTCCATACCTTAAGAATGAGAGAGGTGGGAATCTCTTGCCAGACTCGAATACCAACACCCCGCGAGGGAAATCAGATCACTGGAAGCTGGACTCTCTGCGTGCAGGGATGACAGCGTCTTCTAGTGCGTCAGGCCGACTAACGGGCTCCTATGAAATCGAGGTCTCCTCTGATTTACAAGGGCTAGGGAAGGTATATTTATACCTGAGAGGCACCTCAGAATGTTAGCATTGACATGAATCGGACAGCAGAAGACGTCATGAATGAACCCTCTAGTTATAATGGTTCATGCATAATAGATGAGTCCTTGAAGAAATCAATAGTCCTGTGCTAGGGAAACTCCCGAAGCCTAAGGATCTGTTCTTCAAGAACTCGTTGTGACGTTAGGGTGGACGGATGTCGGCGACCATGCCTGTATTTGGAGTGCACGGTTTAATGCCTAAATAAGGACTGGGATTTTATGCCTATATAAGGGCAGGGCGAATTGTGCCTATATAAGGACATGATACAGGAGAACCCATATACGGACACCCTAAGAGGAATACAACACCCACTCCACTTTCGTGTGTACGATAATAATAAAATGCTAAACATTTAATATGCTAAACATAAAACGGAGTACCGCATATTGCTAAGAACATTTCTTAAAAGCTTTTAAAAAGCATTTAAAAACCTATTAAAATGCAAAAGGTACTGTACATTTTAAACAATGCTTTTCTCAGTTCAGGCATATATTTGAAAATAAAATGCAGTTTGAATGAAATAAGCAGTAAATTTACATGTGACAGAAAACGATCGATAAGTTGTTCAAAATCAAAGTCATTTCATGTCCTGCAAATGAATGAACTTTTTAGACAAATAAGATGACAAAGTGTCTGAGGAAGTACCGCGAAGTCTGTACTATAAGGCTAGTTCTACTTCAAGCAGATTGAATTGCCATTTAGATCAAAAAATGGAAAAAGGTTCAATTTAGGAAGAGTTCCAAGTTTTTGAAATATGAAGGCCAAATTTTACTGCGTCTCTGGTACACTGTGGGTGGAATCAGAGTCAGTGTACGGGTCTAGTGTAAACATGAGATCATCTATTTCTGTAGACAAAATATCGTCCACTGAAGTTGGTGTCAGTTGGAACACCTCGTGTAGTAGATTAATTGTACAGAGATGTGAAGCATCGCTCTCAGCATAGGATGCCGCAGCAATGTTCGCGTCCATTGTTACCTGTGTGCCTGTAGATCCATCTCGTACCTCAGCAGTAGCTGGAAGCGTCTGTGAGATCTCAATGAATGCCGTCATCAGGATTGGTAGCCTCTGGGGACAACACAGACCATGGGCCGTTATCGGGTCCAGTAGAGTATCGATATCCGTTGGCGTTGCTGATGGAAATGTTAGACAGGTGTCTAACACGCATTCTTCACCGCATAGCAGGCATCGTAGAACAGGTAAGATGCAATCTTGCCAGATTGGTCTGAATGACAGGAACCATTGGTCTGAATGACAGGAACCATGTAGTAGACGAGTCATGCCCAAAAGCTGTACTGTTCGCTCACGGCACTTTCGTTCAAGGAGAGCTTTCTCCATTTCGCTCGGAGTGATGTCTGCGAATGGGCTGGCCATAGCGTATAATAGCAGGAAGAGAAATAGAATTCCGGCAACAAGTGTGAGGAGTAATGGTATGCCACCAAACACCGAATGTGCAAAGTTCGGGATGATTCCGAGTATTGCCTGGAAAGGTGCTAACAGACCGGAACAGATGCTCTTAAATACATGTACAATTCCGCTTGTATCAGACATGTTAAAGATACGTCCTATCATTTCCATGAAATGTATAGGGCAGTTTGTACATATTAAAGTCTGTATCTCAGCCGAAGTCCTTGCTACTTGTAGATCATAGGTTTCTTTGGCCGAGGTTAAAGGCACTGATTGTTGCAAAAGCATGGCTTTCATTCTGCTTAAAGTATCAAATCTTATAAAAGAGACGTTCAGCGAAGGCCACAAAGGCGACTCCCTGACTGTGTCTATTGGGGCAAACAATACTTGCATACAGCAACTGACCCTGGAGTTGACCGTTACTAGATATGGGATGCCTGGCAACATGCCGCAGCAACTCTGATCATTCAACATGAGGTAACTCCCATTAGAAAGTTGTCCAAACGTTGGATTAATCACAGCAGCTGGTGTACCCTGTTGATGGGAAGACAAATGTGCCACAGAACCATTGCAAGCCCCGTGTAAAGAAATGTCCTGACATATAAGTGAACCCCGCAGTGCACTTTTACAGTGTGTACCGATCAAAAACACTTCACGATCCCCACTCCAACATCTATATGTATACGGTAAATTCCAAGATGTCCTAATGTATTCCTTACCCAACCTTTCATATTTGCCTGCTTGCATTTGTTTGAGGCAATACTGAAACTGAAAAGTAGTCACAGGTAGTGTGATTTTGCCATGAATTAGCCATTCTGTAGCTGGTTTTTCTGCCACTGTGAATGGTAACTTTTCCAGTTTTTCAATGCTCAGCACTGTATACTTTGCTCCTCTTTGTGCCAGTTCGATCTGTTTATCAGTTAGATTGTATTCTGCAAACAGAGCTGACGTGTTGATGAAACGCCAAGGCACATAGCCCGCACGCAAAGATTGCAGCGTCCAGCTTAATAACACAATAGAACGTAATTGAGATTGGCCTTGCTGTAACATCGCCAAATCTTGTTCTAGTATGTTGTTAGCAGAGGATACAATGTTGTCCAATGAATATATTCTGGAGGACAAAGTTGTTAACCCATTGTCGACCACAGAGAGAGTTTTCTCTAAATTAATATGATCAAGTTTACGTATTCATCTGTGACACTTTCCATGCTTCATTAGCAGCATAAATGCCGGCATATATGAAACTTTTCTGATGCGGTTTTCTTGGTCCAAGCAAGAATTCCCTAAGGTCTGCGTCTTCTTTAAGTAAGGATAAGTGTTTTTTCACATCCTGTAGTGTAGATTTCTGCAGCCAATCGAAGCATAATTTTCCTACACTGTATGTTGTTACTACCCCGGGATGCTGTCTTTGGACGTATCTTGGATCTGGCCTATGAATAGTAAATCCCTGAGTTTTATTCAGGAATCTTTCCTGACAGTTGTTCGTGTCTGTGGGCCAGATCAACCATTTTTTCCAATCAGGATTAGATCTGTTGAGTTGTAGTATTTTGTCAACTGTCACCGCTGCCTGTGTATTGTTAACACATGCAGGTGTTGGTACAGAAAGTGTTTTCATCT
Organism: Calotriton arnoldi; assembly: GCA_963921515.1. NCBI lineage: Eukaryota > Metazoa > Chordata > Amphibia > Caudata > Salamandridae > Calotriton > Calotriton arnoldi. The sequence continues at coordinate 460,905 of CAWUFW010000119.1, forward strand.
CTTTTATCTTGGCTAGTCCAAGACAAGATGTTTGTTGGACAGTTTCATTCAAAAACATTATTTTTTCAGGATGATACAGGCTCTAAATAAAGCTTCTATCCCCTGCACTTGCCAATCTTTAGTACCCCAGACAGTTTTTGTGTCTATTGTGTCTTTCCATAAGTCGAAACCCTGTCTAGACAGTTGGGCAATAAATGCTGCAGAGTAAATCTGTTTTGTATTTGTTAACAAAATTTTCAGTCCTGTTTTGTTTACATTTTTATAGTAAAACATTTCTGGATCAGATGTATTGTAACCTGAAAAATATGGAAACTTGTTAGCAAATGTTTTTGAACTACCTTGTGGTGGTGTAGGACAATGCTCTCATTGGTTAAACATAAACACATTTCTAGGGTATGTAGATTTATGCAAATAATGATGACCATAGTGGTTATAGCAATACAGCTGTTCATAGTCTGATGAACCCTCTAAATATTCATTTTTAGAAAATGCAGCAGATTTTTCTAGGTCAAACATTATGTCGTTAACAGTCTCAAAGTCCCAATCATCAGAATAGGTACTAGACGAAATGAGATCACTTAGTGAAATTTTAAACAAATATGGAATGTTCAATTGTTCCGTCGGGCCAAAAATATCAAAATTTGTTTTGTCCCACACTATACCATCCTGTATAGGAATGGCTGTGATGTTCACTGTTGACAAGTCTCTTACTTCACGATGGGAAGATTTATGAGGTTTCAAAAGTACGTTCACATCTTTTCCTTCAGTGTTCACATGGATGTATCTGCCATTTATAAGCACGCTCATAGTCATAACCAAAGCTAGCCAAAGCAGGAAAACAAATATTCCAGAAATAATCCAGAGCTCAATCCATGGGGAAACCAGATAAGTCTTTTTCAGAAAGTGAAGAAAGTCTTGTACTTGCTGCTTGAATTTTAATGATGCTGGCGTCGTTTCAGGTTCACTTGGATCTTCTGAGAACGTATCAAAGTTAATGAAGTAGCCAGAAGCAGTTCTGTCAATTGTTGGAATTGCATCAGGATTTGTAGAAATCGCTGGAACCAGTTGATCACTTGCTACATTGGTGTAGACAGGTGTATTTGGACAAACTGTTACTTGATTTTCAAGAGGGATGAGTTCCATTGCATTGTTGCTTAGTCCTTCATCTGTTACAGCTGAATTCTCGATGGTTATCAGTCTTTCAGTCTGAACCTCTTGGATAGTAGCGAGAGGAGTGCGTCTGCTACTAGGTCGGAGTCCACGTGGCCTACTATTTAGTATTGGCCACATACTGTGGTTTTATGAGGTCGATGGACACAAATCTTTTCTCCTTTCTTCCAGCAAGGGGCGGCAGAAGTACTGTTCTTGTTCCTTGAACTGCTAGGACAGGTACTGGTTGTCTGTAAGAAGGTCCAAATTCCTTCTTGTCCACAATCTTTTCTCTGACTAGATCCCCAACTTTTGGAATCCAGACAGGCTTTGCTGGGACCGCCGGTTTTTCCCCAGTCGTGGTTGGCTTCAGGAATACGTTGCTTTGTTTCGATCTTAGTTCATTGAGTTCCTGTAAAACAGCCAAACGATCTTTGATATCAAACGGTTTATTTTCCACCACTGTGCCTACGTGATCGAGGTCTGGTACCCACATTCTTGTCCCAAATAGGACCTCATATGGAGTGACCCCCCCTAGAGAACTTCTTGGCAGGTTATTTAATGAGCGTTGGACCCCATAAAGATATTTGACCCACCCATCACCTGAACCTAATACCCTAGCTGTTATAGACTGCTTTATGTCCCGGTTTTTCCTTTCCACAACCAAATTTCCCTCAGGATGGAATGGAGAGGAGTACCGCAATGCAACGCCCAGACTGGCCATGGCTTCTTTGTAAGCCCGAGAGCTAAATGCAGGGCCCTGGTCAGAATGTAGCATGCCTATTGCGTATGTGCCGATAAAGACTCACAAATCTTTTAAAATAGTTCGAGCATCAGCCGAGCGCTGAGGCCATATCCATAGGAACCTTGATTCAGTATTTGTGGGATTGCATTTGTCCAGAAGGACGCATGCGCGTAGATAGTCTAATGCTGTCTAACAGTGGTGTCTGTACTGGGCAGCTACATTTGTAGCATGGTGTCTGGTGGCGGTCAGCATCACGCTGTACCTTACAGTCTATGCAGTTATTGATGAAGATGTGGATTTCTGTATTCATCCCAGGCCACCAGTACATCTCTTTTAATGTCAAAATTGTTTTAGAGATCCCTTGATGTGACAGACCCTCCCCCAAATGTGCTTCATAAATCAAAGCTGCTCTACGTTCCATGTTTTGTATTACCCTATCCCCCACTCCAGGGATTCGAGCAAAAGGAACGCTGTTCGCATCAATTACATAAGAGTACTTGAGTGGAAACTTTTTTGGTAACACTGCACCACTGCCTTTGCTTGTAGCATTGACAGCCAACATTATCTCACTATCTATTTTCGCTTTTGAACGAGTGATCGCAGCTACGGAAGCCGTCTGAACAGCCCCCTTTGCGGCTTCGTCAGCTAATGAATTCCCTGCAACGTGAACGCCATCACGTTGATGACTCAGTGTGTGGATCACGTGAGTCTTTGGTAGTTTGTTTTTCAACTGAACTACTTGTTCCCAAAGCGTTTTGTGCTTTATTGTGCCACCTTTCGCATCTTTGAAACCATTTTCAAGCCAGTTTTGTATATATTCATTATACGACTGAACACGGTAAAAGGAATCGCACACTATCAGCGTGGGGAATTCTCAATCTGTACTTTCAAGTGCCAGTTTGAATGCTTGTAGTTCAGCTCGCTGAGCTGTACAATCTCCTAGAGATTGAGTTTTTGTGACCATAGGTCTGAAGATGCCATCTCGCATGCGACCTTTAACGATTGCACACACTGCACTGTAAGCTTGCTTACTCCCTGTTGCGGGCTGTCCGGATCCGTCAGTGTAAATTATAAATTCGTACTGATCGAGAGGCAGAATTTCAGTGGGCAGAGGATATTCTTGTTCATATTGCAGGAACGCTTGTGTTTTTAAATCAGGATCAAAAACATATTCAACATCTGTTGCAGCAAGAGAATTAACCCATTGTATCCATCTCGGATGTAATGCTTTAGCATTTGGAATGCTTGCTTTTGTGACCGCTTCTAAAGCTGGTACTGGGGTTACGACAATAATGCGTTTCCCTTGGGCTAGGGCTCTTTCTTTTGCTACAGCGGTTTGAACTGCTGTCAGAATTTTTTCAGTTGAAGTGAAGCGTATTTCCGCTTGTGAATACAAATGAGATTTGGATGCAATTGGTATTTTTTCACCCTCATTAAATGTTAAGTAGGTGAATCCGCATTGACCCGAAATTATTCGGATCACCAGGTTGCCTTGACTTACGCGAGTTTGTAAGTGATTTGTTGCTAACATGTTAGCCTGGAGTGAACGCAAGATTTCTGTGTGTTCCTATATCCAATTTCTGATTGAAAAATCAGGTTTGATTAATGCGTAGAGAGGTTTAACCCTTTCTGCATAATTTAGAATGTATGTTCTTCCAAAATTTAGGAAACCCAGGATGGATTGTACGTTTTTTTGTGTTTTTGGAGGTTGGAGCAGCTCACATTTCTCTAGAAAGTAAGCTGCCAAGCTCTTGTCTTCACTTGAAAGCTCATATCCTAGAAATAGGACATTGAGATGGGCAATTCTGGACTTTTTGAAGTTGAATTTGTAGCCCTCAGAGGCAAAGCCCAATATAATGGTACTCACCCTGTTCAAGTGTTTTTCCAGGTCATCGTCTGTCAGATAGATGTCATCGACATATGACAATGCCTCATTGTCATAAATTTGTAGTAACTCCGTTACCCTCGTTGAGAATAAACCTGGGCTGTTCTTGAACCCTTGTGGGAGTCGACAAAATTGACGCTGGGTCCCCATTATGGAGAAAGCTGTTAAGTACCTGCTTTCAGGTGCTATGTTTTGACAAAAGAAACCATTTGAGATGTCTAATGTGGTTTTATATTTTTTACGCACAATGTTATTCATTAATGCTGTGCTATGTGCATTTTGCACTGCAAATGTTTTAGAACAAGTGTTTAAGTGTCTGTAATCCAAAACTAGACGATAGGTATTGTCTGGTTTGGAGACAGGAAACAAAGGATTGTTCATTGAGGAGGTGCATGTTTCAATCACCCTTTGGTATTCAAGTTGATCTAAGATCTCCCTGACCTGTTTTTTAGCTTCTTGCTTTATTGGATACTGCCTTTGTGCAGTTGGTTCATGTTTCAGATGTATTTTATGGTGAGGTGAGTCCTCATCCCATCCTACATGATATTTATATAATGCTGGGGCCTGGGCTACTGCCCATTTCCTGGCATATGTATATTTTAGGTGAATTGGAATATGGTTGGAGAAGGCGGGCATAATAATGTCCTCGCCATGTGGGCACTCCCTGACATATTGTGGTGGCCAGTCTTTTTCTGCTAGAAGTATGTCACAGCCCCTAGAAAGTTTTTCCCAAAAGAGTGCTTTCACCTGTCTAGGTATGTCTCCCTCCATCCGGAGTGTTATTTCATATAACTTTTGTGGAGTACTAACCCTGATGTTTACAGTCTCAACTGTAATGTACTCATTCAAGTCCACTATCTCCAGAAGTTCCTTCAGGTTCTGGCGAGCTATTGTGACTTCTGCAGCACTGTCCAGCATTGTCTGAGCCCATTCTCCGTTCTTGAGTTGTGTTCTCAGTATTCTCGGCATGTCTGATCTTTAGACCTGCTACTTTCTTTTTGGAGAATTGAGGTTTTGATTTGTTTTTCGGAGCGTGTTTGTCGTCTTTCGATTTCACGCGTTCTTCTCTATGTTCTGTTCGTCCTCTTCTTTCCGAAGTCTGTGATGAGATCTGAAAGGTACGAGAGGAACGTGTATCAGTATCTTGATACCTGTCAGGCTTTCTCAAATTATCCCTATTCCTGAGGTTATACCTCCTTTCAGAGGGCTCCTTTTGAGGGGACCTACCTCGGGATTGAGAGCGTTTCTCGTTCGAATTTTGTTTATTAGTCTCCCACTTCTTTTTAGAAGATGTAGGAGTTTGTTAAATAGAGTCTTTCTCAGGACTTTCACATAGTTTCGGCTTCACTGGTCTTCCACCCAAACTATCTCTGCCTAATTCTGCATAAGATTGTTCAATTATTCTGGGTAGCTCAGTTTGATGTTCTGTAACATCGAATTCCCTTAATCGTTGGCGGATCGCCACTGCTGCTGCCTCCCCTTTAATATTAGATAATATTAATGTTGAGACCTGGTCGAAATTTTTCAGTAATTTCATACCTAAATTCAGAGCAGGCTCTGCCCCGTATTCGTTTTGAATTTGTTTCAGGACATCAGGTATTACCGCAATTGACGGAATGCCATGTGTTTTAGTATAGATGGCAGCAAAGACTGAGCCCCAAGTGGTGCAGTCTTCCAGTTGTGGTGTGATCCCCATTGGTAAACAGATGGTTAGGATTCTGTGTTTCTCATACGGGCTAGTATTTGGAAATACTGCTTCGATTTGAGTAATTTTTTGAGCTATCCAAAATGGAATTTGCTCACGTTTTGTGGGCATTTTACCCATGACTGCGTATAGGGTCTGTGGTGTAATTTTTAGTGTATTCCCCAGTTGAGGAGTTTGATTTGGAAGTGTCAATGGTGGTTGGACTGTGAAAGTCCGCATGATATATTGGACCAATTGTCTGTAGATTTTAATTAACTCTGTAAGTTGAGTAAGTAGTTCCTCATCTGACATTATATCCAGTTCAGGATGAGGTGTGTAGCCGGCTAGAATCGGCCATGTTGCTCCTGGTCTACCTAGTGGACCGAGCCTGGTAATGTTTCTGTGATGTTTTAGGGCGCCTTTAAACCAGAGCTGATGCTCCTGGTATGTTAGTGGAATTTCAATATCCTCGAAAGGAATATATTCCTCTGGTGGATCATCTTCTTTGTAGAAGTGAAACAGTTTTGTAACTGGATTGGATTCAGGAAATATTACCCATGAATAGAATACCTCTGTCTGAAATGATTTGTGTGCCTCTATCACGAAAACTGCTCTACCACCTCTTGGTGGTAGGCCGTGTTTTATGAGTTTTAGAGTGATGGCTCTTCTTAAGTTTGGATGGATGTCTATGACACCCTCCTCCCCTTCATTTAAATCAGTAAAGTTAAAAACTGCTATGGCTGGGTCAGCCGCAGCTCCACCGTTTCCGGTGGCTTCGTCCCCGTTTATGGACATTTCGTTTTTTTGAAAAATGTAGAACAAGTTTCAAGGAAACAAAGATAAGGTGCACAATATTTTGGAACACTGTATCCTTCAACGTTGAGCAAACCAAACAGCTCATATATAGGGTGCTTCCCTATGTAGCCGTGGCGGATACTTAACCCTGCCCACTCCAGACGTCTTTTGGAGTATATGGGTAGGGGTCTCTGAGAGAAAAAGCACGGCTGAGTTACTCAGTATCTAACGTTAAATTACCGCCTTACCAAACCGTTGGGCGCCATGTAGTGTAGCTCCTATTTCCCTATTAGGCTCTGCGCAATGGAATAATATACCCTATAGGTTTGACATAGGACTAAGGTCAATATGTCCCTATCGAGTATATTAAACTTAGGGGCATATTAGCAAGACCCACGTTGTAATTATCGCCGCTTTAGCGGCAGGAAACTGCCGCTAAAACGGTGATAATGGGCTTAATAATATGCGTTATGGAATTCCAATAGAAGCCCAGGTTAGATGTGCAGGACATCTAACATGGGCTTCTATTGGAATTCTATAACGCATATTAGCAAGCCCATTATCGCCGTTTTAGTGGCAGTTTCCTGCCGCTAAAACGGCGATAATTTTAACGAGGTTCTTGCTAGTATGCCCCTTAATTACTTGTGCTAGCTAGCTCAGAGGCCACTAGAAACTCCTTGATAAACAAGAAGGGAGTAGTTTCTGGCAGCTGCAAAACATGACAACTTTGTTTCCCTTTTAGAATCAGAACGTGTCCCAGAGTCGTGGAAACAATAGATAACTATTTCACTCAGCTCACTCATGCCTACTTAGTTTTCCTCAAAGTTACACAGAAAGAATAGACGGGCGTTTCAATAAAAGATTTATTGAACAGTCTTGTTTCTCGTGTTAGTAATATGTGCTGTTACGATCACAAGACAGTATGCAAGATAAATAATGTACAGCGTAAGCAGTAGAAGTAAATAACATAGACTAAAAATGCGAGTACTCATACGATGCATTTCTAAGCTAGTTCTACCCCAATGTACCTAACCTAACCTAGGTGTAGGGAGAGGTATGAAGTATGTTAAGTATTCCTTACTATGGTATACTAAGAGTATGTTACGCCCAGTATGCCTAGTATGCCAAGAGTCCCTCTAGGTTTCTAGTCAGCTCCATACCTTAAGAATGAGAGAGGTGGGAATCTCTTGCCAGACTCGAACTCCAACACCCCGCGAGGGAAGTCAGATCACTGGAGGCTGGACTCTCTGCGTGCAGGGATGACAGCGTCTTCTCAGTGCGTCAGGCCGGGAAACGGGCTCCTCTGAAGTCGAGGTCTCCTCTGATTTACAAGGGTTAGGGAAGGTATATTTATACCTGAGAGGCACCTCAGAATGTTAGCATTGACGTGAATCGGACAGCGGAAGACATCATGAATGAACCCTCAAGGTATAATGGTTCATGCATAATAGATGAGTCCTTGAAGAAATCAATAGTCATGTGCTAGGGAAACTCCTGAAGCCTAAGGGTCTGTTCTTCAAGAACTCGTTGTGACGTTAGGGTGGACGGATGTCGGAGACCATGCCTGTATTTGGAGTGCACGGTTTAATGCCTAAATAAGGACTGGATTTTATGCCTATATAAGGGCAGGGCGAATTGTGCCTGTATAAGGACATGATACAGGAGAACCCATGTACGGACACCCTAAGAGGAATACAACAGTACTATTTATTCAGAGTTTGTGAATAGCAAAAAAATAGTAAACTTACACTAGTGTGTAAGTATACCTTTATGAATCAGGCACTTTAAATTTAATCCTAGATTTCTCAGGGAGCTAGTGAAGCACTTTCAAGGCAGATATCACCTGTAGGTTGAAGCTGAATTTTGCTGCATTTTTTTAAGTCTTTGCAATCTGTTGTTGTTAGAAGGTGGTTCTGACACTATGGGCCGCCCGGATTTTTCGCTTTTTGAGCACCTATGTGTTGAGGTTTTACTGTGGGAGAGCCTCATAAATTGGGACTCATCCACAGTGAACTCATGATGAAAGAGACTGCATGTGGATTTTACTGGTGTCCCCCTAGCTTGACTAGGCCGCTGCGCAGCAGCTGGAGTAAGGGGCACCGGGCTGGTTACATGCAGGCACATGTGTACATGCTTGTGCACATGTGTAGGGGCTGCGCAGGGGAGATTCCTAGCGTGCGCAGCCAAGGAGCCGGTGCAGATAGACTGGTGTGGCAGGACTTATGCAGAAGTGGGTGGTGACACGGAATAGGCCTTATACACTAGGAAGGAACATGCCAGGGAAAGTCAGTGTGCTTTACTGTGTTTTTCACTTCATTATTCCCCTATGGGGATGTGGAGCCCATGTGCTAGATTACCTTCCATAAGCCCTACAGATTCCAGACACGCACTAAAGTCCACTGTAGCGGATGTGAAAAGGAGTATTCTGCAGAGTCCCAAGTCATATTTGTACTGCTTTTGGGTCGTCCAGAAATGTCACATTTCTCTGAGTGAGTCATAACCAGGGCCAGGCTGAGGGCTGACCTCAGCTGGATGGATTGATAACCTTTCTTCCACAAGCTAAGGCCTCCTCTCCACGAAGAGAAGATGGGTGGGGCTACAGGCTCATCCATCAGCAGCTATCACTGGGTGCCAGGCACCAGGCTGCTCCAAGGGGGGAAGGCAGCCAGAAAGGAAGGGCTCGTGTTTCAGAGACCATGTGGCCAGAGACCCTGGACGACGCCATTTTGAACAAACCCAGAGGCTGGACAAGAAGGAGGGAGCAGGGGCAGGGAAGTGATGTGTCGCTGTTTGATAGGATCAACAGAGACTTCCTGCCAGCCCCCTACTCAACTTTTAAAAAGTGCGTACACAGGAAGAGAGCTCTCTCTGGGGTGTGGTCTGCAGAGGCTGAAGGTGCTGGAGCCTGGCACAATGGGCAGTTGGAAGGAGGAACCCCCTGACTGTCCCCCAGGGCCCTACCAGCACCAGAAGAAGAGCCCAGGACCAGTGCGCAGAAGCAGGGCCCTCTGCGCAGGGAGAAGAGAGGCCCAGGAGGAGAGCGACCTTTGACCCCCCACGAAGAGGAGGTCGGGGGCCCGAGAGCCCATCCCCGGGCCCCGAAGCAAAGCCGGGGAGCGCCGTCACGCTCCCCGTGAAGATTGTGCCCTCCGGGGTGCCAGGAGCCCACCCTGGCCCCCGGCAAAGAAAAGGAAGTCGGGGGAGCCCCGTCGCGCCCCCTGCGAAAATGAGCCCGAAGTCAAGTCGGGGAGCGCCATCGCGCTCCCTGTGAAGATTTCCCCAGTGGGGGGGGCCAGGAGCCCACCCTGGCCCCCGCCAAAGCCAAGTAGCCGGGGAGCGCCGTCGCGCTCCCCAGGGCATAGAGGCGGGCCCGGGACCCCATCTCTGGGCCCCGAAGAGTCCAGGTTGGGGGGATCGCCGTTGCGCCCCCCCGAAGATGTCCGGGGGCCCGGGACCCCATCTCTGGGCCCCAGTGTGCGAGGAAGGAGGGGGAGTGCCGTCGCACTCCCCTGAGGTCCGGGGAGAAGAGGCGTCACTAGCGGGCAGACCAGAAGAGTCATGCAGGCTCCCGCGGCATCACGCGAGGGTGCGGGCCGAGCGGGGAGCCGGTGGGGGCAGCCGGGGGTGGGCTCCCCATGCTGCCCTCCAACCCCAAGGCAAGCGGGGGTCCCGGGTAGGACCGGGCCCCCGAACCAGACCCACGGAGCAGCATGGGGCCCAGATGGGACCGGGCCCCCGAAAATGTGCAGAGCGGCTGGGGGTAGGCTCCCCGAGCCGCATTCCCTTACCTGGGGGTCCGGGTGGGACCGGGCCCCCCACCGAGGCCTGAAGATGCGGTGAAGCCGCCAGCAACTCCACGCAGCTCTCCCCGGCACAGCGGGAGAGCCGCTCATCTATTATGCAGAAAGCGGAGCACGAAGCGCCCCATAATGCCTTGCTAGGCATTTCAGAATCGAGTGTTTTGGTGCTTGTGGTGGCCCCAGGAGGACGGGGTCACCACCAACTTGGTGCAAGGGTGCTGGGGGAGCTGCTGGAAAAGTGCAGTCTCCCCCCAGCACGAAGAGTAAAGTCCAACCCTAAGTGTCTTGGGGACTTAAACAGGATAAACCCTCAAGGGCTCAGCTTGCATTTATCACCTTCTGGGCTGGAACTTTTGTTCTACAGCTGAGGGTGTATTTTGAAGTGCTTCATGGAGTGAAGGGTTGAGTTGGGGATGTCTGGAGAAGGGCATCCCCTGGAGGTGAAGAGGTGTAATTGCACCAGAACTGCATTTACTCACGGTTATTCCTTTTAGAGGGACTGAAGGTCACATATGTAATGTGAAAGTACCTGTGTAAGGTGATGTCATAAGCAAAGTGGGTTATGTTGCCAGACACTCCTGCTAGGGTGTCTGACTGTATATGCGTAATCCTGTGATTTCATCTGTGATGCCTTTAGGGGCTGTAATTGCAATGCATTCTAATGATCCACAAACATGCTGAGTACTGTCATTCTAAAGTGTGCGTAAACATGTATTTTTGCTGCTGCGCTTAAGTGAGGAACAACCCAGACTGTTAGCCCTGGATATGTAGGGGTGCATACTGTATGGGCAATATAAGATGCTCAGTCAGGGTTATGTGTCACTAGGGCAGGTGAACCTATTTTTAATGCGTGTTGAGGTAATGGGGTGGGTCGCCACTGTGATGGTGCCAGTGCGCAGGGCCCTCGCTCCAGGATATGCTCAACACACTGCATTAGGGGGCAAGATGATGTGCATACATGGGAGTGGTGGTACTAGACCCTACCCCCCCTTTTGGGAGGGGTGGAGATGTTACGCAATGTCACAAAGTAATTCCAACAGCTTATGTATATTTGTAAATTGGTGCATAGTATTGAGTAGTGTGTGTATTTAATAAATGTACTCTTACTTTTATAAAGCAAAGTACAGGCTGGACAATCAATTATTGAGTGTTATTTCTGTGCACCTGCAAATGGCGATTACTAGCCCATACCACCTCCCTTGAGTAAAGCCTCAGACTGCTCTGCAACGCTACCCTCTGAGAGTCAGGCGCTACAATTGGGTGTTTGGTTCCCAGTGAAGGACAAATGTAGTCATGTTATTTGTGCAGGCCTCACAGATACTGCCTCGTTTTCCAACATTGGTGGCAGCGGTGGGATACATAGTATCCCATTCTGGTGCGCATTTATAGCATTTGATAAGTCCAGTTTTGCCACACATTACCTATGCAGTAATGAGCAAATGGAAGAGCGCAAGGCTCTGAGAAGGGTTCAAAGTTTTGGTTAGGTGAACTAAAAGTATGGGAAAGGAAAGCCCCGTGCATATATGTGTCATGTGAAGAGATTATGGTTTAAATGTGAACTGTATTGATGTGACCGCGCTATGTTGATTATCATGTGCTAGCGGGATGGTGCTTTCCAGGAAATGATTGCATACAAATGTTCTAAGCCATATTGTACACCTTTGAACCCTAACACTACACTCACTACACCTGCATGAGGAGGGTGTCTCCTCAAGAGATAGGGGCAGTAACTGATACCTACATCATAGGTGGGGGTGTAGGGGTGGATTGACCTTTGTGGGGGACAGGAGAGAGAGGGGGTCCTGGGAGATTCCTGTGCTTTTTAAGGGCAGGGAGGGTTTCCACAGAAGGGGCCCCAGGTATCCTTCCCCCGCTGAAAGTTTACTTGCCATTGGCACAGGCCAAAACCATTGGAAGGGTGGGGCAGGACGTTTCTTTACCCCGGGTAGTAACGCCCCAGGGGTTCCCATGGTGGGGGACCCCCAGGAACTTTTCCCACGGTGGGAGGAGGGTGTGGTAGAGTTGGGTGTCTGGCAGGCCCCCAGGTTAACTGGTGGGGAGGTGAGCAACCCAGGGGTGGCCCCTGGTAGTGGGTGGCCCCAAAGGAGGGTAGTTCTTGAGTGATGGTGTATAGTGGTAACCCCTAGGTACACTAGGTGGGCGAGGTAACTGACCCAGTGGAGATCTGAGTGGGGGTGATGTACTCCCTGGTTTCCAGGTAAAGGGTTAGTGGCTGACCCTGAGGTGTCAGGGTCCGGTGAGTGGTTACCCCGGGTGGCCCATGGTGATGGGTGGCCCCAAAGGTGGGGTAGTGCTCGAGCTAGGATGTCACCCTGGAGCTTGTGTGGTGAGCCTGAGGTGGTGGCTGGGGCGATGCCTGGCCAGGTGACCAGTCAGGTAGGTCCTAGGGGACTTGTATCCCAGGACCGGAAGCATGAGGGTGTTCCCCAGCTCGATGCAGGAGGTGGACTTCTGCAAGGTAGTACCACCCTGAACACAGGTGGGGCCTATCTTAAGTGACGGGACCCTGTGGTTCGCAAAGGGGTGGTGCAGGCCTAGCCGGGATCTTTAGGGTCCCTGGCTTCGTGTGGTCGTACTACCCTGAAGGCAGGTGGGGCCTATCTTAGGGAGGGGACCCTGCTCTTCATAAGGGGTGGTGCAGGCCATCCAGGGACCATGTAGGTCCCTGGGCGATCTCCCAAGGCGCTGCTGGGAGACCGGGGAGGGCCATGAGAGGTGGGCCTGGGTCTAGCTAACTCGGGGCCCACAGGCTCTCTAAGGGTACTCTGGGAGGAGAGCGCGCCTCTCGGAGGGAAGGGTGCATAGGCCCTGTTCTCGCAGTGGAGAACAAGAAAGGGGTCTAGGTTCCCAGGATAGTTTCCGTGTGGAGCTACTGACGGGGGGAATGAGCTGTAGGATGTCTGACGAGGCACCCTCAGTGTTCCTCCCTGGCACTGCCAGTGTGGTAGTGAGGCCGGTCTGAGGACCTATCAGGGAGCCAGGCCAGTGGCCAGAGGGTGCTTTTCTGTGTGGGGAAAGCACAAGTGGCTGTGCTTTTTTTAGGGAAGCCAGTCATCCCAAAAGGGTGGTGGCAGCAGAATGACCTCAGCGGCAGGCTGAGGGGGAGGGTCCAGAGAGGTTGCATCTTTGGGGTGCACGGACCTAATGGAGAGAGGGTACTGGTTGGAACAAACTCCGGAAGGGAGACCAGCTAGTGACCCCGGGGATGGGATGTAGACCTGTCCCAGAAGACCGCAACGGTGCTGAGGCACTGGACCCTTGTCCAGAGAAGGGGTAGGCATAGTGTTGCATGCCCAAGGGCAAAGGTGGGCCTAGTGAGGCCAAGTCCATGTAGACCATGAGTGACCTAGACAGAGCCCGGAGGGTTCTTAGGGTAGTCTGGGATCCCTGTCATGGGTGGAGATTTCATGGATGGGAGGAGTAGGTGGTCTGAGCGGATAACTGGTGAGTAAGGGGGGGTCTGGTCAGAACCCCTTATAACTAGTTATCACTGACTACGGGAAGAATACCCATGTAGAGTGGATACTTCTTCCCTGTAGGAATCAGCTGGGTGCTGCGTGTGTTAGAAGGTGGTTCTGACACTGTGGGCCACCCGGATTTTTCGCTTTTTGAGCACCTGTGTGTTGAGGTTTTACTGTGGGAGAGCCTCATAAATTGGGACTCATCCACAGTGAACTCATGATGAAAGAGACTGCATGTGGATTATACTGGTGTCCCCCTAGCTTGACTAGGCCGCTGCGCAGCAGCTGGAGTAAGGGGCACCGGGCTGGTTACATGCAGACACATGTATACATGCGTGTGCACATGTGTAGGGGCTGCGCAGGGGAGATTCCTAGCGTGCACAGCCAAGGAGCCGGTGCAGATAGACTGGTGTGGCAGGACTTATGCAGAAGTGGGTGGTGACACGGAATAAGCCTTATACACTAGGAAGGAACATGCCAGGGAAAGTCAGTGTGCTTTACTGTGTTTTTCACTTCATTATTCCCCTATGGGGATGTGGAGCCCATGTGCTAGATTACCTTCCATAAGGCCTACAGATTCCAGACACGCACTAAAGTCCACTGTAGCGGATGTGAAAAGGAGTATTCTGCAGAGTCCCAAGTCATATTTGTACTGCTTTTGGGTCGTCCAGAAATGTCACATTTCTCTGAGTGAGTCATAACCAGGGCCAGGCTGAGGGCTGACCTCAGCTGGACGGATTGATAACCTTTCTTCCACAAGCTAAGGCCTCCTCTCCACGAAGAGAAGATGGGTGGGGCTACAGGCTCATCCATCAGCAGCTATCACTGGGTGCCAGGCACCAGGCTGCACCAAGGGGAGAAGGCAGCCAGAAAGGAAGGGCTCGTGTTTCAGAGACCATGTGGCCAGAGACCCTGGACGACGCCATTTTGAACAAACCCAGAGGCTGGACAAGAAGGAGGGAGCAGGGGCAGGGAAGTGATGTGTCGCTGTTTGATAGGAGCAACAAAGACTTCCTGCCAGCCCCCTACTCAACTTTTAAAAAGTGCGTACACAGGAAGAGAGATCTCTCTGGGGTGTGTTCTGCGGAGGCTGAAGGTGCTGGAGCCTGGCGCAATGGGCAGTTGGAAGGAGGAACCCCCTGACTGTCCCCCAGGGCCCTACCAGCACCAGAAGAAGAGCCCAAGACCAGTGCGCAGAAGCAGGGGCCTCTGCGCAGGGAGAAGAGAGGCCCAGGAGGAGAGCCAGGCGAAAGGCTGGCGCAGGGAGCCAGTGAAGACATCTCCCTGCCAAATCCCCCCTCTCAGAGACCCCGAGGGCAAAGGAGGGTGTTGCCAGTGGCTGGGGCTGGCCACCAGGAGCGAAAGGACACGAAAATGGGGCAGATCGGACCCCCAGGGGCTGAGTTATGGCCCCCAGAAGGTGAGCGACCTTTGACCCCCCACGAAGAGGAGGTTGGGGGCCTGGGAGCCCATCCCCGGGCCCCGAAGCAAAGCCGGGGAGCGCCGTCGCGCTCCCCGTGAATATTATCCTCTCCGGGGTACCAGGAGCCCACCCTGGCCCCCGGCGAAGAAAAGGAAGTCGGGGGAGCGCCGTCACGCCCCCGCGAAAATGAGCCCGAAGTCAAGTCGGGGAGCGCCGTCACGCTCCCCGTGAAGATTTCCCCAGCGGGGGGGGCCAGGACCCCACCCTGGCCCCCGACGAAGCCAAGTAGCCGGGGAGCGCCGTCGTGCTCCCCGGGACGAAGAGGCGGGGTCTGGGACCCCATCTCCGGGCCCCGAAGAGTCCGGGATGGGGGAGCGCCGTCGCGCCCCCCCAAAGATGTCCGGGGGCCCGGGACCCCATCTCCGGGCCCCGGTGTGCGAGGGAAGGAGGGGGAGTGCCGCCGCACTCCCCGAGGTCCGGGAGAAGAGGCGTGTCTGCCCACTAGAGCGGGCAGACCAGAAGAGTCGTGCCAGCTCCCGCGGAAGCATGCGAGGGTGCGGGTCGAGCGGGGAGCCGGCAGGGGCAGCCGGGGGTGGGCTCCCCAGGCTGCCCTCCAACCCCAAGGCAAGCGGGGGTCCCGGGTGGGACCGGGCCCCCAAACCAGACCCACGGAGCGGCATGGGGCCCGGGTGGAACCGGGCCCCCGAAAATGTGCAGAGCGGCCGGGGGTAGGCTCCCCGAGCCGCATTCCCTTACCTGGGGGTCCGGGTGGGACCGGGCCCCCCACCGAGGCCTGAAGATGCGGCGAAGCCGCCAGCAACTCCGCGCGGCTCTCCCCGGCACAGCGGGAGAGCCGCTCATCTATTATGTGGAAAGCGGAGCACGAAGCGCCCCATAATGCCTTGCTAGGCATTTCAGAATCGAGTGTTTTGGTGCTTGTGGTGGCCCCAGGAGGACGGGGTCACCACCAACTTGATGCAAGGGTGCTGGGGGAGCTGCTGGAGAAGCGCAGTCTCCCCCCCAGCATGAAGAGAAAAGTCCCACCCTAAGTGTCTTGGGGACTTAAACAGGATAACCCCTCAAGGGCTCAGCTTGCATTTATCACCTTCTGGGCTGGAACTTTTGTTCTACAGGTGAGGGTGTATTTTGAAGTGCTTCATGGAGTGAAGGGCTGAGTTGGGGATGTCTGGAGAAGGGCATCCCCTGGAGGTGAAGAGGTGTAATTGCACCAGAACTGCATTTACTCACGGTTATTCCTTTTTAGAGGGACTGAAGGTCACATATGTAATGTGAAGGTACCTGTGTAAGGTGATGTCATAAGCAAAGTGGGTTATGTTGCCAGACACTCCTGCTAGGGTGTCTGGCTGTATATGCGTAATCCTGTGATTTCATCTGTGATGCCTTTAGGGGCTGTAATTGCAATGCATTCTAATGATCCACAAACGTGCTGAATACTGTCATTCTAAAGTGTGCGTAAACATGTATTTTTGCTGCTGCGCTTAAGTGAGGAACAACCCAGACTGTTAGCCCTGGATATGTAGGGGTGCATACTGTATGGGCAATATAAGATGCTCAGTCAGGGTTATGTGTCACTAGGGCAGGTGAACCTATTTTTAATGCGTGTTGAGGTAATGGGGTGGGTCGCCACTGGGATGGTGCCAGTGCGCAGGGCCCCCTGCTCCAGGTTATGCTCAACACACTGCATTAGGGGGCAAGATGATGTGCATACATGGGAGTGGTGGTACTAGACCCCATCCCCCCTTTTGGGAGGGGTGGAGATGCTACGCAATGTCACAAAGTAATTCCAACAGCTTCTGTATATTTGTAAATTGGTGCATAGTATTGAGTAGTGTGTGTATTTAATAAATGTACTCTTACTTTTATAAAGCAAAGTACAGGCTGGACAATCAATTATTGAGTGTTATTTCTGCGCACCTGCAAATGGCGATTACTATCCCACACCACTTCCCTTGAGTAAAGCCTCAGACTGCTCTGCAACGCTACCCTCTGAGAGTCAGGTGCTACAATTGGGTGTTTGGTTCCCAGTGAAGGACAAATGTAGTCATGTTATTTGTGCAGGCCTCACAGATACTGCCTCGTTTTCCAACAGTTGCTAAGGGGAACATTGTACAGAGTACATGTGTAAATCCAAATTCCCTATATTGGGTGACAGCAACCTCCATTGGACTTTCAAAATGTGAGAATGCTTAGGGTCTGTAGCAACCAGTACACACGGTGCTCCATTTGCAACAGCAAATTGGATCACTTAAACAGTCTTTATTCCCTTAGAAGACATGGGCAAAGTAGCCCAAGGCTTGACCCAAGTGTTAGTGCGTGGGGTGCGACTAGGTACAGTTGAAAACTGTAATCACAGTATTAATAAACTATAGTGTCCAGCCAAGGATTTATGCACAAAACAATGTTAAGAATAGCTGATGTACATAAAAAATAATGAGGTTATCAACCGCATCGCATAAAATATAAATCGAAAAACGCCGTACAAAAGTCCAAACACTAGTGCAACATAATAATGTACAGTGAGATGGTAACTATGCAATAAAAAACAGTAATCTCTGAAACCAGGGCCAGTGGCTGAACACTATACAATGTTTGTCAACACTTAGGGGCATATTACCAAGCCCCTATCGCCACCACAACGTCACTTTTTGTGACGTTGTGGTGGCGATAGGGGCAGCGCCCTATTACCAAGCCAGCGTTAAACCACATAACATGGCTAAAAGCCAAGTTAAGTGGCTTAAAGCTGCCTTGGTAATAGTCCCCCTTTCACGCTAAACTTAGCGTGAAAGGGGCGTGCAGTGGGTGTTGCAGTGGGCGTTCCACCGCAACACCCATTCACTTCGATGCTGCCACCTATTATCAAGAGAGGCGATAATAGGTGGCAGCGCCAAACTTAAGACCAGGAAAATCCTGGTCTTAAGATGGCGATACGAGGAGAAATGCTTCATTTCTCCTCGTTTTTGCTTTTTCTATGTGTGCTGCCTTGTGCAGCACACATGGAAAAAGCAAAATGCCAAGGTATGTTTATGTACAGGAAGGTGTCCCTTCTTGTACATAAACAAACCTTTTTTTTAAATGCCATTTTTTTACTTACATGTGTGCTGCATGAAGCACACATGTAAGTTACAAAATGGCATTTTAGGTTTGTTTATGTACAGGAAGGGACACCTTCCTGTACATAAACAAACCTCCCTGCTCACAGACACCCTTGCACTCTGGTGCAAGGGTGGCTGCGTTGGCATTAGGTCGTGAGACTTAGCGCCATCGCAGGGGGAAACGCCAGGCTGCACCATATCCTTGGTAATATGGTGCAGCCTTGCGTTTCCGAAGTGGCGATGAGAGGCGTTAAGCCAAGGAGGTTAACGCCTTTCACCGCCACTTCCTAGATAATATGCCCCCTAATGTTCAAAAAGCTCAACAAGCTTGCAGAATGCAAGAGCACCTGCCTCACTTAATACTGTATGGGAGTCAAGTTATCAAAATTCTTAAGATGTCATTTAAAACAGCAATAATGGCTGTTTTATTTCGCAGGCACTGCAAGTAAGAAAAGTCTGCTATGTGAGATCTTGAGTCCAAAGCACGCCATTTGGGGTGCAGGAACTGCCTTCTTTGATGTAGATAAAATGTGCAAAATAATGTAAAGTGCAAAGTGCTCTGTTCAGCAGGGATCTCATAATGACAGAGAGGTAAAGATGAAAACCAGGTACCTTTGGAGGGGTAAGCCATCAAAAAGTGTATGGTTTGTAGTCGAAATCTTGTGAGTAAAAACGTCTGTCTTTCGTCTAAAATAAACTGTAAGCAAAGTGCTGGGCATAATAGTGGAGCCTGAGGGTTAACTCCGCACTCTTCCCGGCTATCGTCCTGCGGTGCTTTTTGTGCGCATTGATAAAAAAAGCTTTTTTATGTGTGTTGAGGAAACATTTGACAAAAGGGCGGGGCTATGATAAAAAACTGGGATACCCAGACTTTAGAATCCCTTTTTAACATTTTAAACCAAGGGATGTCTAAGCAATTGTCCAGATTCATACAATCTGAGAGCACTGATCTACATAATTGGACTTCTGGGTTTTTTCAAATACGGTGCCACAGAAAGAGGGGTATTAATTTGATATAATCCTCCAGGTAGTTTAACCCTAACGCCTTGTGGCAAAATGATGTTGGGGTAGAGTGTGGAATAACCAGGAGCCTTCTTATAAACTTGTTCTGTACTGTCTGGAGGGCTTTACAATTTACATGTCCCCAGATACCTGCCCCTTATGTTGCAACCGATTGACATTTGCTTTTAAAAATACATAGCAGTTCACTTGTGGGTTTATGTCCCAGCCTTTTTGCAAATCTAAAAACTGCGTCAATTGCCCTTTGAAATTGTAAAACTGACATTCAATAAAAACCTTTTGGTCTTTGACATTTTAGGGCCACATTTCATTATAATATTTTTAGATTTATATGATTTAATACAATGGCAGACGGATTTCAGTCCGTCCGCCATCGTCCCGGTTATGGGGACCGCCCGCCTATAAGGCGGCGGTCCCACACATAGAATTAAGATGCGACCGCCACCATGGCGGTCGCATCTGCAATATTTAACATTGCGGCGGGTGCTTCTAGCTGCCCCCGCAAGGTTAAAAATGCACCTTGAACATTTCCCTGCACTACGTGGGAGGCACCATGCGGTGCCTGCCACATGGTGCAGGGAAATGTAGGGGGGCACCATAGATGCTCCCCAAGTGCATACCCAAACTGCCCCTGGTCAAGGGGGCCTGCAACGGGCCCCCAAAGTACATCCCCGCCAGCCTTGCTATGGTGGTTGAACAACCATGGAAAGGCTGGCGGGAATCCTGCATCCCAATCAGGTGGCGGTACCTGCTAGGCACGCCACCCTTCTAGGGATGCAGGGCGGTATGACAGGCAATTGGAACGATTGCTTCTGTTGGACCCGTGGCGGTCAGGCTTTCCACCTGCCTGCCATCACAATCTGGCGGGTGCAAAATGGCCGCATGATGGTGGTGAACCCGCCACTGACAGCCTGTCGGTGGCGGGTTAACCGCTATCGTAATCAGGCCCTTAGTTTGGTTAGTTTTAAGTCCTAGGTTATCTATAAAATTATTAAAAGCATCTAACAAGGACTGTAGGCCATTTGATGTTCGAGCAATTAGGACAGCATCATCTGCATAGAGCAGGACAGAAATTTCTCGTGAATTGATTTTAGGGATATCTTTTCCGGCCTTTACTAAGTGGTTACCAAGAGCATTTATGTAAATTAAAAAGAGGAATGGGGCCATTGCACAGCCCTGCCTAACCCATGCTACTGACGGAAAGTCTTCTGTGAGATCCCCGTTCATAGTAAAACGCACTCTAGCTGTGGTACGTGCGTGGAGCCTATACAGCAAAGAAATTATTGCACTATCCATATCTAAGTCAGTCATTATTGACCATAATCTGGGGCGATCCACTGTGTCAAAGGCACTTGTTTGGTCCATAACATCAAGATAAACACATCCTTTTTTTTCCTTTGTATATTTTTGGACTATAAGGGACATGTTTAAAGTCTGCTCCACTGTTCCCAAGCCTGGCCGAAACCCACTCTGTAAGTCTGATAGTCCCTGAGTCTCTGCAGCCCAGCTTTCTAATTTGGTCAATATGACCCTTCCTAGAATTTTTACTGTGCTATCCAAGAGTGAAATTGGTTGATAGCAATGTGGCTGGCTTTTATCTCCCTTTTTAAAGGTGGGAATAATAGTGGCCTCTTCCCAGGTTTTAACTATGGGCCCAATAATTGCAGATCTTAGAACAATAGTTATTAGGGGAGCCCAGAACTGTGGTAGGGATTTAAAAATATCTGCAGGAATTCTGTCAGGTCCTGGGGCTTTCTCGGACGGAGAATTTTCAATTGCTAGGGAAACGTCAGAGACCTCAATAGATTTGCTTAATTCCCGATTAGAGCTTGGATCACTGATGGGTATGGCATCCATAAATTGTGTCGGTGTCTGGGCCTTTGGGCCAAATATTTTTGAAAGTGCTTCACCCAGGAATCACTTGGAATAACACACTCAATTTGTGGGAGGGACTCACCTAAAAGGGTCTGAGAATTGACTATTTGCCAAAAAGCTCGAGAATCTTTCAGCTCACTAGCAGCGCTTAACTCATCCCAGGCCTTCTCTCTTATTTCTACTTTTGTTTTTGAGATGGCCTCTTTGTAGATTTTTCTGGCCCTCATTACTCTTATTGTGTCCCGTGGGTGTTTTCTAAGAGCACTCCATAGAAGTTTTTGAGCTTTAGAGCAGGTACTATTGAACCACTGTGGGCCAGTATGGGATTTTCCAGCTTTTTTGGTCAGTTTATCTGCCATGTATGTTGTGAGAGAGGTAAAGGCCTGAATTACCTCTGTTGGACTTTAGTCCTCTCCCAAAACCTGACTAATCTCCTCTTGTTTGTTAGTAAAGAGTTCTTTGTGAAGGCCCTCCTTATCAATCTGGCCCCATCTGATGTTTAAACCTTTATTTTTATTGAGATTCAATAGATACTGTGGGGTTGTCTGGATGTCCCTGCATAGAGGTAAGTTTAAATTCAGTATTAGTGGGTTGTGATCACTCATGCATGAGGGCATCGTTTTACAATTAGTCAATACCAGTAACAACTCTTTAGAGATTAGTATATGGTCTATGACGAGTTAGACCCTGACCCAATGTATATAGGAATCCGGACAGAGGTCCCCGTATTATAATTATGTGCAAATACCAAATTATTTGCAAACAACACTGTTTAGTACATCCCTATAAAGGGTGTGTCTAAAATGCGTTACGGGTTCCCCGAGTTGACCACAAATTTCACACATTACGGAGGAGCCCTTACCACACATTTCTATGTTAAAATCTCCAACCCACAAAAAGAGTAACTCCTTTCTATGATCATTTAAATTCTTGTGCAAAATGTCCTCTATCCCATCCACAATCTTTGTTTCTGTAGGGTCAAATATGTTGTAATAATAGTTAATCAGTAGTAGGTCAAAAGATTTTTTCAGGGTGAACAGGAGTATGTGATAGAACGGAGTGATAACCACTTCGGAGGACTTACAGTACGTCAAAGACATGGAGACAAATGTTACCAATTCCCCTTTGGCTTGAACTGATGTTCAGGGGGTTGCTGGGACAAGAAGGGTCACAAAGCCATTTGTATATGGTGGATCCAGTAGCCAGGTCTCTTGCAACAAACTATTTGATAATTGCCTATTAGGTTCAGCCATTCCAGGGCTTCCAGCTTGGATTGCAGACCTACCACGTTCCAAGAGATTAAGCCAAAATTCCCCTCTTGTCAAGTCAGATGACATAATGTTCACAAATGCATACTGTTAGTGTGAGCTAAAAAGGTCCATTATCGACACAGTATGATTTAAATATTTCCACCTAGTATAAATCCCCATATACCAGTTATTAAATGTTAAGGATTGGGAACTTGGAGGTTTGAAAACATCTAGCTAGCATAGCAGAAAAACACCTACAAGGCAAAGCATGGTACATAATCAGCGGTACTAGAAAAGGAAAAGGGCAGTAAGAGTGTCTTGAACATCATTGTTGAAGGGCAAATATAAAGAAGGCACTCCAGGCATGTTCAGAATCACACAGGTTTCACAAATTGGTACTGGTTCAAGACAGTTGGCTGGCCAAGCTTGTATTGGTCCACCGATAAGTAATGCAAGTTTTTACAAGGGTGTGCTCATCAGGCTGAGTCACTACCATCTCAAATGTAGTATCAGGAGTCAATCTCTCAGCCAGCCCATCTCTGTGATTGGTCTGGGGTACAACAGGCTTAGGAGATGTGTGAAGTTCTTCTCTGGTTCATGGTGAGACATAGAATGGGTTATGGCTTCCAATAGCAGTGCAGGACCTTTTGGGCTGGCAAGGGGCTCTCATCCAGGAAAACAGCAGAAGAAATGGGCTTTGTGGCTCCACACTCTTGGTACACTTCAGCAGCAAGTGTCCAAGTTGGTCTAAAGTCCAGAATATTTTCAGGGATCTATGAAGCAGCTACAGCCTTTCTATCCAAATATGCCTTTGACAAGGGTCCCACTGCCAGTCATTGTCTAGTTGCAACCTTACAAGTGTTTAGGTCTAGCTTATAGGGCTAGGTCATGTTTTCTCTCCTTACAGAAGAGTCCAGATTAGAAAGATCCTTAGTCTGGATACAGACTCTCAGGCGAACCTTCTAAGGGCTCAGCTTTCTGGAATCAATTAGTAGTCCCTCAGGCATGCAAAACAAAGAAAGAGCATGAAGAATAAGTGAGAGATGGGGTTGTCCTCTATAGGCAGCACTTGTGTTTCATTCTATAAACATAATTCTGATTTTAGTATAAATGTAAGTGCAGAATTAGGGAAACTCTAAAAGCATGAGTGGTGACAACGTTACTAAAGCTTTTTATCATGATTCAAATACCTTTATGTTTAAGAAGGGTTACATCAGTTATGACTGATTTCGTTGTTCATAAACATTATATTTAACAGAAAATAGACAATAAAGGGGCCTCATCGACCTCAAAGCCCTGCACTTCACTTTTTGGAGGGAAGACATTAAACAGCTCCTCTTTGTGCTCCAGAATTAAACAGCTACTGCCAGCCATGACTCAGTCCAAGAAGGACACCAGGGGTTACTTATGCAACAATTACATTGGAAGCGCTGCATTGGGAGAAAGAATTACGTTTTTAATTCAATATTTAAAAAGTAATTTGTAATTGTTTGTAATATTTGTAATTATTTGAAATATATTATAGTTAAAATTAAAGGAATTAAAGGAAATATTAATTTAATTGATAGTAATTTAATTTAATAAACAATTATTTTACATCTAATTATTTTAACATATAATTTATTAAATGTAATATATTTTTAGTTTAAAAATGAAGTCATGTGTAGCTAATTAAAAAATGTAATTCATAATTGTATGAAATTAATTGTACATGTTTCTATATAATAATAGATGTTTTTTGGGTGCAGGAGTTGATAGTGTTTTGGGGGTAAGGTTTTTTTATGGATGTATATATATATATATATTACCTAATGGCAGTGGCCAGTAGGTAGATATAGATAGGACCTAGTTTCCATAGGAACATTGGGGCATATTATCAACGTGATTATCGCAGCTTTAGCGGGACTTTTTCCCGCTAAAGCGGCGATAATTCAACCGCCCTATTAGCAAGCTGTCGCTAACTGCTGTTAGCGACAGCTTCTAGGCGATAGCGACCGGGTTGGTTGCCGCTTTGCATGCCAGCGATATTCATCGCTAATGGCATGCAAAGTAGGCGTTCCCAACCTAAAAGCGACTGGAAACAGTCGCTAAGGTCGCTATCGCCTATTAGCGAGGCAGGGGAGGTGATTAACGAACCAGCGCTAAACACGTTTAGCGCTGGTTTGTTAACGCCTGGTCCAAACCTGACTTAGCCATGTAATCCAATGGGAGGTGGATTACATGGCTAAATACCCCTCGCCCTATCACCAAGCTAACACTGGTCACAGTGTGAATATCGCTTGTTTTCAAGCGATATTCACACTGTTCTCCAGGGTTTCTATCGCTTGGAGATAAGCGTTGCTGATAGCACGCTATCTCCGTGATAGAAACCTGCGATAGCCGGCGATAATTATCCTAGCGCTAACTGCGCTTAGCGATAATTATCGCCGGTTATTGCTAATAGGCCCCATAATTTTTTGTTTTGCCAATAACTTTAACCCCCTTTGATGAATCTTCATGACATTTTCAAAATTAGCACGACGCTAAGTTCAGTTGCTTTGTTGAAAGTTTCAGGGTGATTTGTCCAGCGTGGGCGGAGAAAAAAGGGGTCCTAAAATGCTTTTTCCTCATGCAATTTCCATTAGGGATTTTGAACATGACTACAGCCCAAACTGCTGGATGGAATTGTACCAACTTTGGCAGAAAGGTAGATCTTGGTTCAGAAAGCAACCTTTTTGTTATTTGGTATAAATCTGATCAGTAGTTTTTAAGATATTAAAGGAAAATGAAATTTGTATATCTAGGCTGAGCCTAAGCACAGATCTTATGGTGAGATCTATTTGGCTGTCAGCAGTTCAACCAGGAAATGCTGATAGCTATCTTGGGTCCAATATACATGATAGCACTCCACTGAAATGATTTGTAGTTAATGGCAGGTTTTCAGGGTCACAAAAAGGAGAATATATAAAGGATGATAACAAATTTTTGTTACAATATAAATCATTTGTTGATGGTACCATACTAATTTTAGGCATTGCTGTGTGCTCTAAGGTGGTTTTCCCCACTGAGAAAGCCTTCTGCTGGGATTTCATGAATCATGTTTGAGAGAAAACTGTTTTCTCATGATTTTCTCAGGTTCTCAGAGGTTATGGAAAATGTTCCAGAAGCCCAAATGAAAGCATATTTTCTGTAAATTCACACTATCTTCCTCAGCCATATGAGAATGAAGTCTGACATTCTCAGTAAAATTTGTGCCCAGGCAACTATAACACAAGCCCTCGCCATACACTGCTAATTACCCCAGATATTACATCAATCATAGAATCTTCTATAACATTATTGATAATATCACTGTAACATTAGCAGTAAAATAATTAATGAGAAAAATGTTCATGGCGAGTTAGCAATTTATTGTTGCCTTAGGGCACGAGTTATAGTTACCTAGAATAAATAACTGTAACAGCTGAATTAGTATGATTTTGTGCGCGCAAAATCTGAATCTAACTATAACGTTCCTGTATATATGCACACATATATATATATATAGAGAGAGAGAGAGAGAGAGAGAGAGAGAGAGAGAGAAAGAGAGCTAGAGAGACAGAGACACAGAGAGACAGAGAGACGGAGGGACAGAGAGACAGAGAATTTGGAATAGAATTAAAATAAAGCAATATTAAAATAATTAAATGTAAATCAATGAACTATTTCTATTTTGATGAATTATTTTTGAAGAAAGAGTTCATTACATTTAATAAATTGTTAACAATATAACATTAATGAAGGTGTACATAATTTTGATAATAACATTTGAAATACAATTAATTTTAGGTATTACATGTATTCATTTTAAAATTATAATCACAATTTAAATTAATAATTACAAATGATTTGTGTATCTGCACATATACATACGTATATTAATATAAATGTGCTAAGCTGTAGTAGGAGTTAACTAATAAAATTCAAATTCATTTTTTTCAAAAGTAGTTAAATTAATTAAATTTTTACATGTATATATATATCAAGACCAAAGGTTGCCCCATTGGAAGGCCTCACTCGAGGGGGTTTGCACACTCGTTTGCCGCCGGTAGTGGCACCGCAGTTCGCCATGCTTTACTCCATCTCGTGCCAAACGCGTTTGCGGGCGTATCTCCCGCCCTTGATCACTGGCTGAAACAACAGGAGACATAGGCTGATTACTTGCACATGATTTATTTAAAAATTAAGTCCCGCCCATCTAGGCGTCATCAGGGAGGCCCCCCTCGTTCAGTTCACTGCTCAAAGTCCCGGGCAATGTAGATCCGCTATTATCAAAGCGGCGGGGCCTTCCGCGACCGGACCAGCCGCATAACATCAAGACCAAAGGTTGCCCCATTGCTTTACTCCATCTCGTGCCAAACGCGTTTTGAGCAGTGAACTGAACGAGGGGGGCCTGAGCCGCGGGTAAATATTGGTGTCATTGCGGCTCTTACCACGTTGTACTCTGCCCACTGGGGCTTGACATTTTCAACAACGGGGAATACTGGCAACCACTGGGGATTTTGCACTTTGTCCAACAAGGAACTGCAAATACCATAATGCTCCCTGATGACGCCTAGATGGGCGGGACTTAATTTTCTAAATAAATCATGTGCAAGTAATCAGCCTAAGTCTCCTGTTGTTTCAGCCAGTGATCAAGGGCGGGAGATACGCCCGAAACGCGTTTGGCACGAGATGGAGTAAAGCATGGCGAACTGCGGTGCCACTACCGGCGGCAAACGAGTGTGCAAACCCCTCGAGTGAGGCCTTCCAATGGGGCAACCTTTGGTCTTGATGTTATGCGGCTGGTCCGGTCGCGGAAGGCCCCGCCGCTTTGATAATAGCGGATCTACATTGCCCGGGACTTTGAGCAGTGAACTGAACGAGGGGGCCTGAGCCGCGGGTAAATATTGGTGTCATTGCGGCTCTTACCACGTTGTACTCTGCCCACTGGGGCTTGACATTTTCAACAACGGGGAATACTGGCAACCACTGGGGATTTTGCACTTTGTCCAACAAGGAACTGCAAATACCATAATGCTCCCTGATGACGCCTAGATGGGCGGGACTTAATTTTCTAAATAAATCATGTGCAAGTAATCAGCGTATGTCTCCTGTTGTTTCAGCCAGTGATCAAGGGCGGGAGATACGCCCGAAACGCGTTTGGCACGAGATGGAGTAAAGCATGGCGAACTGCGGTGCCACTACCGGCGGCAAACGAGTGTGCAAACCCCTCGAGTGAGGCCTTCCAATGGGGCAACCTTTGGTCTTGATGTATATATATATATATATATATATATATATATATATATTCACTGAAAAAACCATAGGTTTCAGTTACCTTATAGTTAGAAATTTGCATTTAAAAATCTATTAAATTCACTGAAAAAAACTATAGGTTTCAGGGACGTTATAGTTAGTAATTAGCATTTAAAAAACCTTAGAAATTCACTGAAAAAACCATAGGTTTCAGGGACGTTAAAGTTAGAAATTAGCATTTAAAAAACCTTTGAAATTCACTGAAAAAACCACAGGTTTCAGGGACGTTATAATTAGTTGGACACTTCACTCGTACAAAACCAGAGAAATTCGGCTGTTATAGTTAGTTGAGCTAACTATAACTCGCGCCCCCGCAATGCACTGCTGATGACGTCACATATTACATCACTCATGACATGGTTAGTGACATCACTGATGAGATCTCAAATGACATCACTGATGATATCACTGATGACATCATCCAGAGACTGGGTGATTTAAAAAGTTTAAGAATTTTATATATAGATACGCAAAGGTGTATTGAAGAATGAGTGGGTGTATGAGTGTTTGAATGGATGATTTAGTGGGTGCGTGACTGACTGTGTAAGTGAGTGATTAAATGTGTCTTAGTGAATGAATGGGTGAATGACTAATCTGTGTGAAAGTCTGTCAGTTGGTGTGTAAGTGGTAGCATGGGTTGGTGAGTAGCTACATGAGTATCTATATGGGTTAATGATTGGTTGTATGAGTACCTGTATGGGTGCCTGAGTGTCTGTGTTGTAACTCCCTGTATGGATGTGTGAGTGGGTGATTTAGTGGGTGTATGGTTCATGAGTGCATCTGCCAGGGGCTGTATGGTTGAGTAAATGTGCGTATGGCTGTGTTGGTGAGTGAATGGACGTCTCAGTTGTATATGTGTGAGTAACTACATATGTGAAAGGCAGTATATGTGAGTGTTGGAGTATATAACTAACTATATGTGAGAGTAAGTGATTGTGAGAGTGGGTGTATGGATGAGTGTGTGCTTGTGTCAGTGATTGTAGAAGAGAGTAAGTATGTGTTAGTATCTGAATGAATAAGTGAGGTGGTGTATGTATAACTGTATAGGTGAGTAAAAGGCAGTGTTATTGATTCTTTGGGTGACTGACTAGGTGTGTGAGTAATTCTATGGGTGCGTGACAGTATTTGAGTGTCTGTATGGGTGTATGAGTGCATATATCAGAGGCTGTATTGATGAATGACTGCTTGTATGAGTGACTGTATCAGTGAGAGAGTGGATGTGTGTAGACCTATGAATCAGTGAGTGGGTATGTACTAACTAGTATTGGTGTGTCTATGGTTTTGAGAATAGTAGTCTGCATTTTAGAGTGGGTGTATGAAAGGTTATATTAGTGTGTGAGGAGGTACAACAGATATTAACCGGATGATGTCATCAGTGATGTCATCAGTGATGTCATTTGAGATGTCATCAGTGATGTCATGAGTGATGTCACTGACCATGTCATGAGTGATGTAATATGTGACGTCATCAGCAGTGCATTGCGGGGGCGCGAGTTATAGTTAGCTCAACTAACTATAACAGCTAGATTTCTCTGGTTTAGTACGAGTGAAATGGCCAACTAACTATAACATCCCTGAAACCTGTGGTTTTTTCAGTGAATTTCAAAGGTTTTTCAAATGCTAATTTCTAACTATAACGTCCCTGAAACCTACGGCTTTTTCAGTGAATTTCTAAGGTTTTTTAAATGCTAATTACTAACTATAACGTCCCTGAAACCTATGGTTTTTTCAGTGAAGTTCAAAGGTTTTTTAAATGCTAATTCCTAACAATAATGTCCAAAAAACATGTGCTTTTTTTAGCGACAATCTAAGGTTTTGTAACTTGGTTTTTTTAATTTTAGAGTGGAACAACAATGGCACTATATGTTCAACAATTTCTGAAAAATTGCAGTGTGTATAATTTACATTATGGATTAAAAATGCTTGTTCTAAATTTTTAAGGTTTTATAAAGGTAATGTGATGTTTTATCCTTTTTAAAATATGCATTTACATATTTCTTTATTTTTTTTTTTACAAAAAGGGAGATTCGCGTACCGATCATGTACCGGTCATGGTGGGAGCACAAATCCAAGAATCCTGCTGCCATATTGGTTAAGTTGTGCACGATACGTGTACGATGTGCGATGGGTGCGCAGTTCTCATTTTTCATGTTTAAAAAATTTAAATACTGTTACGTTTCGTATAGAGGCCCTAATATAGACGCGTTCATATATGTCGTATATGGTCATAATAGTATATGCCCTATTATGGTCATACTCGTAGATGCCCTATTATGGTCATGATCGTCTATGCCCTATTATAGTCATGATCTTCTATGCCCTAATATAGGCATGATCTTTCACCTACATTAGTTCCCTACAGTACACAACGAACTCTGAGGGATGAACGTTATCTAGTCTGTGGTTAGAACACTGCAAGGTATTTCCCGAACACAGGCCTACAATGTACTCATAAATTATGCATGAGCATTCACCAGCTACATCTCCTGCATAATATGTATGTACAAAGTTCACCCCTGACGTCTTCCTCGTGTCTAACAAAGACCAATACAAACCATACTGAGGGACGAGACACTTTAGGGTATAAATACACCACATCTTGCCATGGTAAGATAGAGTGAACCGAGACTTCCATGCTGACACACTGACCAGAGACGCTGAGGCTCCTGCATGCAGTCGCTCCAGCTGACAGCGGTCTAACACAGCCCTTGCAGGGTATCCAACTCGAGACCAGGACGAGGTCCCATACTCTCTCTATTCAGGTAATGGGGTTCAACTAAATCCTAGAAGGATTCTTGGCTCTTAGGCTTTTAGACCTACACATATGCTAGGTACACTTAGGTACATCTAGTTAGGCATCGTAGGAGTACGCGCACTTTCATAATGCTTTTTATATTCATGTATATATTCATGATTATTGCAATATGGTAGAACTCTTCTAACTCTTCACTTTTATCGTACTGCTGATAATATATCTCTGCTATTGTCTGCTGGTTGCTGCAGCACATATATTTTACACTAGAATAACAACTGTTCAATAAATACTTATTGAAACGCCCAGACTGTTTATTCTGTGTAACTCTCTGAGACAAAACCGAACAAGCGAGCACGAGTGACTGAGCGAAAAGTAGTACATTGTTTCCACGATTCTGAGGGATCAGGGTTGTCATGATCTAAGGTTGCCAGGAACTAATCTCTCCCCGATAAGAGGAGATTCTAGTGGCACTGTGAGCTAGCTAATGCAAATCCGGCTAACATATGCGGTGGGGGTGCACAGAGTCAGTCTAACACCAAGCCCACAGTTTATGTTATCCAAACACGCAGGTCCTGCAGGGGTAGTATAGGAACTACATGACATGGCGCCGCCAACATTGGTTGGGTACTTATTTAACAGTAGAATCTGAGTAGTTCAGTCGTGCTATTCTCAGAGAACCTACTCACAAAACGCCAGAGACGTCTGGAGTGGGTGGGCACAAACTCCGCCACAGCTGAGTAGACGAGATATCCTATTTATCGGCTGTTGGTTAATCAAGCTTGAAGGACATTTAGTTCCTAAATTGTGCATAAAACCTTTAACTTAGTTCTCTTGGAAAAGCTTTTCTTTTCAAAATGACTGAGAGTGATGAAGAAAGAGTAAATCTGCAGGTCTCAGCCGGAGAACAACCTGAAAATGCAATTGAAATTGCACCTAAATTCAGACATACTCTCACCATGAAACTATTGAAAAATGGTTTACCACCAAGGGGTGGCGTAGTAGCTCTCGTGATTGAGGCACACAAATCAAATAAAACAGAGGTATTCTATTCATGGGTTACATTCCCAGCAGCAGATGCCGTAACAAAGACATTTCACTACTACATAGAAGGAGATGCACCAGAGGAATACTGTCCATTCGCTGACATAGAGATTCCACTCACATACCAGGAACACTTATACTGGTTTAAAGGCGCCCTACCCCACTTAAGAGCAAGAGTAAGACTAGGCCCGCTCGGAGGAGACGGGGCCACGTGGCCTATCCTAGCGGCTTACACACCACATCCTGACATTAACATAATGCCACAGCCAGAATTACTCATACAACACAAAGATTTAATAAAAATCTACAGGAACTTGACACAATTCGTCATGAGGACTCTCACAGTTCAACCAACAACAGTTGCAACAAACGGGACCCAATAGCAGGGTACAGCAACTAAAATTACTCCTCAAAAATTACACGCGGTAATGGGCAAAATGCCCGCAAAACACGAGCAAATACCATTCTGGATAGCTCAGAAAAAAACTCCGCTTGAGGCAGTATTCCCGAATACTACTACCTATGATAAACACAGAATACTAACAATCTGCTTGCCCATGGGGATCACACCACAAAGAGAGGACTGCACCTCTTGGGGTTCAGTCTTTGCTGCCATATATACCAGAACACATGGTATCCCGTCATTAGCAGTAGTACCTGGCGTATTGAGACAGATACTAAATGAGTACAGAGCAGAGCCTGCCCTAAACTTAGGGATGAAGTTAGTAAACAACTTTGATCAGGTATCAGCCATAATACCTGCTAACAATAAGGGGGAAGCAGCTTCAGTGGCGATCCGCCAACGCCTAAGGGAGTTCAATCCAGTGGATCAACAACACGAACTACCGAAAATAATTGAAACTGCATATGCAGAACTAGGCAGAGACAGTCTAGGTGGGAAAGCATTAAAACCACAACTGGTGGGCAGTCCTGAAAAGGACACTACAAAGCAGACACCTACTTCTTCTAAAAAGAAGTGGGAAAATAATTTTAAAAAAAAGTCTAAAGACAGCAGATCTCAATCCAGAGGTAGGTCCCCTCAAAAGGAGCCCTCTGAAAGGAGGTATAACCTTAGGAATAGGGATAATATGAAAAAACCTGACAGGTATCAGGATACTGATACACGTTCCTCTCGTTCCTTTCAGGGTTCATCAAAAAACTCAGAGAGGGAAGGACGGTCAGAGGAGCGTACAAAGTCCAGAGACACGCAACGCGCTGCGGACTATGCACCTAAAAAAGAAGATAAACAAAAACAGAAACCTCAGTTCAAAAAGAAGAAGGCAGCAGGTCTCAAGATCAGACATGCCCAGAATTCTGAGGATACAGCTTCTGAACGGGGAATGGGCTCTGATGATGCTAGACAGTGCGGCAGAAGTAACAATAGCTCGCCAGAACCTGAAGGAATTTCTGGTGACAGCGGAGTTGAGTGAGTATATCACGGTGGAAACACCTGATACTCGGGTAAGTGTCCCACATAAGTTACATGAAATAACATTCCAGGTGGAGGGGGACAAGCCCAGGAAAGTTAAGGGTCTATTTTGGAAAATTTGTCATCTGGATATGACATCCTATTAGCAGAGCAACACTGGCTGCCAGCATTTGTCATGGAGTGCCCTAAGGGAGAAAAGGTAATTTTTCCAGCATTTTCCGACCTTGTTCCCATACATTTAAAACATGCATATGCGCAGGAGTGGGCGGTTGCCCTAGCTCCAGCATTGTACAAAAATCATGCTGGTTGGGATGAGGATGCAACCCACCACGTGATCCCGTTAAAAGTTTCCCCAAATGCTCAAAGGCAATACCCTATAAAGCAGGAAGCTAAAAAACAAGTCAGGGAGATCCTAGATCAACTTGAATACCAGGGGGTGATAGAAAATTGCACTTCACCTATGAACAATCCTTTGTTTCCCGTATCAAAACCCGACAACACATATCGTCTAGTTTTAGATTACAGACATTTAAACACCTGCGCAAACACATTTGCAGTACAAAATGCACACAGTGGTGAATTAATGAATAACATCATGCGACAAAAATACAAAACAACACTTGATATCTTAAATGGATTTTTCTGCCAAAACATAGCACCTGAAAGCAGGTATCTGACCGCATTCTCAGCGCTTGGGTCAAAATGGCAATTTTGTCGACTCCCCCAAGGGTATAAGAATAGCCCGGGGTTGTTTTCAGCAAGGGTAACAGAGTTACTCCAAAATTTGGATGAAGAAGCATTGTCCTATGTGGATGATATTTATTTGACGGACGATGACTTACCGAGGCACTTGACCAGGGTGAGGACCATTATTATGGGATTCGCCTCTGAGGGCTATAAATTTAATTTAAAAAAATCAAAAATTGCCCATCTCAATGTCCTGTTTTTAGGGTATGAGCTGTCAAGTGAATGAAAAAGCCTAGCAGCTAACTTTTTAGAAAAGCGTGCGCTGCTCCAACCTCCAAAATCATTAAAGAATTTACAATCAATTCTGGGATTCCTAAATTTTAGTCGAACATACATTTTGGATTATGCAGAAAGAGTAAAACCTTTCTACGACTTAATAAAACCTGATTTTTCAGTCAGACAATGGACACAGGAACATACAAACATCCTACGTTCACTACAGGAAGACATGATAGCTTCAAAACATTTACAGACACGCGTAAACGTACGCAACTTAGTGATCCGAGTAATAGAGGGTCAATGCGGGTACACTTATTTAGCTTTCAATGAAGGCGAAACGGTACCAATTGCATACAAATCACACCTGTACACCAATGCAGAGATGCGTTTCACTTCAACAGAAAAAATCCTGACAGCAGTGCAGACCGCTGTAGCAAGAGAAAGAGCTCTGGCTCAGGGAAAGCACATAATAGTCGTGACCCCAGCACCAGCCTTAGAGGCTGTTACAAAGGCTAGCATTCCAAATGCGAAAGCCTTACATCCCAGATGGATACAATGGGCTAATTCTCTTACTGCAACGGATGTTGAATACAGATTTGATCCAAGTTTAAAAACACAAGCATTTCTGCAATACGAACAAGAATATCCTCTACCAAATGAGATTTTGCCTCTCAATCAGTATGAATATATTATTTACACTGACGGTTCTGCTCAACCGGCCATAGGGAGTAAGCAAGCTTACAGCGCAGCGTGTGCAATCGTTAAAGGTCGCATGCGAGATGGAAAGTTCCATCCCATTATTACTAAAACGCAATCTCTAGGAGACTGCACGGCTCAGTTAGCAGAATTAAAAGCACTGATACTGGCACTTGTAAATACGGAACACGAATTCCCCACACTAATTTTGTGTGATTCCTTTTACTGTGTACAGTCGTACAATGAATATTTACATCATTGGGAACAAAACGGGTTTAAAGACGCAAAAGGTGGCACAATTAAGCATAAAATGCTATGGGAACAGGTAGTGGAGTTGAGAAACGAACTACCAAGGGCTCACGTGATACATACACTGAGTCATCAGCGTGATGGCGCTCACGTTGAAGGGAATTCATTGCCTGATGAAGCCGCAAAGGGGGCTGTACGCACAGCGTCCGTAGCTGCAATCACTCGTTCAAAAACGAGAATAGACGGCGAGATTTTGGTAGCTGTCAATGCTTCACGCAAAGGCAGCACAGCAGTACCTAAAAAATTTCCACTCAAGTATTCCTACAAGTTAGATGCACAAAACATTCCATATGCTCAGATTCCTGGAGTGGGGGATAGAGTAATACCAAATATGGATCGTAGGCAAGGCTTAATTCTAGCAGCACACGAGGGTTTGGGTTCTGCGCATACAGGCGTTACAGCGACTATTTCTATATTGAAACAGCACTACTGGTGGCCAGGGTTAACAAAGCAGACCA
The DNA here is from genome assembly GCA_963921515.1 of Calotriton arnoldi. Classification (NCBI taxonomy): domain Eukaryota; kingdom Metazoa; phylum Chordata; class Amphibia; order Caudata; family Salamandridae; genus Calotriton; species Calotriton arnoldi. Next base: position 496,096 of record CAWUFW010000119.1, read on the forward strand.
AAGACTATGTCTTAAAGTGCAACATCTGCCAGCAGATGAAAGGTTCCACCGTAACACGCCCAGTGCAGACACCATTGTTAAAATCAGACAAACCTCTCGCATGTGTGTATTTGGACCACTGCGGACCCCTACAATCTGATGGGGCCAAGAAATATATCTTGGTTGCAGTGGATTCCTGCTCTAGATTCCTATGGGTTTGGCCTCAGCGCTGTGCTGACGCTCGGACTGTTATAAAAGATTTGCGAGTCTTTATCGGTACATACGCAGCTGGCACGTTACATTCTGACCGTGACCTGGCGTTTAGCTCTTGGGCTTACAAAGAGGCCATGGAAGGAATGGGCGTAGCATTGCGGTACTCCTCTCCGTACCATCCTGAGGGAAATTCTGTTGTGGAGAGGAACAACCGTGTCTTAAAGCAATCTTTAACAGCTAGGGTATTATGCAAGGGCGGTAGATGGGTCAATCACTTATATGGTGTGCAAAGAGTCCTGAACAATCAGCCAAGATGCTCTCTAGGGGGTGTCACTCCTTACGAGGTCCTATTTGGGACAAGAATGTGGGTACCTGATCTTGATTGTGAAGGCACAGTGGCGGATGAAAAACCATTTGATATCCATGATCGCTTGGCTGTTTTGCAGGATCTAAATGAATCCAGGACACAACAAAGCAACGTCCACTTAAAACAGACCGCCCCTGAGGAAGTCAAGGCAATAACGGCAAGACCTGTCTGGATCCCAAAAGTCGGGGAACTGGTCAGAGAAAAGATTGCAGACAAGAAAGAATTTGGACGATCCTACAGAACAGGTGTACCGGTCCTAGCAATCCAAGGCACAAGAACTGTACTTCTGCTGCCTCTTCCCGGGAAAAAGGAGAAAAGATTTGTCTCAATCGACTTAATCAAACCACACTATGTGGCCGATACTAAACAGTAGGCCTCGTGGACTCCACAGTAGCAGACACCCTCCTCTCGCTATAATCCAAGAAGTCCAAACAGGAAGACTCATCCCGTTTGAAGAGCCACCTGTACGGAATGAAGGACTAAGCAACAATGCTATGGAACTCGCCCACTTCAACAAGAAGAAAATCAACTTAACAACTAAGTTGCAATCAGATCGACTACAGACGCCTACATCAACATGCCTCATCAAGAGCAAAATCCACTTCAACAAATCTCGATGCAATTCCAACAATTGATTGAATCTGCTCTGGCTATTTGATGAACTTTGATACGTTTTCACTGGATCCAAGCCGAGCCGGAAATGAAGCCAGCCCAAAATCACACAAACAGAAACTCATTCACTTTTTGAACTTTTTAGAAAGACTTACCTGGTGTCACCTTGGATAGAACTATGGTATATCACTGGGATTCTATTATTCCTTTTCTGGCTAGGTTTAATTATAACTTTTAGTATGCTTATTAATGGACGATATCTCCAGCGAGCTCTACAGCCCAAAGAGTCAATTTGATTTTAAAACCACACCAGTCTTCACATCTTGAACCAAGGGACTTGTTTTCAGTGAATATCACAGCAGTTCCTATACCGACGGTATAGTATGGGATAAGGTTGATTTTGATATATTCGTCCGACTGAACTTTTAAAGCTTAAACATGTATTTAAAATTTCTTTAAGTGATATCATTACCTCCAGTACATTGTCTGATGATTGGGACACTGAAACGGTAAATAATATGATGTCTGATTTAAAAAAACCTGCAGCATTTCCGAACAATGAAATGTTAGAAGGTCTTCAGACTATGATACATTGTACTGTTACCAACACTATGGTCATCATTTCTTGCACAAATCCATATCACCTAGAAATGTATTTGAGTACCACCAGTGGGAACACTGCCCAACTCCTCCAAAAGGTAGTTTGCAAACCTTTGCATACAAATTCACATACTTTTCAGGGTTTAATACATCTGACCCGAAGTCATTTTATTGCAAAGTGGCAACAACATCAGCACAGAAAATTATGTTAACTAACACCAAACAGATTTACTCTGCTTCCTTTATGGCCCAGTTGTCTACACAGGGTTTCGACCTATGGAAGGACACTATAGATTTAAAATCAATCTGGGGTTTTAGGGACTGGCAGGTCCAGGGAACAGAAGCACTATTTAGAGCATGCCTCATTCCACAGCAGATGATATTCCTAAATGACACTGTGCAACAGACATCCTGCCTTGGACTAGCCAAGAACAAGGCAATGAACACACCTGGGTTTCCAGCACCATCAAAGATGGGTGTGGGGCAGAATTCAACTACACATGGGGTAGGATTAGATGACATTCTCCAGTATAACAGGTCAGATCCCAATTGGACAGAATGGCTGATTTGGCCCATTGACACGAACACATGTCAACAGAGATTCCTAGGTATAACCGAGGGGTTTAGTATCAGTAGGCCAGATACACGCTATGTACAAAGACAACACCCAGGGGTAGTGACATCCTATAGTGTTGGGAAGTTGTGCCTTGATTGGCTAGAGACCTCAACACTCACAGAAGTAAAACATCCCTTGACCTTACTCACACCTGATGTGGATCTTAGGGATTTCTTGTCAGGCCCAAGGAAAATACGTCAGAAACGTTTCATATATGCTGGCATTTATGAATGAATGAATGAATGAAACAGCATTTCTAAAGCACGTGGTTACCCAAGGGCATCCCAGCGCTGACATGGGCTGTTTTTATTGCCTTGTCTGCTACTGTGGAGTCCACGAGGCCTTCTGTTTAGTATCGGCCACATAGTGTGGTTTGATTAAGTCGATTGAGACAAATCTTTTCTCCTTGTTCCCGGCAAGAGGCGGCAGAAGTACAGTTCTTGTGCCTTGGATTGTTAGGACCGGCAATAAAAACAGCCCATGTCAGCGCTGGGATGCCCTCGGGTAACCACACGCTTTAGAAATGCTGTTTCATGCATTCATTCATTCATAAATGCCAGCATATATGAAACGTTTCTGACGTGTTTTCCTTGGGCCTGACAAGAAATCCCTAAGGTCCACATCAGGTGTGAGTAAGGTCAAGTGATGTTTTACTTCTGTGAGTGTTGAGGTCTCTAGCCAAACAAGGCACAACTTCCCAACACTATAGGATGTCACTACCCCTGGGTGTTGTCTTTGTACATAGCGTGTATCTGGCCTACTGATACTAAACCCCTCGGTTATACCTAGGAATCTCTGTTGACATGTGTTCGTGTCAATGGGTCAAATCAGCCATTCTGTCCAATTGGGATCTGACCTGTTGTACTGGAGAATGTCATCTAATCCTACCCCATGTATAGTTGAATTCTGCCCCACACCCATCTTTGATGGTGATGGAAACGCAGGTGTGTTCATTTCCTTGTTCTTGGCTAGTCCAAGACAGGATGTCTGTTGCACAGTGTCATTTAGGAATATCATCTGCTGTGGCATCAGGCATGCTCTAAATAGCACTTCTGTTCCCTGGACCTGCCAGTCCCTAAAACCCCAGATTGATTTTAAATCTATAGTTTCCTTCCATAGGTCGAAACCCTGTGTAGACAACTGGGCCATAAAGGAAGCAGAGTAAATGTGTTTGGTGTTAGTCAACATAATTTTCTGTGCTGATGTTGTTGCCACTTTGTAATAAAATGACTTCGGGTCAGATGTATTAAACTCTGAAAAGTATGTGAATTTCTGTGCAAAAGTTTGCGAACTACCTTTTGGAGGAGTTTCGCAGTGTTCCCACTGGTGGTACTCAAATACATTTCTAGGTGATATGGATTTGTGCACGAAATGATGACCATAGTGTTGGTAACAGTACAATGTATCATAGTCTGAAGTACCTTCTAACATTTCATTGTTCGAAAATGCTGCAGTTTTTTCTAAATCAGACATCATATTATTTACTGTTTCAGTGTCCCAATCATCAGACAATGTACTGGAGGTAATGATATCACTTAAAGAAATTTTAAATACATGTTTAAGCTTTAAAAGTTCAGTTGGAACGAATATATCAAAATCAATCTTGTCCCATACTATACGGTCCGGTATAGGAACTGCTGTGATGTTCACTGAAGACAAGTCCCTTGGTTCACGATGTGAAGACTGGTGAGGTTTTAAAATCAAATTGACTCTTTGGGCTGTAGAGCTCTCCTGGAGATATCGTCCATTAATAAGCATACTAAAAGTTATAATTAAACCTAGCCAGAAAAGGAAAAATAGAATCCCAGTGATATACCATAGTTCTATCCAAGGTGACACCAGGTAAGTCTTTCTAAAAAAGTTCAAAAAGTCAATGAGTTTCTGTTTGTGTGATTTTTGGGCTGGCGTCGTTTCCAGCTCGCTTGGATCCAGTGAAAACGTATCAAAGTTCATGAAATAGCCAGAAGCAGTTCGATCAATTGTTGGAATTGCATCGGGATTTGTTGAAATTGGATTTTGCTCTTGACGAGGCATGTTGACGTAGACGTCTGTAGTCGGTCTGATTGCAACTTGGTTGTTAAGTTGATTTTCTTCTTGTTGAAGTGGAACGAGTTCCATAGCATTGTTGCTTAGTCCTTCATCCATACATGTGGCTCTTGAAACGTGATGAGTCTTTCTGTTTGGACTTCTTGGATTGTAGCGAGAGGAGGGTGTCTGCTACTGTGGAGTCCACGAGGCCTGCTGTTTAGTATCGGCCACATAGTATGGTTTGATTAAGTCGATTGAGACAAATCTTTTCTCCTTTTTCCCGGCAAGAGGCGGCAGAAGTACAGTTCTTGTGCCTTGGATTGCTAGTACCGGTACAGCTGTTCTGTAGGATCATCCGAATTCTTTCTTGTCTGCAATCTTTTCTCTGACCAGATCCCCGACTTTTGAGATCCAGACAGGTCTTGCCGTTATTGCCTTGACTTCCTCAGTGGCGGTCTGTTTTAAGTGGACGTTGCTTTGTTGTGTCCTGGATTCATTTAGATCCTGTAAAACAGCCAAACGATCATGCATATCAAATGGTTTTTCATCCGCCACTGTGCCTTCCCAATCAAGATCAGGTACCCACATTCTTGTCCCAAATAGGACCTCGTAAGGAGTGACACCCCCTAGAGAGCTTCTTGGCTGATTGTTCAGGGCTCTTTGCACACCATATAAGTGATCGACCCATCTACTGCCCTTGCATAATACCCTAGCTGTTAAAGATTGCTTCAAGTCATGGTTTTTCCTCTCCACAACAGAATTTCCCTCAGGATGGTACAGAGAAGAGTACCGCAATGCTACGCCATTTATACCTACTATAATGAAAACGGGAAAATATCCCAACAGGAGGCCGCAGAAAGAATACAGGAAATAGACCGTATTAACTTAGAAAATGCATTAGCTGTAGTAGATAATGGGTTAACAACTTTGACCTCCAGGATTTACTCCTTAGGCAACATTGTGTCTTCGGCAATCGACATATTAAATCAAGATCTGGCCTTGTAACAACACGGGAAAATCCCAATTACGTTCTATTATGATGTTAAGCTGGACACTGCAATCTTTGCGTGCAGGCTATGTGCCCTGGCGTTTTATAAACACCACGTCTCTGTTTTCAGAATACAATCTAACTGATAAACAGACAGAAATGGCACAAAGGGGAGCCAAATATACAATGATGTGTATTGAGAAACTGGAAAGATTACCATTCACTGTAGCCGAATTGCCATCAACTGAATGGCTAATTCATGGCCAAATCACTCTGCCAGTCACTACGTTTCAGTTTCAATATTGCCTTGAGCAAAGGCAGGCAGGCACATATGAAAAAATGGGTAAGGGGTACATTAAGGATACTTGGGAGTTACCATATAGATATCGATGCCGGAATGGGGACTGAGAAGTGTATCTGAGTGGTACAAACTGCAAGAACGCTTTAAGCGGTTCTCTCATGTGTCAAGATATTTCTCTGCACGGAGCATGTAGTGGTTCAGTAGCAAACTTATCGTGTCACATATCAGGGACCCCAGCGGCCATGATCACGCCGGTTTTCCAGCTGCTCTTGAATGGGAGTTACTTGATGCTAAACAATCAAGGTTACTGTGGGATGCTTCCGGGCATCGCCTATCTGGTCACTGTTAACTCCAGGGTTACTTGCTGTATGCAAGTATTGTTTCCGCCACTAAACACAGTCAGGGAGGCGCCGTTATGGTCTTCATTGAATGTTTCCTTCATACAATTTGATACTTTGAGCAGACTGAAAGCCATGCTTTTACAGCAACCCATGCCTTTAACCTCCGCTCGAGAAACCTTTGAACTTCAAGTTGCAAGGACCTCGACTGAGATACAGGCACTTATACATACGAACTGCCCCTTTCATTTTGCAGAAATGGTGGGTCGTATCTTTAACATGTCTGATACGAGTGGAATTGTACATCTATTTAAGACCATAGGGTCAGGACTATTAAGCACCTTTCAGACAGTCCTCGGAGTAATCCCAAATTTCATACACTCCATATTGGGGAGCGTCTTTGGAGGTCTCCCGCTTATCCTGTTCCTAATTGCAGGAGTCCTGATTGTAATCTTACTGCTATGCAATGGACGGCCCAATTTCCGATGAAATGGCGAACGTACTCATGGAGCGGAAGTACAGTGAACGCATGGTACAGCTTCTGGGAATACCTTGCCTAAGAGAACTGAATGCCTCTTGGTTTCTATAGTTTAGACCAGTCTAGGTGGACTGCATCTTACCTGTTCTTCGATGCCTGTTTTGCGGAGAAGAATGCATGTTGGATCTCTGTCTAACGTTTCCGTCAGATACGCCTCCGGACATGGATGCTGTGATGGACCCCCTAAAGGCCCATGCTCTGCGTTGTCCCCAGCGTCTTCCAATTCTGATGAAAGCATTCCTTGAGAATCCACAGGTGCTGTTTGCTCCTGCTGGGTTAGGTGGCTCCTCTACAAGCACTCAGGAAACAACTGCCGCACAAGCTGCCGCAGCACCGACTGTTGGCAGAGTTGAATTCCATCTATGTGCGATTGACGTTCTTTGTGAGGAGTTGGATTTGTCGTCTGCAGTAGCTAACTCCGATTATGCTGTATCTCCAAGCCAGGACACTTAATCTTGAATTAGCTCATCGCGTCCTGGGAAAGATTTCGGCTTCTCCAATTCGTTTCATAAATAAACAAACTAAATTTGGAACATTTCCTAAATTGACACTTTCACTTGAGAAAGAGTGGCTTTCTTCTGCTTGTAGTGATGCAACTTTTATAAGTGAGACAGAATTGACTTTTTCAAGTGGCAACTAAAGAATAGCTGATTTTTAAAATTTTTAAAGATTTTTATTGTCCTTTTAAAACCATGTTTTTAGCTGTTTTTAAGAAAGAATTTAAATTGTCCAGATTTTAAGTATGGTGATTGTCATCCAATTCGGAAGTGGAGTGGGTGTTACGCTTCGTATAGAGGCCCTAATATAGACGCGTTCATATATGCCGTATATGGTCATAATCGTATATGCCCTATTATTGTCATACTCGTAGATGCCCTATTATGGTCATGATCGTCTATGCCCTATTATAGTCATGATCTTCTATGCCCTAATATAGGCATGATCTTTCACCTACATTAGTTCCCTCCAGTACACAACGAACTCTGAGGGATGAACGTTATCTAGTCTGTGGTTAGAACACTGCAAGTTCTTTCCCGAACTCAAGCCTACAATGTACTCATAAATTATGCATGAGCATTCACCAGCTACATCTCCCGCATAATATGTATTTACAAAGTTCACCCCTGACGTCTTCCTCATGTCTAACAAAGACCAATACAAACCATACTGAGGGACGAGACACTTTAGAGTATAAATACACCACATCTTGCCATGGTAAGATAGAGGGAACCGAGACTTCCATGCTGACACACTGACCAGAGACACTGAGGCTCCTGCATGCAGTCGCTCCAGCTGACAGCGGTCTAACACAGCCCTTGCGGAGTATCCAACTCGAGACCAGGACGAGGTCCCATACTCTCTCTATTCAGGTAATGGGGTTCGACTAAATCCTAGAACGATTCTTGGCTCTTAGGCTTTTAGACCTACACATATGCTAGGTACACTCAGGTACATCTAGTTAGGCATTGTAGGAGTACGCGCACTTTCATAATGCTTTTTATATTCATGTATATATTCATGATTATTGCAATATGGTAGAACTGTTCTATCCCTTCACTTTTATCGTACTGCTGATAATATATCTCTGCTATTGTCTGCTGGTTGCTGCAGCACATATATTTTACACTAGAAGAACAACTGTTCAATAAATACTTATTGAAACGCCCAGACTGTTTATTCTGTGTAACTCTCTGAGACAAAACCGAACAAGCGAGCACGAGTGACTGAGCGAAAAGTAGTACATTGTTTCCACGATTCTGAGGGATCAGGGTTGTCATGATCTAAGGTTGCCAGGAACTAATCTCGCCCGATAAGAGGAGATTCTAGTGGCACTGTGAGCTAGCTAATGCAAATCCGGCTAACATATGCGGTGGGGGTGCACAGAGTCAGTCTAACACCAAGCCCACAGTTTATGTTATCCAAACGCACAGGTCCTGCAGGGCTACTATAGGAACTACAGGACAATACATGATATATACTATAAATTTATTAAATCAATCGTATATGCTTTATTGAAAGAGTTATAAAAGTTATATTTACATAAATAATATGGATATTAAATTTCTTATAATGAAGTTACGGGAGCCGCGACGGTCCCGCTTAACCTCATGTACGTATTTCCGGGCTCATGTCAGGTACTCGAATCCAGCGCAAGTTTTTTCATTTTAAAAGTATATATATGTAACTTTATTATATATATTATACCAAGAGATTTATATACAAATTTGTAAATTTACTATATGTATCACTGGAATAAAGATATATTATTGTTAAATATATTTTTCGGGAATCGTGTCTGGTGCGCGCTGATTGCGCTTCGCATACGCGAATCCCATGTGACTTCAATAGAAAGCATTTCATTGGTTAAGAAGCTTTTTATTCTAGAACTTGCAGGACCCCACCCACATTTTTCATCCTTCCAGGAACATCTTCAAAAGACACAGCTCTTGTGTTTTCTGTTCTTCTTTATTGCATTTTTTGGTGTTTTTTTAAATCCACTGTGAAAATGGCTTCTTCTATTCCACCACAGGACATTCCTGGAGAAGAAGAAGATTTGGAAGAGCCAACTAAGCAGCGCAAGGAAAGTGTCGTGTGGGCTTTTTTTTCTATTCCGCCTGGCGAAAAAAAGGTGAATGCACGAAAGGTGACCTGCACTTTATATGAAAGGGTGCTATCTCGGGGATCCGAGAAAAAATACTCCTGTGGCACTTCATCAATGATGAAGCACCCCCAGACAATACATCCATGTCATCTTGCGCGAGAGCAACATTGTCGCAAACTACAACAACAAAGTCAGCAAGATGATGAGGTCGCAGGGCCTAGCACCTCGGCAGGTTCTTCTGCATCGACCCAAAGAGCCCAATTATCCCAGAGTTTGCTGGACTTGAGCAGCGGTGCATTAAGTGCAAGAAAGCTCTGTGTTGTGGAGAGCAATCTGTGGATGCTACTGTGGTTGCTGCGAAAAACCCACCGCTGTTAATTTTTTTGTTTTGTTTTTGCAATGAGTATTTAATTGCAAAATGTTTGGGGACGTTTTCTCAGTTCATTCCATTGATTTTTAATTTTTTTTAAAGAAACAAACACCAAAAAAATACATAAAAGAGATAAAAAAACACAAAAAATTAAAAAGAAGAAATAATGGTTCTTTTTAGAACCGCCTATTTGGTTAAAAATAGACAAACTTGTATGTGTTATATGAATTGCTGCAAGTGTAATATATGAATCATTGTATGAGTGTATGAGTACTGCCTGAGTGAATGAATGACTGCTGCAGTAATGCGTGGGTCATTGGATGAGTGCATGGATAGTGCCTGAGTGATTGCATGAGTGCAAGTATAGTGCCTGGGTAATTGGATGAGTGCATGGGTAGTGACTGAGGGCCCAATTCACAAAAGTAATCTGAGACAAAATCCTAACTTTACATCTTTAGGTATTCACAAAAGGCATTTAGGAGTAGTAAAGTTAGGATTTTGTCTTAAGTTTGTCTTAAGTTTTGGTCTTAAGACAAAATCCTAACTTAAGTTTAACTTAAGTTAGGATTTTGTCTTAAGACCAAAACTTAAGACAAACTTAAGACAAAATCCTAACTTTACTACTCCTAAATGCCTTTTGTGAATACCGAAGGTCGTAAAGTTAGGATTTTGTCTCAGATTACTTTTGTGAATCGGTCCCTGAGTGATTGGAGGAGTGCATGGGTAGTGACTGGCTGATTGCATGAGTGCAGGGGTAGTGCCTGAGTGCATGGATGAGTGCATGAGTAGTGCCTGAGTGCATAGATGAGTGCATGGGTACTGCTTGGGTGAATGGATGAGTATAACAGTAGTGCCTGAGTGATTGATTGAGTGCATGGGTAGTGCCTGGGTGATTGGAGGAGTGCACGGGTAGTGCCTGAGTGAAAGGATGAGTGCATGGGTAGTGCCTGGCTGATTGCATGAGTGCAGGGGTAGTGCCTGGCTGATTGTAGCAGTGCATGAGTAGTACCTGAGTGCATAGATGAGAGCATGGATAGTGTTTGAGGGAATGGATGAGTGCAAAGGTAGTGCCTGAGTACATAGATGAGTGCATGAGTAGTGCCTGGGTGAATGGATGAGTGCAACAGTAGTGCCTGAGTTATTGAATGAGTGCAAGGCTAGTGCCTGTGTGATTGCATGAGTGCAGGGGTAGTACCTGGGTGATTGGAGGAGTGCATGGGTAGTGCCTGGGTGATTGCATGAGTGCAGGGGTAGTACCTGAGTGCATGGATGAGTGCATGGGTAGTTCCTGGGTGATTTAAGGAGTGCATGGGTAGTGCCTGGGTGATTGAAGTAGTGTATGGGTAGTGTCTGAGTGATTGCATGAGTGCATGGGTAGTGCCTGGGTGATTGGAGGAATGCATGTGTAGTGCCAGTGTGATTGAAGGAGTGCATGGAAAGTGCCTGTGTGATTGCATGAGTGCAGGGGTGGTGCCTGGGTGATTGAAGGAGTGCATGGGTAGTGCCAGGATGATTGGAGGAGGGCAAGGGTAGTGCTTGGGTTATTGGAGGAGTGCATGGGTAGTGCCTGGGTGTTTGCATGAGTGCAGGGGTAGTGCCTGGGTGAATGGAGGAGTGCATGGGTAGTGCTTGAGTGATTGAAGGAGTGCATGGGTAGTGCCTGGGTGATTGCATGAGTGCAGGGTTAGTGCCTGGGTTATTGGAGGAGTGCATGGGTAGTGCCTGGTTGATTGCATGAGTGTAGGAGTAAAGCCTGGGTGATTGGAGGAGTGCATGGATAGTGCCTGGCTGATTGGAAGAGTGCATGAGTACTGCCTGGGTGATTGCATGAGTGCAGGGGTAGTGCCTGGATGATTGGAGGAGTGCATGGGTAGTGCTTGGGTGATGCATGAGTGCAGGGGTAGTGCCTGAGTGCATGGATGAAAGGAATAGCGCGCTTTAATGAGCATTATAGAAACAAAGAATAGAGTAACTTATCTTCGGTTTCCTGAGTTCCAAGGCAATCGAATTCATCGGTATTTCAGAGACGTATCTGCAAAGAACAAAAGGAACTTTAAACTTTATATAAATCAGAAAAGACTCGATTAAAGGGACAAGAGTGAACAGTTATTTGAATGATATGGACAAATATTATTCAGAATCATTTGAGGTCACTAGTTGTAAGTTTGTGCTACAAAAAGGGAATAATAATTCTAGAATCGATCTGAATGTGATTTTTATGCATAATAATATTTTATTTTCACAGCCCAAGATAAGAATAGTTTCCTGAAATCAATCACACTTCAGTAGCAGAGAAAAAGACCATGTGTATTATAAAGTGTGACATTCAAAAAGGTACTTGATGAACGTTGTGCACACATAACAGAATAAGCAAATAGGAGACAGAGACTTAGATCTATGATACTAGTTTAACTGTTTTTATGTTTTTAGTCACTTGGTCATAGAAGAAGTAACGTCTTCCGAAGTTAGAAACATATCTTCAAGAGAGGAAGAGTCATATCTAGAAAGCGGCAATACTGGAGTGTTTCTCTTGTTTTATTTCTTTTTTTATTACTTTATCCCTTTTTCCCCTTCCCCTGGAGATCTATTCTAGCCGAACTGGATATCCTAATACAGTGTAGGCTGGCATAGGTTTTTGGGGCGTAGGGAAATAACTTCACATCTCTCAAGGTGAACAACCTGGAATTCAGGTGAGTGAAGGTAACAGAAACGCAAGCCTTCACAACAAATTAGGTTCTTCTTGAGAGATATGGATCCAGACAGTGACCGCATTGACGGTCAAGCCATGGCCCAAGCCCTTATGGAAGATACTGAAAGAGATAATACTGTAATAACAATGTTACAAAATATGCAAATCGAAATAGAAAAGCTAAAACAAGAAAATATTGAACTGGGTCAGGAAGTGGTTCATTATAAACCAAGAGAAACCTTGTGGGATAGTTCTTTTCCAAAATCTTTTAAAACATCTTTAGACACTGGAACCAGGCCAAAAACCTCAAACGCTTTCATGGCGACTGATACAGCGTCTACCCCTGTTCAAGTCACAGTCGCAGTCCCCCATGCTGTACCTCTCTCAGCACCAGAACGATTCTTTGGGGACAGTGCAAAGTTCAATGTTTTTATCAGTCAATGTCAGTTGCATTTTATATGTAAATCTCAAGCTTTTTCTACAGATGCAACTAAGGTGGCTTTCGTGCTTTCATATTTGGGAGGCACAGCTGCCAATTGGTCTATTCCCTACATCGATAGAAATGATCCCATACTGTATAATTGGCCTCTATTTAAGTTAACTACGACTAAATTGTTTGCAAAGCATACTTATGTTCAAGCAAGTGATAACGAATTGTTAAACCTCAAGCAAGGAGGTAAAGATTTGTTGACATATGTAACTGCTTTTAATAGATTATTAACCGAAACTCAGTGGCCAGAAGAAAAACGCACTTCTCTCTTTTATAGGGGTTTGCGTGATGACTTAAAGGATGCCTTGGCTCATATTGTAGATGTACCAGAAGACTATTCAGAATTTGTAGACCTAGTTGTAAAATTGGATCATCGTCTAGTAGAACGTAAAGGAGACAAATCAAGATCAGAAAACAGGTTTGCTATGGTTAAGCATGAAAAGAAAGATGTAGAAGTTAAGTTACCAGACCCAGAGCCAATGCAAATAGGAACTATTAAAGGACCTTTAACTACAGAAGAGAAGGATAGACGACGTAAATTAAATTTATGTTTATATTGCGCCCGTTCAGGTCATTTCGCAAAAGATTGTCCCATTAAACCAAAGGTCCCAAAGAAAACAAATACTGTAGTCTCTAGTCCCATAGAGCAGGAAAACTAAAAAGCTCGTCAAGAGTGGAGGTCGCTTGTACGAGAAAAACACTTCCTAAGATCTCCCAATATTTAGCCAATACAGTAACGAGAATACCTCGACATTTTATCATTCAGGTCATTTTAATAATCAGTACTCAACTTAGACATTCAGTCTCAGTCTTATTAGATTCAGGTGCAACAGGCAATTTTTTGGATATAAGATTAGTTCAAAAATTACAGATCCCAACTGTATTAAAAACACAACCAGAACCTGTTTGCGCAGTAGATGGGTCAGCTTTATCTTCTGGTATGATAACAAAGCAATCGGCACCTATTACCATGGTATGTCAGAATGGTCACACCGAAGTTTTGAGTTTCGATCTTATTGACACTCCCACGTTTGGTCTCATCTTAGGTGTACCTTGGTTGACATTACATAATCCTAAAATAAATTGGAACTTAAGAACTGTTACTTTGGATTCCTCTTATTGTAGAACACATTGCTATCAAGAAGCCCACCACGAATTAGAAACAGTTTTACATTGCGCCAATACTATGTCTTCCTCTCTCATGATTCCTCCAGAGTATCAAGAATATAAGGACGTTTTTGATCCTGTGAAAGCGAGTACTCTACCTCCTCATAGGTCATACGATTGTCGTATTGATTTAATACCTGGAGCCCCACTTCCAAGTAGTAGAGTATATGCTCTTTCCGAAGAGGAAACTAAGTATTTGCGCACTTATTTAGATGAGCTATTGGCATCAGGTTTCATTCGACATTCGACATCCCCAGTCTCTTCGCCGTTATTTTTTATTCCGAAGCGTGATGGCGGATTGAGAGCATGCATAGATTATCGCGGATTAAATAAGGCCACTATAAAAAATAAATATCCACTTCCATTGATCCCTGTTTTACTTGATCAGTTACGTCATTCTACGATATATACTAAACTGGATTTAAGAGGGGCATACCATCTTGTCCGGGTCAAAGAGCATGATGAGTGGAAAACAGCTTTTAGAACTAAGTTTGGATTATTCGAGTACACTGTCATGCCCTTTGGCCTGTGCAATGCCCCTGCGGCCTTTCAATTCTTTATAAATGAAGTAGTGAATGAGTTCCTTGATGTCTGCGTAATAGTATACATAGATGATATACTCATTTACTATAAGGATGATAACGAACATAGACAACAAGTAAGAGCTGTACTAACCAAATTACAAGAGAATCATCTTTTTGTAAAATTAGAAAAATGTATCTTTAATACAAAATCAGTAGAGTTTTTAGGGTATTGTCTCTCACCAGCTGGAATTATGAGGGATAAAAAAAAGGTGAGCGCTATAACGGATTGGCCAGAACCCACGTCAGTAAAAGAGGTGCAGAAGGTGTTAGGTTTTGCCAATTTTTATAGGCGTTTTATACCTCACTTTGCTGAAACGGTTGTTCCAATCACCAAGTTATTACAAAAAGGACAATCTTTTGTTTGGACAGAGAAAGCAGCTCAAGCTTTGGTTCAATTAAAAGACAAATTTACCTCTGCTCCATTACTAAAACATCCAGATCCAGAATTACCGTATTTTGTAGAAGCGGATGCTTCACAAGTTGCGGTAGGTGGAGTTCTTTCACAGAGAGATGAACAGGATGGACAGTTACACCCAGTGGCATTTTATTCCAAAAAATTGCTTCCTGCCGAGCAAAATTACACAGTGGCAGAGAGAGAACTCTTTGCAATAAAGTTGGTTTTCACAGAATGGCGACATCATTTAATGGGAACCAAATATCCGGTCACTATATTTAGTGATCATAAAAATTTACAATTCTTTAGTTCCGTGAAAGCTTTAACACCTCGCCCAATGCGATGGTTACATTTTTTTAGCACTTTTGATTTTGTTATCACCTATAGACCAGGTACAAAACAAATTCAGTCTGATTTTTTGTCTAGATATGGGCATACTACAGAATCTAAGAAAGATGTGGTAAGTCCTCCCATTATTCCCCCACAGAAAATAGTGGCACCTATGATTCAATCAGACTTCATGACACAAATTAAACAGATTCATCTCAAAATGAATGCACGAGAATGGTTAAAAGATGCAAGAAATACAATTCAAAATGGTTTGTTTTATCATGATGATCTTTTACTTATACCAGAAGCTGAATTACAAATGAAAATATTGAAATGGCACCATGATTCGGCTTTGGTAGGTCATCCTGGAAATCAGAAAACATTAGATAATTGTAAGAAACACTTTTGGTGGCCTACTTTAACAAAAGATGTTCAAAACTATGTAGCATCCTGTCCTATTTGTGCTCGAAATAAATCTTTACATAAAGCACCAGCAGGATTGTTGCAGCCATTATCCAACCCCCCGTGTCCCTGGCATACTGTCAGTGTAGACTTTATTACTAATCTACCAGTAGCTAATGGTCATACAACAATTTTAGTGGTAGTCGATTATTTATCAAAAATGGCACATTTTGTCCCATTATGTAAACTTCCGACTGCAGTGGAATTTAGTCAGATATTTATGACAAAAATAGTGCGATTACATGGATTGCCATCTAAAATTGTTTCCGATCGTGGTAGTCAATTCATTTCTAAATTTTGGAAACATTTTTGTAAAACCCTAAAGATGGACGTGGCCTTATCTACTGCTTTTCACCCCGAGACAGAAAGAGCAAATCAAACATTGTTACAAACGTTACGATGTTTAATGTCTGAATTCACTAGTGA
Organism: Calotriton arnoldi; assembly: GCA_963921515.1. NCBI lineage: Eukaryota > Metazoa > Chordata > Amphibia > Caudata > Salamandridae > Calotriton > Calotriton arnoldi. Next base: position 512,190 of record CAWUFW010000119.1, read on the forward strand.
ATGGGATAAGGCATTGTCACTATCAGAATTCATTTACAATAATAGTGTGCATTCTGCCACTCACTGCACTCCATTCTATTTTTTAAATGGATATCATCCCAAGGCTTTACCAATTTCAGTTGAAACTTCTCTTTTACCTGCTGTCACAGAGCGGTTACAAAATGTATTAGAAGTTCAAGAAAAGGCTAAAAAACATCTAAATAATTATAAAGAGCAAATGAAGAGACAGGCAGATAAGTATAGAAGTCCTGCCCCATGCTATAAAGTAGGAGAGAAAGTCTGGTTGTCTACTAAGAATTTAAATGTTATAGGCCCACGAAAATTACAACCAAGATACATAGGACCATTTTCTATCAACAAAATAATAACCCCTGTTACAGTACAATTAGAATTACCCCCCGATTATACCATGCATCCCGCTTTTCATGTTTCCCTGTTAAAACGGTATCATCCAAACACCAGACAAGAGCCCCCACCTCCACCCATTCCTATTGATGGTCATTTAGAATATGAAGTAAGGCGCATTTTGGATGCTAAAAGAATACAAGGTAAATTACACTATTTAATAGCCTGGAAAGGTTATTCTTCAGATGAGGATTCCTGGGAACCAGCCTCATTTGTTCACGCTCCCAAGTTGATAAAACAATTGCATTTGAAGTTTCCACAGAAACCTCGCCCTGTAGGGCGACCTTTGAGGGGAGCGACTGTTGGAGTTTGTTCAAGCAATCTAGCCCAACCTCATTCTGTATACTGAGTATTAGCATTTGTGTGTGATTATATTATTTACTTTGATTACGTCATGTCTGTCATGTCAGGGTTAAAGTCTCCGTTTGTTATAAATGCTAATATTGAGCTTTCATCAGAACAAAAGCAGTTTGCATGTGCTATGGCTCATTTGGTTAAGCAGCACGTTGTTCTGGCACGTGCTGAGTCATCTTGGCACGTTTCACAAACCCCACCTGAAACGGCAGAACCCCACCCTTCCCATTGCCTATAAAAGAACTGCTGAAGCAACGAAACGCGCTTGCGTTCGTTAATTATTCTTCTCTTACCTGAGTTCCAGCGCGGACGTATTTTCCTGGCAGTCTTCATTTCCCTCGGCGGCGCTGCTGCATTCTGTGCTCTGTCTTCAGTTTCTCAGCAACACAACTGCATCCTGCGCTCCGTGTCAATCTTCCGACAACATCCGAATTCCTCTCTGGTTTCCAAGGTGACCTCCTGGCATTGTACTTCCGCTCCTACTCCGGTCCAGTCCCTGGAAGGTTCCGATCTACAACAAAGAAAAAGAAAAGAAAACACAAGTAAGATCTTTCTAATTTTAAACTTTTGATGAAAGGAATAGCGCGCTTTAATGAGCATTATAGAAACAAAGAATAGAGTAACTTATCTTCGGTTTCCTGAGTTCCAAGGCAATCGAATTCATCGGTATTTCAGAGACGTATCTGCAAAGAACAAAAGGAACTTTAAACTTTATATAAATCAGAAAAGACTCGATTAAAGGGACAAGAGTGAACAGTTATTTGAATGATATGGACAAATATTATTCAGAATCATTTGAGGTCACTAGTTGAAAGTTTGTGCTACAAAAAGGGAATAATAATTCTAGAATCGATCTGAATGTGATTTTTATGCATAATAATATTTTATTTTCACAGCCCAAGATAAGAATAGTTTCCTGAAATCAATCACACTTCAGTAGCAGAGAAAAAGACCATGTGTATTATAAAGTGTGACATTCAAAAAGGTACTTGATGAACGTTGTGCACACATAACAGAATAAGCAAATAGGAGACAGAGACTTAGATCTATGATACTAGTTTAACTGTTTTTATGTTTTTAGTCACTTGGTTATAGAAGAAGTAACGTCTTCCGAAGTTAGAAACATATCTTCAAGAGAGGAAGAGTCATATCTAGAAAGCGGCAATACTGGAGTGTTTCTCTTGTTTTATTTCTTTTTTTTATTACTTTATCCCTTTTCCCCTTCCCCTGGAGATCTATTCTAGCCGAACTGGATATCCTAATACAGTGTAGGCTGGCATAGGTTTTTGGGGGCGTAGGGAAATAACTTCACATCTCTCAAGGTGAACAACCTGGAATTCAGGTGAGTGAAGGTAACACTCCAAGCCTCCTTGACCAAATGGTAGTTTTAATCTTTCTATTGCTCGCCTAGATTTCTTGAATCCCCATATGAAGCTACCAATTGCCCCTTCTAATTGTTTGAAAAAGGAGTTGGAAACCCGTAGTGGGATAGAACGAAAAAGATATAAAAACTTAGGCAGGACTTTCATTTTAATTATATTAATACAACCTATAATGCCTATCGGTAGCTTGTGCCAATTTTTAAATGATTTAATTGTATCCTTCAGCAGCTCCTCATAATTAAGAAAGATAATTTTCTCTATTTGTGCTGATATCCGCACCCCCAGATAAGTGACGACAGGACATACCCCCTGTATAACATCTAGCGGTTTGTGATTAATTAATATTTGGGTCTTATTAATATTTAATTTATACCCTGATATCTGACCGAACCCGGCAGCCGCCGCTGTTATTTCCCCTAATGCTCGCCCTGGGTCTGTGGAAAATACTGCCAAGTCATCCGCATAAGCGGTGACCTTTAAAGAAATTGTTCCATTGCAAAAAGCACTTATTCGGGGATTGTTTTGTAAAGCACAGATGAATGGCTCTATATATAGAGCAAATAATAGGGGTGAGAGAGGGCACCCCTGGCGCATGCCACAAGACACTGGGAAAACAGATGATAGTAAACCTGAATACGCTAATTTAGCACTGGGCTTATCATATAGGGCTTGTACCCATTTCTTGAAGCGACTTCCGATCCCGAAAGCATCGATTACAGCCCAAAGAAACTCCCACCCCACTCGGTCGAACGCTTTCTCAGCATCTAATAGAATCATACCGAGTGGGGTTGATGTAATATTGGCCACATCGAACGCTGTCACTGCCGTATTTACATGAGTAGTTGTATCTCTATTTTGAATAAACCCATGTTGTTGGAGAGAAACCGGACTAGGCATCACCGGAGCAAGCCGGTTAGACAGTATTTTAGCAACATTTTTTGCATCAGTGTTAATGAGCGAAATCGGTCTATATGACCCACATTCCTCTGCTGGTTTATCTTTTTACAATTACATGTTTTCCTCTAAACAGAACTTCATAATCTGTTTTTAAAATCTGTTGCATTCTTAAATGTACAAAGGTAAGCATTAGGTTTGAGACCATGCTCACCTTATCAATGATTAGAAGTTTCATTGTCTTCAGTACTCTTGAAACTTCATAGCAAGCTTCTCCAGATAGCTTCTGATCTTCCAATTTATTTTCATGTTCAACTGGTAGCATAAGTAATCAATGTAAAGTAATCCCTTTAATGTTATGTGTTGCGAATCCAGTTGGAGCTGTTACAACAGAAGATAAATGTGATTCAGTAGTTTTGTGTAGATAACTAGTCAAAACTTTCACTAAGAAACTTTTTCCTGTTCCAGCTTGACCACTGGTGTACATTAGAATAGGTTTAAATGATGTGCATTGGCATTCTTTTTTTTCATGCAGCAAACCATGCTGTATCTGTCCTGTCACTTGGTGATATATTTCTTTTTGTTCAATATTTAGTTGTTCTCCCAACTTTCCCAACTGGATAATATCCTGTTGTGGTTGTTGCATTGCCATTTCTACTTCATTCATGGCTATTGCTGCTTCATTTTCAATAATTGGTTGTCCTAGTGGATCTTGACTTAGTGGAGCAGAACTTTGACTATCTTGAGAACTGTCTCTAGCTATTTCAGCTGCAATAGTAGTTTCTTGTTCAATCTCATCATTTAACATTTGTAGATAAGTTGGAAAAATTGTGCATTGAATGCTATCTTTACATGCATTAAAAGAATCTTCATAGCAGTCAAAATCTCCAAGTAACTCCATTTCACTACGCCAAGGCTTGAACAGTTGCAGAAGTGCTAAATAGAAAAACTCCCTTTTGTCTGGAGTTTTGCAACTGAGTTTTCTGTGGGTAATAAGATTTCCTTTGGCATGTTTTACCAAACATCCATCACATCCAATTACTGCATATTTCTCTTGATTTGTATGTTCTGTAACGGTTCTTTTAAAGCTGTAATGTTGAAGAATTTCATGGAGAAATAGGTTTTCCAGATGTGGACTCCTGTTGGGATAGTATGTATCCAACATATTAGTTTTAACAATCTCTGTACTTTCAGGTTCATTTAGAGCTAAGTATTTGATTTCTCGTAAAGTTTTCAATACTCTATTTCGTGTGGAGGCAAGACCTAAACTTACCCATATGATTCCTCTTGACTTTGAATATAAACTGGCTGAGCTCAAGCAATTCAAACATTCATAGGATCCAATCTCTCGATGGGAAAGCATTTTCATGCTGAAGTTGTACAATTTCTTGCTAAGACTCTTTTCCTGAGAAATTTCTTCCCACATTTCTTTCATCTCTGTCTTTTCAGATTTAGTTATATATGATGTGACATAGCGAGCAACAGCAATTGAATTATCTGCAACGTATTGCATATCCATGTTTGCGTTCCACATTGTTAAAATCACTGGATTGTAGTCATTAATGTACTTTGAAGCTTCCGTTCTTTTTAAGTTGTATGTATTCTTAGGAGATTTCCGTGTTATTGTATGCCTTACTGCTGACATAAAAATATTTACTCTTCCTTTTGAAATTATTGGGCGTGGGAATCCAAAACGACATTTTGTATAAAATTTTCCTTTAGACTTGTATTTTCGCCGACAGTATTTTCCACATCGATGACTTTGAAACCGTAAAACTTGTTCTCTCAAGCTGTTTTCTTCTCCTTCTTTTGGTATGGCACAGTTAATGTACTGTTCGATCAAAGACAAAACCACTTTCATCAGTATTAGTTCCAATTTTCAGAGCATTCGTGATCCATAATAGCATGTGTATATGAGGAGCACCTCTGGCTTGGTACTCTTGCCGCCAAAAGAAATCAGTTACTTCTCCAAGAGGAGGAATACTTTTATTGCAGATAATGACATCATACTTTGAAACCTATGGTTAAAATATCTGCAGACATTTACAGGATCCAATGAACTTAGGGGGTCATTACGATGACGGGCGGATCGCCACCGCCCGTATGGCGGTGGCGATCCGCCCGCCATGTCAGTCCACCCGCATGCCATTTCCCCCCGCCGTATTACGATGGCTGGGGGGTCCGCGGCGGACGGAAAGACCGTCCTCCGCTTTTCTGCCGGTCGACTCGTCAACCGGGCAGAAAACATACATAATATGGTGGCGGTATCTGCAAGACACCGCCGTCCATATTATGATGATCGCGGAGAGCAGCCTTTCCATGGCGGCGTTGCCACCATGGAAAGGCATACGGTCTTCGCTGTTGGGGGCCCGTAGCGGGCCCCCAGGATGTTGGGGGTGTGGGGGGTGCACATGGGGGGTACCTATGGTACCCCCCTGCATTGGTATGGACAAGGTGGCAGGCACTGCGCGGTGCCTGTCACCTTGTGCATGTGAATGCCCAAAGTGCATTCCCAGCATTGGGGCGGGCGGTGTTGTGAACACCGCCCGCCACAATGTTGGGAATAGGGGATGCCACCGCCACCGTGGCAGTGGCATCCTAATACTCATGGCGGGACCGCCGCTCCTATGGTGGACGGTCCATTCCCTGTTACGGTGGCGGGCGGACTTTGTCCGCCCGCCATCGTAATGACCCTCATAGTTCTCCAGGTGTCTTCAATTCAATATTTTTTACATTTGAATTTGCTTCTCGCAGAAAATCAAGTAAATCATCCCACGCATATTCAGCACAGCTAAGTGTTAGAAACCATGTAGGGGTACCTAAATTTCTTAAAAGACATTTAAGTTCTCCTTGACGTTGAAACCAATTTTCATTGGTACCATGTTGACATGCCATCAAATTAATTAAGTGAGACTCTAAATGTTAATCTTTTTGTTGAACTTTCTCCATGAATACTTTTGCAGAAACATGTTGAAGATGAATTCCTGTTTCTAATTTGTGGTTTACTGCATATGAAAGTGCAGACAAATCACTTTCAAATAGAAGATGAAATATGTATGGAATTGATTGTCGAAATCTTGTATCTTCAGAGTACAATCTGAATCTGAATTCTGAAACTGGAATCTGTACCTCTCGCTCATCATATCGTCCACCTTCTCCAGTGGGGAACAGCTGTGGAAAACAACGTGCTTCTAAACTTTTTTCCCACACACACATGGGAGTTCCCTTTGCTTTCTTCTTTTGAAATAATTCAATACTGTTTCCTATCACTTCTTTTGAATATAGAGGATGTATACTATAGTGCTCTTAAATCTCTTCAGTCTTAGACTTGTCAACATTTGCAATTTGTCCACTTGAAATTTCTGTTTCATCTTCTAAGCATATTTCCTGTTCTTCAACATTTACATTCTTGTATTAAATATTATTATCTACCAGATATAATGTAGCCTTATGAACTTTATTAACATCTACAAACTCTTGCCATGTTTTTTGACTGTTTGTTAGAACGCCATTTACTAAAATAACTACTGGCTCATCGTCTTCCCTGTCTACACCAATAGCTTCAGTATTTTTCTTAAATTCTAAAGGTAAGTACACAACTCTTCCTTTCAAACCTCTTTGTAAATCTGTTGGAGGTTGCTTCCCTGTTTTAGGCTCCATATGAGCTATGGCCTGAAATGGGTGCACAGATTGAATAAGAATGGACTCATAGACATTCAAATCTGACAGTTCAGAAAGAATAGCTACTAACTCTAAGTTGTTATATGTTGCTCTAGCTGGCATTTTATTCTCTTCTAATTTGTTGTAACAATATTTACAAATACGTTGATCTGTATCCCACTCAAACCGACCTCCAACGAACAAATAAGTACCAAATTCCTGCCACTTATCATTGTTTTCCTTTTCACTTTTTAAATATAACTCAACATTCCTAGCTTGACTTCTATAGTGAGTACGTCGACAACAAGTACAAACATAGGGGGTCATTACGATGATGGGCGGATCGCCACGGCCCGTATGGCGGTGGTGATCCACCCGCCATTTCACACCGCCCGCATGCCATTTCCCCCGCCATATTACGATGGCTGGGGGGTCCGCGGCGGACGGAAAGACCGTCCGCTGCTTTTCCGCCGGTCGACTCGTCGACCGGGCGGAAAACATACATTATATGGCGGCGGTGTCTGCAAGACACCGCGGTCCATATTATGTTGATGGCGGAGAGCAGCCTTTCCATGGTGGCGTTGCCGCCATGGAAAGGCATACGGTCTTCGCTGTTGGGGGCCCGTAGCGGGCCCCCAGGATGTTGGGGGGGTGGGGGGTGCACATGGGGTATACGTATGGCACCTCCCTGCATTGGCATGGACAAGGTGGCAGGCACCGCACAGTGCCTGTCACCTTGTGCATGTGAATGCCCAACGTGCATTCCCAGCATTGTGGCGGGCGGTGCTGTGAACACCGCCCGCCACAATGTTAGGAATAGGGGATGCCACCGCCACCGTGGTGGTGGTATCCTAATACTCACAGCGGGACCGCCGCTCCTATGGCGGACGGTCCCATTCACCGTTGCGGTGGCGGGCGGAGTTTGTCCGCCCGCCATCGTAATGGGCCCCATAGTTTGGTTTTTCCGTTGAAACTGTCTTAAACTTTGTAATTTGTTCTGCAAACTTGTCAATACTAATATCTTCTACCTCTTCTTCAACACCTACAGTTATCAAGCTCTCACCTTCTCTACTCTCCTCTTCTGATCCAAAAACGAAACTGTATTTCATCACAAAGCTTTTTACATCTGAAACTGAACCATGCAAAAGAGCGGTATGCATTTCACTTAAACATAATACAGGACTTTTTACATAATAAAGTCTCCTTACTAACTTCTGCATTTCTGAGTGGTGTACTGCTAACATTCTTAAATTATGAAATATGCTTTTACAAACTATTCTTGAAAGACAAGCCAGAGAATGACCCTGCAACCTAATATATTTTCTTACTCTACATGGATCTAGTCCTTGTAACTTCTTAATCTTCTGTTAAAGACTTTTTCTGGCATATTCTCGTAAAAAAATTCGTAATATGTCAATAGATTCCTTTTGAATACTACAAATACTACTGCAATCCCACTTATATACTGGAGTTGTGTGCGCCTTCCTTGAACTTCTTCAGCTATTACCTCTTCTACATTCCTAGGAACCACCTTTTCTTTTTCAATTGGACAACCATCTTTCATCTCATAGCAACATCCACTAGTATCAACTGCGTGAACTAATGTATTCTGTTGAAAATAGCTTTCTTCGTTAAAGAAAGGCTCAGTACTAGAAGTGTGCTTCCATTCACCAGTAAATGTTTTACAAAAGTTACTTCTATTTACCAGGTTTTTTCTTTTGCTTTTCTCCTTCAAAAAGTCCATTGTTTTATTCAGTGTTTTTATTCTGTTCAATATCAATATAAATAATTTTCGTTTCAATTCAAAAGCATTATCTACTACACTTTCAATCTGTTACTTTTTATACGCTCCTGATCATCTTTTATACTTTTTACAATCTTTCAATAAATTTTGAATTACTCTTTTTCTAAACATACGTGCACGTATGGCTTTAAATTGTTTCTGTCTATTTGTGACATGAGTTCTTTTCCCCATAGTGAATGTGTTGTAACCTGTATTGTATTTATCTGGTTACTTTCTCCCTAGCTGCTCAGCCAATGTGAATGTGATGCATGGAATGTTGGTGTGAGAGTCTTGAATGGAATGTTTCGGTGCCTGGATGCTTGAGTGTGTCAGTTGGAGTATGGGCTGAGCAGCAGGCAGACTGCTCCTGGTGGGGCTGCATCTCTACAACTCTCCTACCTGTAACTGAACTCAATAAATCTACTTAAAACTACATCCTGGCTACGGACCTCATTACTACAGATTTTTGGCAATGAGGATGGGATGCTCTGCAGCACAAACGTGCTATGAGCCATCCTGCAGCGTAGGCTGCGCGTCGTCATCTTGTGGTTAAAGTTAGCCGCAAGTACAGGACTAGACCACAATTGCAAGCCACTGCATGATGGCAGTTTCTACAGTTCAGTTGATGAACATGCACTTCCAATTCGCGGCCGAAGGTTGCACAGCCCATCCCTCTGCAAGGTTTCAGCATTAACTCCACCTGGCATGATGAGAGGGCTATGTTTGGGACCCGAGGCAACGAGCTGTTTGCCTCGATGACGCTCAATTTTAAGGTAACTTTGCAAATGTCTGCTTCACTTCGGCATGATATAGGAACAGTGCTAATAATGGTCAGGACATGCTCTTTTCCGTCCTCTGCGATATGAAGTGTTTCTGGCATAAACCTAATTCCAATATAGAAGCCTTCACTTTCCTTGGAAATCGATTTCTGATCAGGAGCATTTCTTCGGAAAACAGTTAAACTGCAAAATACAGTATCTTCCAATCTGAAATTAACACCATCCATCTCAAGGAGGGAGAATGTCTGCAGCGTTGTTTCACGGCCTATCTGCTCTTTCTTGTGGAATATTTCAAGTCGTGACCTGACCACCAGATATCCAACAGATGCATCAAGAGGGAACTTGCTGTAACTGCATTTTAAATGCAAATTGTTGTCCATTAACTCAGATGTGATCGCAGGTTTTAGAGGCGGGATTGGTAACTGCCCTTGGCAACTCTCCTTTTCTTCTTTTTCTCCATAAGGGCATGATTTTGGTTTTGACTCTTCAGCACAATATCCCTTGCATCTATGCGCAGGTTGTAGATGGTAAACAAAGAAGTCAGAGGTAGACAATCTCATGTTTAGGTTTTGTCCTATGAGGCAGTACTCGGGTGAGAGGTCGCTCACCAGCGTAGTATTTACCTCCTCAAATCACATTTGATTTATGCATTTTTGGTTTTTTTGCATTACCTTCAACAATGTTTTAGTTATTTCTGTGCAGAAGGGAATATTGAATGTTACATTTCTTACACGTGAAATTGGCTTGTCTTGTTACTGCTCAGCTTTAATCTTTTCTTCACAGGTCATGGTGTAGTCACTTGGTGTTTCATTTTGTTTTTGTAGTGGATTTTAGTCCCATCTACGTCGTTTGTAGTGGGTTTTAGTCCCATCTACGTAGTACTTATGGGTACAAGTCCCATGTTTTTGCAGTGGGTGTTAGTCCCATTTACACAGTTCTAATGGGTACAAGTCCCATGTTTTTTTAGTGGGTTTCAGTCCCATCTGCGCAGTCTGTAGTGGGTTTTAGTCCCATCTACGTGGTTCTAATGGGTACAAGTCCCATGTTTTCTATTTTTCCCTGCACGTTTCTAACCTCCTCACAGGGGTTCTAATGGGTACGAGTCCCATGTGTTTTATTGTTCTGTGCACTTTTCTAATCTTCATTTGGAGGTTCTTTTGGGTACGAGTCCCATGTGTATCATTGTTTGTGCATACTTTGTGCACACTCATTGGTTGTCTGCCCCTAGGCCTTATTAGCTGTATGTTTAGCAGTCAACATTTCTTTCCCCTTTATTTTTTTTTAGTTCATTTTTGTGTAGATGTTCCATTTTTCTGGTCCATTTATTCACCTCTATTTTGGGAAAGTCAGTTCGGGTGTCCGTCACCCATTTCTGATGTTTTCTTTTAAAAATTATAGGAGGATGATGGGTGGGTAATATATATTTTATGTATATTTATCTTTGCATCTCCTCTACATTGTTTATTTTTCTTCACATGTACATCTTGTACATCTCTTGTATATTTTCTCTGAATTCTCTTTCCTTTATCTTGCACTTTGGTCTTAATCTTTTATTTCATTTTCTCTTGTACTTTCTCTTGCATACCTCCGTTGTATTTTCTTCTTTGCTCACGCCTGATTTTCTTTGGTTTCTTTGCTATGATCCTTTCAAGCTTTGGGTTCACTTTCTTCTTGCTTTTCTCCACTTTTCCATTTTTCTATTTCTTGGGGTTCTCCTTGTTTGAACCTTTTTCTTCTTTGTGGTTTCCGTTTTTGTTTTGTGGAAGAAGGGAAGGTATGTTGTAACCTGTATTGTATTTATCTGGTTACTTTCTCCCTAGCTTCTCAGCCAGTGTGAATGTGATGCATGGAATGTTGGTGTGAGAGTCTTGAATGGAATGTTTGGGTGCCTGGATGCTTGAGTGTGTCAGTTGGATTATGGGCTGAGCAGCAGGCAGACTGCTCCTGGTGGGGCTGCATCTCTCCTACCTGTAACTGAACTCAATAAATCTACTTAAAACTGCATCCTGGCTACGGACCTCGTTACTACCAATTGTTTTTTTTCCATTGCATGTCTTTACTTGCTTCTGCTGTGTTATAAAAAATACTTTTTTCCTTTCATTACTGCTGTCTTGCTTTAATCTCTCTACAACTTTTTTAATAAATTGTTTAGTTCTCTTACCAGAAGAGACTTTATCCTCAGTAATATTTTGGTCTTTTTGTTGTCCACTCTTCTTAGTTTTCATTAAGTACGTCTGTTTTCTTTGCTCTCTTCTCTTTTCCTTTTTTCTTGCCATCTTCAATTTATAATTCAATCAAAATATTTTTCTGAAAAACAAAGAATAGTTTCATTAGTTTATTACACCAATTTTCAATTTAAAATTAATAACATCTTAAAATTGAAAATAATAAATAAGCAAATAATTACAGTTATATTGCTATTGCATTTATAAGTAATAAAAAGACAAAAGTGTAAAAAGAAGCAAGACAATTGCATAAAGAAAAGGAACAGAGGTGCAGAAAGAGGCAAAACAGGTATAGAAAGAGGAAAAAAGGTACAAAAAGAGGGAACAGAGGTGCTGTGAAAGGCGAAAGAGGTACAGAAAGAGGGAAAAGGGGTGCAAGAAAATGCTGGAGGGGTGCAGAAACAGGCTACAGGGGTACAGAAAGAGGCAAGAGAGGTGCAGAAAGAACAAACAGAGGTTCAAAAACAGGCAAGAATACTACAGAAACAAGCTAGAAAAGTACAGAAAGAAACAACAGATATACAGAAATAGAATGCATCTCTACCTGTACATTTGCATACACTAATACGAGGGAGCCTAATCACTAATCCTTCTACCAACATGTCTTACAACCCACTTTTGTGCTAGATCGTCACTATTCAGTAACTACTGAGAGTATTGGGCCTAGCCAAATGCAAACCACCAAGTTTTTCAATGTATCAGTTAAAAGTCTCACTTTCTATCTAAAAGTATGCATGCATATGTCTGTACCTTTTCCTAGTGGCATCATATATAAAAGAAACTTACAAATACATGTATACCTGATAACAGCCTGAGTGAGTCTATGACTCCAAGGGTAATGTCTGGGTGGTTACATCAATGCATGGGTAGTACCTGACTAAAAGGATAACTGTAAGAGTAATGCCTGGATCATTGGATCAGTGCATGGGTATGTTGTGTAGTTCCTATAAAACCTATACAGGATCTGCACGTTTGGACAACATACACTGCAGGATTGGTGTCAGACTGATTCTAGACACCCCCACCGGGTATGTTGACCTGTGTACCCGCTAGCTTACAGTGCCACTAGAAACCCCTCTTACCAAGGAGAGAATAGTTCTTGGCAACTATCGAACATGACAACCCTGATCCCTCAGGACCGTGGAAACAGTGTACTATTTTTCTCTCAGTCACTCGTGCTCACTTAGTCTCAGAGAGATACACAGAATAAACGATATGGACGTTTCTCAATAAGTATTTATTGAACACTCGTCATTCTAGTGTAAAATAGGTGTGCTGAAACAACCACTAGACAGAAAAAGATATAAACGATTAGAAGCACTAAGAAGGTGAAAGGATGGTAGATCTCTACCATTCTGCTATAATCATGAACATAGGCAAGTATATAAAATACATGACAATAAAATGTGTACTCCTACGATGCTACCCTAACTAGATGTACCTAGCATGTATGTAGGTGTTAAGCCAAGAATCCCTCTAGGATAAAGTCAACCCCATTACCTGAAGAGAGAGACTGTGGGACCCCGCCTTGGTCTCAGGTTGGACACCCCGCAAGGGATGTTAGGCCACTGCGATCTGGAATATCTGCATGCAGGAACCTCAGCGTCTCGCGGCAGTGTGTCGGCATGGAAGTCGTGATCTCCTTTCTCTATCTCAGCAAGATGTGATGTTTATATAACCAAAGGTATCCCCAGGGGTTCTACCTTGCTGTGCCACTGTACATAGTTATTATGAAGGAGATGGTAGCCCTGCCTAGATTCCAAGAATCCAAGGATCCTCATGCATATTGTATGAGGCTATTTGATCAGGTAAAACTCCACGTTCTCTAAGCAGTATTGTAACTAGGTAAACGGTCAGTCCTAGCAACCCATTATGTATGTAGTGTAGGGATGAATATAGGTGAAAGGTTGGGATGTTACCCGAGCCTATATTGGGGTACCTATATGGAATATAACAGGTACTGTGTAGGAGAATAGCTTAGTGCAAGAGTAGTGCTTCAGTGATTGTCTGAGTATGTGGGTACGATGTTGGGGCTTGCATGAGTACAGGAGCAGTGTCTGGGTGATTCCATGAGTGTAGAGGGTACTGCCTGACTGATTGGTTAAGTGCATTGGTAGTACTTGTGTGAATTCATACGTGCAAGAGTAATATCTCCCTCCTTAGATCAGTGCATAACTTTTGCTTAAGTACAAGGATGACTCCAAGAGTCATACATGAATCATGGTATGAATGCATCAGTAGAACATGAGGGAATGGATGAGTGCATGGGTATTGTCTGAGTGAATCATTGAATGCAAAAGTAGTGCGTAGGTGATTGCAGAATTGCATTGGTAATACCTGATTGACTGAATGTGTGTTTAGATAATTCCTCCTTAACTGTATGACTGTATGGTAGTGCCTGAGTTAAAGGATGACTGTAAGAGTAATGGTTGGGTTATTGAATGAGTGCATGGGTAGTGCCTGAGAGAATAGAGGACTAGATGGGTAGTGCCTGAGTGAATAGTTCAGTGCAAGAGTAGTGCCTGGGTGATTGCATGAGAGCAGCAGTACTGCCTGGGTGATTAGATCAGTGCAGGGGAAATACTTTAGACAAAGCATGAGTGCAAGACTAACGCATAGTTTAAGATATGAGTGTATGAGTAGTGCTTGAAAGAATAAAAAAGTGCATGGGTACTGCCTGGGTGATTCTATGACTGCAGTGGTAGTAACTGGATGATTGTATGAGTGTATGGGAAGCACCTGAGAGAAAATATGAGTGTAAGAGTAATGCTTGGGACATTCCATGAGAGCATCAGTAGTTCCTGAGTGTGTAGATGAGAGCATGGGTAGTGCCTGACTGAATGTTTAAGTGGGATAGTAGTGCCTGAGTGATTGCACAAATCTATGGTTAATGTCTGAGGGATTACATGGCATGCATGTGTCTGTGCCTTTTCCTAGTGGCATCGTATATAAAAGAAACATACAGATACATGTATACCAGAGTTTTATACCTTTACCATCTGTTTAGGCATAACATGTGAGAGAATACATGTGCACGCAGACACATATCTCAGTCATAAGACTAAAAAGTCCCTTAAACTTGACAGACTGCACTTCCCATTTTAAATAGACCCCTAAAATTATGCAGCATACTTGAAGTGCACATCTCCATTGACCAATATGAGCAAACCTAACCACTAATCCTTCTACCAACATGTCTTCAACCACGCTTTTGGGCTGCAGCTTCACTTTTCAGTAACTACAGAGAGTGTCGGGCCTAGCCAAATACAAAGCAGTAACACTTTCAATGTGTGTGTTAAAAGTCTCACCATATTCCAGAGAGCATGCATGCATGTGTCTGCATCTTTTAAAAGTGGCATTATATATCAAAGAAACATACAAATAGATGGGTAGTGGGTAGTGCCTGAGAGAATAGATGACTGGATGGGTAGTGCCTGAGTGAATAGTTCAGTGCAAGAGTACTTCCTGGGTGATTGCATTAGAGCAGCAGTACTGAATGAGTGATTAGATCAGTGCAGGGGAAATACCTTAGACAAACCATGAGTGCAAGGCTAACACATGGTTTAAGACATGAGTATATGAGTAGTGCTTGAAAGAATAAAAAAGTGCATGGGTACTGCCTGAGTGATTCTATGACTGCAGTGGTAATAACTGGATGATTGTATGAGTGTATGGGAAGTACCTGAGAGAAAATATGAGTGTAAGGGTAATGCTTGAGCCATTCTATGAGTGCATCAGTAGTACCTGAGTGAGTAAATGAGAGCATGGGTAGTACCTGACTGAGTGGGATAGTAGTGCCTGGGTGATTGCACAAATCTATGGCTAATGTCTGAGGGATTACATGGCATGCATGTGTCTGTGCCTTTTCCTAGTGGCACCATATATAAAAGAAACATACATATACATGTATATCAGAGTTTTATACCTCTACCATCTGTTTAGGCATCACACGTGAGAGAATACATGTGCACGCAGACACATACCTCAGTCATAAGACTAAAAAGTCCCTTAAACTTGACAGACTGCACTTCCCATTTTAAATAGACCCCTACAATTATGCAGCATACTTGAAGTGCACATCTCCATCGACCAATACGAGCAAACCTAACCACTAATCCTTCTACCAACATGTCTTCAACCATGCTTTTGGGCTGCAGCTTCACTTTTCAGCAACTACAGAGAGTGTTGGGCCTAGCCAAATACAAAGCAGCAATACTTTCAATGTGTGTGTTAAAAGTCTCACCATATTCCAGGAGCAGAGTGCAGTGTCTGCACCTTTTAAAAGTGGCATTATATATCAAAGAAACATACAAATAGATGGGTAGTGGGTAGTGCATGAGAGAATAGATGACTGGATGGGTAGTGCCTAAGTGAATAGTTCAGTGCAAGAGTACTTCCTGGGTGATTGCATGAGAGCAGTAGTACTAAATGGGTGAATAGATCGGTGCAGGGAAATACCTTAGACAAACCATGAGTGCAAGGCTAACACATGGTTTAAGACATGAGTGTATGAGTAGTGCTTGAAAGAATAAAAAGTGCATGGGTACTGCCTGAGTGATTCTATGACTGCAGTGGTAGTAACTGGATGATTGTATGAGTGTATGGGAAGTACCTGAGAGAAAATGCGTGGGCCATTCTATGATTGCATCATTAGTACCTGAGTGAGTAGATGAGAGCATGGGTAGTGCCTGACTGAATGTTTGAGTGGGATAGTAGTGCCTGGGTGATTGCACAAATCTATGGTTAATGTCTGAGGGATTACATGGCATGCATGTGTCTGTGCCTTCTCCTAGTGGCATCATATATAAAAGAAACATACAGCTACATGTATACCAGAGTTTTATTTATTTTTGTCATTTATTTATTAAAAAAGTTTTGTATAGCGCGAACATGACCCAAGCGGGTATCAGAGCGCTTTACATGAAGGTTGAGGGGGATACAGGTCGATAGCGGCAGGAGAAAATTAAGGCAGTTAAGGCATTTAAGGCAGTCTACATAAGAATCAACAGTGACAAGAGGACATGCGAACATGGGCCGTGACGGAGGCCTGTAGCAGTTACGAGAAGTTACATTAGGAACAGCAATAACACAGTAGGGGCGATACAGTGCCTTAGCAGAGGTCAGTTGGTAACACATTACACTAAAGCAGGCAGGGCGGCGAGGGAGAGAGGCTACTAGTTCAGCGCATTGTTCATCAGTAGTGCCTTCACTTCCCTTTTGAAGGCAAAAGTTGATGGAATCAGTCTTGTTTCAACTAGTAGGGAGTTTCAAATTCTCTGGGCAATGCCGGAGAAAGTGCGTTTGTAGGTTTTCAGTTTTTTAAATTTCTTTGGCTTAAGGAGCAGAGTGCTGGTGCTCCTAGAGGTCCGAGCACTACCAGATAGTTCGAGTTTATTTTTCAGGTACAGAGGGGTATTGAAGTGTAGTGCTCTATGGGTCATACAAGCAATTTTTAACTGGATCCTTGCCTCAAATGGGAGCCAGTTGAGTGCTTTCAGGTCCGGCGCGATGTGGTTGGATTTCTTGGAGCCAGTGACAAGTCTAGTCACAGCATTCAGAGAAGCTCGGAGTGGGGCTAGGCTGAGTTTGGGGAGACCGCATAGAGTGGCACTGCCGTATTCGAGTCTTGAGATGACAAGTGCTTGCACCGCCGATTTGAAGTCATCTTGTGGGAGGTAAGGTTTGAGTTTTCTTAGGATGCTCAGATGGTAGTTCGCTCCTTTGGTCGATGCTCTAATGTGGTCTTGTATGTTTAGATTCTTATCTAGTACAACACCCAATGATTTAGTGGAGTCAATGATGTGTGGTGTGCAGTTGAGAGCAGTGAGGTTTGTGAGGAAGTTCACCACAGTGGGGGTTTGCCTAGTGGGTGAGATGAGGAGGAATTCAGTTTTAAGGGCGTTTAGTTTGAGGTGGTTGGAGGTTAGCCAGTTTAAGGTTTTGTGTAGGGTTCCGTTGAGCGACTGGATATCATCTGGTGAAGATAGTTTCATGTACAGTTGTGTATCATCCGCATACATGTGGTATTGGATGTTGGAATCTTTGAGGATTACAGTCAGTGGTTCCATGAAGAGGTTGAAGAGTGTGGGGGAGAGTGAGGAACCTTGTGGGACACCAAGTGTGCAGGGACTGGAGTTGGATAGAGTTTGATTGGATGTGACTCTTTGTGTTCTGTTGTGGAGAAAAGAGGCAAACCATTGTAGTACAGTGCCTGAGAGTCCCATCCTACCTTCCAAGAGGTTAAGTAGGTTGTCATGTTTGACCGTGTCAAAAGCAGATGAGAGATCGAGACGTATTAGTAGGCAAGTTTCGTTCTGGTCAAGCATAGATAGGGCATCATCCACTATATGAGTGATGGCCGTCTCCGTGCTGTGGCCAGAGCGGAAGCCTGATTGGAATTGATCGAGGAGCTGGAAATGGTCAATGTGTTTGCGCAGTTGATCATGTACACGTTTCTCGAGGAGTTTAGCCAGGGTAGGAATGTTTGTGATTGGACGATAGTTATTCAGGTCTTCAGGGTCAGCCGTGGGTTTTTTGAGAATAGGGAGAACTAGGCCCGCCTTCAGGCAGTCCGGGATCTCCCCTTGGAGAAGAGAGGCGTTGATGATCTTGGACCAGAGCGGGACTAGTGTTCCTATCATTTCTTTAAAGAAGTTGGGGGGGAGGGGGTCATTGAAGTGATTTGAGGGTTTCAGGGTCGATAGGGTGCTGAGGATGGCAGTGTCATTGAGAGGCATGAATTGGCTCCAGGAGGTGTTGTTTTTGGGGGAGAGGAAGGACAGCGTAGGAGAGGGGGCGGATAGGGAGGAGTCAGGAGAGTCAGGAGAGGGAGCGAGTTTGGTGAGAGCTGTTTTGAGGTCAGATTCGATCTTATTCGCCTTTGCGAGGAAGAAGTCAGCAACTGTGTCACAGTTCAGCTGAGGGCAGGATGAGATGTGGGGTGATTGGCCGGAGGTGTTATTAGATTGTGACTTAATCAGCTCAAAGAGTCTTTTTGGACGATTTTTGGCTTTGTCAAGTTGGGTTTTAAAGACGTTTGCTTTAGCCGTTCTGATGAGTTTATTGTATCTGCTCCTTTTTAGTCTAAGAGTTTATAGTAGCTCAGTTGATGGAGTTGATCTCCATGCGTGTTCTGCTAGTCTAAGGCTGCGTTTTTCCGAATTAAGGGTGTCATTAAACCATGGTTTGGAGTCTTTGATGGGTATTCTTTTTAGTTGAAGGGGGGCAGTTGCATTCAGGGCACACAACATGGAGTTGTTATAGTGTTCAGTGAGGTCGTGAACGTTGTCCATGTTAGCAGGGGGCCGAAGGGAGATATTGCAGTGAGAAATGAGCTCATTTATGCTGGTACTGTGTAGCGATCTTTTCTACTGTTTAAGTTTTAGTGGTTGTGATATTTTGGAGGTCCAGCTTTCAAGGATATGGAAGGTATACCTCTACCATCTGTTCAGGCATAACACGTGAGAGAATACATGTGCACGCAGACACATACCTCAGTCATAAGACTAAAAAGTCCCTTAAACTTGACAGACTACACTTCCCATTTTAAAGAGACACCTAAAGTTATGCGGCATACTTGAAGAGTACATCTCCATAGACCAATATGAGCTAACCTAATCACTAATCCTTCTACCAACATGTCTTAAACCACACTTTTGGGCTGCAGCCTCACTATTCAGCAACTACTCAGAGTGTTGGGCCTAGCCAAATACAAAGCAGCAACTTTTTCAATGTGTCTGTTAAAAGTCTCACCATATTCCAGAGAGCATGCATGCATGTGTCTGCATCTTTAAAAAGTGGCATTATATATCAAAGAAACATACAAATAGATGGGTAGTGGGTAGTGCATGAGAGAATAGATGACTGGATGGGTAGTGCCTGAGTGAATAGTTCAGTGCAAGAGTACTTCCTGGGTGATTGCATGAGAGCAGCAGTACTGAATGGGTGATTAGATCAGTGCAGGGGAAATACCTTAGACAAACCATGAGTGCAAGGCTAACACATGGTTTAAGACATAAGTGTATGAGTAGTGCTTGAAAGAATAAAAAAGTGCATGGGTACTACCTGAGTGATTCTATGATTGCAGTGGTAGTAACTGGATGATTGTATGAGTGTATGGGAAGTACCTGAGAGAAAATGTGAGTGTAAGGGTAATGCTTGAGCCATTCTATGAGTGCATCAGTAGTACCTGAGTGAGTAAATGAGAGCATGGGTAGTACCTGACTGAGTGGGATAGTAGTGCCAGGGTGATTGCACAAATCTATGGCTAATGTCTGAGGGATTACATGGCATGCATGTGTCTGTGCCTTTTCCTAGTGGCATCATATATAAAAGAAACATACATATACATGTATATCAGAGTTTTATACCTCTACCATCTGTTTAGGCATAACACGTGAGAGAATACATGTGCACGCAGACACATACCTCAGTCATAAGACTAAAAAGTACCTTTAACTTGACAGACTGCACTTCCCATTTCAAAGAGACACCTAAAATTATGCGACATACTTGAAGTGTACATCTCCATCGACCAATACGAGCAAACCTAACCACTAATCCTTCTACCAACATGTCTTAAACCACACTTTTGGGCTGCAGCTTCACTTTTCAGCAAGTACAGAGAGTTTTGGGCCTAGCCAACTACAAAGCAGCAACACTTTCAATGTGTGTGTTAAAAGACTCACCATATTCCAGAGAGCATGCATGCATGTGTCTGCACCTTTTAAAAGTGGCATTATATATCAAAGAAACATACAAATAGATGAGTAGTAGGTAGTGCCTGGGAGAATGGATGACTGGATGGGTAGTGCCTAAGTGAATAGTTCAGTGCAAGAGTACTGTCTGGGTGAATGCATGAGAGCAGTAGTACTAAATGGGTGAATAGATCGGTGCAGAGGAAATACCTTAGACAAACCATGAGTGCAAGGCTAACACATGGTTTAAGACATGAGTGTATGAGTAGTGCTTGAAAGAATAAAAAAGTGCATGGGTACTGCCTGAGTGATTCTATGACTGCAGTGGTAGTAACTGGATGATTGTATGAGTGTATGGGAAGTACCTGAGAGAAAATGCGTGGGCCATTCTATGAGTGCATCAGTAGTACCTGAGTGAGTAGTTGAGAGCATGGGTAGTGCCTGACTGAATGTTTGAGTGGGATAGTAGTGCCTGGGTGATTGCACAAATCTATGGTTAATGTCTGAGGGATTACATGGCATGCATGTGTCTGTGCCTTCTCCTAGTGGCATCATATATAAAAGAAACATACAGCTACATGTATACCAGAGTTTTTTTTTTTTTTCATTTATTTATTAAAAACGTTTTGTATAGCGCGAACATGACCCAAGCGGGTATCAGAGCGCTTTACATGAAGGTTGAGGGGGATACAGGTCGATAGCGGCGGGAGAAAATTAAGGCAGTTAAGGCATTTAAGGCAGTCTACATCAGAATCAACAGTGACAAGAGGACATGCAAACATGGGCCGTGACGGAGGCCGGTAGCAGTTACGAGAAGTATCTCCATCGACCAATACGAGCAAACCTAACCACTAATCCTTCTACCAACATGTCTTCAACCATGCTTTTGGGCTGCAGCTTCACTTTTCAGCAACTACAAAGAGTGTTGGGCCTAGCCAAATACAAAGCAGCAACACTTTCAATGTGTGTGTTAAAAGTCTCACCATATTCCAGAGAGCATGCATGCATGTGTCTGCATCTTTAAAAAGTGGCATTATATATCAAAGAAACATACAAATAGATGGGTAGTGGGTAGTGCATGAGAGAATAGATGACTGGATGGGTAGTGCGTGAGTGAATAGTTCAGTGCAAGAGTACTTCCTGGGTGATTGCATGAGAGCAGCAGTACTGAATGGGTGATTAGATCAGTGCAGGGGAAATACCTTAGACAAACCATGAGTGCAAGGCTAACACATGGTTTAAGACATTAGTGTATGAGTAGTGCTTGAAAGAATAAAAAGTGCATGGGTACTGCCTGAGTGATTCTATGACTGCAGTGGTAGTAACTGTATGATTGTATGAGTGTATGGGAAATACCTGAGAGACAATATGAGTGTAAGGGTAATGCTTGGGCCATTCTATGAGTGCATCAGTAGTACCTGAGTGAGTAGATGAGAGCATGGGTAGTGCCTGATTGAATGTTTGAATGGGATAGTAGTGCCTGGATGATTGCATGAATCTATGGTTAATGTCTGAGGGATTACAACTGTATATATATAGTGCCTCCGAGATTGCATAACAAAATATGAGCACACATCTGAATACATAACTCCAAGACTGACTTGTGCATATTTACATTACTGCATAGCTAGTGCATGAGTCTAGAGATATAATTCTCACTAAATTCCAGAAAGCAAACACTAATCCTTCTACCATGTTACTATCCACAAACTATTTCAAAAATCATTTAATTACAATAAAACAAAGTACAATAGAGATCTGTTCATTTCATAACATATTTCATGCATCACATTTCTCTTACAATTTCCACACTTGGAATTATTATTTTTTTTAATCTAAAAATATCACTAGAAACAATAACGCAGTGCTGCATAATATATAATACACCTTTCAAATTTGTTACTCACGTTTGAGGTAATATTGCAGAATATCAAATATAAGAAACTGTTCTTTTCCACACAAGAAATGTAATGCAGCTCTCTCAACAAGGTGAAACCAGAAATGGCAAACTTTCCCTCTCTTTTTGCACTCAAATAAATGTAAGTATCAAATCGCATTGCTTCCATCATTATTTCATATTGTAAAACACATTTCTATTGGTTAGACATATTAATCCTTTCTAACTATTTTCAAATGGTGCCCAAACTGGTTCTGTAATTTTCTGGAGTCGTGACTCCACTGCGGTGCTGTTGTAAAGCGTCGCGATGGAACCGCAAACCCTTACAGGAGTTCAAAAACCTATTTTTAATAATACTAGTATAGTTTTTTAACAACACACTACTTCTACACATACTACTGTCTTAGAAAGCCTTAATTTAGTAACATATCACTTATATTTAAGTTTCCATTTCACATTTTAAATCCACAGTTAAGTTACAACCCTTCCCCCATTCTGATTAATGCCTGTTTCCATAGTAACAATTCATGGAACATTCAACTGTACTGGCAGGTCACAAGTTCACCGTAGTTTCAAGTTCAGCACACAAGCTTACTAAGGCAAACAGCAGGCGTGGTTGACTTTTGCAAAATCTTACCTTATGGTATCTACTGTACCTTTCAAACATTTTCTAATAACGAATCACAAACATGACATTTTAGCAAACTAACATGCATCCTATTTTTGAGTGCACAATCTTGATGAACAGCCAATCACTTATCAGCTTTTTAAAAAACAGCATCTTCTCCACCATTTTAGATATCTCTCATTCTACCAACTGACTACCTTAGCTACAGACATCTTTTCATTCCTTCCAGACATCCATTCAAGATGCTCACAGTGTGGATTGTAGGGTACAGCTATGTTTTCTGGTGCAAAAGGTATGCTGAACACAGAGGTATTGACAAAAACCTAGGTTTGCAAAATGTGGACATTAAATGGATTGCACAGAGAGGATTAATGTGACACTAATTGTTGCATTTGGTTAAAACCTTTTTTCATCTCCAACCCCATGACCTCATGATTGTGCACTGTGGTGGCAATGACCGTGGCACATTGACTGGGGTAGGTCTGGAAATGCTAATGAAGGATACCTTTTGAGAATTGATGTTGCTTTTGCCTCAAACTGTCTTTGTATTCTCTAATATATGTCAAAAACAGAAATGGAAGTGGTCAAATCAATTCTGTCCACAGTTTGAGAAAGCTAGGAAGAATGTCAATAAAGCTGTTTCTGCTTATTTCAGAGACCATAGGATGGGCTCCATCTTTAACAACAATTTACGTTTTGATATAGATGACATCTACAGAAGTGATGGAGTTCACTTCACAGATGAAGGAAACAGAGTGTTTCTCAACAACATTAAGCTGTGCGTCCGCGCTTACATGTAGCTGCAACAAACTCAGAATGGAAACAAGGGCTCTTTTTAGAGCCACCCTATAACCCAACAGTAAATATTATTTTATTTTAAAACATACATACTCTTTTTTATTTTTGGGTGGAGTCGCGAACCCATTGTGGTTACATGGGGGACCGCGCTGGGTGCCGCGATGGAGTCGAGACTCCAGGCACGTGAGAAAAAAATGCCCACATTCTCATTACTCAAACACTGCCTCAGGGACCCCATCCCATGAGGCCCAGCCATTTTTTACAAAAAAAATGCATTTCTCCCCCTACGGGCATTTTTTTGCCCCAGGGACCCCATCCCCTGGGGCATGCCCTCACGTTGGGGACCGTGGAGGGGAGCCTCAATGCCCCCACAGTCCCTGCCAGCTCCCCGCCTCCTGCGGGAGCTGGCATTGCTTTTGGGCAAAGGGATCTGCTAACATGCAGCTCCCTTTGCCCAAAGCAATTCTGCTTTGCTTCGTGAAAGCGAGAGCAGGTTTCCTGCTCTCGCTTCCATGAAGTAAAGCAGTGTTTGCTATGACAGGACGGGAGCTGTGCTCCCGCCCTGTCATAGCAGACTGCAATGTCCAGGGGATGGGCAACCTGGGACATTGCTTGAGCCGGCCCTGGGGGTGGCGGTCCCCAGGGCCAAGGAGGCCTCCTCGAGGGGGGCCACGCCGCCCCCCTTCCATCATAAAGAAAGCCCCGGGAACGTGGTGGTCCCTGGGGCAGTGTGGGGAGGAGCAGAAGCTCCCCCACACTTTTATTAATAATATTAAAGCCCTGGGGAGGTGGCGGACACTTGGGCTTGGGGGGCCATCGAGGCCCCCCACTCATAATTACAAACTTGCCCCAGGGAGGTGGCGGTCCCCGGGGCTTGGGAGGGTCCACGAGGACCCCCGCTCACAATTATATACTTGCCCTAGGGAGGTGGCGGTCCCCCGCACCACAATAATACATTGCCCCGGGACCTGGCCCACCCAGGGGCTTATTAAAATGAAGCGCGGGAGACCGCGCTTTGTTTTTTTAAAAATTTCTCAGCGGGATTCGCATACCGTTCGCAAACCCAGCTGTTAATATTTTTTCAAAAATGCTTTTATTGGCCCTGGGGGTACCTGTGGGACTCCCTGAACACACCTAGGGGGTCAGGGTGTTTCTACTCTGACCCCTTTTCTTGTTTTTCAATCATTTTCTTACTATTTTACTTGTGACTCGGCTCAACTGAGTCACAAGATGGCTGCCAATACTTCTTGGTTTGGAGTGTTGGCTGCCAATCAGAATGAAGCTCGTGGTCGGGAGGGTGCACGGATCCACCGTGGGCACCAGATATCGATAGTTTTTTATTTTTGAATTTCTCAGGAACTTCTGAACAGATTTACACCATTTAAAGCAAAGAGTGCACTCTGGACCAAGACCTATCTCTCTGCCAAATTTGGTGCAATTCCGTTCAGCAGTTTGGGCTGTAGCCGCAACAAATTTTTCCTATGGAATTTAACATGGAGAAAAAGTGTTTTAGGAACCCTTTTTCTCAGCCCCCACTTGACGAATCACCCTGAAACTTTCAAGACAGGAGCTGACCGGAGCGCCCCATTAGTTTTTAAAATTTCATGAAGATTCGTCAACCGGCGCCAAAGATATTTTTGAATAGAAACGAGGTCCTAACTATAACTACCTACTGGCGACCGCCAGTAGGTAACATATATATATATATTTAAAAAACTAAGGGACGTTATAGTTAGGCTCAGATTTTACTTGTATAAAACCAGTAAAATTCGACAGTTATAGTTTGCTGATCCAACTATAACTCATGACCCTGCAACGCACTGCATATTACCTCACATATTACATCACTGATGACATGGTCAGTGACATCACTGATGACATCTCAAATTAGATTACTGATGGCATCATCCAGTGAGTGTAAGTATTTTGTAAGAGTTTATGATTGCTAAACATATATACTAAGGTACTACAAAAGTTAAAGTAGTATACTAAGTGTACTACTAATGAGTGATACTACTTCTAATATATATTATGTGAGTGGCTGTGTGACTGTATGTATCCTTGTGCATATGGGTGTGTAAGTGGCTGTATGGGTATATAAGTGGATGTGTGAGTAGCTGTGTGGGTGAGTGAGATGCTGTGTAAGTAGCTGTATTAGTGAGTAAGTGGGTATGTCAGTGGCTATATGGGTGGGTGAGTGGAGGCATGAGTGCCTCTATGGGTACATAAGTGGGTGTGTTGTGACTGTATGGGTAAGTGAGTGGGTGTCTCGATGGCTTTATGAGTGAGTGACTGGGTATGTAAGTGGCTGTATGGGTGAGTGAGTGGCTGCTTGCGTGGGTGTTTGGTTAAGTAAGTTGGTGTGTCAGTGGCTTTGTTAGAGAGTGAGTGTCTGTGTGAATGGCTGTATGGATGAGTAAGTGGATCTGTGAGTCCTTGTACAGGTGTGTGAATGGGTATGTGCTGAGAGGCTGATTGGGTGGGTGAGTGACTTTGTAGATAAATAAATGGGTGTGTGAGTAGCTGTATGAGCACGTGTGTGGTTATGTGACTAGCTGTATGGGTGAGTGGCTGGTTGTGTGAGTGGCTGTATGAGTGAGTGAGTGGGTATATATGTGGCTCTATGGAGGAGTGAATGGGTATGTGAGTACTGGTACAGGTCTGTGAATGGGTATATGAGTGGTTGCATGGGTGTGTGAGTGGGCATGCAAGAGGTTGTATAGGGTGTGAGTAGGTGTGTGAGTGGTTCTGTGGATGATGTCATCAGTGATGTAATTTAAGTTGTCATTGTGATATCATCAGTGATATCATTGACCATGTCATGAGTTGTGTAATATGTGAGGTCATAAGCAGTGCATTGTGGGGGCTTAAGTTATAGTTAGCACTGCTAATTATTACTGCCAAATTTCACTGGTTTTGTATGAGTGAAATCTGAGCCTAACTATAACACATCCTGTAACCTTTGGTTTTTTCAGTGAATTTCTAAGATTTTTCAAATTCTTATTCCTACCTATAACGTCCCTGTAACCTTTGGCTGTTTTTAAGTGAATTTCTATGGTTCTTTAACTAATAGTCATGTTTGAAGAGTGGTGGAGAGAGGGGGCAGGACCTCTGATCAGCTCTCAAGAATCCTGCTATGTCGGACTTACTGGAGGTAACAGGAGGGCTTAACCCTCAGCATCCAAAAGGACTTCATACCCCAAACAGCGGTGCACCAGAAGGTGCCTTGTCAGAGTGGTGTAGAAAGGGGGCGTGGCCTCTAAACACCTCTCAGCAATTTTGCTGTGTGGGACTTACTGCAGGTAACAGGAGAGCTTGCTGGTCTCCAAGGACCCTCTGGAGCCACGGGGACTTCATCCCCCAACCAGAAGTGCGCCAGGAGGTACGTTTGCAGAGTAGTGGAGAAAGGGGGCAAGGATTCCGGCAACTTGCTAGTCCTTTTTAAAAAAATATTATTATTATTAGGGGAGGTGGGCCACGTGGCCCCCCTTTCCTGGGCACATTTTGGCACTGGGGAACCCATCTCCCGGGGCCAGGCCTTTTCTTAATGGAGGAGGGGGTCTGCATGACACCCTCCCTGGGCTGATTTCAATCCCAGGGACCCCATCCCCTGGGGCCCATCCTTTTCCTTTTTTTAAATTAAAAACAAGGGGAGGAGCACCGTGTGTGAGAGAATGCTTGTGTGAGAGGCTGTACAAGTGAGTGTGTGGCTGTGGGAGTGGTTCTATGGAGGAGTGAGTAAGTGTATGAGTACTGGTATGGGTCTGTGAATGGGTATGTGAGTGGTTGTGTGGGTGTGTGAGTAGGTGTACAAGAGGTTGTATGGGAGTGTGAGTGGGTATGTGAGTGGTTCTGTAGATGATGTCATCAGTCATGTCATTTGAGATGTCATCAGTGATGTCACAGACCTTGTCATGAGTGATGAATTATGTTAGGTCATAAGCAGTGCATTGCTGGGGTACAAGTTATAGTTAGCTCAGCTAAATATAACTGCTGAATTTCTCTGGTTTTGTACAAGTGTAATGTCAGCCTAAATATAACATCTCTGTAACCATTTGTTTTTTCAGTGAATTTCTAAGTTTAAAAAAAAAATATTACCTAACTATTCCGTCTCCGTAACCTTTGGTTTTTAAATGAATTTCTATGTTTTTTAAATAGTACTTGCGTTTGCAGAGTGGTGGAGAAAGGGGGTGGGCTTCCAAACAGCTCTCAGGAATCCTGCTGTGTCAGACTTACTGGAGGTAACAGGAGGGCTTCTGGGCCACCATGAACGCTCAGCATCAAAAGGACTTCATTCCCCAACCAGCAGTGAGCCAGGAGTCTTGTTTGCAGAGTGGTGGAGAAAGGGGGCCGGCCTCTGAAGTCCTCTCAGCAATTGCACTCTAAGGGATTTACTGGATGTAACAGGACAGCTTGTTGGCCCCCAAGGACCCTCAGCAGCCAAGGGGACTTCAGCCCCCAAACAGCAGCGCACCAGGTGGTGCGTTTGCAGAGTGGTGGAGAAACAGGGCATGGCCTCTGAAGACCTCTCAGCAATACCACTGTGTGGGACTTACTGGAGGTAATAGGAGGGCTTGATGGCCTGCAAGAACCCTCTGGATCCAAGGGGACTCATACCCTAACCAGCACTGTGCCAGGAGGTACGTTTGCAGAGTGGTGGAAAAAGGGTGAGTTACCTCCAAACACCTCTCAGCAATCAGGTTTTGTGGTTCTTACTGGAGATAACAGGAGGGCTTGTTGGCCCCAAGGATCCTAGGCATCCAAGGGGACTTCATCCCCCAACCAGCAGTGGGCCAGGAAGCATGTTTGCAGAGTTGTGGAGAAAGGGGGCATGGCCTCCTAAGACCTCTCAGCAATCCCGCTCTGTGGGACTTACTGAAGGTAACAGAAGGACTTGTTGGCCCCCAAGGAGCTGCACCAGCGAAGGGGTCTTCATCCCCCAACCAGTACTGCATCAGGAGATGCGTTTGCAGAGTGGTGGAGGAAGGGGATGGGGCCTCCGGCGACTTGCCAGTCATTTTTTCAAAATGTCTTTGTTTATTAGGGGAGGGGGGCTGCGTGGCCCCCTTTCTGCTGGCCAATTTCAGTCCCTGGGAACCCGTCCCCGGTGGCCCAGCTTTTTCTATACTTTTTAATAAATTTAAAGGGAGGGGGGCCAAGCCGCCCCCCTCCCAGGCTGATTTAGCTCTGGGACCCCATCCTCTGGGGCCAAGCCTCTAGTGTAGGTGCCCTGGTCCCACGCAGGGCACCCACTTACAAATGTTGTGACCACAGGGGGAGCCTCAATGTTCCCATGGTCCCTGCCGGCTCTCTGACTCCTGCTGGAGCCAACATTGCTTTGACAGAGAGGGAGCTGCTAACATGCAGCTTCCACTCTGTTAAAGCAATTGTGGCCCGCTTTGAGCAAGCAAGAGCAAAATGCACTCACTTGCTCAAAGTGGAGCACAGTTTGCTATGACTTGGTGGGAGCGGTAAAGCTCTTGCCAAGCCATAGCAAACAGCTATGTCCTGGGGGGGTGCAGGAGCCATCTATTGGGGGTGGCGGCCCCCAGGGCCATGTATGGGTCCAGGAGGAGGGGCCACACGGCTCCTTCCTTTGTTAGAATTTGCCCCAGTTAGGTGGTGGTCCCTGAGCCAGCGGGGGGGCCGGGCACCACCCATTCAAACTGAACTTATGCCCTGGGAAGGTGGTGGCCCCTGGAGCTGCGGGGGTTCAGTGCGACCACCTGCATTATTTTCTGAATAAGCCCTGAGGAGGTGGCATTCCCCGGAGCAGCGGTGAGGCGTACGGGCCTCCCTCACATCTTTTTTGTATTCAAGACCTGAGGAGGTGGTGGTCCCCGGGGCATCAATGAGCCCTAGGAGGGGGGCCATGCACCCCCTTCCTTTATAATAATGCACCCAGGACCTGGCCCACAAGGGGGTGATCAGAAACAATCGCAGAAGCCCATGTTTCAAATTTGTATTTTCAACACATGCTCTGATATGCATTTATGTCATTGAAGCCTGTGTGGTTCAAAAGCTATTAAGCATGCATTTTCTAAGCCTTGGTCTTCATGAACACTGATGGTGCATTGTGGGAACAGTAGGATTGAACCTCTGGTCACATGCTTACAGCTATTTGACAGGGACACTTTTGCACTATTGACTTGCTCATCTGTGATCAAGGCTAGAGTCGCAGCCGAAACACGTAAGGGAAGAATGTGCTGCCAGCTCCATTTGGAAATATAATGCCAAACAAGTCATCGAGTTGAGGCTTTGATATGATTTCTTCTGTAATATATATAATCTGTAATGAGTGCGGACTTTCCATTGAAAATTGGAGGAGCAGTTGTAGCTATATATATATATATATATATATATTACCTATTGGCGGTCGCCCGTAGGTAGTTATAGTTAGGACGTTGTTCCTATTCAAAAAGAGTTTTTCTTTTGCCAATATCTTTGGCGCCAATTGACATATTTCGTGAAAATTTTCAAAACTAATGACCAGCTCCGATCAGCTCCTGTCTTCAAAGTTTTGGGTTGATTCGTCCAGCGGGGGCCGAGAAAAAAGGGGGGTACCAAAATGCGTTTTCCCATGTTAATTTCCATAGGAAATTTTGGAATAGGCTACAGCCCGAACTGCTAAACGGAATTACACCAAATTTGGCAAAAAGGTAGCTCTTGGTTCAGAACGCGCCCTTTATTTTAAATGGTGTGAATCCATTCAGTAGTTCCTGAGAAATTTCAAAAATTAAAATTTATATATCTGAGCACCGAGGAGGATTCGCGAATCCTTCCGAGCACAAGCTTAATTCTGATTGGCTGCCAACACTCCAAACCAGACTGTGTTGGCAGCCATCTTGTGACTCTGTAAGAAATCAGTAGAAAAAAAGATGAAAAACCAGAAAAGGGGGCAGGGTAGAAACACCCTGACCCCCTAGGCATGCTCAGGGGGTCCCAAGAGGACCCCACAGGGCCAAGAATGCATTTCTTTAAAAATAAAATCGGCCGAATTCACGCTGGGTGCGCGAATCAGGGCGAAATTTTTTTGTGTGAAAATCAGAGCCCCGGGGACTGCCACCTCCCCGGGGCTTCATTCATAAATGTGCGGGGGGCATGCAGCCCCCCACAGCCCCAGGGACCACCACCTCCCCGGGGCAAACATAAATGAAGTGCGGGGGTCCACCACCTCCCCGGGGCTTTAAAGAGTTGGGAGAGGTGCCACGGGGCCCCCCTCCTGGAGCCCTCCTTGGCCCTGGGGATCACCACCCCCAGGGCCAGCTCCTGCAATGTCCTGGGGTGCCCACCCCAGGACATTGCTGTTTGCTGTGGCAGGGCGGGAGCACGGCTCCCGCCCTGCCATAGCAAACACTGCTTTGCTTCATTGAAGCGAGAGCAGGAAACCTGCTCTCGCTTTAACGAAGCAAAGCAGAATTGCTTTTGGGCAAGGAGAGCTGCATGTTAGCAGCTCCCCTTGCCCAAAAGCAATGCCGGCTCCCACAGGAGGCGGGGAGCTGGCAGGGAACGTGGGGTCATTGGGGCTCCCCACGGTCCCCAACTTGAGGGCCGGCCCCGGGGCCAGAAGTGGCCCGGGAGTGGGGCCACTTGGCCCCTTCCCTTTAATTAATTTTTTATTAAAAGGAAGGCCGGCCCAGGGGATTGGGTACCTGGGGCCATAATTGGCCATAGGAGGGGGGCAACGCAGCACCCCTCCACAAAAAAACCAGGCTGGCCAGGCCCCGGGGGATGGGGTCCCTGGGGCCAGAAGTGACCCAGGGGAGGGGGGCCACATGGCGCCCCTCCCAGCAAAAATAAATTAAAAAACTAGGCCAGGCCCCGGGGGATGGGGTCCCCGGGGCCAATAGTGGCCCAGGGCAGGGGGGCCACAGAGCCACCTTCCCGGTTTTTTTTAATAAAAAAATGCTCAGGCCCTGGAGGTTGGGGTCCCCAGGGCCCAAAAAATGTTAAGACAAGGGGGGCCACATAGCCCCCTTCTAACAAAAAAACCCAGAAGCTGGCAATTCGCCGTAGGCCCCGCCCCCTCCCTGCACCACTCTGTAAACAAGCCTCCTGGCACGTTTTGGGTTGGGGAGGAAGTCCCCTAGAATCTTATGGGTCCTTAGGGGCCAACTAGCCCACCAGGTACCTCCAGTAAGCCCCACACAGTGGGATTGCTGAGAGGTGGTCCGAGGCCATGCCCCTTTTTACACCACACTGCAAACGCACCTCTTGGTGCACTGCTGGTGGGGCGATGAGGTCCTCTTGTGTCCTGAGGACCTCAGGACACAAGTGGACTTTATCCCCCGAGCAGCAGTGCGCCAGGAGCTGCATTTGCAGAGTGGTGTAACTAGGGGGCGTGGCCTTTGAGCACTCAGAAATCCAGCTGTACTGGCTTAGTGGAGGTAACAGGAGGGCTAGTTAGCCCCTAGGGACCCTCAGGAGGAAAGGGGACTTCATCCCCAACCAAGAGCGTGCCAGGAGGCGCATTTGTAGAGTGGTGGAGAAAGGGGGTGTGGCCTGTGTCCACCTCTCAGCAATCCCACTGTGTGGGGCTTACTGGAGGAAAGAGGTAGGCTAGTTGGCCCCAAAGGACCCCCAGCGGAGAAGGGGACTTCAATCCCCATCCAAGAGCGCGCCAGAGAGGGCGTTTGCAGAGTGGTGGGCAAAGGGGGCGTGGCCTGCTATGAGAACTTAGCAATCCTGCTGTGTGGGACTTACTGGAGGTATTAGGAGGGATAGTTGGCCCCCAAGGATGTCCTTGGGGGCCAACTACCCCTCTTGTTTCCTCCAGTAAGTCCCACACATTGGGATTAGTAAGACGTCTTTGGAGGCCACGCCCCCTTTCTCCACCACTCTGCAAACGCGCCTCCTGGCAGACTACGGGATGGGGGATCAAGTCCACTTTACTCCTGAGGGACTTTGGGGGCTAAGAAGCCCTTCTGGTACCTCCTGTAAGTCCTATGCATTGGAATTCCTGAGCGCTGGTCGGAGGCCCAGCATCCTTTCTCCACCACTCTGCAAACGCGAATACTAGTTAAAGAAGCAGTTGCAAAGTAATAGGTTTTGCATTTGCGAGAGTTAGAGCTATCGGCGTTGTAAATGTAAAAGTTTTTTCCTAATGTTTTTTGGTGTAGAGTGGATGTACGTTGTGTGTAGTGGAATTATGTGGTATGTTGTGCAGTGAAATGATGTGAATAGAAAGTATGTGGTATTTAGTGTATAGGAATTATGTGGAGTGGGATTATGTGTTTTGGAGAGAAATTATGTGGTATTGTAGTCTGTGTTGTGGAGTGGTAACCTCAGGTTTAGTCTTCCTCGTTTCCATAGAAGCTAATCTACAAACTCAATGAGACACAAGAAGGAACCACTGAGGAGCACTTCTGGACCTAGTCGGAGGTATGAGCAGGGCCACTGGAATTATTTGAGTGTTCGTCTGCACCAATTTTCACATAATTAAACATTTTCTGCATTTGCCAAATATTCCATCATCTGCTGTCTGATCTGCAGATTTGAACAAAAAAAACATAGTTTCTAGCTCAAACGGCTCAAATGTTCCCAAAAATGAAGCGTCATGTGTTACAGCGTGGTGGAAGGCCCTTTGCAAAGCTGGAATGGTCATGTGTTACTTATTGCAAAATGTGGGTGTTAAACTGTTACTAATGGTGCACAAACCTCTCTTCTTTCTGTGCCTCTCTTGCCTCTTTCTGCATTTCAATTGCTTCTTTCTGCACCTTTCTTCCTCTTTCTGCACCTCACTGTCTTCTTTCTGCACTTCACTTGCCACTTTCTGCACTTCTCTTGCACCTTTCTGCACCTTACTTGCCTCTTTCAGCACCTCTGTTGCTTTTCTTCTGCAGATCTCTTGCCTCTTTCTGCACCTCCCTTGGCTCAGAACATCTCTTGCCTCTTTGTGCATTTCTCTTGCCTCTTTCTGCACCCCTCTTGCCTCTTTTTGCACCTCTGTTGGTTCTTTCTGCACTTCTCTTGCTTCTTTTCCACACCTCTGTTGCTTCTTTCAGCAATTCTCTTGCCTCTTTCTGTACTTCTTTTGCTTGTTTCTGCACCTCTCTTGCTTCTTTATGCACCTCTGTTGCCTCTTTCTACACAACACTTGCTTCTTTCTGCACCCCTCTTGCCTCTTTCTGCGCCCCTCTTTTCTCTTTCTGCACCTCTCTTCCCTCTTTCTGCACCCCTGTTCCCTCTTTCTGCACCTTTCCTGTCTGTTTCTGCACATCTCTTGCCTCTTTCTGTACCTCTGTTGGTTCTTTCTGCACTTATCTTGCTCTTTCTGCACCCTTTGTGCCTCTTTCAGCACCTCTGTTGCTTCTTTCTGTACTTCTCTTCCTTCTTTCTGCACCCCTCCTGCCTCTGTTTGTACCTCTCTTGCCTCTTTATGCACCTCTTCTACCTTTTTTTGTACCGCTCTTGTTTCTTTTTGCACCTCTGTTGGTTATTTCTGCACTGCTCTTGCTTCTTTCTGTACCTCACTTGCCTCTTTCTGTACTTCTCTTGCTTCTTTCTACACCTCTGTTGCTTCTTTCAGCAATTCTTTTGCCTCTTTCTTCACTTCTCTTCCTTCTTTCAGCACCCCTCTTGACTCTTTCTGCACTCCTCTTTTCTCTTTCTGCACCTCCCTTGCCTCTTTCTGCACCCCTGTTCCTCTTTCTGCACCTTCCTGACTGTTTCTGCACCTCTCTTGCCTCTTTCTGTACATCTCTTGCTTTTTCTGCACCCTTCGTGCCTCTTTCAGCACCTCTGTTGCTTCTTTCTGTACTTTTCTTCTTTCTCTCTGCACCCCTCCTGCCTCTTTCTGTACCTCTCTTGCCTCTTTGTGCACCTCTCCTACCTTTTTCTGCACCCCTCTTGCCTCTTTTTATACCTCTGTTGGTACTTTCTGCACTGCTCTTGCTTCTTTCTGCACCTCACTTGCCTCTTTCTGCACTTCTCTTGCTTCTTTCTGCACCTCTGTTGCTTCTTTCAGCAATTCTCTTGCTTCTTTCTGCACTTCTCTTCCTTTTTTCTGCACCCCTCCTGCCTCTTTCTGTACCTCTCTTGCCTCTTTGTGCACCTCTCCTACCTCTTTCTGCACTCCTCTTGCCTCTTTTTGCACCTCTGTTGGTTCATTCTGCACTGCTCTTGCTTCTTTCTGCACTCATCTTGCCTCTTTCTGCTTGCCTCTGTTCTCTTTCTGCACCTCTCTTGCCTCTTTCTGTACCCCTCTTCCCTCTTTCTGCACCTTTCCTGCCTGTTTCTGTACCTCTCTTGCTTTTTCTGTACCTCTGTTGGTTCTTTCTGCACTTCTCTTGCTCTTTCTGCACCCTTTGCGCCTCTTTCAGCACCTCTGTTGCTTCTTTCTGTACTTCTCTTCCTTCTTTCTGCACCCCTCCTGCCTCTTTCTGCACCTCTCTTGCCTTTTTGTGCACCTCTTCTGCCTTTTTCTGTACCGCTCTTGCTTTTTTTTGCACCTCTGTTGGTTCTTTCTGCACTGCTCTTGCTTCTTTCTGCATCTCACTTGCCTCTTTCTGCACTACTCGGGGTTCTTTCTACACCTCTGTTGCTTCTTTCAGCAATTCTTTTGCCTCTTTCTGCACTCTTCTTCCTTCTTTCTGCACCCCTCCTGCCTCTTTCTGTACATCCCTTGCCTCTTTGTGCACCTCTCCTACCCTTTTTGCACTCCTCTTGCCTCTTTCAGCACCTCTGTTGCTTCTTTCTGCACTTCTCTTCCTTCTTTCTGCACCCCTCCTGCCTCTTTCTGCACCTAGCTTGCCTCTTTGTGTACCTTTTCTACCTTTTTCTGTACCGCTCTTGGTTCTTTTTGCACCTCTGTTGGTTCTTTCTGCACTTCTCTTGCTTCTTTCTACACCTCTGTTGCTTCTTTCAGCAATTCTTTTGCCTCTTTCTGCACTTTTCTTCCTTCTTTCTGCACCCCTCCTGCCTCTTTCTGTACCTCTCTTGCCTCTTTGTGCACCTCTCCTACCTTTCTGCACTCCTCTTGCATGTTTTTGCACCTCTGTTGGTTCATTCTGCACTGCTCTTGCTTCTTTCTGCACCCCTCTTGCCTCTTTCTGCTCCCTTCTTTTCTCTTTCTGTACCTCTTTTGCCTCTTTCTGCACCCCTGTTTCCTCTTTCTGCACCTTTCCTGCCTGTTTCTGCACCTCTCTTGCCGCTCTCTGTACCTCTGTTGGTTCTTTCCACACTACGGGATGGGGGATGAAGTCCACTTTACTCCTGAGGGACTTTGGGGGCTAAGAAGCCCTTCTGGTACCTCCTGTAAGTCCTACACAGCAGAATTCCTGAGCGCTGGTCGGAGGCCCAGCACCCTTTCTCCACCACTCTGCAAACGCGACTACTAGTCAAAGAAGCAGTTGCAATGTAATAGGTTTTGCATTTGCGAGAGTTAGAGCTATTGGCGTTGTAAATGTAAAAGTTTTTTCCTAATGTTTTTTGGTGTAGAGTGGATGTACGTTTTGTGTAGTGGAATTATGTGGTATGTTGTGCAGTGAAATGATGTGAATAGAAAGTATGTGGTATTTAGTGTATAGGAATTATGTGGAGTGGGATTATGTGTTTTGGAGAGTAATTATGTGGTATTGTAGTCTGTGTTGTGAAGTGGTAACCTCAGGTTTAGTCTTCCACGTTTCCATAGAAGCTAAACTAACAAACTCAATGAGACACAATAAAAGAAGGAACCACTGAGGAGCACTTCTGGACCTAGTCGGAGGTATAAGCAGGGCCACTGGAATTATTTGAGTGTTCGTCTGCACCAATTTTCACATAATTAAACATTTTCTGCATTTGCCAAATATTCCATCATCTGCTGCCTGATCTGCAGATTTGAACAAAAAAAGCCTTGTTTCTATCTCAAACGGCTCAAATGTTCCCAAAAATGAAGCGTCATGTGTTACAGCGTGGTGGAAGGCCCTTTGCAAAGCTGGAATGGTCATGTGTTACTTATTGCAAAATGTGGGTGTTAAACTGTTACTAATGGTGCACAAACCTCTCTTCTTTCTGTGCCTCTCTTGCCTCTTTCTGCATTTCAATTGCTTCTTTCTGCACCTTTCTTCCTCTTTCTGCACCTCACTGTCTTCTTTCTGCACTTCACTTGCCTCTTTCTGCACTTCTCTTACACCTTTCTGCACCTCACTTGCCTCTCTCAGCACCTCTGTTGCTTTTCTTCTGCAGATCTCTTGCCTCTTTCTGCACCTGCCTTGCCTCAGAACCTCTCTTACCTCGTTCTGCACCTCACTTGCCTCTTTCTGCACTTCTCTTGCTTCTTCTACACCTCTCTTGCCTCTTTCTGCTCCTCTCTTGACTCTTTATGCATTTCTCTTGCCTGTTTCTGCAGTTCCCTTGCCTCTTTCTGTATCTCTCGTGCCTCTTTCTGCACCTCACTTGCCTCTTTCTGCACCTCACTCTCTTCCTTCTGCAACTCTCTTGCCTCTTTCTGCACTTCTCTTGACTCTTTATGCACTTCTCAAGCCTCTTTCTGTACCTCTCTTGCCTCTTCCTGCACCTCAAGTGCCTCTTTCTGCATTTCTCTTGCCTCTTTCTGCACCCCTCTTGCCTCTTTTTGCACCTCTGTTGGTTCTTTCTGCACTGCTCTTGCTTCTTTCTGCACCTCACTTGCCTCTTTCTGCCTTTCTCTTGCTTCTTTCTACACCTCTGTTGCTTCTTTCAGCAATTCTCTTGCCTCTTTGTGTATTTCTCTTGTCTGTTTCTGCACCTGTCTTGCTTCTTTCTGCACCCTTCATCCCTTTTTTGTATCCCTCTTGCCTCAATCTGCTGTTCTCTTGCCATTTTCTGCACCTCTGTTGCCTCTTTCTGCAACTCACTTGCCTCTTTCTGCACTTCTCTTTCTTCTTTCCACACCTCTGTTGCTTCTTTCAGCAATTCTCTTGCCTCTTTCTGCACTTCTTTTGCTTGTTTCTGCACCTCTATTGCTTCTTTATGCACCTCTGTTGCCTCTTTCTACACCACACTTGCTTCTTTCTGCACCCCTCTTGCCTCTTTCTGCGCCCCTCTTTTCTCTTTCTGCACCTCTCTTCGCTCTTTCTGCACCCCTGTTCCCTCTTTCTGCACCTTTCCTGTCTGTTTCTGCACCTCTCTTGCCTCTTTCTGTACCTCTGTTGGTTCTTTCTGCACTTCTCTTGCTCTTTCTGCACCCTTCACGCCTCTTTCAGCACCTCTGTTGCTTCTTTCTGCACTTCTCTTCCTTCTTTCTGCACCCCTCCTACCTCTGTCTGTACCTCTCTTGCCTCTTTATGCACCTCTTCTACCTTTTTTTGTACCGCTCTTGTTTCTTTTTGCACCTCTGTTGGTTATTTCTGCACTGCTCTTGCTTCTTTCTGTACCTCACTTGCCTCTTTCTGCACTTCTCTTGCTTCTTTCTACACCTCTGTTGCTTCTTTCAGCAATTATTTTGCCTCTTTCTGCACTTCTCTTCCTTCTTTCTGCACCCCTGTTCCTCTTTCTGCACCTTCCTGACTGTTTCTGCACCTCTCTTGCCTCTTTCTGTACCTCAGTTGGTCCTTTCTGTACATCTCCTGCTCTTTCTGTGCCTCTTTCAGCACCTCTGTTACTTCTTTCTGTACTTCTCTCTTTTCTTTCTGCACCCCTCCTGTCTCTTTCTGTACCTCTCTTGCCTCTTTGTGCACCTCTCCTAACTTTTTCTGCACCCCTCTTGCCTCTTTTTACACCTCTGTTGGTACTTTCTGCACCGCTCTTGCTTCTTTCTGCACCTCACTTGCCTCTTTCTGCACTTCTCTTGCTTCTTTCTACACCTCTGTTGCTTCTTTCAGCAATTCTCTTGCCTCTTTCTGCACTTCTCTTCCTTTTCTCTGCACCCCTCCTGCCTCTTTCTGTACCTCTCTTGCCTCTTTGTGCACCTCTCCTACCTCTTTCTGCACTCCTCTTGCCTCTTTTTGCACCTCTGTTGGTTCATTCTCTTGCTTCTTTCTGCACTCCTCTTGCCTCTTTCTGCACCCCTCTTTTCTCTTTCTGCACCTCTCTTGCCTCTTTCTGTACCCCTGTTCCCTCTTTCTGCACCTTTCCTGCCTGTTTCTTCACCTCTCTTGCCTCTTTCTGTACCTCTGTTGGTTCTTTCTGCACTTCTCTTGCTCTTTCTGTACCCTTCGCGCCTCTTTCAGCACCTCTGTTGCTTCTTTCTGTACTTCTCTTCCTTCTTTCTGCACCCCTTCTGCCTCTTTCTGTACCTCTCTTGCCTTTTTGTGCACCTCTTCTACCTTTTTCTGTACCGCTCTTGCTTCTTTTTGCACCTCTGTTGGTTCTTTCTACACTGTTCTTGCTTCTTTCTGCATCTCACTTTGCCTCTTTCTGTACTTCTCTTGCTTCTTTCTACACCTCTGTTGCTTCTTTCAGCAATTCTTTTGCTTCTTTCTGCACTTCTATTCCTTCTTTCTGCACCCCTCCTGCCTCTTTCTGTACACCCCTTGACTCTTTGTGTACCTCTCCTACCCTTTTTTCACTCCTCTTGCCTCTTTCAGCACCTCTGTTGCTTCTTTCTGTACTTCTCTTCCTTCTTTCTGCACCCCTCCTGCCCCTTTCTGCACCTAGCTTGCCTCTTTGTGTACCGTTTCTACCTTTTTCTGTACCGCTCTTGCTTCTTTTTGCACCTCTGTTGGTTCTTTCTCCACTTCTCTTGCTTCTTTCTACACCTCTGTTGCTTCTTTCAGCAATTCTTTTGCCTCTTTCTGCACTTTTCTTCCTTTTTTCTGCACCCCTCCTGCCTCTTTCTGTACCTCTCTTGCCTCTTTGTGCACCTCTCCTACCTTTCTGCACTCCTCTTGCATCTTTTTGCACCTCTGTTGGTTCATTCTGCACTGCTCTTGCTTCTTTCTGCACCCCTCTTGCCTCTTTCTGCTCCCCTCTTTTCTCTTTCTGCACCTCTCTTGCCTCTTTCTGCACCCCTGTTTCCTCTTTCTGCACCTTTCCTGCCTGTTTCTGCACCTCTCTTGCCTCTCTCTGTACCTGTGTTGGTTCTTTCTACACTTCTCTTGCTCATTCTGCACCCTTCGTGCCTCTTTCAGCACCTCTGTTTCTTCTTTCTGCACTTCTCTTCTTTCTTTCTGTACCTATCCTACCTTTTTCTGCACCCCTCTTGCCTCTTTGTGCACCTCTGTTGGTTCTTTCTGCACTGCTTTTGCTTCTTTCTGCACCTCACTTGCCTCTTTCTGCACTTCTCTTGCTTCTTTCTACACCTCTGTTGCTTCTTTCAGCAATTCTCTTGCATCTTTCTGCACTTCTCTTCCTTCTTTCTGCACCCCTCCTGCCTCTTTCTGCACCTCTGTTGCCTCTTTGTGCACCTCTCTTGCCTCTTTCTGCACTTCACGTGCTTCTTTCTGCACCTCTGTTGCTTCTTTCTGCACTTCTCTTGCCTCTTTCTGCACCTCTGACTTAGAGATAGTTTTAATCCCCCTGCCCTATTATGTACTAGGGCCTTACAGGGGAGGTCATGCCAATCATATGGGTACCCCAACCCATAGTGTACCCTAGTGTATGTAGGTGTTTTCACTGTATTCTAAGTGTCTTTCAGCATAGCACTTGCTCCGGGCCTGGTTAGTCAGAGTCAGTCACCACCAGTACCAGTCAGCAAAAAGTTGGGGGCACAGGATGACTTTGCAACAAGGCCTCTTTCTACACCTCTGTTGGTTGTTTCTGCATATCTCTTGCTTCTTTCTGCACCTTTCTTCATCTTTCTAGACTTCTGCTGCCTCTTTCTGCATTTCTCTTGCTTCTTGCTGCGCTTATCTTCCTCTTTCTGCACATGTCCTACCTCTGTAGGCATAGTTAGAAATGAGCATTTAAAAAACCTTTGAAATTCAATGAAAAAACCATAGGTTTCAGGGACGTTATAGTTAGGAATTAGCATTTAAAAAACCTTTGAAATTCACTGAAAAAACCATAGTTTTCAGGGACGTTATGGTTAGAAATTAGAATTTAAAAAACCTTAGAAATTCACTGAAAAAACCACAGGTTTCAGGGACGTTATAGTTGTTGGACATTTCACTTGTACAAAACCAGAGAAATTCGGCTGTTATAGTGAGTAGAGCTAACTATAACTCGTGCCCCCGCAATGCACTGCTGATGACGTCACATATTACATCACTCATGACTGCAGGGGTAGTGCATGAGTGATTGAAGGAGTGCATGTGTAATGCTTGAGTGATTGCATGAGTGCAAGGGTGATGTCTGGGTGATTGAAGGAGTGCATGGGTTCTGCCTGAGTCATTGAAGGAGTGCATGGGTGATGCTTGAGTGATTGCATGCAGGGGTAATGTCTGGGTGATTGAAGTACATGGGTAATGCCTGGGTGCATGGCAGAGTGCATGGGTAGTGCCTGGGTGCATGTAGGAATGCATGGGTAATTCCTGGGTGATTGAACGACTACATGGGTAGTGCTTGGGTGATTGCATGAGTGCCGCAGAAGTGCTTGAGTGCATGTATGAGTGCATGGGCAATGCCTAGGTGATTGCATAAGTGCAGGGGTAATGTCTGGGTGATTGGAGGAGCGCATGGGCACTGCCTGAGTGATTGAAGGAGTGCATGTGTAATGCCTGGGTGATTGCATGAATGTATGGGTAATGTCTGGATGAATGGAGGAGTGCATGGGTAGTGCCTGAGTGATTAGATGAGTGCATAGCTAGTGCCTGGATGAGTGGAGGAGTGCAAGGGTAGTGCCTGGGTTATTCCATGAGTGCAGAGGTAGTGCCTGGGTGATTGCATGACTGCAGGGGTAGTGCCTGAGGGATTGAAGAAGTGCATTCTGTAATGCCTGTGTGATTGCATGAGTACAGGGGTAACGTATGGGTGATTGGAGGAGTGCATGGCTTATATCTAAGTGATTGCATGAGTGCAGGCGTAATGTCTGGGGGATTAGAGGAATGCATAGTTAATACCTTGGTAATTGCATGAGTGTAGGGGTAATGTCTTGCTGATTGCAAAGTGTAGGAGTAGGGCCTGGGTGATTGGAGGAGTGCATAGGTAGTGCCTGAGTGATTTTAAAACTTGAAGGGTTCTGGCTGGGTGATTGGAGGAGTACAGGAGTAGTACCTGGGTGATTGGTGGACTGTATAAATAGAGCTTGGGTGATTTTATAAGTGTATGTGTACTGCCTGAATGAATAGGGCAGTGTATAGATACTGCCTGAATGTTTGAAAGAGTACAAGGGTAGTGTCTAGGTGATTGCATCAGTGCAGGGATAATGTTTAGGGGATTGGAGAAGAGTATAGGTACTACCTGGGTGATTGAAAGAGTGTACAGATAATGTCTAGCTGATTGCATGAGTGTACATATAGTACCTGGGTGATTGGAAA
This sequence comes from Calotriton arnoldi, assembly GCA_963921515.1. Taxonomy (NCBI): domain Eukaryota; kingdom Metazoa; phylum Chordata; class Amphibia; order Caudata; family Salamandridae; genus Calotriton; species Calotriton arnoldi. Next base: position 554,008 of record CAWUFW010000119.1, read on the forward strand.
AGTGCATAGGTAGTGTCTGGGTGATCTTATAACTGTATGGACACAGGTTAGGTGATTGGAGAAATGCAAGGATAGTGCATGGGTGATGGCAGGAGTGTGGGAATAGTGCCTAATTGTATAGATTACAGCATGGGTAGTGTTTGAAAAATGGATGAGTGCAATAAAATTGACTATAAACATTACTTCATATTATTATACTTATTATTTTTTTTCATCTTACCTTCTTTATTAAAGTAGATACCAAACTCAGTGAAACTATTTTACAGTAGTTTTATTGTAAACTGAATTTAAAATCTTTTGTAGCTTTAGTATTACTTTCTGTAAAAAAGAAGAATAAAAATTGTTATTGAAGATAATATTATAGTTTTAAGAGCACAAATTAATTTTAGAATTACATAACATATTCAGTTTCCTTTTTGCTGTTCTCAGATTCTACTGAATTTCACCATACACAGTGATTTCAATGTAGATCATCATATAACAGCGGGGGGAAAAAACAATCAATGAGATTGTAAAAAAAACAAATCTGTGTTGAATATATTTACAAGTTCAACTATCTGTTTACCTATCTACAGTTTCTAAATTACATTCTTCAACTACAATAAATCATGTATTTCTCTAAAGTACATTTCCTGAATATACATTCTCATTTACATCGCGTATAATATAAAGATCAAATATATAAACTATTTCTTTCAAACACAATTTTGCAAATGCAATAACAATTAGAACAAACAATAATTCAAACAGTAATTCTTCACATCTTCCCAATAGGCCGAATAATGTTTCCAAATCAATTTGCATTGAAAATATCCAAAATAAACTCATTAATTTGTGTTTACGTCTTCCCAATAGGCCGAATGATGTTTTCAAAACGTTGTCATCAAAAATATCAGATATGAATCTGGTAATTCAAAAGGCAACCTACATTTGAATTCCAAATGGACATCATTGCAATGTGTCCATCCTTTATTGCACTTTAAATACACAGTATAGTGTCCAGATGTTGTAGTAGGTCCATCATGGAAAATAATAGCCACAGCTTTAAAAGATCTTCCTGAAATTGATAGTTGACTTGCCACAAAACTTTTAATTTTGGTTTCCAATTTTCTTCCATTTGCTCAACACCGTTGTAGCATTAAAATGACATATTTTCCAAATCTTTCTAAATATAATATTGACAACATTCTGATTTACAATGAGAGCATTTCATATCTTGATTAGCTGATTTTACTAATTTATTAAAAGACACCGATTTGCAATCTGGTATTGTCAAATATATGAATCGTTCAGTGTGTATCTCAGTGGTAGAAGAAAATGAACACTCTTCACATTTATGATCCCATCTGTAACTTAGTCCAAACAAATTTTCAATTTCTATTCCTTCATCTTCCAATACTGCAAGCATAAACATAAGAAATTCTTGTGCATCTTGTTGTATATTGAGTGTAAATTGCAAAGAACCAGTACATATATCCAAAATGCCGAATGCCAAGGGCAGTATGGATTTATGTTCTATCAGTTTCCAACTTTTGAAAAATATAATGTAATAAAGAACAGAATCTTTTTTCTCGATTTTCCATAATTTCCTGATGAAGATCTTGTAGATAAAAGACCACATTCACTATTACATTAGCATAGCAGTTGATACCTGAACTATTTTCTAACTGGTATCCTACAATATCATCAACAGTGTCCATTTTCATTTTCTTTGCAGCTTCATTATTCTCTTCAATTGCTTTCTTTTTTTGAATTTCACTAGAATGTTTGTCATGTTTCCGTTTTGGACATACTACACGTTTCTCATATATGGGATATTCACCTAAGTTAGGAGCATAAAGTCTTAATAACCGATTATACTCTCTTATACAATTTGCATCAGCACTAATCTTTTTGTCATCAAAATCAATCAAATACAAACCAGATAATGTTCTTACTCGAGACAAGGCAACGTATGCCATGCCCTCTTTGAACACTGTACTTCCAATATTTACCAAAGCATTGTCTACACTTAAACCTTGAGATTTATGAATGGTCACTGCATATGCTAAAGAAAAAGGAAACTGATTTCTACGAACATACAAGTCTCTTACAAGCAAAAAACGAACAGCACAGCGTCCAATCTGTTTTACTTCTTCAATCTGATCAAATTTAATCTTCAAAAATTCAATTCCATTTCTGTTCTGATAATTAACAAAATCAAGAACTTTTCCTATTGCTCCATTTACTAAACCTTTTCTACATCCAAATTATGCCGTAAAATTACCCGACAGTTTTCACATACATATACAATCTTTTCTAAACCTGCAGTCTTAGACACCGACTTTTCCAAAGAATCCAATTTTGACTGTAATTTCTCTGAGAGAAGAATAGTAACTCCTTCGTGTTCTATTTTATCAATGGCTTCCATTTTCACTATTGGTTGCTTTTCCAGTTTCAAAGTTCTTGATTGAATGTAGAACACTCTTACAGTGTTGGCATTAGGCAAACTATAGAGTTCTTTTCTCCAATTTTTTTGTACATTATTTCAGGTGCTATGTTTTCATTTGCAAACAAGCTCGTTAGTAGCCGACTTTGTAAAGCTTATTTTCCATGTTTTGTCAAAACACCAATTCTTATATCTTGAAGAATGTTTCCATAATGTTCATCACTTGCTTGTCGCCTATTCTTAATAAGTTCTTTATATTCAAAATGAGACCAAATGTTTACATTTCCAATGCGTCCCAAAGATTTCCTAGTGTCTTCATGGACAAGTGTTTTAAAAACTGGTTGTCCTTTCACAGGAGTAAGTTGTAGTAGATCCCTGAATACAATTACATGTTTTCCTCCAAATAAAACATCATAATCTGTTTTTAAAATCTGTTGCATTCTTAAATGTACAAAGGCAAGCCTTAAGTTTGAGACCATGCTCACCTCATCAATGATCAGAAGTTTCAATTTCTTTGGTACTCTTGAGACTTCATAACAAGCTTCACCAGATAGCTTGTGATATTCCAACTTATTTTCATGTTCAACTAGTAGCATGAGTAATCGATGAAATGTAATCCCTTTAATGTTGTGTGCTGCTAACCCAGTTGGAGAGGTTACAACACAAGATAAATATGACTCAGTGGTTTTCTGTAGATAACTGGTCAAAACTTTAATTAAGAAACTTTTTCCTGTTCCAGCTTGACCACTGATATACATTTGAATAGGTTTAAATGATGTGCATTGGCATTCTTTTTTTTCATGCAGTAAACCATGCTGTATCTGTTCTGTCACTTGCTGATATATTTCTTTTTGTTCAATATTTAGTTGTTCTTCCAAGTTTCCCAGCTCAATAATATCCTGTTGTGCTTGTTGCATAGACGTTTCTACTTCATTCATGGCTATTGCTGCCTCATTTTCAAGAATTGGTTGTCCTAATGGATCTTGACTTAGTGGAGCAGAACTTTGACTATCTTGAGAAGTGTCTCTATCTATTTCAGCTGCAATAGTAGTTTCTTGTTCAATCTCTTCATTTAACATGTGTAGATAATTTGGAAAAATTGTGCATTGAATGCTATCTTTACATGCATTAAAAGAATCTTCATAGCAGTCAAAATCTCCAAGTAAATCCATTTCACTACGCCAAGCTTGAAAAGTTGCAGAAGTGCCAAATAGAAAAATTCCCTTTTATCTGCAGTTTCGCAAATGAGTTTCCTGTGGTTAATAAGATTTCCTTTGGCATGTTTTACCAAACATCGTTCACATCCAATTACTGCATATTTTTATTCCTTTATATTTTCTGTAACATTTCTCTTAAAGCTGTAATGTTGCAGTACTTCATAGAGACATATGTTTTCTAGATGTGGACTTCTTTTAGGATAGTACGTATCCAACTAATTCGTTTTAACAATATCTGTACTTTCTGGTTCATTCAATGCTAAGTATTTAATTTCTTGTACAGATTTCAATACTCGATTTTGTGTTGCAGCAAGACCTAGACTTACCCAAATGATTCCTCTTGACTTTGAATATGAACTTGCAGAGGTCAACCGATCCGAACATTCGTAGGATCCAATTTCTCAATGGGAAAGCATCTTCAAACTAAAGCTGTACAATTTGTTAATAAGAGTCTTCTCTTGTGAAATTTCTTCCCACATTTCTTTCAACTCTGTCTTTTCAGATTTGGTTATATATGACGTAACATAGCGAGTTGAAATTTCTCTTTCATCTTCTAAAGATATTTCTTGTTCTTCCACATATACATTTTTATAATAAATATTGCTTTGTACAAGATATAATGTAGCCTTTTGAAGTTTGGTGACATCTACTAACTCGTGCCATATTTTCCGACTATTTGTTGGTACACCATTAACTAGAATAAGTACAGGTTCACTTTCCTTTCTCTCCACACCAACAGTTTCAATATTTTTCTCAAAATCTAAAGGTAAATTCACAACTCTTCCTTTTAAACCTCTTTGTAAATCTGTTGGAGGCAGCTTACCTGTTTTAGGCTCCATACGAATTATAGCCTGAAACGGGTGCACAGATTGAATAGGAATGGACTCATACGTATTTAAATCTACCAGTTCCGGAGGAATATCTACCAACTCTAGGTTGTTATGTAAAGCTCTAGCTGGCATTTTGTTCTCTTCTAATTTGTTTCTAACAATATTTACAAATACGTTGATCACTACCCAACTCAAAACGACCTTCCACCAACAAATAAGCACCAAATTGCTCCCACTTATCATTGTTTTCCTTTTCACTTTTTAAATACACATCAACATTCCTAGTTTGACTTCTATAGTGAGTATGTCGACAACAAATACAAACATGGTTTGGATCTTCACAAGAAACTACCTTAAACTTTGTAATTTCTTCTGCAAACTTCACAGTAGTAGTATCTTCCATCTCTTCTTCAACACCTACACTTATTAAACTCTCACTTTCTCTACACTCCTCTTGAGGACCAAAGAAATGAAACTCTATATCATCAGAAACTTTTTTACATCCAACACTGAACAATGCAAAAGAGCTGTGTTTATTTCACTTAAAGATAATGCAGGACTTTTTACATAGTACAATCTTCTTACTAACTTCCGCATTTCAGAGTGATGTACTGCTAACATTCTTAAATGATGAAAAGTACTTTGACACACTTTTCTAGAAAGACAAGCCAGAGAATGAGCTTGCAAGTTAGTATATTTTCTCACTTTACAAGGATCTAGTCCTTGCAACATCTTAATCTTCTGTTTAACACTTTTTTTACCATAATCTCGTAAGAAATTTCGTAATATATCAATAGATTCCTGTCGTATACTACAAATACTGCTACAATCCCACTTATACACTGGAGCTTGTGTACATCTCCTTTGAACTTCTTCAGCTATTACTTCTTCCACATTTATAGGAACCATCTTTTCTTTTTCAATTGGGCAACCGCTTTTAACTTCATAACAACGACCACTGGTATCAACTGCATGAACTAATATATTTTGTTGAAAATAGCTTTCTTCAATAAAAAAGGTTCAGTACTAGAAGTATGCTTCCATTCACCCGAATTTTTTTGCAAAAGTTAGTTCTATTAACCAGCCTTTTTCTTTTACTTTTCTCCTTCATAAAGTGCATTGTTTTATTCATTGTTTTCATTCTCTTCAATACCAATATAAACAATTTTCTTTTCAATTCAAAAGCCTTTTCGACTACACTTTCAATATGTTGTTTCTTCTTGTAAAATGCAGATCTTCTTTTATATTTTTTGCAATCTTTCAATAAATTTTGTAGTACTCTAATTTTATACATTCTCTTCCTAATGTCTTTAAATTGTTTCATCCTTTTTTAACATGGATTATTTTCCTATAACCTGATTTTCCATTAATTTCTCCTTTTTTATTTCCTTCTGATTGCTTGTACTACTTCTCTTTCTCTTTTCCCCATTTTGAAAAATGATAAAATTTTTTGAAAGACTTTTAACAAATGTTTTCGTTTTCTTACCAGAAGACTTTTTCCTCGACGCCACATGTTGTACTTCATCTAATTTCTGCTTTTCTCTCTCCTTTAAATAGTTCTGTTTTCTTTGTTGTCTTTTCTTTTCAACTTTTCATGTCATACTGAATGTTTCTTAAAAATTAATGGGAATATCTTAAAAAAAAATAGAAAAGTTTATAAACTTTCTAAAAATTATTTAATATTCTTAAAATATTTATGTACAAATATTGTCATCTATAAATAAAGAAATACATTGAGTAGTGCCTCAGTGAATAGATCAGTGCAACAGTAGGGCATGGGTGATTCTACGACTGCAAGGATAGTACCTGGGTTATTACATGAGTGCATAGGTACAACCTGCATGATTGCAAGACTGCAGGGACAGTACATAACTAGGGCCTGGGTTATTGCATGACTGCAGAGGTAATATCTGGGGGTTTACTGTATTGCATAGAAAGTGAGTGAGTGATTTTATAAGTGCATGAGTACTGGCTGAGTGATTACATAAGTACAAGACTAGTGCATGCATGATTGAAAGAGTGCAAGGATAGTGCCTGGGTGATTAAAGCACTGTATAGCTAATGCATTGGTGATTGCCTGAGTACACGGGTAACGTCTGGGGGATTAATGGAGTACATAGGTAACGCCTGGGTGATTGCATGACTACAGGGGTAATATCTGGGGATTTACATGACTACATAGGAAGTGACTAGGTGATTTTATAAGTGCATGGGTACTTCTTGGGTGATTACAGGACTACTGAGGTAGTGCCTGAGTGAATATATAAGTGCAAAGTTAGTGCCTGGGTGATTTCATAACAGCATGACTACTGGATGAGTGATTACATAAGTACAAGGGTAGTGGCTCCATAATTGAAGGAGTGCAACGGTAGTGCCTGAGTGATTATATTAGTGCATAAGTAGTGACAACATGATTCAAAGAGTGCATGGGTAATACCTTGGTGATTGCATGAGTGCAGCAGTAATGCCTGAGTGATTACAGCAGTGCATATGTAGTGACTGGATCATTGGAAGACTGCATGGCAAGCACTTGGGTGTTTTTATAACTGCATGCATGTTGCGCCTAGCCAAATATAAAGCAGCAGACTATTACATGACTCACCCATTATCTCTCCATATTGTTAAAAGCATGCATACATATATCTTTCAAATCATCATGATATCTAAAGAAATATATAAACTATATTTCGAGAATATAGTGAAACCTAGAAAGTGAGACATGTAATAGATCTGCCTGAGTGATTGCATAACTACATGGATAGTGCTTGGGTGAATGTATGAGTGCAAGGGTAGTCGCTGGGAAATTAAAGAAGAAGATGGATAGTGACTGGCTAATTGCATGAGTGCACGCATAGAGTTTGAGTGCATGGATAAGTGTATAAATAGCACCTGAAGGCATAGATGAGTCATGGAGTAGTGCCTAGGTGGATAGATGAGTGAAACAGTAGGGCCTGGGTGATTCTACAACTGCAAGACTAGTGCCTGGGTTAATACATTAGTGCATAGGTACAGCCTGCATGATTGCAAGACTGCAGGGATAGTACATAAGTAGTGCCTGGGTTATTGCATGACAGCAGGGGTAATATTTGGGGGATTACTGGAGTACATAGAAAGTGAGTAAGTGATTTTATAAGTCCATGAGTACTGCCTGGGTGATTACAGAAGTACTAAGGTAGTGCCTGAGTGATTACAAGAGTGGAAATGTAGTGCCTGAGTGATTTTATAAGTGCATGAATAGTGGCTGAGTGATTATATAAGTACAAGAGTAGTGCATGTCTGATTGAAAGAGTGCAAGGATAGTGCCTGGGTGATTAAAGCACTGCATAGCTAATGCATTGGTGATTGCATGAGTACAGGACTAACGTCTGGGGGATTAAAGGAGTACATAGGCAACGCCTGGGTAATTGTATGACTACAGCAGTAATATCTGGGGATTTACATGACTACATAGGAAGTGACTGGGTGATTTTATAAGTGCATGGGTACTGCCTGGGAGATTGGAGTAGTACTGTGGTAGTGCCTGAGTGAGTGAAAAAGTGCAACATCCTGAAAGCATTCATGCATATGTTTCTATCACAACACTATGCATACCTCAAAAATTCACAAAACAACCTTCAGATTTGAAGCAAACACCAAAAGTTATGTGGCATATTTCAGCTGTACCTCTCTAGAGACTTATAAAAAGTAGTGTAGTCACTAATACCTTATCTCAACATCTTTTAAACCACACTATTATACTGCATCTTCAACATTCTGCTACTATTCACAGTCTTGAGCCTACCACATAAAAACTAACAACACCTCTTTGTTATACATCATGAACCTTCAAATGTATAAGACATATAAATTTACATAAACAACCAGAGACATACTTCAGCCAGAAGTCCATGTACACCTTAAAACTTAACAGACTCCACTTCCAATTTTAAAGCAACACCTAAAATTATATGGTATACTACAAATGTACATATGCACACACTAAAACAAACTACCATAATCACTAATCCATCTTCCAATATACACATATTACTATACAAAATCTATTTCAAACAACATTTAACTACATTAAAACAAACTACAACACACATCTCTACATTTAATAATATATTTCAAACATCACAGTTCTTCAATAATTTATACAGTTTGAAAATAAAGCTAATACATAATACACCTCACAAATATATAACTCACCTTCCAAATGGATTTGTAGAATATGAAATATCAGAAACCCATAAAAGATTTTCTTATGCACACAATCAATGTAATGCACCTCTCTCAACAAGGTAAAACCAGTAATGGCAAACTTTCCCTCTCTTTCTCCATACAAATAAATATTAGTAACAAATCACATTTCTTCCTACATAATTTCAAATTGTAAAACGCATTTCTATTGGTTAGACATATTAACCCTTAACAACTGACTTCTAAAAGTGCCCAAACTAGTTCTGGAATTTTTTGGAGTCGCGATTCCACCATGCACCAACTCGATGGAGCCGCGAATCCATACGGGAGTTCAAAAATATATTACAAATAAAAATTCCACTATTTTTTAAGATTACACCACTTCTAAAGATAGTACTGACTTGGGAAATTTTACTTTAATAACATATCACTTATATATGAATTACAATTCCACATTTTAAAACCACAGATAACAGTCAACCCTTCCCCCCTTCTGCCTAATGCCTGTTTCCATAGCAACAGTTCATGGAGCATTCAAGTGAACTGACAGGTCACAAGTTCACCATATCTTCAAGTTCAGCACCTAAGCTTACAAATGCAAACAGCAGGTGTGGTTGACGTCTGCAAAATATGACCTTATCCTATCTACTGTACCTTTCAAAATGTTTAACAAACCAATAAGAAACATGCATTTTAAAGAAAGTAACATGCACCCTATTGTTGAGTGTACAATGTTCATAAACAGCCAATCAATTATCTACTTTTTTTAAAACAGCATCTTGTCCACCATTTTAGATACCTCTCATTCTACCAACTGACTATCTCAGCTACAGACTTCTTTTCATTACTTCAGACATCCCTTCAAGATGCTTACAGTATGGATTGTTGGGCACAGCTATGTTTTCTGGTGCAAAAGGTATGCTGAACGCAGAGGTATTGACAAAGACCTAGCTTTGCAAAATGTGGATAATAAATGGATTGCACAGAGAGGATTAAAGTGGCACCAATTGATGCCTTTGGTTAAAACTTTTTTGCATCTCCAACCCCCTGACCTCATGATTGTGCACTGTGGTGGCAATGACCTAGGCACATTGACTGGGGTAGGACTGGAAATGCTAATGAAGGACACCTTTGCACAATTGATGATGATTTTACCTCAAACTGTCTTTGTATTTTCTAATATATGCCGAAGACAGACATGGAAGTGGTCAAATCAATTCTGTCCACAGATTGAGAAAGCTAGAAAGAATTTCAATAAAGCTGTTTCTGCATACCTCAGAGATCATAGAATGGGGTCCATCTACAACAACAATATACGATGTGATATGGATGACATCTACAGAAGTGATCGAGTGCACTTACATGTAGCTTCAACAAAGTCAAAGTAAAAACAAGGGCTCTTTTTAGAGCCACCCTATAACCCAACATATAATCTTACTTATTCAAAAACATATATACTCTTTTTTAAAATTTTGCCAGGAGTTGCGAATCTACACGGGGAGCCGCGCTGAGAGCCGCATTGGAGTCGCGAATCCAACTCAAAAGAAAAAAAAACACCCCACTTCCATAAATTGGTATTCGCCCTGGGGACCCCATCCCCCAAGGCCTGCCAGCATTTTTTTTTTTTTTTTAAATAAGGAGGGGGACCGTGTGACCCCCCTCCTGCGGCCAATAATGGCCCCAGGGAATCCATCCCCCGGGGCCTGGCCTCCTTGATGGGGACCGCGGGGGAGCCCCAATGCCCCCGTGGTCCCTGCCGGCTCCCCGCCTCCTGCGGGAGCCGGCATTGCTTTTAGGCAAGGGGAGCTTCTAACATGCAGCTCCCCTTGCCCAAAAGCAATTCTGCTTTGCTTCTTGGAAGCAAGAGCAGGTTTCCTGCTCTCGCTTCCAAGAAGCAAAGCAGTGTTTGTTATGACAGGGCAGGAGCTGTGCTCCCGCCCTGTCATAACAAACTGCAATGTCCCGGGCGTGGGCACCCCAGGACATTGCAGGAGCCGGCCCTGTGGGGTGGCGGTCCCCAGGGCCATGAAGGGCTCCTGGACCCCCTCCCATCATGTGTGAAGCCCCGGGGATGTGGTGGTACCCGGGGCTTGGGGGGCCTGCGAGACCCCCGTAAATAATTAACCAAAGCCCCAGTGAGGTGGCAGTCCCTGGGGCTTGGGGGGCCTGGGAGGCCCCCCATCCTTTATTAAACAAGCCCCAGGGAGGTGGCAGTCCCCAGGGCTGAGGGGGCCTGTGCGGCCCCCGCATATATTTACATATTACCCCAGGACCTGGCCCACCCAGGGGCTCATTAAAATGAAGCGCAGGAGCCCGCGCTTCGTTTTTTAAAAATGTTCTCGGGTGGATTCACGCACCCAGCGCGACTTCGGCCGATTGTTTTAAAATTAAATGCTTTTTTTGGCCCTGGGGGTCTTAGGGGGTGAGGGTGTTTCTACCCCGCCCCCTTTCCTTGTTTTTTAATGTTTTTTCGACTGTTTTCTTGTGACTTGGTTACCAAGTCACAAGATGGCTGCAAACACATTCTGGTTGGGAGTGTGGGCAGCCAATCAGAATTAAGCTTGTGCTCGGGAGGGTTCGCGAACCCTCCTCGGTGCTCAGATATAATTTTTTTTAATTTCTCAAGAACTACTGAACGGATTTACACCATTTAAAGAAAAGGGCGCTTTCTGAACCAAGAGCTACCTTTTTGCCAAATTTGGTGTAATTCCATTCAGCAGTTCAAGCTGTAGCCTGTTCCAAAATTCCTATGGAAATTAACATGGGGAAAACGCGTTTTGAAACCCCCCTTTTTTCTCGGCCCCCGCCTGACGAATCACCCCGAAACTTTCAAGACAGGAGCTGACCTCAGCAAACCATTAGTTTTGAAAATTTCGCGAAGATTCGTCAAACGGTGCCAAAGATATTGGCAAAAGAAAAAGGCTTTTGAATAGAAACAAGGTTCTAACTATAACTACCTACTGGCGACCGCCAGTAGGTAATATATATAAATATATATTTATATTGATCACCAAACGCCCAAGAGCTTCTGAGGGGGCACTCACAGTAAATTAAACCATCCGGTTTTTATGTTCCAAGGGAATAAACTTGCACAACTGCTCTCCAGTAATTGTTAAGTCCCAGCATGCTTGGGATAATGCTTCGCACTCAGCGAGGCCCACAGGGGGCCGCTAATTGGTTAGCATGCCGCAAATGAATAAAAGTGGAAAGCCTCCATGCGGTGATTCATTTATAAAGCAGCCTATGATGAAGAGGCAGTGCACCTCGAAACGCGTCAGGCTTTGGAATTATCTTTTGTTGGAATGGCGCAGCGAGCTGAAATGCAAAGAACCGGATGGTGGGCTTTCCGTTGAGTGCGCCCTTAAGCTCTTGGGCATTTGTTGAATCATATATATATATATATATATATATATATATATATATATATATATATATATATATATATATATATATATATATTCACTGAAAAAAACCATAGGTTTTAGGGACAGTTATAGTTAGTTGGACATTGCACTCGTACAAAACCCGTGAAATTCCCCTGTTATAGTTAGTTCAGCTAACTATAACTCGCGCCCCGCAATGCACTGCTGATGACGTCACATATTACATCACTCATGACATGGTCAGTGACATCACTGATGACATCACTGATGACATCTCAAATGACATCACTGATGACATCACTGATGACATCACTGATGACATCATCCAGTGACTGTGTGTTTCTGTAAAGTTTAAATATGTTTAATATATATAGGGAAAGGCGTATTGAAGAATGAGTGGGTGTATAAGTGTCTGAATGGATGATTTAGTACGTGAGTGACTGACTCTACAAGTGAGTGATTAAACGTATCTTACTGAATGCATGGGTTAGTGACTAAACTGTGTGAATGTCTGTATCCGTCTGTTTGTTGGTGTGTAAGTGGATGCATGGATTTGCGAATAGCTACATGAGTGTCTATATGGGTTATTGATTGGTTCTCTGAGTATCTGTATGGCTGCCTGAGTGTTTGTGTGGGTGGGGTGTGTGTGACTCTATACATAGATGTGTGAGTGGGTGATTCACTGGGTGCATGATTTCAAGAGTGCATCTGTGATGGACTGCTTGGGTGGGTGAGTGTGTGTATGGGTGTGTTAGTGAGTGAATGTATATCTCAGTGGTACATGTGCGAGTAACTACATATGTAAAAGGCAGTATATATGTGTGTTAGAGTATTTAAATGGCTATAAGTGAGAGTGTGTTATTGTGAGAGTGGCTGTATGGATGCGTGTGTGCTTGTATCAGTTATTGTATAAGAGCGTAAGAATGTGCTAGTATTTGTATGAGTAAGTGAGCTGGTGTGTGTGTAACTGTATAGGTGAGTAAATGGGTGTGTGATTAATTTTTTGCATGACTGACTAGGTGTGTGAGTACCTCTATGGATGAGTGGCGGTGTGTGAGTATTTATATAGGTGTATGAGTGCATATGATAGTCCTGTACTGAGTGACTGTAAGTATGAGTGACTGTACAGGTGAGTGAGTGGATGTCTGTGTAGACCTAAGAATCAGTGAGTGGGTATGTAGTTTTTGGTGTTGGAGTGTCTATGCTTTTGAGAATGGCAGTCTGTAATTTAGAGTGGGTGTATCAAAAGTTATATTAGGGTGTGAGAAGATGCATGAAATTATCACATGGATGATGTCATCAGTGATGTCATTTGAGATGTCATCAGTGATGTCATCAGTGATGTCACTGACCATGTCATGAGTGATGTAATATGTGACGTCATCAGCAGTGCATTGCGGGGCGCGAGTTATAGTTAGCTGAACTAACTATAACAGGGGAATTTCACGGGTTTTGTACGAGTGCAATGTCCAACTAACTATAACTGTCCCTAAAACCTATGGTTTTTTTCAGTGAATTTCAAAGGTTTTTTAAATGCTAATTTCTAACTATAACTTGTCTGAAACCTATGGTTTTTTCAGTGAATTTCAAAGGTTTTTTAAATGCTAATTTCTAACTATAACGTGCCTGAAACCTATGGTTTTTTCAGTGAATTTCAAAGGTTTTTTAAATGCTAATTTCTAACTATAACGTGCCTGAAACCTATGATTTTTTCAGTGAATTTCAAAGGTTTTTTAAATGCTAATTTCTAACTATGCCAACAGAGGTAGGACATGTGAAGAAAGAAGAAAAAATGCACAGAAAGAAGCAAAAGATGTGCAGAAAGAACCAACAGAGGAGCAGAAAGAGGCCTTGTTGCAAAATCATCCTGTGCCCACAACTTTTTCAGACGGGTACTGGTGGTAACTGACTCTGACTAACCAGAGCCAGTGCGCGTTTGCACAGTGGTGAAGGGAGGGGGCCTGAGGTGACATGTGTGCAAACGCGCCCCGTGGCGCATTTTAAGTTGTGGGATTAAGTCCCCTTGAATCCTGAGGGTCCCTGGGGCCCAACTATCCCCCAGGTACCTACAGTTAGGACCACAGAGCTGAGTTGCAGAGAGGCGTTCCGAGGCCACGCACCTTTTTTCACCTCTCTGCAACGCAACTCTGTTGTGCTTACTGAAGGTACCTGGTGGGCTAGTTGGCCCCCAGGATTCAAAGGGAATTAACTCCCCAACTTAAAACGCACCACAGGGCGTGTTTGCGCACATGTCACCTGAGGCCCCGCCCCCTCCTTTCACCACTGTGCAAACGCGCCCCGTGGCGCGTTTTAAGTTGGGGGATTAGGTCACCTTGAATCCTGAGAGTCCCTGGGGCCCAACTAGCCCACCAGGTACTTCCAGTAAGCACCACAGGCCTGTGTTGCAACGCCTGTAACAAATTGTGCAGTTGTGTTTAGGTAGTGAAGAGGGTCGTGCTGGGGGTAGTGTTTTAGGGTTTAGGGTAGTGCAGTGGTGTTTGTGTAGTGTAGGGGGTCATGCTGGGGGTAGATTTAGGGTTTAGGGTAGTGCAGTGGTGTTTGGGTAGTGTAGAGGGTCGTGCTGGGGTTAGTGTTTTAGGGTTTTAGGGTTTAGGGTAGTGCAGTGGTGTTTGGGTAGTGTAGGGGATACTGCTGGGGGTAGTGTTTTAGGGTTTAGGGTAGTGCAATGGTGTTTGGGTAGTGTAGGGGGTACTGCTGGGGGTAGTGTTTTAGGGTTTAGGGTAGTGCAGTGGTGTTTGCGTAGCATAGGGGGTACTGCTGGGGGTAGTATTTTATGGTTTAGGGTAGTGGAGTGGTGTTTGGGTAGTGTAGGGGTTCGTGCTGGGGGTAGTTTTTAGGGTTTAGGGTAGTGCAGTGGTGTTTGTGTAGTGTAGGAGGTCGTGTTTTAGGGTTTAGGGTAGTGCAGTGGTCTTTGGGTAGTGTAGGGGTTGTGTGGGGGGTAGTGTTTTAGGGATTAGGGTAGTGCATTGGTATTTGGGTAGTGTAGGGGGTCATGCAGGGGTAGTGTTTTAGGGTTTAGGGCAGTGCAGTGGTGTTTTAGGTAGTGTAGGGGGTCGTGCTGGGGGAGTGTTTTAGGGTTTAGGGCAGTGCAGTGGTGTTCGGGTAGTGTAGGGGGTCGTGCTGGGGGAGTGTTTTAGGGTTTAGGGCAGTGCAGTCGTGTTCGGGTAGTGTAGGGGGTCGTGCTGGGGGAGTATTTTAGGGTTTAGGGTAGTGCAGTGGTGTTCGGGTAGTGTAGGGGGTCATGCTGGGGGTAGTGTTCTAGGGTTTAGGGCAGTGCAGTGGTGTTCGGGCAGTTTATGGGGTCGTGCTGGGGGTGGTGTTTTAGGGTTTAGGGCAGTGCAGTGGTGTTCGGGCAGTGTAGGGGGTCGTGCTGGGGGTGGTGTTTCAGGGTTTAGGGCAGTGCAGTGGTGTTCGGGCAGTGTAGGGGGTCGTGCAGGGGGTGGTGTTTCAGGGTTTAGGGCAGTGCAGTGGTGTTCGGGCAGTGTAGGGGGTCATGCAGGGGTGGTGTTTCAGGGTTTAGGGCAGTGGTGTTCGGGCAGTGTAGGGTGTCATGCTGGGGGTGATGTTTCAGGGTTTGGGGCAGTGCAGTGGTGTTCGAGCAGTAAAGGGGGTCATGCTGGGGGTGGTGTTTCAGGGTTTAGGGCAGTGCAGTGGTGTTCGGGCAGTGTAGGGGGCGGTGCAGGGGGTGGTGTTTCAGGGTTTAGGGCAGTGCAGTGGTGTTCGGGCAGTGTAGGGGTGGTAGGGGTGGTGTTTCAGGGTTTAGGGCAGTGCAGTGGTGTTCGGGCAGTGTAGGGGGTCGTGCAGGGGGTGGTGTTTCAGGGTTTAGGGCAGTGCAGTGGTGTTCGGGCAGTGTAGGGGGCGGTGCAGGGGTGGTGTTTCAGGGTTTAGGGCAGTACAGTGGTGTTCGGGCATTGTAGGGGGTGGTGCTGGGGCTGGTGTTTCAGGGTTTAGGGCAGTGCAGTGGTGTTCGGGCAATGTAGGGGGTCGTGCTGGGGCTGGTGTTTCAGGGTTTAGGGTAGTGCAGTGATGTTCGGGCAGTGTAGGGGGTCGTGCTGGGGCTGGTGTTTCAGGGTTTAGGGCAGTGCAGTGGTGTTCGGGCAGTGTAGGGGGTCATGCTGGGGCTGGTGTTTCAGGGTTTAGGGCAGTGCAGTGGTGTTCGGGCAGTGTAGGGGGTCTTGCTGGGGCTGGTGTTTCAGAGTCTAGGGCAATGCAGTGGTGTTCGGGCAGTGTAGGGGGTCTTGCTGGGGCTGGTGTTTCAGGGTTTAGGGCAGTGCAGTCGTGTTCGGGCAGTGTAGGGGGTCGTGCTGGGGGTGGTGTTTCAGGGTTTAGGGCAGTGTAGTGGTGTTCGGGCAGTGTAGGGGGTCATGCTGGGGCTAGTGTTAAAGGGTTTAGGGCAGAGCAATGGTGCTCAGGCAGTGTAGGGGGTTGTGCTGGGGGTGATGTTTCAGGGTTTAGGGCAGTGCAGTGGTGTTAGGGCAGTGTAGGGTGTTGTGCTGGGGGTGGTGTTTCAGGGTTTAGGGCAGTGCAGTGGTGTTCCGGCAGTGTAGGGGGTCGGCAGGGGGTGGTGTTTCAGGGTTTAGTGCAGTGGTGTTCGGGCAGTGTAGGGGGTCATGCTGGGGTGGTGTTTCAGGGTTTAGTGCAGTGGTGTTCGGGCAGTGTAGGGTGTCGTGCTGAGGGGTGGTGTTTCAGGGTTTAGGGCAGTGCAGTAGTGTTTGGGCAGTGTAGGGGGTCGTGCAGGGGGTGGTGTTTCAGGGTTTAGGGCAGTGCAGTGGTGTTCGGCCAGTGTACGGTAGTCTGTGCTGGGGCTGGTGTTTCAGGGTTTAGGGCAGTGCAGTGGTGTTCGGGCAGTGTAGGTGGTCGTGCTGGGGCTGGTGTTTCAGGGTTTAGGGCAGTGCAGTGGTGTTCGGGCAGTGTACGGGGTTGTGCTGGGGCTGGTGTTTCAGGGTTTAGGGCAGTGCAGTGGTGTGCGGGCAGTGTAGGGGGTCGTGCTGGGGCTGGTGTTTCAGGGTTTAGGGCAGTGCAGTGGTGTTCGGGCAGTGTAGGGGGTCGTGCTGGGGCTGGTGTTTCAGGGTTTAGGGCAGTGCAGTGGTGTTCGGGCAGTGTAGGGGGTCGTGCTGGGGCTGGTGTTTCAGGGTTTAGGGCAGTGCAGTGGATTTCGGGCAGTGTAGGGGGTCGTGCTGGGGGTGGTGTTTCAGGGTTTAGGGCAGTGCAGTGGTGTTCGGGCAGTGTAGGTGGTCTTGCTGGGGGTGGTGTTTCAGGGATTAGGGCAGTGCAGTGGTGTTCGGGCAGTGTAGGTGGTCTTGCTGGGGGTGGTGTTTCAGGGTTTAGGCAGTGCAGTGGTGTTCGGGCAGTGTAGGGGGTCTTGCTGGGGGTAGTGTTTCAGGGTTTAGGGCGGTGCAGTGGTGTTCATGCAGTGTAGGGGGTCGTGCTGGGGGTGGTGTTTCAGGGTTTAGGGCAGTGCAGTAGTGTTCGGGCAGTGTAGGGGGTCGTGCAGGGGGTGGTGTTTCAGGGTTAAGGGCAGTGCAGTGGTGTTCTGGCAGTGTAGGGGGTCATGCTGGGGGTGGGGTTTCAGGGTTTAGGGCAGTACAGTGGTGTTCGGGCAGTGTAGGGGGTCGTGCAGGGGGTGGTGTTTCAGGGTTTAGGGCAGTGCAGTGGTGTTCGGGCAGTGTAGGGGGTCGTGCTGGGGCTGGTGTTTCAGGGTTTAGGGCAGTGCAGTGGTGTTCGGGCATTGTAGGGGGTCTTTCTGGGGGTGGTGTTTCAGGGTTTAGGGCAGTGGTGTTCGGGCAGTGTAGGGGGTCTTGCTGGGGGTGATGTTTCAGGGTTTAGGGCAGTGCAGTGGTGTTCGAGCAGTGTAGGGGGTCTTGCTGGGGGTAGTGTTTCAGGGTTTAGGGCAGTGCAGTGGTGTTCGTGCAGTATAGGGGGTCGTGCTGGGGATGGTGTTTCTGGGTTTAGGGCAGTGCAGTAGTGTTCGAGCAGTATAGGGGGTCGTGCTGGGGATGGTGTTTCAGGGTTTAGGGCAGTGCAGTGGTGTTCGGGCAGTGTACGGTGTTGTGCTGGGGCTGGTGTTTCAGGGTTCAGGGCGGTGCAGTGGTGTTCAGGCAGTGTAGGGGGTCGTGCTGAGGCTGGTGTTTCACGGTTTAGGGCAGTGCAGTGGTGTTCGGGCAGTGTAGGGGGTCGTGCTGGGGCTGGTGTTTCAGGGTTTAGGGCAGTGCAGTGGTGTTCGGGCAGTGTAGGCGGTCGTGCTGGGGCTGGTGTTTCAGGGTTTAGGGCAGTGCAGTGGTGTTCGGGCAGTGTAGGGGGTCGTGCTGGGGCTGGTGTTTCAGGGTTTAGGGCAGTGCATTGGTGCACGGGCAGTGTAGGGGGTCGTGCTGGGGGTGATGTTTCAGGGTTTAGGGTAGTGCAGTGGTGTTCGGGCAGTGTAGGGGGCCGTGCAGGGGCTGGTGTTTCAAGGTTTAGGGCAGTGCAGTGGTGTTCGGGCAGTGTAGGGGGTCGTGCTGGGGCTGGTGTTTCAGGGTTTTGGGCAGAGCAGTGGTGTTCGGGCAGTGTAGGGGGTCATGCTGGGGGTAGTGTTTCAGGGTTTAGGGCAGTGCAGTGGTGTTCGGGCAGTGTAGGGGGTCGTGCTGGGGGTGGTGTTTCAGGGTTTAGGTCCAGTGGTGTTCGGGCAGTGTAGGGGGTCTTGCTGGGGGTGATGTTTCAGGGTTTAGGGCAGTGCAGTGGTATTCGGGCAGTGTAGGGGGTCTTGCTGGGGGTAGTGTTTCAGGGTTTAGGGCAGTGCAGTGGTGTTTGGGCAGTGTAGGGGGTCATGCTGGGGGTGGTGTTTCAGGGTTTAGGGCAGTGCAGTGGTGTTCGGGCAGTGTAGGGGGTCGTGCTAGGGGTGGTGTTTCAGGGTTTAGGGCAGTGCAGTGGTGTTCGGGCAGTGTAGGGGGTCATGCAGGGGCTGGTGTTTCAGGGTTTAGGGCAGTGCAGTGGTGTTCGGGCAGTGTAGGGGGTCGTGCTGGGGGTAGTGTTTTAGGGTTTAGGGTAGTGCAGTGGTGCTTGTGTAGTGTAGGGGGTCGTGCTGGGGGTAGTGTTTTAGGGTTTAGGGTAGTGCAGTGGTGTTTGTGTAGTGTAGGGGTCATGTTTTAGGGTAGTGCAGTGGTGTTTGGGTAGTGTAGGGGGTCGTGCTGGGGGTAGTGTTTTAGGGTTTAGGGTAGTGCAGTGGTGTTTGTGTAGTGTAGGGGGTCGTGCTGGGGGTAGTGTTTTAGGGTTTAGGGTAGTGCAGTGGTGCTTGTGTAGTGTAGGGGGTCGTGCTGGGGGTAGTGTTTTAGGGTTTAGGGTAGTGCAGTGGTGTTTGTGTAGTGTAGGGGGTCATGTTTTAGGGTAGTGCAGTGGTGTTTGGGTAGTGTAGGGGGTCGTGCTGGGGGTAGTGTTTTAGGATTTAGGTTAGTGCAGTGGTGTTTGGGTAGTGTAGGGTGTCGTGCTGGGGGTAGTGTTTTAGGGTTTAAGGTAGTGCAGTGGTGTTTTTGTAGTGTAGGGGGGTCATGTTTTAAGATGCAATGCTCCAATACCTGACCAGTCTGCACTACATAAAACTGCAAAAAAACTAAAAATAAAAAGTGTTTTGCACACTTTTGTCATTGGGCTATATGTGGGCTACATCTGGGTAATATTTGTGCTACATTTGGGCTCTTTTTTCACTGGTGGCCATCTTGGAAGACTTCTTTGTTATGAAGTTTCCTAATTTCTTCATTTACTGCAGTCTCCTCAGTAGGAAATGCTTTCAGTTTTTTACTTTGATTCCATCAAGAAGGCATTCAGATGTGTCTCACATCTGCCATAAATTCAGAATGTTAGCACTCTAGTTGCTCATTAGATCACTGGAGTAAAGCTACTGCTCACCAGGGAGTTAACTGGTAGTCTGCTGCTGGTATTGAAAGTGATTGTTTCAGTCTGCATGTCAGCATTTTCTAATGAAATAGAAGAGGATTTGAGATCTCACTTAAAACATGCCCTAATTTTTCTTTCTGCAGCACTAACCATAATTTCTATTTTCAAAAAGAACCCCTCATTTTGTTCCTTTTTAAATTAAATGTTTTAAGTGTTACCGGTTTATTCCAATCAAGATGGCTTCAGGTGTGCCATACTTTTGTCATAAGTAAGGCTGTTAGCGCTCTAGTTGTTCTTTAGAACACTCTGGGAAGCTGCAGTAGAACACAAAGGCATCAACTGGCAGGCTGCTCCTGTTGAAATATAACAGGAAGATATTTGAGATCACACTTGAAATATGTCCTAATTTTTCTTTCTACAGCACTAACCATAATTTCTATGACAAAATGAACCCCATCATTTTGTTCCTTTTTAAATTAAATGTTTTAAGTGTTACCAGTTTATTCCAATCAAGATGGCTTCAGGTGTGCCATACTTTTGTCATAAGTAAGGCTGTTAGCACTCTAGTTGTTCTTTAGAACACTCTGGGAAGCTGCAGTAGAACACAAAGGCATCAACTGGCAGGCTGCTCCTGTTGAAATATAACAGGAAGATATTTGAGATCACACTTGAAACATGTCCTAATTTTTCTTTCTACAGCACTAACCATAATTTCTATGACAAAATGAACCCCATCATTTTGTTCCTTTTAAATTAAATTGTTTAAGTGTTACCAGTTTATTCCAATCAAGATGGCTTCAGGTGTGCCATACTTTTGTCATAAGTAAGGCTGTTAGCACTCTAGTTGTTCTTTAGAACACTCTGGGAAGCTGCAGTAGAACACAAAGGAATCAACTGACAGTCTCTGCCCTTGTTGGATGTACATGTTTTACTGAGAATGTCAGACTTCATTCTCACATGAGTGAGAAAGATAATGTGAATTTACAGAAAATATGCTCTCATTCTAGCTTCTGGAGCACCTTCCAAACCTACATGGGACAAGCATGAGAAAATAGTGTTCTCTCAAACATGATTCATGATATCCCAGCAGAAGGTTTTTCACATGGTAAAATCACCTTAGAATACACCACAATTCCTAAAATTAGTATGGTACCATCAACAAATAAATTCTAATGTAACTAAAGCCTGTTATCACCCTTTATAGTTCTCCTTTTGGTGACCCTCAAAATCTTCTATTCACTACAATGCATTTCAATGAGGTACTATCATTTATATTGGTCCCAAGATGGCTGCCAGCAATTCCAGGATGAAGTGCTGACAGCCAATCAGATCTCACGATGACATGTGTGGTTAGGCTCCGCCCAGATATATATGTGACTTTACTTTTGATTTTCTCAGGAACTACTGAACGGATTTACACCATTTAAGCAAAAGGCACGACACTGAACCAAGGGCTACCTCTTTGCCAAATTTGGTGTAATTCCGTTCAGCAGTTCGGGCTGTAGCTGCGACTAAAGGTTCCTATGGAAAAATGAATGGGGAAAACGCGTTTTGGGACCCCCCTTTTTCTCGGCCCCGCTTGACGTATCACCCCGAGACTTTCAGGATAGGAGCGGACCGGAGCGCCCCAACAAGTTGGAAACTTTCGCGAAGATTCATCAACCGGCGCCAACGTTATTTCAAATAGAATGTCGCGGATTTCCTATGGATAATAGGTTTTAACTATAACTATCTACTGGCGACCGCCAGTAGATTATATATATATATATATATATATATATATATATCTATATATATCTATATCTATTATCTACTGGCGGTCGCCAGTAGATAGTTATAGTTAGGACCTATTTTCCATAGGAAATCCGCGACATTCTATTTGAAATAACTCTTGCGTCGGTTGACGAATCTTCGCGAAATTTTCAAACTTTATGGCCCGCTCCGGTCCGCTCCTACCCTGAAAGTCTCAGGGTGATTCGTCAAGCGGGGGCCGAGAAAAAGGGGGTCCCAAACGTGTTTTCCCCATTCATTTTCCCTTAGGAAACTTTAGACACGGCTACAGCCCGAACTGCTGAACGGAATTACACCAAATTTGGCAAAGAGGTAGTTCTTGGTTCAGAAAGAACCCTTTTTGTTAAATGGTGTAAATCCGTTCAGTAGTTGCGGAGAAATTAAAAAAATAAGAGTCAAAAAATCAATTTCCCATAGGAAACTTTATGCAAGGCTACAGCCCGAACTGCTGAACGGAATTACACCAAATTTGGCAAAGAGGTAGTTCTTGGTTCAAAAGAACCCTTTTTGTTAAATGGTGTAAATCCGTTCAGTAGTTGCTGAGAAAATCAAAAGTAAAAACACATATATATCCGGGCGGAGCCTAACCACACATGTCATCGTGAGATCTGATTGGCTGTCAGAACTTCATCCTGGAATTGCTGGCAGCCATCTTGGGACCAATATAAATGATAGTACCCCTTTGAAATGCATTGTAGTGAATCGAAGATTTTGAGGGTTACCAAAAGGAGAACTATAAAGGGTGATAACAGACTTTAGTTACATTAGAATTCATTTGTTGATGGTACCATATTAATTTCAGGAATTGTGGTGTGTTCTAAGGTGATTTTACCCTGTGAAAAACCTTCTGCTGGGATATCATGAATCATGTTTGAGAGAAAACTATTTTCACATGCTTGTCCCATACAGTTTTGGAAGGTGCCCCAGAAGCTAAAATGAGAGCATATTTTCTGTAAATTCACATTATCTTTCTCAGTCATGTGAGAATGAAGTCTGACATTCTCAGTAAAACATGTACATCCAACAAGGGCAGAGACTGTCAGTTGATTCCTTTGTGTTCTACTGCAGCTTCCCAGAGTGTTCTAAAGAACAACTAGAGTGCTAACAGCCTTACTTATGACAAAAGTATGGCACACCAGAAGCCATCTTGATTGGAATAAACTGGTAACACTTAAAACATTTAATTTAAAAAGGAACAAAATGATGGGGTTCATCTTGTCATAGAAATTATGGTTAGTGCTCTGGAAAGAAAATTAGGACATGTTTCAAGTGTGATCTCAAATATCTTCCTGTTATATTTCAACAGGAGCAGCCTGTCAGTTGATGCCTTTGTGTTCTACTGCAGCTTCCCAGAGTGTTCTAAAGAACAACTAGAGCGCTAACAGTCTTACTTATGACAAAAGTATGGCACACCTGAAGCCATCTTGATTGGAATAAACTGGTAACACTTAAAACATATAATTTAAAAAGGAACAAAATGAGGGGGTTCATTTTGCCATAGAAATGATGGTTAGTGCTGTAGAAAGAAAAATTAGGACATGTTTTAAGTGAGATCTCAAATATCTTCCTGTTATATTTCAACAGGAGCAGCCTGTCAGTTGATGCATTTGTGTTCTACTGCAGCTTCCCAGAGTGTTCTAAAGAACAACTAGAGTGCTAACAGCCTTACTTATGACAAAAGTATGGCACACCTGAAGCCATCTTGATTGGAATAAACTGGTAACACTTAAAACATTTAATTTAAAAAGGAACAAAATGAGGGGGTTCATTTTGCCATAGAAATTATGGTTAGTGCTGCAAAAAGAAAATTTAGTGCATGTTTTAAGTGAGATCTCAAATCCTCTTCTATTTCATTAGAAAATTCTGACATGCAGACTGAAACAATCACTTTCAATACCAGCAGTAGACTTCCAGTTAACTCCTTGGTGAGCAGTAGCTTTACTACAGTGATCTAATGAACAACTAGAGTAATAACATTCTGAATTTATGGCAAATGTGTGACACATCTGAATGCCTTTTTGATGGAATCAAAGAAAAAAACTGAAAGCATTTCCTACTGAGGAGACTGCAGTAAATGAGGAAATTAGGAAACTTCATAACAAAGAAGTCTTCCAAGATGGCCACCAGTGAAAAAAGAGCCCAAATGTAGCACAAATATTACCGAGATGTAGCCCACATATAGCCCAATGACAAAAGTGTGCAAAACACTTTTTATTTTTAGTTTTTTGCAGTTTTATGTAGGGCAGACTGGTCAGGTATTGGAGCGTTGCATCTTAAAACATGACACCCCTACACTACAAAAACACCACTGCACTACCCTAAACCCTAAAACACTACCCCAGCACGACCCCCTACACTACACAAGCACCACTGCACTATCCTAAACCCTAAAACACTACCCCCAGCATGACCCCCTACACTACACAAACACCACTGCACTACCCTAAACCCTAAAACACTACCCCAACACCACTGCACTAACCTAAATCCTAAAACACTACCCCCAGCACGACCCCCTACACTACCCAAACACCACTGCACTACCCTAAAACATGACCCCCTACACTACACAAACACCACTGCACTACCCTAAACCCTAAAACACTACCCCCAGCACGACCCCCTACACTACACAAGCACCACTGCACTACCCTAAACCCTAAAACACTACCCCCAGCACGACCCCCTACACTACACAAACACCACTGCACTACCTTAAACCCTAAAACACTACCCCCAGCACGACCCCCTACACTACCCAAACACCACTGCACTAACCTAAATTCTAAAACACTACCCCCAGCACGACCCCCTACACTACCCAAACACCACTGCACTACCCTAAAACATGACCCCTACACTACACAAACACCACTGCACTACCCTAAACTCTAAAACACTACCCACAGCACGACCCCCTACACTACACAAGCACCACTGCACTACCCTAAACCCTAAAACACTACCCCCAGCACGACCCCCTACACTGCCCGACCACCACTGCACTGCCCTATACCCTGAAACACCAGCCCCTGCACGACCCCCTACACTGCCTGAACACCACTGCACTGCCCTAAACCCTGAAACACATACCCTAGCACGACCCCCTACACTGCCCGAACACCACTGCACTGCCCTATACCCTGAAACACCACCCCCAGCATGACCCCTACACTGCCCGAACACCACTGCACTGCCCTAAACCCTGAAACACTACCCCCAGCAAGACCTCCTACACTGCCCGAACACCACTGCACTGCCCTAAACCCTGAAACATCACCCCCAGCAAGACCCCTACACTGCCCGAACACCACTGCCCTAAACCCTGAAACACCACCCCCAGCACGACCCCCTACACTGCCCGAACACCACTGCACTGCCCGAAACCCTGAAACACCACCCCCAGCACGACCCCCTACACTGCCCGAACACCACTGCACTGCCCTAAACCCTGAAACACCACCCCTGCACGACCCCCTACACTGCCTCGAACACTACTGCACTGCCCTAAACCGTGAAACACCATCCCCAGCACGACCCCCTACACTGCACGAACACCACTGCACTGCCCTAAACCCTGAAACACTATCCCCAGCAAGACCCCCTACACTCCCCGAACACCACTGCACTGCCCTAAACCCTGAAACACCACCCCCAGCAAGACCCCCTACACTGCCCGAACACCACTGCCCTAAACCCTGAAACACCACCCCCAGCAAGACCCCCTACACTGCCCGAACACCACTGCACTGCCCTAAACCCTGAAACACCAGCCCCAGCACGACCCCTACACTGCCCGAACACCACTGCACTGCCCTAAACCCTGAAACACCACCCCCTGCACGACCCCCTACACTGCCCGAACACCACTGCACTGCCCTAAACCCTGAAACACCACCCCCAGCACGACCCCTACACTGCCCGAACACCACTGCACTGCCCTAAACCCTGAAACACCACCCCTGCACTATCCCCTACACTGCCCGAACACTACTGCACTGCCCTAAACCCTGAAACACCACCCCCAGCACGACCCCCTACACTGCACGAACACCACTGCACTGCCCTAAACCCCGAAACACTACCCCCAGCAAGACCCCCTACACTGCCCGAACACCACTGCCCTAAACCCTGAAACACCACCCCCAGCAAGACCCCCTACACTGCCCGTACACCACTGCACTGCCCTAAACCCTGAAACACCACCCCCAGCATGACCCCCTACACTGCCCGAACACCACTGCACTGGCCTAAACCCTGAAACACCACCCCCAGCACGACCCCCTACACTGCCCGAACACCACTGCACTGCCCTAAACCCTGAAACACCACCCCCAGCACGACCCCCTACACTGCCCGAACACCACTGCACTGCCCTAAACCCTGAAACACCAGCCCCAGCACGACTGCCTACACTGCCCGAAAACCACTGCACTGCCCTAAACCATGAAACACCAGCCCCAGCACGACCCCCTACACTGCCCGAACACCACTGCACTACCCTAAACCCTCAAACACCAGCCCCAGCACGACCCCCTACACTGCCCGAACACCACTGCACTGCCCTAAACCCTGAAACACCAGCCCCAGCAAGACCCCCTACACTGCCCGAACACCACTGCACTACCCTAAACCCTGAAACACCACCCCCAGCAAGACGCCCTACACTGCCCGAACACCACTGCACTAAAGCCTGAAACACCACCCCAAGCAAGACCACCTACACTGGCCGAACACCATTGCACTGCCCTAAACCCTGAAACACCACCCCCTGCACGACGCCCTACACTGCCCGAACACCACTGCACTGCCCTAAACCCTGAAACACCACCTCCAGCAAAACACCCTACACGGCCTGAACACCATTGCTCTGCCCTAAATCCTGAAACACTAGCCCCAGCATGACCCCCTACACTGCCCAAACACCACTGCACTGCCCTAAACCCTGAAACACCACCCCCAGCATGACCCCCTACACTGCCCGAACACCACTGCACTGCCCTAAACCCTAAAACACCAGCCCCAGCAAGACCCCTACACTGCCCGAACACCACTGCACTGCCCTAAACCCTGAAACACCAGCCCCAGCATGACCCCCTACACTGCCCGAACACCACTGCACTGCCCTAAACCCTGAAACACCAGCCCCAGCATGACCACCTACACTGCCCGAACACCACTGCACTGCCCAAAACCCTGAAACACCAGCCCCAGCATGACCCCCTACACTGCCCGAACACCACTGCACTGCCCTAAACCCTGAAACACCAGCCCCAGCACAACCCCCTACACTGCCCGAACACCACTATACTGCCCTAAACCCTGAAACACCAGCCCCAGTACGACCCCCTACACTGCCCGAACACCACTGCACTGCCCTAAACCCTGAAACACCACCCCCTGCATGACCCCCTACACTGCCCGAACACCACTGCACTGCCCTAAACCCTGAAACACCAGCCCCAGCATGACCACCTACACTGCCCGAACACCACTGCACTGCCCAAAACCCTGAAACACCAGCCCCAGCATGACCCCCTACACTGCCCGAACACCACTGCACTGCCCTAAACCCTGAAACACCAGCCCCAGCATGACCCCCTACACTGCCCGAACACCACTATACTGCCCTAAACCCTGAAACACCAGCCCCAGTACGACCCCCTACACTGCCCGAACACCACTGCACTGCCCTAAACCCTGAAACACCACCCCCTGCACCGCCCCTACACTGCCCGAACACCACTGCACTGCCCTAAACCCTGAAACACCACCACCAGCACGACCCCCTTTACTGCTCAAACACCACTGCACTGCCCCAAACCCTGAAACACCACCCCCAGCACGACCCCCTACACTGCCCGAACACCACTGCCCTAAACCCTGAAACACCACCCCCTGCACGACCCCCTACACTGCCCAAACACCACTGCACTGCCCTAAACCCTGAAACACCACCCCCTACACTGCCCGAATACCACTGCACTGCCCTAAACCCTGAAACACCACCCCCTGCAGCACCCCCTACACTGCCCGAACACCACTGCACTGCCCAAAACCCTGAAACACCACCCCTGCACCGCCCCCTACACTGCCCGAACACCACTGCACTGCCCTAAACCCTGAAACACCACCCCCAGCACGACCCCCTTTACTGCTAGAACACCACTGCACTGCCCCAAACCCTGAAACACCACCCCCAGCACGACCCCCTACACTGCCCGAACACCACTGCCCTAAACCCTGAAACACCACCCCTGCACGACCCCCTACACTGCCCGAAGACCACTGCACTGCCCTAAACCCTGAAACACCACCCCTACACTGCCCGAAGACCACTGCACTGCCCTAAACCCTGAAACACCACCCCAGCACGACCCCCTACACTGCCCGAACACCACTGCACTGCCCTAAACCCTAAAACACCACCCCCAGCATTATCCCCTACACTGCCCAAACACCACTGCACTGCCCTAAACCCTAAAATACTACCCCCAGCACAACCCCCTACACTACCCGAACACGACTGCACTGCCCTAAACCCTCAAACACTACCCCCAGCACGACCCCCTACACTACCCGAACACCACTGCACTGCCCTAAACCCTAAAACACTCCCCCAGCACAACCCCCTACACTACCCGAACACCACTGCACTGCCCTAAACCCTAAAACACTCCCCCCAGCACGACCCCCTACACTACCCAAACACCACTGCACTGCCCTAAACCCTAAAACACTACCCCCGCATGACCCCCTACACTACCCAAACACCAATGCACTACCCTAATCTCTAAAACACTACCCCCGCATGACCCCCTACACTACCCTAAATCCTAAAACACTACCCCCGCACGACTCCCTACACTACCCAAAGACCACTGCACTACCCTAAACCCTAAAACATGACCTCCTACACTACACAAACACCACTGCACTACCCTAAACCCTAAAACACTACCCCCTACACTATACAAAAATCACTGCACTACCCTAAACCCTAAAACACTACCCCCAGCAGTACCCCTACACTACCCAAACACCACTGCACTAACCTAAACCCTAAAACACTACCCCCAGCAGTACCCCCTACACTACCCAAACACCACTGCACTACCCTAAATCACTACCCCCAGCACGACCCCCTACACTACCCAAACACCACTGCACTACCCTAAACCCTAAAACACTACCCCCAGCACGACCCCTACACTACCCAAACACCACTGCACTACCCTAAACCCTAAAACACTCCCCCAGCACGACTCCCTACACTACCCAAACACCACTGCACTACCCTAAACCCTAAATCTACCCCCAGCATGACCCCCTACACTACACAAACACCACTGCACTACCCTAAACCCTACAACACTACCCCCAGCACGACCCTCTTCACTACCTAAACACAACTGCACAATTTGTTACAGGCGTTGCAACGCAGGCCTGTGGTGCTTACTGGAAGTACCTAGTGGGCTAGTTGGGCCCCAGGGACCCTCAGGATTCAAGGTGACCTAATCCCCCAACTTAAAACGCACCACGGGGCGCGTTTGCACAGTGGTGAAGGGAGGGGCGGGGCCTCAGGTGACATGTGTGCAAACACGCCCTGTGGTGCGTTTTAAGTTGGGGAATTAATTCCCTTTGAATCCTGAGGGACCCTGGGGCCAACTAGCCCACCAGGTACCTTCAGTAAGCACAACAGAGTTGCGTTGCAGAGAGGTGAAAAAAGGTGCGTGGCCTCGGAACACCTCTCTGCAACTCAGCTCTGTGGTCCTAACTGTAGGTACCTGGGGGCTAGTTGGGCCCCAGGGACCCTCAGAATTCAAGGGGACTTAATCCCGCAACTTAAAACGCGCCACGGGGTGCGTTTGCACACATGTCACCTCAGGCCCCCCTCCCTTCACCACTGTGCAAACGCGCCCTGTAGCGCGTTTTAAGAGGTAGTTTTAATCCCCCTGCCCTATTATGTACTAGGGACTTGCAGAGGAGGTCATGCTAATCACAGGGGTACCCCAACGCATAGTGTTCCCTAGTGTATGTAGGTGTTTTCACTGTATTCTAAGTGTCTTTTAGCATAGCACTGGCTCTGGTTAGTCAGAGTCAGTTACCACCAGTACCCGTCTGAAAAAGTTGTGGGCACAGGATGATTTTGCAACAAGGCCTCTTTCTGCTCCTCTGTTGGTTCTTTCTGCACATCTTTTGCTTCTTTCTGTGCGTTTTTTCTTCTTTCTTCACATGTCCTACCTCTGTAGGCATAGTTAGAAACTAGCATTTAAAAAACCTTTGAAATTCACTTAAAAATCATAGGTTTCAGGCACGTTATAGTTAGAAATTAGCATTTAAAAAACCTTTGAAATTCACTGAAAAAACCATAGGTTTCAGACACGTTATAGTTAGAAATTAGCATTTAAAAAACCTTTTGAAATTCACTGATGTCATCAGTGATGTCACTGACCATGTCATGAGTGATGTAATATGTGATGTCATCAGCAGTGCATTGCGGGGGCGCGAGTTATAGTTAGCTGAACTAACTATAACGGGGAATTTCTATGGTTTTGTACGAGTGAAATGTCCAACTAACTATAACTGTCCCTAAAACCTATGGTTTTTTCAGTGAATATATATATATATATATATATATATATCTATATCTATATATATATTATCTACTGGCGGTCGCCAGTAGATAGTTATAGTTAGGATCTAGTTTCCATAGGAAAAGCGTTTTTTCTTTTCCCAATAACTTTGGCGCCGGTAGACGAATCTTCGCGAAATTTTCAAAACTTGTGGCCCGCTCCGGTCAGCTCCTATCCTATCGGGTTGATTCGCCAAGCGGGGGCCGAGAAAAAAGGGGGTCCCAAAACGTGTTTTCTCCATGTTATTTTCCATAGGAAACTTTAGACAAGGCTACAGCTCGAACTGCTGAACGGATTACACCAAATTTGGCAAAAAGGTAGCCCTTGGTTCAGAGAGAGCCCATTTTTGTTAAATGGTGCAAATCCGTTCAGTAGTTCCTGAGAAATTAAAAAAAAAGAGGTCGGAAAATCAATTTCCCATAGGAAACTTTAGACACGGCTACAGCTCGAACTGCTGAACGGAATTACACCAAATTTGGAAAAAAGGTAGCCCTTGGTTCAGAAAGAGCCCTTTTTTTAAATAGTGTAAATTCGTTCAGCAGTTGCTGAGAAAATCAAAAAATAAAAGTTTCGATATCTAGAGGCACGGAGGATCCGCGGACCCTCCTGACCACGAGCTTTATTCTAATTGGCTGTCAACACTCCAAACCAGGAAGTGTTGGCAGCCATCTTGTGACTCGGTAGAACCGAGTCACAAGAAAACAGTAGCAAAAACATTAAAAAACAAGAAAAGGGGGCAGGGTAGAAACACCCTGACCCCCTTGGCCTGCTCAGGGGGTACCACAAGGACCCCCAGGGCCAAAAAAAGCATTTTTTTAAAAATAAATCGGCAAAATTCGCGTAGGATCCGCGAATCCTGCCGTGAAAATAAAAAAAACGAAGCACGGGCTTTAGTGCTTCGTTAATATTTAGCCCCTGGGTGGGCCAAGTCCCGGGGGCATGCACAATTGTAATTGTGGGGGCCAGCAGGGGGCCCCCACAGCCCCGGGGACCGCCACCCCCTGGGGCTTTCCTTAAATATTTGCAGGGGGCACATGGCCCCCCCCGCAGCCCCGGAGACCGCCACCCCCGGGGCTTGTTCTTTATAATATGTGGGGGGCCTCCAAGGCCCCCCCAAGCCCCGGGCACCGCCACCCCCTGGGGCTTTTGTTGAATATTTGCAGGGGGCACGTGGCTCCCCCGCAGCCCCAGGGACCGCCACCCCCGGGACTTGTTGTTTTAAAAATAAAAAGAACCTGTGTGGGGGGGCTCGAGCCCCCTACACACCCTGGGGACCGCCACCTCCCCGGGGCACTAACTATGTAAATTTGGGGGTCCGTTACGGACCCCCGAGCCCCACCACCTCCCCGGGGCTTTCAAACTGAAGGGAGGGGGGCCGTGCGGCCCCCCTCCTGGAGCCCGTGATGGCCCTGGGGACCGCCATCCCCCAGGGCCAGCTCCTGCAGTGTACCGGGGTGCCCACCCCCGTGACACTGCTGTTTGCTATGGCAGAGCGGGAGCCTCGCGGCTCCCACCCTGTCATAGCAAACTGTGGTTTGGGTTTTGGAAGAGAGAGCAGGAAACCTGCTCTCTCTTCCAAAATCCAAACCACATTGCTTTTCCACACGGGGAGCTGCATGTCAGCAGCTCCCCATGTGGAAAAGCAATGCCGGCTCCTGCAAGACGCGGGGAGCCAGCGGGACCGTGGGGGCATTGGGGCTCCCCCACGGTCCCCAATGAAGAGGCCAGGCCCCAGGGGATGGGGTCCCCGGGGCCAGGAGTAGCCTGGGAGGGGGGCCGCATGGCCCCCCTCCCCATAATAATAAAATTTAAAAAAATAAAAAACACGCAAAGGCCGGCCCCGGGGGATGGGGTCCCCGGGGCCATAAATGGCCTGAGGAGGGGGGCCACGCAGCCCCCTCCAAATATATATTTAAAAAAAATAAACACTGGCCATGCCCCGGGGGATGGGGTCCCCGGGGCCGAATATGGCCTCGGGAAGGGGGCCATGCGACCCCCTTCCATTTTTGAAAAAAATAGAAAAAATAGGTGTCAGGCCTAGGGGGATGGGGTCCCCAGGGCCCATAAAATAGGAAAGGAAGGGGGGCCACACAGCCCCCCTTCTAAAAAAAATAATAATAAAAAAAAAGCCAGCATCGCACCGAGGCCCCGGCCCCTCCCAGCAACACTCTGCAAACGTGCCCTGTGTTACGTTTTAAGTTGGGGAATGAGTTTCTCTTTAATCCTGAGGGTCCCTGGGGGCCAACTAGCCCACCAGGTACCTCCAGTAAGCGCCACAGGGCTGCCTTGCAGAGAGGTGGTCCAGGCCACGCCCCTTTTTACACCTCTCTGCAACGCAGCTCTGTGGTGCTTACTGGAGGTAACTGGTGGGCTAGTTGGACCCCAGGGAACCTCAGGATTCAAGGGGACTTAATCCCCCAACTTAAAACGCGCCACGGGACGCGTTTGCACAGTGGTGAAGGGAGGGGGCGGGGCCTGAGGTGACATGTGTGCAAACACGCCCTGTGGCGTGGTTTAAGTTGGGGGATTAATTCCCCTTGAATCCTGAGGGACCCTGGTGTCACATTGAGGGACCCTGTCTGGGATTCTAGCTAAGTCTTTAAGCATAGGACTAGCATAGTGCCAATCACGCCAAGATGTAAAATGACAAAAACAGTTTACCACTCCAGGCACAGTATTACAGCTTTGGATTAGTAAAATTCCATTCAAGCCAATGTGGAATGAATAAAAGCAACTCCTGACACATGTTTTGCTATCATTATAGCTCAACTCTTCAGAGAGGTTTAGCTTTTTCCAGATACAAGGGAGCACACAGTATAAATCAAAACACTACCATTTCAGGCTTAGAGTGCCCCAAACTATGCAAAAAAGAAGCTGAGAACTATGGGAAGTTCCCAAGTTTAGGTGAAGAACAGCTCCTGTCTAGAGCACTGTACAACACCTGCAACAGATTGAATCTGCCCACCTCAAATGTCTGGTATTCCAGCAAAAAAATTTAAGTATAGGATTAGCACAGGGCCATCCACGCTGAACTCGAAAGGGACAAAGTATTTTGCCATTTCTAAAGCAAAGTCTTTAAGCATAGGATTAGCACAATGCAATCCATGCCAAGCTGTAAAATGGCAAAAGCCTTTTACCACTCCAGGCACAGTATTACAGTTTTGGATTAGTAAAATACTATCAAAGCCAACCTAGAATGAATAAAAGCATCCCCTGACACATGTTTCACCTATCATTATAGCTCTTCAGAGAGGTTTAGCTTTGTCCAGATACAAGGGAGCACACAGCATAAAATTGCTAGAATACCAGACAATTGAGGTGAGCATAAAGAGGGAAACTGTGTTTTAGAATGTTGTCTTGTTAAAAAACTAAACTGTATCCAACAATGAAGACAGCAGCAGAACTAATGTTCAGTATTATACAAGATGGTAAACATATTGTGTGCCTAATGCCTACATATTGTGTGCAGCTAATCCAGTTGGTACTGTAACCACACATGATATATTGCGCTCTGTAGTCTTTTGTAAAAAAGCAGCAAGAACTTGTATTAAGAAACTTTTACAAGTGCCAGCTTGACCACTAACATACAACAGTATAGGTTTGAATGTTAAGCATGCACACTCTTTCTTGTTGTGAAACAATTCATGCTCAACTGTAGCTTTCACCTTCATATATATTTGCATTTGCTCAACATTTAGCTGCGCAACTAAATCTGTCAACTCTGTTGTTTCCTATCTTGCTTGCCCCATTGCAGTCACCACCGCATTTATGGCAATAGCAGCCTCATTTTCGATTATTGGCTGCCCAAATGGGTCCTGACTTTGAGGAGCTGAACTTTGGCTACTTTGCAAACTCTCCTTAGCCACCTTAGCAGTGCTGCAGTTGTATCTTCCTGTAATGTCATCATTCAACATTTTTAAGTAGTTTGTAAATATTGAGCACTCAATGCTATTCTTTGCAGTATTGAAAGAGTCTTCATAGCAGTGAAACTCTCCTAGTAATTCTGTTTCACAACGCCATGGTTTAAACTGCTGAAAAAGTGCCAAATAGAAAGATTTTCTTTTTTCAGCAGTCTGGCAGCTCAGTTTCTGTTGTTAAACTGGATTTGCTATGTAACACCAAAAACCCATTGCAACCAACTAATACAAATTTAACTTTATCTACATTTTCTGTCACATTGTTTCTATATGTGTAGAATTGGAGTACTTCATATAGACAAACATTTTCAAGATATATACTCCTTCTTGGATACTAAGTGTCCAACATGTTTGTTTTTACAATGTCTGTACTACCTGGCTCAAATTCAGCAAGATATTGAATTTCTAGAAAAGATTTCAAAACTCTGTTTCAAGTTGATCCTAGGACTAAACTCACCCAAAAAATTCCTTTTGACTTAGAATATAAACTAGCAGAACTCAACGATCGCAACATTCTGTGTGAAAGTATCTTCAAACTGAAACTGTAAAAAAATGTATTAGAGGCTTTTCAGCAGGGAACTCTTCCCACACATCTGTCATCTCTGTCTTCTCAGAGTTTGTTATGAATGAAGTAACATAACAAGCAACAGCTATAGAGTTGTCTGCCACAGACTGAATATCCATATTGGCATTCCAGGATTGTAGTCATTTATATTTTTCAAAACCTCTGTTTTCTTGAGGTTATAGGTATTTTTGGTGATTTATGAGTAAGTGTATGTCTCACTGCAGACATAAAGCTGTTCGCACTTACTTTTGAAAAAACAGGTCTTGGAAATCAATCCAAAACAACGTTTTCATTTTCATTTGTTCTGTATTTCCGCCAACAGTACTTTCCACGTCTATATGATTGGAAACACAGTACTTGCTGCTTTACCCTTTTTTCCTCAGTGTCTTTTGGAATGCTGCATGTAATAATATACTGTTCTATGAAAGAAAGTACAGACTCATCTTTGTCTGTTCCAAATTTAGGTGCATCTTTTACCCACAACAGCACCTGAATATGAGGAGCACCTCTTTCTTGGTACTCTTTTCCCAAGAGAAATCAGTAATTCCTCCAAGAGGTGGATTTTCTTATTGCATCTGAAGGGCAACACATCTTAAATCTGTGGTTAAAGTACCTGCAAACATTTGCAGGATCCAGAGAACAACGTTCTCCTGGTATCTTCAGTTCGATACCTTTAATGTTGGAGTTTGCTTCTCTTAAAAACTCATGTAAATCATCCCATACATATCCTGCACAACTCAGTGTTACAAACCAAGTTGGTGCACCCAAATTTCAGAACCTACACTTGAGTTCACCATGATGACGATACCAGTACTCATTGGTCCCACATTGGCATGCCATCAAATTTATCAAATTGAATTTGAACCTCTCATCTTTTCTATGAATTGTTTCAACAAAGTCTTTGCAGACATATTTTGCACATTAACTCCTGTCTTAAGAATATGGTTAACAGCATATAATAATCCAGACAAATCACTTACAAACAAGAGATGGAACACATATGGAAAACTTTGTCGAAATCTAGGACCTTCTGAATATAATCTTGCTGACCTATACTCTGCTGCAGGTATTTGCACAGGGAGGTCATCATGTCATTTGCCTACTCCAGTTTGAAATATTTGAGGAAAACATAGAGACTCTAAACGTTTCTCCCAGACACTCATTGTAGCTCCTTTAACTTGTTTCATCTGATACAGTTCAATGGCATCCCCCATACCCTATTTTGAATGTAGTGGCTGGATACTTTAGTGCTCACATATTTCCTCAGATCTACTTCTATCTACATTTTCAAACTGTCAACATTTCTTCCTCCATGCAACTTACATGTTCAACAACATCTACATCTTTATAGAAGACATTATTCTCTTTAAGATCCAAAGTAGCTTTCTTCACCTTAATTAAATCCACTAGTTCCTGCCATTTTTGTGTGAGGACACCAATCACTAGAATAACAAGTGGCTCTTCCAAATCTCTCTCTACATCCACAGTTTCAATATTGCATTTAAAATCTAAAGGTAAATACACAACTCTACCTTTATGCCCTTTCTGAAGCTCAGAGGGTGGTAGTTTCCCAGTCTTTGGTTCCATACAAACTGTTGCTTGAAATGGGTGAATATATTGTATGAGTTTTCCTTCATAAACATTCAGATGTCGAAGTTCCTCTGGAATTTCAACCACCTCTAACTTATTGTATATTGCTCAGGTAGGCATTTTGTTGTCCTCTAATTTGTCACAGCAAAACTTGCACATGATCTGGCGTGTCAACAAATTAAAAAGTTCCTCCACAAATAAAGACACAGCAAATTCCAGCCTCTTTTCTCTGTTTTCTTCTTCTGTTCTTAAGCACACATCAACATTTCGAATTTGGCCTTTGTAATGCGTGTTCCAAACACAAACATAGTTTGGTTTCTCTGTAGAAACTGCATTAAACGTTGCTACTTCTCGTCTGAAGTTATCAGTACTAACAATTGTGTTTTGTTCCTGAACACCTGAACATACCAACTCCTCATTTTTCCCAGACTGCACTTTAGGACCAAACAAAAGTAAATGAATATCTTCACACACATGTTCAAACTTCGATACTATACCATACAGAAGTGCTATGTTCATTTCTCATTAACACAATGCAGGACATTTTACAAAGTAAAGTTTTCTAACTAAATTTAGCATTTTTGAATGATGAGCAGCCAGGACTCGCAAATGATGAAAAGTACTTCTGCACACTTTCCTGGATAGACAGGCCAGTGAGCGTCCTTGTAAATTAGAATATTCCTGACTATGCATGGATCTAACTCTTGCAACAATGCAATTATTCAGCTTCAAAATTCTATCTGGAAATTGATGTAGAAAACATAATATATCAGTTGATTCCTAGTGAATACTACAAATACTACTGCAGTCCATTTATACACAGGGGCATGTCTGCGCCTACCTTGTACCGCTTCACCTAACTCTTCATCTACATTTCTAGGAATCATCTCCTCTTTTGCAATGGGAGTACCTTCTTTTATTTCATAGCATCGGCAGTTATTTCAACTGTATGCACTAATTTGTTCTGTTGTAAATAACTGTCTTCATTAAAGAAAGTCTCAGTACTAGACGCATGCTTCCATTCTCCTTTGAAAACTTTGCAAAAATGACTTTTATTAACAAGCCTTTTTTTGGCTTCCTTTCTTCATAGACAACTATTAGACTTGGCATCTTTGGAGTGGTTTCCACTGACATTTTGCCTCTACCGCCTGTATTTTTGATGCTGTGCTGGATTTTGTTTTTGCTGGCTTAGATGCTTTGGGCACTTTACCACTGCTGATCAGTGTCAAAGTGCAAGTGCTCCCTCTGTAAATTGTTACTACAATTGGTTCTCCATGACTGGCATATTTGATTTACTAGTAAGCCCCTAGTAAAGTGCACTGAGTGTGCCAGGGCCTGTAAATCAAATGCTACTAGTGGGCCTGCAACACTAATTGTGCCACCCACATGAGTAGCCCTGAAATGGTATCTCAGACATGCCACTGCAGTGTCTGTGCACAGTTTGTTAACTTCCATGTCAACCTGGCAAATGCACCCACTTGCCAGGCCCTTACCTTCCCTTTTCTTACATATAAGGCACCCCCATGGTAGGCCAAAGGTATCCCCTGGACAGGGTGCAGTGTATGTGAAAGGTAGGACTTGTACTGGTGTGTGTGGCATGTCCTGATAGTGAAATACTGTCAATTTCGTTTTTCACTATTGAAAGGCTATCTGTCCAATAGGATAGAATGGGAAATCCTTTGTAACATCTTACAAGTATAATTTCCCATTGGGACAAGATGGAGAAATAAGGTTTAGGCTCTCTGAACTGAAAATTTAATAACACATATTTTAGTAAAGAAGGTTTTTAAATTGCATGTTTGAACATGCCACTTTTAGAAAGTAGGCATTTTCTTGTTTAACCATTCTGTGTGCCTCTGCCTGTTTGTGTATTGACTGTCTGGATTTGGAGTGACAGGGGCTAGGGATGTGCATTCCCTGTAGATGGCCACTGGGGGGGTTGAGGTGTGCCTGGCCCTTCCTGGATGACTCAGAGCTGAGCTGAATAGACCTTGGCTGAATCTAGAGAAGTGGGAGGAGTTTTCCTTGCACCTGAATAGGACCTGTCTCCCTTGCACAATGCTGTCTCCACCCCCTTTGGTCATACTGCACCAGTGAGGACAGAACTTGTTTGGACTTGACTCAGAGACCCTTGCACAAAGAGAAAAAAGACATTCTGGGGTATAAGTATTACACCTGAATCCCCAGAACTTTAGAACACTCAAGAGGAACCTTTTCCAAGGGGAAGAGCTGAAGAGCTATAAGGAAGAGCACTGCCCCTTTGCTGTGAGGTGTAGGGGGTTGGCCTGCAGTTGCTATTTCTGTCAAGGAGAGGACAAACACTGGAACTTTGCTTTGAACCTGCCTGAATAAGATCTCCAAGGGCCTGTGTGTGCTGGCCTCCTGTTCTGAAGTCTATGGGACACAAAGACTTAACCACCAGCTCCTCTGAACTCTGCTGCTGAGTGTTCTGACCTTCCAGGAGGTGCCTGTTCCAGTTCTGGGCCTCTGGAGGTTGTTCCTGGTGTTGGGAGCTGGAAGAAAAGAAGAACTGAAGAAATTGACTTATCGCTCTTCTTGGCTGTTATTTCCGACGCAGCACCGCCATGCGAGAAGAAACTCCACGCATCGCTGTGCCGCTGTCGAAACCAATGCAGCGCCTGTAGTCGCTGCAAGAAGCATTGCATCGAGGGATCGCAGCTGAAGAAACTGACACAGTCCCACTCGACACCGCCGCATCGATCACCGCCGCATCCAGGATTTCCATGCATTGCACCCGTTTGGGAAGTTTTCCCGATGCATCACCTGCGGACCAGAATCGTCTTGGAGTTGACAAATCACTTCCCCCTACAGAACGGATTCAACGCATCACTTCTCCTGCGTGCAGCAGAACTGTCGCATCACCTCCCCAAGGTCTCAGGAACTGACACATCTCTTTGTTTTCGACGCTTCCCAATGTTGTGACTTTTGACTGATCTACAGGTACTTTGTGAGAAATCACGCATCCATAGTTTTCTATGGACCAAGTAGTTTGAAACATTTTCAAAGTCATATTCTTATTACATGTATGTTGGATTTTTGTCGTTTTGGTCTTGTTGAGTTAGATAAAGATACTTTATTTTTCTAAACTGGTGTGGTGTCCATTTGTTGTGTTATCACTGTATTACTGTTTGTTTGGAGTACAAATACTTTACACATTGTCTTTGGGATAAGTCTGTCTGCTCGTGCCAAGCTAGCCAGGGGGTGAGCAGGGGTTATCTAAAGTGTGTATCCCCCTGACCCTGACTAGAAGCAAGGCTCCCTGTTTGGACAAAGGCACCTACCTCTGCCAACTAGAGACCCCCATTTCTAACAACAATACTGTTTTATCCAGCGTACTCATTCTGTTTAGTATCAAAATTAATAGTTTGCACTTCAACCACACTCTCAATAAATTGTTTGGGTTTCAGTGCTGCTCTTCTCGTCTTTTTCTCCTTCATGTTTAGTACCAAATTCTGTATTACCCTACTGCTAAACATTGTCAATTGTATTTTTTAAATTCTTTCTGCCTCCCTGTTATATTAGGTGTTTTTTAAAAACATTTTTCAATTTCATTTTGAATTACTCCTTCTCTTTTGTGAGTTGATTGTAAACCTCGCTTTTTATTCAAATCTTTTTCCACGTTTTGCATTTTTCCATTTCTTGCTTTAAATAACTCCTTAGTTTTCTTCCAGCAGCTCTTTTTCCCAGCACATTGTCCCTGTCATGTCCTTTTTTACTTTCACCTTTAAGCGCATTGTACTTTCTTTTGTTTTTTTCTCCTGTGTGTCTTTCTCTGCATTGTAAATCATCCTCTTTAAACACAAGTAGATATCTGAAAAGCATATATAGAATACATTTAACTTTACATTACATACTATTGGATTACAAACTATAAGCAAGTGCCAAAGCGAGCATCACCTGTACAAGTAAGGCTTCAGTTTAATCTAACAAAGCAATCCTGGGCTTTAACTAAAAGCTTAAAAGGTTTTAATTAACTGTACAATACATTTAATCTTAACAATCTATAAGCAAGTGAGTAGCTAGATAAGTTGTTATGTCAGTGTGTAAGATCCTGTGTAAGTGTCTGAGTATGGGTATATAAATGGGTATATGAGTGGCTGTACAGGGGATCAGGGGGCCACTATCAAGCACCCCTTCCACTTTTGTTACAGGGGGTGACATTATTGCACTGCTGCAATACAGTGCAGTAATGTGACAAATCACAGAGTTCCTTTCATCTTTTACTTTTGTTATACCACTCCTAAATGGTCACTATTTTTAACCCTTCCATGTTTCCTGTAAAGAAGCAAACTTTGGTAGGTTTTTTATGGAACCACGAATCCACCGCAGCGCTCAGCGTGGCCCCGGTGTGAAACCGTAGCAAATCCGTGAATCCACACACAAGCCCCTAAAAGCATTTAGCAATCTGCTGTCAATGGTTTTCATTT
Organism: Calotriton arnoldi; assembly: GCA_963921515.1. Lineage (NCBI taxonomy): Eukaryota > Metazoa > Chordata > Amphibia > Caudata > Salamandridae > Calotriton > Calotriton arnoldi. The sequence goes on from CAWUFW010000119.1 coordinate 594,882, forward strand.
AAATTTTTTATGTAAAATATTGTCAATTACAAGACATACACTGCCTACTGAGCAATTTATGTACACCAGTCTGTTTTTCAGGTTCACACTGAAGTCTCTTTTGTTCCCTTACCCTATACTCTTTTAGCTCCATTTCCAGAGTAACCATGTTTCCAATAGTCTCTGCCTTCCATTAGGTCAAAGGTTAACAAGATTTTGTCTCAACAGTATACTAGCTTCACATTAACTGTAGCAGGTGTGGTTGACTGTTTTCAATTCCAAGCATATCCCAAACAACATAACTTTTTTATTTTTCCAAAGCCAGTCACAGAGTTAGCTACTTTTTTTTTCTTAAAGTCACTACCTAATTTTAGAGCCCTGCACATCTCAACCAAATCAAATATGTTCTTTTATATTTTACTTGCTGTCCTCCATTGTAACTGACTTCCATCTTCAAACCTGCCTCATTCTGCTGTACCCTTTTCCTGTGAGATACTCCTGCTTTTCTCCAAAATGTTCGGAGTCTGGATTCTGGGCCATCGTCTTGTGTTTTAGGCCAGAGAGAGTGCTAGAAAGAGTGGCATTGACAGGGACCTAGGTTAACTTAATGTAGACATTACTTGGGTTCGCAAGAGAGGGCATAAGTGGCATCAATCGCTGCCATCCAGACCTCATGATTGTGCACTGTGGTGGAAATGACCTGGGCACAATAACTAATAGGACTGGAAATCTAAATGAAGGATAGCCTTGGTAAATTAATTTCACTTTTCTCGCATACTTCCTTGGTGTTCTCCAAAATTTGCCAAAGACAGGAGTAGCAGTGATCAACCCAATTTTGTGCACAGCTAAAAAAAACAGGAAACATGTCAGTAAAGTTGTTTCTGCAGTTCTTCGAGACCACAACATAAGCTCTATATACCATAACAACTTACGCCTCGACATGGATGTAATATATTGAAATGACGGAGTCCATTTCACAGACATAGGCAACAGGGTGTTCCTCTAAAACTTAAAAGACTGCATCCTGCCCTGTCTGTACTTACCATCTACACACCATAAACACAAAGGCTCTTTTCAGAGCCAACCCTTTTTCCAAACACTGGTTCTTTTTGTTTTCAAATCCTTTTTTTAAATTTCTCACTTGGATCCACCATAGATCCTTGGCCAAATAAGGGGTCTGCTGGCTATGTTGCAGGATCCGTTCTCAACCAAAAAGCACACATTCAATACAAAATAGCAACACATTTAATACAAACATATCCTCTTACAATTTATATAACTGTATCACTGCCTGTGTGTGGGTGTGTGAGTAGCTGTGTAAGTAACTGTGTGAGTGTGTGAGGGGCTACATGGGTGTGTGAGTGGCTGTGTTAGTGGCTGTTTGGGTGTGTAACTAGGTGTGAGAGTGACTGGGTGGGTGTGTGAGTAGCTGTCTAGTACATGTGTGGGTGTGTGATTGTTTTTTTAGATCTGTGAGTGGGTGTGTAAGTGGCTGTATGGGTGAGTAGGTGTGTGAGTGGTTGTGAGGGTATGTAAGTGGTTCTGTGAGTCTGAGTGGGTATGTAACTACCTGTGAGGGTCTGTATGTGGTTGTATAAGTGGCTGTATGGGTGTGTGAGTGAGTGTCTGAGGGGGGTGTGTGGTGTGTGAGTGTGTGGTGGATATGTGAGTGGTGTGTTAGTGCTTGTGTGGGTCTGTGAATGGGGGTGTGAGGGATTCTCTTGGTCTTTAAGTAGGTGTGTGAGTATCTGTATGGGTGTTTGAATGGGTGAACAAGTGGTTTTCTGGGTCTTTGAATGGGTGTGTGACTGGCTGTATGGGTGTGTGAGTGGGTGTGTGAGTGGTTGTATGAGTGTGTAAGTGTGTACATGAGTATGTGGTGGGTGTATGAGTGGGTGTGTAAGTGGCTGTGAGTTGGTGTGTCATGAGTGTGTACTTGGGTGTGTCAGTGTCTGAGTGGCTGTGTGAGTACCTGTGTGGGCCTATGAGAGTAGATATATGAGTGGTTCCTCTGGGTCTGTAAGTGGGTGTGTGAGTGGCTATATGTGTGTGTAAATGGATATATGTGTGGTTTCTTGGTCTCTGGGTTTATGAGTGGCTGTATGGGTGTCTGAGTGGGTGTGTGAGTAGTGGTCTGGGTCTCTGAGTGTGTGTGTGAGTATCTGTATGGGTGTATGAGGGGTTGTGTGGGTGTGTAAGAGGGTGTGTGAGTGGGTGTGTGAGTGCATGTGTGGGATTTGTGAGTGGGTGTTTGAGTGGTTCTCTGAGTCTCTGAGTGGATGTATCAGTGACTGTATGGGTGTGAGAGTGACTGTGTGAGTGGCTGTATGAATGTGTGACTGGGTGTGTGAGTGGTTGTATGAGTATGTAAATAGGTATGTGAGTAGATTTCTGGGCCTCTGCCTGGGTGTGTGAGTAGCAGTGTCTGTCTGTGATTGGATGTGTAAGGGCTTCTGAGTCTCTGAGTAGATATATCAGTGACTTAATGGGTATATGAGAGGGTGTGTGATGGGCTGTATGAATGTGTGACTGTGTATGTGAGTGTCTGTATGGGTGTGTGAGTAGTTTTCAGGGACTCTGAGTGGGTGTGTGAGTGGCTGTATGGGTATGTGAGTAGTTGTGTGAGAGTCTAAGTGGGCGTGCGAGTGTGTGATGGGTGGGTTGGTGTACGAGTGGATAAGTAAGTAGCTGTGTAGATCTCTGAGTGGTGTGTTAGTGGCTATATGGGTGTGCTAGTGGTTTTGTTGTATGGATGTGTAAGTGGGTATATAAGTGGCTGTGTGTGTCTATGATTGGGTGAATAAGTGGCTATATTGGTGTGTATGTGGCTGTGTGAGTGGGTGAATGAGTGGTTCAATGGGTCTGTGAGTGGATGCATCAGTGACTGTATGGGTGTGTGAAAGGGTGTGTAAGTGACTGAGTGGGTTTGTGAGTGGGTGTATCGGTGTGTGAGTGGTTGTGTGGATATGTGAGAGAGTACAAGATTGGGTTTGTGAGTGGGTCTATATGTTTTTTATTGGGGTCTGGATCCCCAGATCTGCCTTTGATTCCCATGGGGCTGTGCTGAGCACCCCAGTGGATCCACAGATCTTTGCCCTTGAAAAATACTTTTTGTGACAATTTCATGACCCTCACAGACCCTCCATCAGTCCCATGGGGACAGGATACCTCTATCCTGACCCCTTATATCCTATTTATACTTTATTTCCCCAAGACCCATGTCCCGATTCACAAAATGGCTGATGCAACTTTTCTCTCAGTTTGTGGCCAGCCCATTACAGCATTGCTGTTGGCGCGTGGATCCACGGATCCTCCGTGATGGGTCCGCAGTGGATCTGCGTCTCTAGATATACATATATCTTTTTTCTTTAATAACTCCAAAACTACTGAACAGGTTTATTCCAAATTACAAAAAGCACTTTTTCTGGACTAAGATCTAGCTTTCTGCCAAATTTGGCATAATTCCGTTCAGGTGTTCGGGCTGTTGTCGTGTCTAAAATCCCTATGGGGAATTGCATGGGGAAAACATGTTTTGCGAACCCCCTTTTTCTCGGCCCCCACTGGATGAATCACCCAGGGACTTTTCAGACTGAAGTGAGTAGCAAACTAGTTCTGAAATTTTGTGAAGATTCATCTAATGGCACCAAAGTTATTAGCAAAACAAAAAAGCTTTTCCTATGGAAACTAGGTCCTAACTATAACTACCTATGGGTGACCGCCAGTAGGTGATATATAAATTATATGTATTTACATGTAGAAGTAAATGTTTTAAAGCATTTATATTAAAGTATGCAAAGTAAAAGCATTCCAGATGTACAAGTATTCCTGAAATGCACATTTTGAAGTAATACTCAAAATCTATTTTACCGCCATGTGTCAGTCCATATTCCCACAGGGAATTACCTCCATGGATACAAAGATGGAGAGAGGAATGGAAACTACCCTCTGAGGGCCTATTGTGCCCTCGCTATGCTACTGCTTTCTAGCGATCCATCATTTTGCCTATACTATGTACACCATTAAATAATTTGTTTGACTTTGACTTTTGACTATGGAATCAGATCAGATTTCTCAACCTTGGCATCAGAGCCTTGCATTTTTGCAGTGATGATTGAACCTATTGACCTTTGCAAAAGTGTTGCCTTCCTGATCAATGACTGCAGATATATTCTTTGTTGCAACAGTTGCTCAGTTCAAAGGGCATGTTGCACTGGTCGGTTGGTGCAATGCATCGATAGAAAGATATAATCTAGCTACTAACAGTAAAAGTAGTTACTGACTTTTTTAGGATTTTGCTGGCTTTCCTCGTTGAGACCCATAGTATCTTCATTATACGCTGACAACAGAGATGATGAAAATGTGTGTTCCCCATCGTTTGAATGACGAGCAGATATAGCCTGAAAACTAGTACCCTACGAATTCCCAAAATATTTTATTGCCTTCGAATTCAATTACTTCTGGCATTTATATTGTAGGAAATTGGGTTGTTGGTTGACTGGAGTGTGAGTCCTGGTCAAGCAGCAACGATAATCCTTGTCAGGAAAAAGAACCAGCAAACCCCAAATTAATCTGTGCTCTACCTCCTGGTAGTTTGGCACAGAGCAGTTAGGCTTAACCTAGAGGCAATGTGTAAACTATTTTTGCAACATTTTAAACAGTAACACAGTGAAAACACACCACAAAAGGAGCCGTCAACAGTATTATTAAAATAGAGCTATAAGTAATAACTAAAACAAGACCAAAATGACAAAATTCCAATTAGAGATATTAAATGTAAATGTTTTTAGAGAAAATAGTGCTTAAAGGTGTAAAATGCCAACTGTGGATATCTGGTCATGCCAGAGCGAGTCAAAGTCACAAGTTCAGGCCGAATGCGATGGAGTACAGGTTGGCTACAGGGGCCCAGTTAGGCCAGCTGAACACAGTACCTTAAATCCTGGTTTGTGGAGCATTGCTTGGATCCACATCAAAGATGAGTTATGCAGAGAAAGCAATTTGTAAGTTCCGAGATGCAGCAAGGCTGCGGTGTGAGGTCCTGTTGCAACAACATTGAGGATCCCGTTGACGATGGCTAGCAATGCAAAGTCCAGAGTCGGGGATGTGTTGAGCAGTTGGGGCGATGCGTCAGTTCTGAAGAGCTGCGAGGCTACGATGCGGAGTATGGCATTGTGGCTGCTGTCGAAGAGAGATGCAAGGATGCATCATTCAGTGGTTGTTTCTTAGGCGATGTGTGCTGCGGCAGCGAAACAACTCTTTGCTATGGGTCCAATCCACGCAGCAGCGGAGATACATCGGTTCTGTTTGGGGTTGTGCTATACAGCAGAGGAGATCCGTAAGTTCTGCAGGATCCACGGAGGATGGCAAAGCACCCTAAGCCCACTTCCAAGGATCCAGGACTGGAGTGGTACCACTTGGCTGAGTAGACTCACAGAAGGTAGAGTCCAGGTGAAGATGCTAGGTTGCTGGAAGCCTCTTATGTCCCTGAGGCTATAGATCAAGAGGCCCGCCAACTAGCCCTTGGAGTCAATCTGGGTTCCGGGTTCAAGAGATGCAGGTCCAGTCCTTCTTATCAAGGCAAGGAGGCACAGGCATCAGGTCAGCCCAGTAAAGCAGAAGTCCAGCAAAGTGCAGTCCAGAAGAGTGACAGTCCTTCAGCTACACAGCATTCCTTCTTCATGGCAAAGAATCCACAGGTCCAGAAGTGTACTGAAGTGTTGGTATCTGAGGTCCAGCATTTATACCCAGTTGTGCCTTTGAAGTGGAGGAGAAGCTTCTAGAGGTTTCACTTTGAAGTCTCCAGGCATTCTGCCTTCCCTGCCCATGCTCTAGACTAACACAGGGGGTATGCAGCCCTTTGTGTAGGGCAGGACACAGCCTATTCCAGTGCAAGCTTGGCTGTGCCCACCTCCTCCCTCCCACCCTGTCCATCCGGCCCACCCGGCCCATCCAGGCACACCTAAGTTCCCTATTATTTGTGGCTGTCTTGGAGGAATACACAAAGCTCAACTGTCAGCTACACCCAGTCATGTGATCAGAGACAGACTACAGGCACTAACTGGCTAAGGCAAGAAAATGCCAACTTTCTATAAGTGGCCTGTTCAGAATTGCAATTTAAAATCCGACTTCACCATAAGTTGGGATTTTAAAATGTGATTCCAGAGACACCAAACATGAACTGGTTATCCCTACCCATTTGGAAATTACACTGATAAAATGTAACAAGGCAACTCCAATGTTATCCTATGGGAGAGACAGGCCTTGCAGTTGTGAAAAAAGAATGTAAGAGTTTTTCAATACCAGGGCATGTAAAACTTAAAAGTACATGTCCTGCTTTTTAAACACATTGCACCCTGTCCTCTGTGCTGTCCAGGGCCCACACCCTGGTGGTGACATATATGTATTAAAAAGGAATATTTAGGCCTGGCAAAGGGTTTATTTTGCCTGGTCGAAATGGCAGTTTAGAACTGCACACAAAGGCTCCGCAATGGCAGGCTTGAGACATGTTTAAAGGGCTACTTGAGTGGGTGGCACAACCAGTGCTGCACGGCCAATAGTGGCATTCCATTTGCAGACCTTGCATACGTGTAGGGCCACTTTACAAGGTACTTATAAGAAAATTACATATGCTAATTGGGGATAAGCCAATGTTACAATGTTTAGAGGAGCGACCATAAGCACTTAGCACTGGTTATCAGTGGTAAAATGCACAGAGTCCAAATGTCAACAAAAACAATATCAGAAAAAATGCAGGAGGAAGGCAAACACTTGGGGGGAAGACCACCCTAAGGCTGACAGGTCTACCATATATACATAAAATGGTCTGCATCTTGTAGTCTATTTCGGCTAGTTCAAGCCAGAGAGGAATTAAACTTTTCTGATGGGATCACATATTGGGTAAGGCAATGTGCAATATTCTTTAGCCTAGGACATTCAAAATTGTACCAGAAACATTATAAGTCTTCAAAAGAGCCATCGAAATTCATTGGTAAGTGTTAGAACTGGGGGTCTCTAGTTGGCAGTGGCTTGCACCCTGTCCAAGTAGGGACCCTTCCTTCTAGTCAGGATAAGGGAGTTACACACTCTAGATAACCCCTGCTCACACCCTTGGTAGCTTGGCTTGAGTAGACAGGCGTTTCCCAAAGGCAATGTGCAAATTATTTGTACCCGAAAACACAGTGAAAACACCACAAATGGACACCACACCAGTTTATAATAATAAAGTATCTTTATCTAAACTAAACAAGACCAAAACGACAAAATCCAACCTACATATATGAAAATATCACTTTTAAAAGGTTTCAAGCAATTCTGTCCATAGAAGTCCCTGGATGTGTGATTTTACACAATGTACTTTCAGATGCGTCAAAATTCCCAAGGCCAAACAGCTGCAGAGAAGGAAAATGTCGAAAAACACAGTGATGCGTCGGTTCCTGAGTCCTCAGGGAGGTAATGCGTCAGTTCTGCTGTACGCTGGAGAAGTGTTGCTTCAAATCCGGACTGTAAGGGGAAGTGATGAGTCGATTCCAAGAAGATTCTGGTCTACGGGTGATGCAGCAGAAAACTTGTAGCACAGGTGCGATGTGTGGAAATCTGGACACGCTGGAGGTCGATGCGGCGGCAAAACAAGCAATGCGTTTATTTCTGCAGCCGCAGTCCAACGATGAGTTGATTTTTTCAGCCACCCGGCAGGTCGTGCATCGGAGTTGGTGATCTCAGACTTCAAAGGTGGGTGCACTGGACTCGGCATGCAGCAGATTTTTCAGCTGCTGAATGGCGCTGTGTCGATTCTTCAGCTGCTTGGCGGCGGTGCGTGGAAATTCTTCCCGCACAGTGATGCCGCGATGAAAAAACAGGCACTGGAAAGGCGAAATGTAGATTTTCAGGTTTATTTCTTTGCAGTTCTTTGTAGCAGGAACAACGTCCAAGAGCCCAGAACTTGAGTTGGCACCACAAGGCAGGTCAGAACTCCCAGCAATGGAGTTCAAAGATGCTGCAGATAAAGTTGTTGTGTCCCTGAGACTTCAGAATAGGAGGCAAGCTCCACATCATGCCCTCGGAGATCTTTTTTTAGCAGGAAACCACATCAGGGCAAAGGTTTCAGTCCTTTCCTCTGCCCACGGACTGAAGCAGCAACTGCAGGCCAACCCAACAAAGCAACACACAGCAAAGGGGCTGTGTAATCCTCCTGGCAGCTCTTCTTCTTGGCAGGGTCCTCTTAGTTCCAGAAGTAATCTAAAGTTCTGGGGTTTTAGGTCCAATACTGATTCCCCATTTTCTCTTTGTAGTCTTTGTTTCAAGAGTCTCTGAGCTCAGTAAAAACCAGTTCTGTCCTCCCTGGTCCAGCTTCACTACAGGAGGTGGAGACAGCATTGTGCAGAGCAGACACAGCCTATTCATGTGCTAGTGAAAACTCCTCCCACAACTCCAAATGCAGAAAGGGCAATTCAGCCTAGCTATGAGTCACCCAAGATAGGCAGGACATACCTCAAACCCCCTTGTGACTATCTAGAGTGAATGCACATCCCCAGCTCCTGTCACTCCAAAGTCAGATGGTGAATTCACAAACAGGAAGAGGCACACCAGATGGTTAAACAATAAAATGCCCACTTTCTAAAAGGGGCATTTTCAAACACACAATTTTAAAACCACCTTTACTAAAAGGTGAGTTATTAAATTCTGAGTTCAGAGAGCCTAAACTCCAAATATCTAGCTGCTCCCAATTGAAAGTTACACATGTAAAAGGTCACAAGGCAGTTTCAACGATAGCCTATGGGAGAGCTAGTTCTTGCAATAGTGAAAAATGAAATGCACAGCATTTCACTATCAGGACATGTAATAAACAACAGTACATGTCCTACCTTTCACATACACTGCGCCCTGCCCATGGGGGTACCTTGGACCTACCTTAGGGGTGACTAACATGTAGTAAACGGGAAGGGTTAAGCCTGGCAAGTGGGTGCACTTGCCAAGTTGACATGGCAGTTAAAACCGTGCGCAGATACTGCAGTTGCAGATCTGAGTCACATTTGAAAAAGGCTACTTGTGTGGGTGGCACAACCAGTGCTGCAGGCCCACCAGTAGCATTTGAGTTACAGGCCCTGGCACCCTCAGTGCACTTTACTAGGGACTTACCAGTAAATCAAATATGCCAATCACGGATAACCAATCATAATTACAATTTACACATGGAGCACTTGCACTTTGACACTAATCAGCAGTGTCAGATTGCCCAAAGCATCTAAGCCAGTGCAAAAGAAATCCAGCACACAGTCAAAAATGCAGGCGCTAGAGACAAAAAGTCAGGGGAAACCACGCAATGGATGCCACTTCTAACAGTAAGCAAGTGGGTTTATTGTTTTTATAAAACTTTAATGGCCAGTTGCAATGGGCTTCCAGTAGCTGCTTCTACATGAGCTCCTCCAGATCTGCGGGTATCGTGTTTGTGTGGAGTGTTACACTTTAGGTGGGATTTCTATCTTAGTTTTTTTCCCAGCTGCAGGCGGTCCGGGACAGAGACAGAGTGCACTTCATTCACCTGTTAATGTCTAGGCTGCTTGAAATTATATATGTAAAATGTTCTCAATAAACCAGAGCAGACGATTTATGAGCTTCTGAGATTTTCATGTGTGTTTTTTGGATTTGCGTGTTTTTAAGAACTAATTAAGGCGAACTAATAAATGAGGAGTCCACCAAAATGCTCTTTTTTAAAATGAAAAAATAGATACTTTTCCCCAATGATCCAGATGAGGGGTATGTGCAGCAACAACACAAGAGACTAACATTTTTGCGTTCACCAGTTTGTTTCAATTTTTAAGACATATGTATCAATTACAAGTGGCCCAATCCCAGATGCGATAGTCATCGCACAGTTAAAATCTCATAGCCCAGGCTGCTGTGTCGCATCGAGCGTTCTAGTGGCAGGTTATTGGAGCAATAACTGTTTGTAACTACTGACGTGTGAGTGCGCATGAGGGTCCATATGACAGCTTGGACACACAGCCTCAGGGGTAACTTTCCCGTTGCTGCGCGGGGTCCCTCTCTGAGGCCATGCCCGGCAGCCACGCATTTATTTTATTGGTCCCATGTGGTGTGGGACAAACCACTATACCAGTGGCTTAGGGCACATCACCAAAACACCCCCGGTGTAACACAACATGTCACCAGCACCGGGGGTGACGTCATTGCAACAAACGATATTACACAGGCTTCGAAATCTTACAGTGAAAAATATATTTCACACTGTAGGATGAATTCTTCAAAATGGGGTATAACCAGCGGATTATGGTACTTGCCATGCCAAAATCCTCATGTCGTCCAGTGCTTAATTTTAAAATATTAAGTGCCAGGGCTCTGACCAGGAGGCCACTGCAGCTTGCACCACCCATCACCCTTCTCATCGCTGCCAAAACAACTACTAATCATCTCTCTCGCATTTAAATGTGACAGTCCAGATTATTCCAGGTCCCCAAAGCTAAAGGAATGGCTGGGGAGGTAGGTGTTAGCAATTTTTTAATGTATATTGTATTCCTAAACAACCGTTGTTCTGCTCATCTCTAAATTAGATGAGCAGCGCCACCATGTGGTAGACTGTTTTAAGTATGGTGTTGACAATTAGATGCCGATGCCGAGCACCGGAAACCAAATAAGTGCCGGTGCTGAGCACCAGAAACCAATCAAGTGCCGGTGCTGAGCACCGGAAAGCACCAGCTGAAATTAAGCACTACAGTCGCTCTAATATCTGGGCACGTTTCCCCTGTTGGATATTGGCATGTTTGATACACTGATATGTTCTTGGAGGTATGGGGGAAATATTCAGTCAACTTGAAATCAGAGCCATAGAATGAGTCATCTGATATCAATTCAAGTCAGGGTAACTTGACAGAATATATCTAAAAGAAAGAGATACACTGAACACAACAATCTAATTTGTTAAATGTCAAAGAGAGACAGCTGCCAGAAAGGCAAATCAGGCTTGTAAAAAGAACAAAAATGTAAAGTGTTTTCGACCACTAAATTATATTAAAACTAAGGAATATCACGGCACTGGGCAAATCAGAGGCATGTGAGCGAACCGAACCTGAGAGAGACTTTAATTTACAGCAGCAATTTCACTTAATTTTGCAAACAGGAGGGGGCCAAATGACTCCTGCAATCACAGATTCGATGACTGCAGGCGCTTTGGTAAAGAGGGATGAAAAACTCTGCATGAAGAAGTGAAACGACCGCATGAAGGCCTTCAGGAAAACGTCAACAGATATATCAGAGAATGCCTTGCTCCAGGGAATGGCCGTTCCCCAGTCCTGATGCTTCAGGAGCGAAGATAAATCACCTTAAATGAACATCAACATCTCGTTTGTCAGAGTCTAGGGTGTTTAGGGTGTAGTAACTGGAGCTTCTGGTGCATATGAAGTTGGTGAGCCAGCCATCTGTTGGACACACAGCAATCAGCCAGCTGCCAACCAGCAACAGCCAACCTGGAGGCAGCAAATCTGCCAATTTGTAGCTACCTCCAGCCAGTCAGCCAGCCAACCAAAAGGGAACAAGCAAGCAGTCAAAAGTTTGTCATCAGCCATCTGCCAGTCATCATCTTGATAGTCAGCTGTCAGCCATCAATAACCAGTACAACAGTAAGCCATCCAGTCGGTTAGCAGCTCACTAGTCAGTGACTACATAGACCTTAGCGCAAAATATTTCATTGTGGGCCTTGCTGTGCTGTAACATTTGCAATCTGGAGATTTGCCTCATATTCTTATTATGAATGAAAACATTGTGTCTGAGGATGAGGAAACAGTCTGTGTCCATGGCTGGGGTGATATTGATAGGACAAATGCTCAACAGTCCAGTGGAATTGATTCATATTCCACCTGGGCCCGTATTATGTGTTGCATTGAAGTGAAATACCGGACCGGCTGCTTCAAGGCCACTTCGTGTTTCACAGTGCAGGCGACATGCTATCTGCACTTTGAAGAGGGGAGAGAGATCCCCCTGCAGGCAGGTGCAGTGAGTGACTACCCCCCACCCCCTGGCAGGGAATGTCTGGGGGTCCGTGACCCCCATTCTTCCCTCCAGAGGATTGCCTGTAGGAGGCACAATGAAAGTGCACCACCTTTTTGTGGCGCACTTTCAGTGTGCATCTAAAGGTCATGTTTGCCTCTGTGCCCACGTCCATAATAGGGTGTGGGCACAGAGGAAAAGTGATTCCCTCATTTGCATGGGGACACGCCCCCAATGCAAATGAGGGAACACCCTCTCATGATAGCTCTGGAGCTACATGTGCACCAGCGCTATCAACATTACAGAAGAGAATGCACAAGCGTCTGTGACCCCTTCTGTAATACCATTTTGCCCCGCAGGCGCACAAAGCGGATGCACACACCTGTTGAGCCCCCAGGGCACAATGTATAATATGGCACCAGGACATTTTGCCAGCGCATGACCTAAACATTTATGCGTCATTTGAGAACAATAACCTGATTCTTCATGGTAGCTATGAAAGGATGGACTGTTTTTAGGACTACAGCCACCATTGCATACATCATAACACAAAATCTTGAATCTCCGTCTGATGTAGCAGAAATCACATGTTATTTGTAGGGGTGCATTATAATCACTTGTGTAGAGCGCACTCGCATATATTCTTTTGTCGTATTAACATGAAATGTTAGAATTGTGAGATGTATTAACTTGAAACGTGATGTGCTTAGGCCATTGAAAAGTAACATGGAGAATTAACGTAGAAAGTGAATGAAACTAGCAGAAAACATTAAAATAAATAACTCATGTTTTGATACTGACAATTATTCATGTACTAAAAATGTTTATTAATGATGTGGTTTACATATAGGTAAATACATTAATTAAATGTGCCTTATTTTCCTATGCAAATTCTGAAATGCAGATTCCTGAAAACTCTCACTTTAGAATTAATAGCTGAATTTCATGAATGCTGTTGAATTTGTTCTTTCTCACATCTTGTCTTGCTGGTGAAAGAAGCGCTTTTGTTAGCTAGAATAATGTCTTTGTTTTACTAGCTAGGCAAGGAGAGAAGAAGTTACGAAGAGGGTACGATCACATATCCTGAGTCGATAAAGGAAGGTCGCAGTGTTGCAAGAGAAGAACACCATTGTCCCATGGAAAACTTCCTTTAGGACAGTACCCAGAGCAGATGGCGTGACTTGCAAAGGATCCTGGGAAAGCTACCTACAATATTCTAATTTTGGGAGTAGAGAAAGTGCCCACTTCTACCTACTGAGTGAGAGAATCTGAGATCAAGCTCTGTCTCAATAGCTTTATACTATCTCACTCATCGGTGGTGGAGAGACTTCTTAGGAAACCTCCACATGCTCACACCTTTTTATTCCTTTCCTGAAGATGCTTACGTAGGGATGTCATCTTAGTGGTAGTGTAGGGATACATTAATGCTTTAAATTCATCAACCCTCGATGCAGGGAAACTTGGACTCATGCTTTTTGATTTGCTGCGTCTTATTTCTTGAATTAATTGTTTTACTTATGCTACATCGTCTTAATTGGATATGCAGATTTGGCTTCATGCTGATTCTGATGTATCGCTACACTCTCATCTTGAGGTGTCTTTATGTTCAGTTATTTTTGCATTTGTAATAAATTAACTAACCTTACTTAGTTGTCTGTGGTTACTATGTGTCCAGAGGACTTCTTGTTGAATTGATTGGCAATAATAAGACATTTTCTCCCCTCTACGCTTACATGCTGCTAAACAAAAACATCGGATTGTGATTCTAGAATAGGCCCAGAATATATGGGCCCGGCCCTTTCAGTTGGTAACAGAGTAGGATGGTTAGCACATGAAGCGAGGGGAGAATCCAGAATTAGTCCAGAAATTACAGCACCTGTCACTATTGGTCTCGTTGCTCCTGTGTATGTCCCGTGCTCAGTGGGAAACCTTAGTCAGGGACAGCCCATACAGTTTGAAGGAATTAGATTGGGAAGATCAGGGAGCACAAATGGAAATTGCCCATCTCTAGTGCCTGTGGAATCTAATACCCCTTTACCAGCTACTGCCGATCCTTCAGGAGTGCGCATTGATACCAATACTATACGGTCTATACCTTTGGCAAGCACTAGTTCAGACCTACGAATGTGGGAAACACCAGTGAGGGGATCAATGGGTGTGGCATCAGAAGCAAGCACGAGTCAGGGAGCTGCTGGAAATCAACATATCTTAGACATGGCAGACTTCGAATCCAGGTTAAGAGAACACAGTAACAGCAAAGAAGGTCAAAATAGTATGTCGAGTCAGGGAACAATCAAAGCTGCAGTAAAGGTGAAGCTATTGGATGTCATGAGATTGAAGGTTGAGGTAGACAAGATCATCAGTGGGAATTTGCCTTCGGACAGGATAGAAACCTATGAGTCAGATGACCTGCTGTTTGTAGCAAAGGATGTCACCCGCAGGGCAAGAAGAGTGCATGAAAAGTTGTCAGAGTTAGCTCAGAGGTATGGATTAGACTTGTCTCAGACAAAAAAGTTACAGGGAAATCATAGGCTTAACTACAGTGACCAGGAGCTGGAGAAAAAGAGAGTGATGGGACTGAAAACACATATCCGAGAGTTGGTTGTAGGAATAATGGCTTGGAGTATGCTGGATAAGTGGGAGGAAAGATGGCCAAAAAAGAAGAAAGTGAAAAAGGCGACAGGGGAAACGTTGCCTCCAGGAGGGGGAACGCAGGGGGTTGAGGCATACCCATTACGGGAGGTGCCTAGCGGAGGGTATATGCATATTCCTTGGAGTAGAGGTGACCTTGCTGCATTTACAAATGACTTTCCCAGGTTGAGGGAGAAACCTGCTGAATGGTATAAACAAGCTGATCGCTTTGTTAAAATCTCAAAAGTGTAGTGGATTGATTTAAATACCTTGTTCGAAATTGTGGTCCTAGTGATCTGTGGTCTGCTTGTAAAATAGCCATTGAGTGGCCTGCTGCTGAGACAGAGAGGGATTCTTTGACTCATGGTCCTTCGCCACTGGTTATAAAAAAGTACAATCAGGTGATCACAAGGTTGCAGTCTAAGATAGCCCCTCAAGACATCAACTGGGTTAAGAGCCTAAAGAGTCAGTGCATGCTTATTACGAGAGGCTGTTGCAAGCCTTTAAGTAGTACAGTGGGTTGGACACAGTCAACCCTAAGGATATGGGACAATTTGTATCAAACTTTGTGACAGTTTTGAGGCCAGAGGTTAGCCTCATGAACCAGCAACATTTAATCTGCTGGCAAAATAAGTCAGTGGATGGAATTCTACGGTATGCCAGGTATTGCAGGGATGAGGTGGATTCCAAACATAGGAGAATAAAGGAGAAGTTGATGCTGGTTCAAATGTGAAATGCACAGAAGGGAAGCAGGTACAGGCAACAGGGGGAACAGTAGTTTGCAATAGAGGAAATGTCCCAGGAGGTGTCCAGGTTACATCAGTTGCCAGACCGGCGGGACAGGGGAAAGGAAGAGGAGTCCCTATAAATCCTAAAACAGGGATAGATGTTGCAACTCTGATAAAGACCACTGCTTGTTATTTTTGTCACAAGATCAGGCATTGGAAGTGTGAATGTCATCTAAATCCTGCGAATCAGGTGCAGGAAGGAGAACTCATACAAGTGACAGATGTGATAAATCAGTTACCGACTGTGACTAGGCCAAGATCTCTTAATGCAGGAGGGAATCAGAACCAGTTAGTGAAAGTGCCCCAAGCATCTCGCAGGGCAATCAAGCGTACCATCAGATGCCCTTAATGGAACCGCTGGATAGATTTGATCAGGACCAGTCCTCATGACTGTGCCTGAGGGGGGAGGAAGACTGTACATTTGGCACAGTCGTAGAGGTAGACCAGAGTGGACCATACGTAGAAGCAGACGTGGATGGTCATCCCATTACATTCTTGATTGATACTGGTGCTACCCATTCTACTGTGAGATCTGAAGTAGTCCCCTAACCCTCTTGGGAAAATCGATCCGAGTTGTAGGAGTTTCTAACAAAAGAATGACAAACCCTTTGATAGAAGAGGTACCGGTGAAATTTTGAACCTTTCTAGATCACCATCAGTTTGTGGTGTGTGATTCAAGTCCAGTCTGTTTGCTAGGGCGTGACCTTTTATGTAAATTGAATTGTACCATCTTTTGTACGCCAAAGGAAATTGAATTGCAGACTAATGATGATGACATTGCTTTCAAGTTAGCGAATCAAAATCATTACATAGCTATGTTTCCTTTACTGACAGTGGAAGATATGCCGCTGAACTTGAGAGACACAGTTTCTTCAGTGGTATGAGATTTTTCAGGAGAGGAAATCAGGCTGATTCGAGGAGTCGAGCCAGTTCGCATACAGATCAAGCCAAATGCCAAATTTCTGAGAACACCTCAGTATAACGTGACCCTGGAAATGGTGGCAGGGATTACACCCGTAATTGAATTCATGATTGCGCAGGGCATTCTGAAGGAGATCATAGGAAGTCCGTGCAATTCACAAAACATGGGATTGCAGAAACCGAGTGGGAAATATTGCATTGTTCAGGACCTTAAAAAGGTCAATAACATTGTGATTCCTTGTTTTCATGTGGTACCGAATCAATCTGTGATCCTATTTCAGATTCCTTGCGAGGCTGCATGGTTCAAAGTGATCGATCTCTACCAGGCATTTTTCTCCATCTCATTGCACAAGGAAAGATCATTTTTATTTGCTTTCCGTCTGGAGAATCGTGTTTTAACACGGTATTGTATCCCTTAAGGGTATACTGAAAGTCCATCTATATTGAATCAGGTCCAGAAGAAGAACCTTGAGAGCTTGATTCTTCTCCGAAAGTCAGTGCTAGTTCAGTACATTTGATGACCTCCTTATTGCATCTGAAACACTGGAGGGAGGGAGGTCAGGATGCTCTTGGGAATGGTTGGCTACTGCTGACAATGGATTCTGAATTTCTCCTTGATGGCAAAGCCTTTGCAGATGGTGACCCACAAGCATGTGTGTGATCCAGTACCTGGGGATAACGACTGTTTGCTTGCCTCTGTGTTGCACTCTAGCTTTAGGAATGCATGATTACAACAAAGCGTTTTCGCTGTTCTGCCACGAGAGGGAGAGTTGTGCTCTTTCCGTACTCTCTCAGACACATGGAGGTGCCCGTAGACCAGTGACCTATTTCTCAGCTACATTAGATCCTGTAGCTTCAGCGTTGCCCGGATTTCTCGAGTCCGTTGCTGCAGCAAGTGTCAGTATTGAATGATGTGAGAGCATTGTGATGGTTCATCCACTTACTGTATTTGTGACACATTCAGTTGAGTTCCTGATGACGAGGAACAAAACACAGCATTTGACTAATAACAGCCTGACAAGAAATGAGCAGGTGTTGCTCGCTGAAGAGAACGTGACTCTGCATCACTGTTTTGTGTTAAATCCTGCTACCTTGCTACCTGTTTCAAGTGCTGATGGGGAAGATTGTGAAGACCATGACTGTCTGGATGTTACTGAGATTTGCACCAAGCCGAGACCAGAGATTGTCGATGAGCCATTGTCTGATCCTGATCAAGTCCTTTTTGTTGATGGTTCATGCCTAAGAGACAATTAATGTAATCTGAGAGCAGCATTTTCTCTCTGTACCATTTCTGGAGTGGTAGAAGACACTTGTTTACAGGGAGTAGACTCCGCACAAGTAGCCGAAATCATTGCTTTGACCCTTACATGTCTTGTCTCTGAGCAGATCTGAGTCACCATCTATACCAACAGCCAGTACAGTTTCGGTGTATTTCATGACTTCGGACAGCTATTGTTGGAGAGAGGGTTCCTGGCAACATCAGGTTCTCCCATTAGGAACGTGGAATATGTGAGACAATTGTTGGAAGCATTGCAATTACTGAAGGAAGTGGCTAAGTGCGCGGCCCATGGGAAGGGAGACAACTTTGTCACAACTGGAAACCGCTATGCGGTTGCTCGTTTTTGTGCTACACACGGATGCATTTTCAATGAGGAATATGTTGGCGAGAGTGCAGAGAAAACCAAACTCAGCAAGATGCTAGCTGTTGCAGACACATGGGACGAAGTCAGGCATTCGCAAATGGAAGCAACAGATCAGGAACAAGCAGGTTGGATAAGGGCAGGCTGTGAGAAAGTGACATATGGGTTTCAACTGATGGTAGGGCAGTGTTGCCGGATTGTCTCTTAAACCCAATTGCAAGGCAGTTTCATGGAGCAGCTCACATAAGATGGGATGCAATGGTGAGGTTGTTCAGACAGGCTTGGTTCAATCCGAGGTTTCATGTGATTGCGGAAGCAGTGTGTCATTGATGTGTTACTTGCCAACAGATGAATGCTGGGAAAAAGACAGTTATTGCTCTGAGTCACATTGACAGATCAGGGGGTCCTTTCAATCAGATCCAATTGGACTTTGTTGAGATGCCTGTGTGTAACGGGTTGAGATACATCTTGGTTGTTGTGTGCATCTTTTCTTGATGGGTAGAAGCTTATCCACATAGAAGTTGTGATAGTCTCACAGACGCAAAGTTATTGTTGAGGGAACTCATTCCTAGATTCAGATTTCCAACTACATTGGAGTCGGATAGAGGGACACACTTCCATTGTGAAGTCATGAAGCTGTTGTGTACCGCCTTGAGTGTGGATCAAAGACTACATTGTAGCTACAGGCCGAAGGTATCAGGCATTGTGGATCAAATTAATGGCACCATAAATGCGAGACTGGCTAAGGCGTGTGCTTCAACATCTTTAAAAAGGTCCAATGTGTTGCCCTTGGCTCTGATGAGCTTGCACAGCATTCCTGACAGGAGAACTGGGTTATCGCCGCTTAAACTTTTGATGAGAAGAACGATGCGCTTGCCTGCTGTGACAGCAGCTGCTTTGATTAACATCACAGATGACTTGATCCTTGACTACTGTAAAGGATTGGCTGATGTGGTTTGATCTGTGTCTCATCAGGGTGAAGTGACAAGTGCACCAACATCGAAAGACCTCTGCCACAACCTGAGCCCAGATGACTGGGTGCTCGTCCGAAAGCATGTAAGGAAGAATTGCCTTGACTCTCTGTGGTGAGGACCATATCAGGTGATATTGGTGACAAATACTGCTGTGAAGTGTGGAGGAGTGCGGAACTGGATCCACGCTTCCCATACCCAACGAGTGTCAGGTCCCTCTGATAAAACAGCTCCTCTTCCAGAAGCAGTTCCAGCCACAACCGAGGGGTCACAGGAGAGAGCAAGCCAAGCTGTGGAGGTTCCTGATGAGGCAGGATACCCACCAGATCATGCTTAGGGGGGTCAAGCTACACAAGAACCTGGTATAGACTCTGAGGGAGACTGTATCGTTGCAAGTAGTATAGAGTCTGACTCAGCAGAAGAGACTAGTGTGGAAATTGGTCATGTGCAGTCAAGGAAGAAAGATTCCGTAGATGAAACGTCGCCTGTGAGACAGAAGAGAAGGAACCTGAGACTTGCGACTGAAAGAGAACTTGCACCAATAAGTGATTCTTCCGAGTCTGACCTGAGCGAGTCTGAACAAGCCACAGGAAGTGTAAGGAGGTCCAGGAGAGCAAGCGTGTCATGTCGGAAATATTCCTCTCCCGAGTGGACTTATATGGTTACAAATGCCGGGAAGAGCGAGGTCCGAGATCTTGATACTTATTGTCAAGATCTTACTGAGAGTTCCTGGAATAGAGGCTAATGTAATTCTGTCATTGACTGGGCCTTAACCACCGAGGCTGAGTGGTTTGTGGACTCTGATTCTGGAAGACATCGAATTTCTGAGATTCTTAGCGCCACAGTTTCCGCAAGAGATTGCAGCATTGAGAGCTGAACTGTTACAGCGAGTCATTGAGGAGATTGGCTCTGATCTCATAAGGGATGTAAATTGAATTTTTGAACTTTAAATAAATTGCCTGAAAGAAGATAACCTAGGCCAGAGTGGAAGAAGAATAAAAATAGGGATTTTCCATCTAGAAGAAGAAATAGGGCTAGGGAAGTATTCCAAGCTGTGTATATATTGTGCCAAAGACTGTTGAAAGAACTTTCCAAAGACTCAAGAAGGTTGCTCAAAGACTTTTGTTGCAAGTGAATAAGAGGCGGAGAAAAGATACTCTGTGTGTTGATCCTCGTACAGCTACAATCGAGCCACTTTGAAAATGAAGACTGGAAATTCGAATCGTAGGCACAAATGTGTTTTATAGGTACACTAATTATAGGAGTAAGTCTGGTAATAGCTGTAGTCATTACTGAGTCTATTTTAAGCTCACACAAAGTTAAGGAACAGGGAGTGGAGGTACATGGGACATCCCCACCTACCACTGCTGTCTCAAAAGAGGGTATATTAGGATCTGATAAAGGCTTGATAGAGCAAACTAGTCGCTTTCTTCATGTAGATTTGTCTAAAGGTGATTACACTCTGAATGCTTATGCTAAGCTGCTGTACGAATATGTAAATACTATGGATGTGAGAGATTGTTATGTGTGTATGCAATTGTCTGCTTCAGTTGAGGAGTGAATTAGGTACCATCCCTTACCCTTGACATATGGCATTACACGCAGCTTGCTTCTTAGCATGTTTTATGGGAAGGCTCATTTCGAGTACTATTTCTCGAATTAAGATGTGGTACTCTCAGAGATACCAGTCTATAAACACCTGAACAAATATGATTATTGTAAGCAAGAAGAGAGGATGGGAAAGTATTTTATACCCACACTAATGCTAGACATTGCTTATGCGCATAGACATAATCTAACTTGCACAATAACGGACATAGAAAAGAAATATGAAGATCAAGTAGAGGATAGACACAGAGATCTAGCTGTTAAGCTTAATAATAGGGAAGGAAACTTTGAATGGATCAAGGAGGAGTTAGCTCACAAGGCTAAAGGAAGCTATGCTCCTATAGCTCTAGATTGGAAACAGCGAGGCAAGCTTTGCATTCGACAAGTTCAAAGCCATTTTGGCACTGTTTTTGTGGGACAGAGTGTGTGTGACCACATCTTTCTAATTGATGGTACTTTGAAGAAGTTCCTTCAAGTGGCAGCACAAGTGGTGCCAGGAGTATATTTTGTGTGTGGGAAGAATGCATATGTTCAACTTCCGAACAATTGGTATGGTATGGTATTTGTTATGTGGCAGTTGTGTTTCCAAAGATATATCACATGGAGGATTTGGAAAGTTTGGAGGGAAAATCGAACCATGGAGAAAAACGTGGACTGAGTGCTGGTGAAGTTGTGGTAGACATATTTGGAGTGATGATACCTAGTTTGGGAGTGGTTTTGAATGTCATCAGGATAAGAAAGCTGTCTAACATTGTGGATAAGTTGTCGTCAAACACAGCTCAGTCATTGCGACTCGTAGATGGAGAAATGGTTTCAATAAGGGCGATGGTGATGCAAAACCCTCTAGCTTTAGACGTGTTATTAGCAAAAGAAGACGGAGTCTGTTGGATGCTGAAAGTCCAACAGTGTTGTACTTATATCCCTGATAAAAGTAAACATCTGAGGGGATATATAAGTAACATCACTGAGATACATCTTGAGATACATAATCTGGCAACTGAGGAAGTTTGGTACAAGATTGGAAAGGGATTTGGAGCAGTTGGAAGTTGGTTTGCTAATCTAGGTAAGGGAACTCTTGGATATATCTTGAAGCCAATCCTAATTGTTGTGATCTATGTTATCATCTTGCTAGGTATGATAAGGGCATACAAATGGCACAAGGCGAGGAAAATGGAGAACTCCTTTAGGGAAAGGGAGAGAATGGTGGAAAGACTGCAGGACAATCATTATGAGAATCTGAAGCGGTTGGAGGAGTTCAGACAGAGAAGACTAGCTACGAAATCTGTTTAGATCGGTCTACTCTACAAGGATTTAAATGGTGTTTTTTGATGACTAAACATCATCAGAGGGGGGAACTGATGTAGCGGAAATCTCATGTTATTTGTAGGGATGCATTATAATCACACATGTAGAGCGCACCCGCATATAATCTTTTATCGTATTAACATGAAATGTTAGAATTGTGAGACATATTAACTTGAAACGTGATGTGCTTAGGCCATTGAAAAGTAGCATGGAGAATTAACGTAGAAAGTGAATGTGACTAGCAGAAAACATTAACGTGAAGAACTTGTGTTGTGAAACTGACAATTGTTCATGTACTAAAAATGTTTATTAATTATGTTGTTTACATCTAGGTAAATACATTAATTGAATGTGCCTTATTTTCCTATAAAAAATGTGTAAAGCTCACATGCTATTTTCTTATGTTAGCTGAATCTTGTAGGCCTGAAATGCAGTTCCCTGAAAACTCTTGCTTTAGAATTAATGACTGAATTTCATGTGTGCTGTGGAATTTGTTCTTTCTCACGTTTTGTGTTGCAGGTGAAAGAAGCACTCTTGTTAGCTAGAATAATGCATTTGTTTTACTAGTTAGGCAAGGAGAGAAGAAGTTATAATCGCATAGCCTGAGTCGATAAAGGAAGGTTGTTGTGCTTTGCACAGGAGAAGGCCTGGAAACCAAGGACAAACTGTTGCAAGAGAAGAACACCTTTGCCACATGGAAAACTACCTTTAGGACAGTACTCAGAGCAGGTGGTGTGACTTTCAAGGGGTTCCTGCGAAAGCTACCTACAATATTGTAATGTTGGAAGTAGGGAAGGTGCTCACTTCTTCTTCTACCTTCGGAGAGAGAGCATCTGGGCTCAAGCTGTCTCAATAACTTTATGCTATCTGACTCATCGGTGGTGGAGAGACTTTTTAGGAAGACTTCACATGCTGACACCTTTTTATTCCTTTTCCTGAAGATGCTTAAGTTCTGATGTTATTTTAGCATCAGTGTAGGGATAGATTAATGCTTTATATTCATCAACCCTCAATGCAGGGAAACTTGGACTCAAGCTTTTTGATCCTTTGCATCTTATTTCTTGAATTAATTGTTTTACTTATGCTACATCATCTTAATTGGATACACAGATTTGGCTTTATGCTGATTCCGATGTATTTCTACACTTTCCTCTTGAGGTGTCTTTATGTTCAGTTATTTTTGGCTTTGTAATAAATCAACTAACTTTACGTAGTTGTCTGTGTTTACTATGTTTCCAGAGGAATATTTGTTGAATTGATTGGCAATAATAACAATTTTTCTCCCCTCTATGCTTACATGCTGCTAAAAAGAACGATCAGATTGTGATTGTAGAATAGGTCCAGAACTTATGTGCCCAGCCCTTTCACCTCAATAGGAACACTGTCACACGCCTTTCCCTAGCAGTCTAAAGGCATGTCAAGAGAAATTAATTATTTCAGTATTGACCGTAGATATGATTTTAATTCAACTATAGGTGCCGTTATCTTCGGCAGCTCTGTTATTTACCCCAAACGCCATCATTTTGTGGGTGTAATTGTCCGCTTGCTGAACACTCAATACCAAACACATTTCACACATTTGCTCGCAGCTGTCTTCAGTGCTTCAAACACAACAGGTGTGGTTTCTGCCTTCAAAAAATGCACCAGGACTACTCCTCACACCTCTCACCTGTTCTCTGGGATTCCCCCCTTTTGTCATAATTTCATCAATCCTCATTCTTCTTTTCCTTTTTCTGTGATGACGTCTACATAGCCAAGTGAGCAGAACTGCTGTAAAGCAATAGTAATGGCTTCCTACCTGGATGCAGACATATTAGAAAGTTGTTTCTGTAAACTAATGGCTGATAACATGCTGTCTTGCTCACTATACCACTGTGATACCGTGCAGTGTTTTCTGTCTGCAGGAGCAGACTGGTTGGGGCACTTGTATACTATCACAATCGCTGTCCAGCATTGAAATTTACAGATCTCAAAGTTGATGCCCATGGCTCACCACTGTTCCTAACATGGGCACTCATTGCCTTGAATATTGTTGGATGCCACCAACCTCTATCTGTCACGTTGGCATTTAGTGAACATTCGCTGGTGCTTTCTGCCCCTGTTAATGGGTAAGGTGGTCAGTTAGAATCTCAATGGACAACGGTCATGGAGAGCAGCTATCCATTCGGTGTGCTGGGGGGTCCCCATTCCATTGGACCAATGGTTAACTGCTCACCATATTTACAGATCCCCACCATTAAGATAAGATTTTATTACTGAAAGGGCTTGCACAGATAAGGCATTTTTTTGGTCTTTCAGACACAAATCCCCGAAGTTTATTTTTAAATTCTTGGAACCACCACACTACCCCTTGGTGTCTTCAGATGGGAAAAAAACTGTGTTGGACGTCCTGCCCTAATTAGGGCAGGGCTTCCAACACCATTAAACTGGCGTTTGTGGCGGACATAACCTTCTTGAAAGGTGTTCGACAGCACAGCTGGGTGAAGCTCTGTTGTTTGAATCTAAGAGGTTCCCACTCCTCTTAATGAGAAGGGGGAACCCAAGGTGGGGAGGGGGTCTATAAGTGGTGTAATACCTATAAGACTTTTTTGAGGCATTTTTTGTTTTCACTAGCATCCCCTAATTGTTCTCTTTGCTAGAGCATGTTGGTTACTTTATGTTAAGTCTGGCTTGTAAACATTAGCTTTAAGACTTCCCTAGTGAATATAATCTTAAATTATTACAACATATGAAGCAAGATAGCTCAAAGACAACACTTGCAACAAACAACCAATGTCAGTTGAAGATCACAATCATGAATCCTACAAGGACAATTCAGCCTTCCACGTTTTTGGGGTTTGCAATTGAGCACCATTACTTTTTATAATAGTACCATCTGCTATTTACAGACTCAAGATATGGAAGAAGAGTGCAGTGAAATACAATAGTAAAACCAAGTTATTACTATATCTGCATTTGATTTCCCATGTTAAATTTTAAGCATGTTAAATTATATCTAGTTGACATGTTTCTCTAAAGATATGATTGACCAACTTCCAGGTAATTTTAATTTGCTATGTTTAACCCTTTCATTGGTAACTGCAACTTTAGGAGCCTAAGTCCCAGTTTGAGGGAATTTATGGCTTCATCCAACCTATTAATGCATGTTTCTGAAGACCATTATGGGCGGGCACCTATGTACTAAATATGCGCAAAAAAAAAAGACATTATAAATCTAAATTCTAAATCATGACTCGCTGAATCTGTACTGGTGCTGTTTACGTTCAGAAAGTATAGAAATGTGAAAAATCTTCATTTGGAAGTTTAGGGTTTCCGACCAAAGAGTGGACATTTCTGGTTGATGAACACTGTGAGAAATAGGTGGACACTAATAAAGGCATGCATGTCCTGTTGTGAAAGTCAGGAGTAAGTATATTTCCTAAAGAGGACTGGGGGAGGTGAACTCCCATATTTAATGAGGCTCTAGGAGAATGGAGTTTCTCTTTCAACTTGGAGAAAAAACAGTTACACACAAACATTCTTGGTTGTGTTACCTCTATGCATGCCACATTGTACGCCTGAAGCAAACACTACATAAACAGTTAGAACTCCAGGAAATGTACGACTGGTATATATTTGATAAAGTACTAGCGGAAGGATCTGTCAACAAGCACCTTAAAAGGCATAAATCTGCCCAAAATATAGGAATAATCCCACATGACCAGATATCCACCTTTTTTTATTTTATATCCTGCGCCTTTGTGAATCTCGCCTTATGCTAGGCAGCGATAGAGAAGAACGTTTCCTAAGAGTGGTTTAAGCATGATATATGTTCACTTTCATTTATAAATTTTCAACAAAATAATGCATGTCCAATTAAATACATGATTGAATTGTATTAAAAATGGAAATGGGTCCATACTATATGCAGCATTTTATATACTCTGCTTTGATACAGTGACTTGGGTATGTGAGCTGCATGCTTTTGAAATGTTTTCTTAATTATTTCTAACATCAAATGTCATCTGGTTTATATATGTGAATTTAAAACATAAAGAGAATCCATCCTAACTATTTTGCTGTTCTAAATTGAAATCTTTATCAATGAACTATAGAGGAAGGCATGCAATATGAGGTTATGTTACTGTTGCTGAACCTAAATGTAAACAGACTAGAATGCTAATATGTGGCAAATTTGTCCCAATTGGTTAACCATCTGGATGCTCTCAGTTAGGTCAGGAAGGATTTCTTCTTCACAGCTTTTATTACATACCTACCACCCACTGAGCACAGACTACAGTTTCCACTTACCTTCAACAAAGCAACCATCTGATGCGTTTTTGTTTTTAATACTTGACTTTTTGGATTAGTTGAGGAAGTAATACACAAATGGCTCATCCTGTTTCCAAGCGGGAGGCATCCACTCATAAATAGTACAGAATTAACACTGCTTTTTTTCTGAGGAATGTGAGAAGTTAAAGTTAAGAGAGGAGTAAGTGGTCCCTTTAGACAGTTTGAATTGAGTTGGCTGATTTCCAAATGATCACAGTTTGGAATTTTGGTCATGGTTACATCGTCATCCTTTTTAGCGAAAACCCTCCTGTTTGTAAATATTAGATAATATTTAGGCCAGGGATTCTGTTTTATAAAAATGATGGTCATGAAAAAAATAGAGTCTTTCAGCAGGTACATTGCTAACTCATCTGTAAGGTGAGTTGATCAGTTGCCTTATGGTGCCATCTAGTGACAATGTCAAAGTAAGACAAAAGGCCGAAAATAGACATGTCTACAACATGTAGAGAGGATTCCAGCAAGCAAAATGCAATTTTGCTTTGAGCACTACATATGATGCCACTATTCCTGCCTCTGGTACTAATGCTGACATGTAGGTGCATTCTTGCATGATACCCCAAGACTAGTTTTTCGTGTGTGTGTGCGTGCGTGCGTGCGTGTGTGTGTGTGAACAAACATTATACATTCAAAGTACTAGGAATATTGTGGATGGTTCTATTTCCACATACAGTAATGTTGTTTCTGATTCCTCATCATTGAATATCCTCCATGCACCAGACTGGATCCAGAAGCTTTACTCACAGCAATGGCTCCCCTGTGGTGGTAGGTTGTGCAGGGGTGACTCTGCTCCTCAACTGTATGTAAAGATGTGGAGCTATTAGGGCACCATCTCGTTTGCTGCCATCAGTTCCTATTTTTCTGCACCAGTCAGATGTGCATCTAGAGCTCCCTTTATTCTTTCAAAATATTTCCTAATTTGGACGAGTACCGAATTGTTTCTATAAATAAATCCCGTTTTGGGGAGGTTGTCGTGTCACCCTTAAAAGTTTCTGGGCTTAAACCCCGCCTTTGGAGCAGGAAACTGATGTCCACTTTTGACCCACACCTTGAGTGTATGTGGTGTATTGGACTACAGCATGCCCCATTCAAATGAAGCAAGTATGTCTTAATAAACACCAGAGCCAGTATGGAGCAGGCTACTTGACTAATCAAGGTCGGCTTACAAACACTTGCCTGCTTAACTTACCCCCCTCAAGTACGTCTCTTAACAACCGACAACATACTAAAGACACATCTTTCCCTCCTAAGAATCACAGGAAGAGGCATAGGAAAGAGAAATTCTCTTCCTTCTCTAGGAAAAACTCCTAGCTGTGAGCGAACCTGGAGCCAGTAGCACCATTCAATGACTCCAAAGTTTAGATCTTCTCCAGAGCCAATTATGGTTCTTTACAAGATTCAGACAAAGGCAATAACAAACACAAAGAAATAAATATTTCTTCAAGAATGTTTTTCCAGGTTGGGTTCATCAACCTGGTTAAAACCAATCATAGAGAAAAAAATTGACAACAAAGGTTCGATTAAATAAATTAACCAGAACCATTTTCTTCATGCTTATTTTTCGTGGAAAAACACATATAACACCGCCGGCATGCCTCCTCCTGCTAAGGTGGAATAGGAACTTCGACCTTAGCTCCTCAGGTGGCTTGTACCCCAACACCAGTTGTCCCTGAATGGAGAAGCTTGGTGCCAGATCTGAGCCTTACATAAAACACATAAACAGTGAGGAGCACATGTGGGCCCCTTATCAACTCTGCAAATGACTGTTGGAACTGTCCAAGGGGCCAACTCTTTAGATGTGCCCCATTGATCCTCTTTAAGTGAACTGATCTAAGTCATGTTATAGGGCCTTGGAAGCAAAGTTGCACTGATCGGTTTAGGAGCAATAAGACCTGGGCCCAGATTTAAAAAAAATTCACATAACACAGCAAGACAAGTTGCTACTCTTCGTGAAAGGAGAGGGCAGGAATGTGCCATGTCTATGGAGATATGGAGCATTCCTGTCCTCTGCCTGAGCTGGCACACAATCTGCATCCTAGTCCCAACGCAGGCACCCTTGTGCCGGGGTGTTACAGGCAGGATTGTTTTTGTGCAAGAAGGTATACCTTCCTGCATAAAAACAATCCTTAGAGGTATTTTCCTCTTTCTAAATGTGCCGCCGACTGCAGAATACTTAAAAGGAGCAAACAAGCAGGAGAAATAAAGATATTCCTCCTTGTTGCACCTCCCTGGGAAGGAGTACAATTCTGATGCATTCCCATGTCTGCCAGTGTTGGTAAATCTGGGACTGCTTCAGAATACATGTGAGTAGATGCATGAGACAGCCCCTCTCCACCCATGTAATGCCTTCCCGGCACAGTGTAACGCACAGTACTTACACTGTCTTGCATTACACCACATTTACCAGGCCACGCAAGGTCACACAGGGGACCTCTGTGTAGCATAGTAAATCTCATTCTAAGTTTTGTGTCTACCTGGGTCGCCTGATGTGGCTCAAGGGCAACGTAAAACCTTGACAAATCTGCCCCCCAGTTTTTACATATGAGAAAGAAATGAGACAAATGCTTCACAACTTCGAACATCAATGGGACAGCAACTATTCACTGCTTCTCAAACCTAAGTAATACAATAATAATTCTAAGAGAGCAATTAAGTATGCAAGACTTCTTACTATTCCATTAAATGCAATTAGTTTCCAATATTGCCTCAGGAATTATTATTGATATCTCACTGCTGCAATCCCTAATTGTGTCACGTATTATCACCCTTTATTACTTATTCAACACTTCATTTATATGGTGACATAAGTTAACTTGATTGTGTTTATTTTTTCTTTTCTGCTAAATGTCTAGGTAAGTGGAGAACTGTGCTCTTTCTCCTACTCGACTACGATAAACGTGCTATTATGGGACTTATATCGTATCTGATGTATGTTGACAGTAGGTGTGTGCTTTGCGGCTAATGTTCTATTTATCATAGTTGTTGATGTTACATGGTTGGTTAGGAAAAATGAAATAAAAGCAATTTAAACAAGCATTTGCAATGCAATAGGTCTCGCATTACTGAAAATTAGAGCTATTGGTGTTGCATTATTATTTGCAACGCCAAAAGCTCAAACTTTTACTAATGCGAGACCTATTGCATTGCAAATGCTTGTTCTAAACAGTAAAAGCTGCGCGTGAACACCAACAAATGCGTCATCATTTATTGTTGCAGGGAAGTGTGCATGTGTACTGGGGATGGGTGTGAGATGGACGCGGGGTGAAACGCACATGTCTGGACACAGGGAAAAATTCTCTCTGCTCCCAGACGTCGATGTGATTAGAGTGCACTTAGAATCCAAGGAGTCTGCTACTGGAAGAAGCACGCGCAGGCAGAGAGAAGGGCGGAGAGGGGTTGAGTGGAAAGGGGGAGATGTGGGGTGCTGAGTTGACCTATGGGAGGAAGGGGAGAAGAGGTGGGTTGACTAGAGAGGAGGGTGAGCCATGCGTGAAGTTGGCAGGGGTAGAATGTGAGGATAGTGGAGTTCAGAGCTGCCTGTGGAAATGTGGGGGCTCTGTGAGGAGGGTGGGTTGTAAGTGAGGAAGGTAGGGGATAGAAATGTGAGAATAGCGGGGTTCGGACCTGTGGGGGCAGGAGTCTGTGAGGGGGGTGGTCTACCAGTAGGCAGCAGTTGTAGGCCTTGAGGACGGGTGGGGATTAGGGTGGGTGAGAGAGGGTAGAGTGTATAGGCAGTGATTTGTGGGGAGGAAGCGCTGTCAGAAGTGTGGGGTGAGCTGTGAGTGAGGAGGGAAGGGTGGGCTGTGAAGGGAGTGGGAGCTGTGTGTGGGCAGGGTTAGCTGTGGGTGAGGAGTGGGAGGGTGTGAGGTGCGGAGGGGGCTTGTCGGCGAGGTTGCCAGTGAGGTGGTCTGTGGTGCGCACAGGGATGCCGGCAGCTAGGCAGTCAGGAGTCAGACAGAGGGTGTACGGGCTTCCCTGGGAGGGGTGAGCTGTCAGTGACAGTGGAGAGCAGAGCAGTGACTGAGGAGAGACAGAGCTGTCACCGAGGAGGGGCTGAGCGGTGGGGACTCGGCTCTTACAGGATGCGCGGGCTCCCTCGGCTGTGGAAGAGCCTGCGACTCTTCAACTCGGTGCTTCGCGGCGCCTTCTATGTTTTTTTCTGACTCGAGTGCAACCTTCCTGCTGAACGAGGTAAGGCCGAGCTCCCCTGATGATAGATAGAGGGTGGGGTAATAAAGCGGGAGGTGCCAGGAAGGGGCAGCAGCCGTAGGCAGTTTGCCCCTGTCTGCTGTCAACATGCTAGCCATTTGTTTTGAGATCTGCACCTCCACTCCCCTATTTCCCGTGAAACATCCCTCCTCCCCTAACACACACACTCTCCGACTGGCAGCCATCAGTCTGAGGTGAATATCATGCAAAATATGCCGCTTCTCAGCCAAAAATAACTGAAATGACAGCGACCGCTGGAGGGCAGGAGACAAAGAGGGTGGGGGGGTTTGAGAGGATGTTGTTTGGTGGTGGGCAGCCCGGGGCAAACCTGGCGGAGGGAATCCATGGTCAGGAGCGAGTCTGGTGGGGTAGACAGATCACCTCAGATGGAGGGGTCCAGGGTCCGACCGAGACAGTGGAGGGGGGTGGGGGCGAGCATGGGCTGACAGGAATCTAGTGAAAGGGTACTGGTTTCGCACCCCAGATATGTACATAGCATAGGGGAAGGGTCTGACATACCATTTCAAAGGGAGGGTGGAAATTGCTGGGGAGGGACGTGGACAGACAGACTCGGATTGGACGACAGACCCGGATTGGACGTGGACAGACAGACCCGGATTGGACGTGGACAGACAGACCCGGATGGCAGAAGAGAGCGACCTTGGACAGGTGGAAGACCACGGAGGGTCGCTGGAGGAGGACAGGGTTTGCCAGAGAGACAAAATGGGCAGGGCGGTTGAATCAGGGATTGTCCGAGGACGGGAAACAGCGTGTGACAGAGGCGGGCAAAGACAGGGCTGAGGAGGGCCCCCGGGTGGGGAGGAAGGGAGAGGCACACACAGGCTGAGACAGTGAGGAAGGGGCAGGCCTGGGATGGCTCTAGTCAAAGGAATGGATTGGTGGCGGCATATTGAATCACAGGTAAACAGAAACACTAGGTGGCAAAAGGTAAGGCTGAGAGGAGGAGATAAAGACAGATGGACACTGAGCGCCGCCGAGGGAAGGGGAGGGGCAGACTCAGATTGGCAACAGACATAGTCAAACACATGCTGACTGACGCCCGTAGTGAGGCGCTGACAGATTCACTTTCAAAGCGGCAGACAGAGCACCGAATCCCGCCAGAATCACTTAAGCAGCAGCTGAGATCTCCAGAGACGGCGTGCGCGAACAAAAGGAAAGTGAAAGCACGCACTTCGCACATAATACAATGCCTGGAACGCCGCGAGCAAAAGAGACACCGTGCGCGTGCACATCTCCTGTCCATACGCGTGCACATCTCCTGTCCCCCTTCCGAACAAAAATCGACAATAGATCTTGCCAAGCGTGCAGCGCATGCGCTGCGTCGCTAGGCGAGACCTAAAAAGGAGGACAAAAGATTGAATTCAAACTAAAAGGTCAAAAGCTAAATGTTTTCAATTGTGATTTTTTCAAAAACAAAATAGCCTCCATTACGGCCATGCTAGCTACCGTTAGAGAAAAATGCACTTCTAACCCAAAGTGAGAGGGCTCTTTGCCCCTTGCAAGAACCAGTATTCATTCACACTTTACGGTTCTAATGATACTGGCTTTGCACAGCTGGTGCAGAACATAAGTAAGTGATTCATGCTCCTCGGTGGATGTGTTAATGACGAAGTTTACTCATTAGAGAATTATAATATTTCTGCAAGGAATATTATTATTGCTTTATTGATTTTAGTTTTTACACCATCAGAATTGAAATCTGTTTTACTTAATCCTCAAAAAATGTTATTGGACCCTGATAATCTAGCCAATTTTCATCAAATTTCTCAACTTCCCAATTTGTCTGGTTTGCTAGAGAGCAGTCTACAATCAATGTCATTATAAGTGGAAAAAAACTGTTTACTGCATCTCTTGTAAGAAGGCTTTCACGCGTAGGCTGTAGTAGAGAGACAGTGGTGATAGCTGCACTGAATGATGCACCACCTTTTGGTTGGGGGAATTCCCTTAGTCTTGAAAATATACCTGTCAGCTGTTTTTAACACCATTGATCATTAAACTTTGATATCTAGATTTGGTGATCTCAGTGACAGAATTTTGAAACAAAATGGCTATAGGACTTTCTGAGTAACAGAACCCAGCAGTTTGTGTGCCTCCACTCGCTTCATTTGTCAGGCTACTCTGTGGCATCCCACAGGGTTCCATTCTTTCGCTTCTTCTTTTTAATCCTTATACGCTACACTTAGGTAATCTAATTCAATCAATTAACTTTCAATGCTCTATCTACACTCAGAGTGTTCTGAAAAATTAATGTTCCATTAATTTGCACAGTGGCTGGGGGCGTGGCTAGCAAGCCAAGATGGCGGATGAAAGATCTTAGAGCTCAGGGCCGATACCCTCAATAATCCTGCTAAATCCTAGCAATCCCGCGCGGCAAAAAAAACACACACAACGAGACACCCGCATGTAGAGCGAGTGCATATGTCTGGTGGTTCGGGAAGCAGATGGTTGCTACACAGGGATGGTGTGCGAAGCTGGGCCTTGCCTATGATAGGCCAGAGGAGCCCTGGGACTGTGTGCCGTAGTGCACGTCAGGCTGGCGGGGACGAAGCTGACCGCTAATAGGCACGTCTGGCCCTGATTGCTCCAAAGCGGTACCTGTGGACCACCTACCTTCCCTGGAGCGGTGAGCGGCCTGCAAAAAGTACACCTGCCAGGCAAAACTGGGTGTGTAGCTGCTTTTAGGTGCTGACACTGGGCTATGGCTGGCTGGGCCTAGTCGTGACGCCCAGATCGGGGGCTGCGGCGGGTGTGCAGTGGTGGCTGGAACCAGCAACGGATCCAGAGGCGAAACACCGAGGAGTACAGGTTGCCTGGGGGGGCCTTGATATGCTGCAGTGAGATGATAGAGCAAGCCGGACATGGGGAAACCAGCAGCGAGAGACCCGAAGATTGACGCACCAGACTAAAGGTGAGACGGAGCGATCCGCAGAACCCCTCGGACTGGGTGGAGTGTGGGTCTGGATTGCTCCGGCGGCACGCAGCAGGGCCGCGATTCCGTGCATGGGGGTTAGATTGGGCCAGGGCCCTCACACAACAGCAAGTGAAGGAAGCGGAAGTGGCTGGCAGTGGAGACTCGCAGCCGGGACATAGGTAGTGTGCAGGAGGGTGCCCCAACCAATCCTAACCTCAGAACGGAGAACGGATATTGTTCGGTCTGACCAGTGCGCACAGGTGTCCCCACTAGCAGAGAGAAACTACCATCATTCGAGCATTGAGGATCTGGGGGTTGACCTAGGCCTGGGCCCTCGTGTCAGAGCAGACAAGTGAAGGGCGCTGAGTGAGACTTGAGAAGAGAACCAGCACAACTTGTTGCAGAAGTACACCAAGCCTTCTTACTGTACATTAAAAAACAAGTGTCTCAGAACACAGCGCTGGCTAGGCTAAGAGCACTAAATTCACTGGCCAATATTAGACCCTGGGCTGATTATCAGAAGATAAAACTCAGCAAAAGTGAAATCCAGGGGGTCGCCTGGTACTGGCGACAAAAGGTCGAAAAAATAGAGTTACCCACGCCTGAAGAGGCACTCCCCCGCCTTCTCAGGAGTAGAGACAGAGTGAACATTTGAACTCAACCCACAGCTAGAACCATGTGGAACACAAGCAGTGTGGGTATAACCGTAAGTATGTAGGACTGGGCAAGGGGGTCTGCTCAGAACCAAGCTAACGCATCACAGAGCAGACATGACACGTGGATATGCCACTGTCACAGTTAGTGCTCCTGATAATAATCTCCAGCTAATTTGTAGCTGAAATACATGCTCAATTGAAACTTCCCACTAGAACAAGTAGATACAGGATAAATCCCGTCAAGACCCCAGGCCAGCTGTAAGGGACTTTACATCTACCTGCACTAAATCCAACATTAGTCCTATATGCCTTCAGCTCAAAAACTAGCTATGGGGTGCCTGCGGTCGACTGCTCCGCAGTCCACCACACACACAGAGACAAATGAGATTTCTCATGCTGAAGAAGATGTAGCTTGAGATGCCTCGCACTCGGCACTATCGACCAAATTAAATATTGTTCTTGCGACTGTGGAGAAAATAGGCGCCTCGCTAGACCAAACACGTACCTCACTGGAATTAAAAATAGACAAGGTCACATCTGATTTCAAGCTCTTAAGAGCAGATCATTGCAAATTGAGTGACAGGGTCCAATCTAACGAACAGTCGCTCTCAGATCTTCAGCCAACTACTCGAAGTCATGCGGAGGCAATCCAGGACCTTCTAGACAGAGTAAATACCCTCGAGGATAGGCTGGAGGACTCGGAAGGACGATTGCAATGTAATAATATACGAGTCAATGGCCTTCCAGCGAGAGAAGAGGGGCAAGATCCAGTGCTATACGTTGCGTGCTGGTTAAAGGAGCTCCTCCCAGCCGATACCTTATCACTACAGTTCATGGTCGAGCGTGACTACAGGATACCAGCCTGTAAACCACCGCCGGGATCCAGACCAGGACCATTCCTCTTCAAACTGTTAAACTACAGAGACAGAGATGCAGTACTAAGAGAAACACGTAAGATGCAAGGTATCAAAATACTAAATGTCAAGGTCATGTTATTCCTGGATTACACTGCACAAGTACAACGGAGGTGGGGGTCCTTTGTCCAGGTGAAGTGTCAGCATCGAGAGCTAGATATCCGCTATTCTCTGCTTTTTCCGGCCCAGCTGCAGGTGGTGACAAAGGGTTCAGCTCGCTTTTTTGATATGCCATCAGATGCATGGGACTGACTGGAGGAAATGGGCCTGCTGTTGGGGCCCAAGCCAAGCACTGAGCTCATGCAACCCAGAAAAGACAAACAAACCCATCAGCAGGGGCAGGGGCCCGGGCCATGCTGCCCGATCGGCTGCAGTTCCTGATCTGTAGCAGCAGTTAATGGAAAGACAAGAGGTGCTCCCCGTTGCCGCGGCTATTCGGTCTGCGACTCAGGACTCTGACCAAGCACAAGCTCTTCTCATACATTGGCCACGGGCAGCTCGACTCCCACCAGATCTGAAGACTCTGAGCCTCTCTACCTCCCGGAAATCATTCCGCAGATATCTGAAAATATAATTTGAACATTTCATAAGAACTGGACAATATACAAAGATATGCAAAACCTAAGCGCTTTTATGCTCCTCTTCTATGATCGATACCCACTAACATATATGCATAACAGGGGAGAGTCTCTCATTCAGATGTAGGTAAAGGGGCTCAACTGTCCACTGAGTCCCATCTCCTCACCCATAGTGAAATTCCTTGCTAAAGGCTCGAAAGGGATTGCTGAACATTCTATAAACATATAGAGGGGGTATCTTGGCATTAAAAGCATGTAGTGTGCATCCCTACAGCCAGTCACAGGCCACTATTGTAGCTGTCACAGTTAGACAGCTTTGTTTGGGTGGACTCCAGATGTGAGATTGCTCTCATACTGTTATACAGTTAATAGTTACTTCCCTAACTTTGTTTTTGTTACAGACACCTAAAGGAGTACTGCACCACCACCTGGTCCCGCACCGCACACACATACCCTATGCCACAATAGGGATGGTACAGTCGACACATGGTACGTACAAATATTGTCACATGGAATATTAGGGGGATGCAGACACCGGCACACAGATATTCAATATACCCATACCTACATCGGAGATTTGCTAACATAGCACTCCTACAGGAAACACACATGACCCAGACAGAGGCCGAACACCTCCGTAGACGCTGGCGAGGCCAAGTATATAGCACAGACTTCTTGTCCCAAGCGAGAGGTGCCTTGATATGGATAAAAACGGGGGTCCCCTATGTGATGGAGGAAACAGTAACAGATCAAGAAAGCAGGTATGTGTTCATTAAAGGCAAACTGAATGGGCACACTATCCTTATAGGCTCTGTGTACCCCCCCCCCAATGGGGAGCAAACCTCATTTTTACTTAGACTGACTACAGTCCTGGCCCGGTGGAGTGGAATCCCCTGGTTGGTAGGGGGATACTTTAACTCAGTACTGAATGTGGAATTAGAAAGGTCATTCCCGCCCCTGACACAAACCACTGCTGCATCCACTGCA
This sequence comes from Calotriton arnoldi, assembly GCA_963921515.1. NCBI lineage: Eukaryota > Metazoa > Chordata > Amphibia > Caudata > Salamandridae > Calotriton > Calotriton arnoldi. The sequence goes on from CAWUFW010000119.1 coordinate 631,324, forward strand.
CAGGCACTAGCTGGATGATTGACCCACTGGTCGCTGACCAACATTTGGCATGCACTGAACCCGGACACTCGTGTCTATTCATTCTACTCGCCAGTGCATGGCTTAGAAGTAAGGTTGGATTGCATAGTGGGGTCTCACACCCTCTTTCCTCTCATTGAGAGGAGTGAATACTTAGGGCACACACACTTAGACCATAATCCCTAACTGTTACAGCTTCAATGGGACACAGGCCCTCCCCTTGTCCCTACCTGGTGGTTTCAGCCAGCAGCACCTGAAGACCAGGTGTTTCGAGCCTCCCTGGGGACAGTGATCTTAGAGTACTTCGAGATTAACGACGGCTCCATGTGTGATACCCTCCCAGAATGGGATGCATTCAAGTGACCACTAGGGGACATTGTCTAGGGCTCACCTGGAATATACGAAAGCAAATCAGTGAAGCGCTTACCAAAGTTGAACGCCAGTTGCTGAACCATGAAACTGACAAGGCAATGGGTGCAAGGGTACACAGACACTAGTGAAGCTACGCGCTGAGAACATGGAACTTCTAGAGAGGCTCAGATGTCATAACCACATGGCACACTCTGCACCCACGCACACTACAGCAGACAAAGCGGGCAAAATGCTTGCATGGCTCCTGCACCAGGAGCAGCCCCATCAGCCCATATGCGCTATACAGAACGCAGAGGGACACATGCTATGTATGCAATATGAAATACGTGCTACTCTGATGCAACATCATACACATCTCTATAACTCTACTGGACAAGATGACAAAACACAGCAAAAACGCCTTTTTAGACAAAATGCAGTTACCTGAAACTACCCCAAAGCAAAGAGAGGTATTAAACGCCCCAATAACCCAAGATGAAATTTGGGATGCAATAGATGCATTGGCCACAGTACAAAGCGTACATCACATCCCTGGTGCCGCGGCTATATGCATTATACACCAAGGCCCTGGCTGAAAAGAGCCTCCTCCCATCCATGCGTGAGGCGAGTTTGGCCACTGCTTAAGCCGGATTAATATCCAACAGAATTGGGCTCATGCAGGCCCCTATCCCTCCTTAATACAGATTATAAGATACTGGCAAAGATTTTGGCTGACCGACTGGCACCCGTGGTTCTGGCCTTGGTGCACGCGGATCAGAACGGGTTTGTGCCCTCAAGAAGTACCTCCCTAAATCTGAGGCGTTATTTCAGAGTTTAAACATGCGCTGTGCTCCAATGGCCATACTCCGGTTGTCTGATATTAGACCTTGGAAAGGCCTTTGACTCCCTGGAGTGGGAGTACTTGTTCGCTACACTACAGCGTTACAAGATAGGCCATACATTTATAAACATGATACGACTATTATACACTGAACCGCTGGTGCGTGTGCCAGTGGTCCAAAACATATCAGACACCATATCGGTTAAAAGGGGAACAAGACAAGAATGCCCACTTTCCCCACTCCTGTTCTCACTAGCCATAGAACCACTTGCAGAAGTCATACGCACTAAGGTAGATGAGGGCATCCCACTAGGGAATGGCGTACACACAATACCTTTATACGCTGACGATCTTATTATATATATAAAAACATGCACTTGATCCCTCTGAGACTGGCTCAAACACTGGAGGAATTTGCCTCCATATCAAGATATAAAGTTAACGCATCAATATCTTACACTGCTTTGATGAGAAGTGTCAGGACCCAGTATACACCCTCCATGGGGTGTGTGTAAAATGGCAGGTAGATGCATTCTGCTATTTAGAAGTCAGAATATATAGGCAGCCCTTGGATTCACTAGATGGTAACCTGGGAAGAGCACTAACGATATTCGCCTCTCAATTGACATTCTGAGGAACGCTACCACTATCAGTAACAGGCCGAGTGGCTCTTACTAAAATGTTGATCCTCCCAAGGCTCCTCTATTATTTCGTGGACCTGCCACTATATATTCCCCCCTACTTCTTTCTTCCAATAGAGAAACTGGTGAGAGATTTCATCTAGGGCAACTCCAGACACCAGGTAGCGATGAGGAAACTTTACTTGCCCATGAATCAGGGAGGCCTTACGGCTCCAAATTTAGAACAATACTATTTGGCGGCATAACTGCAATGGGTGGCAAGATGGTTGGCGGGTCGCCAACTCTGTGACACAGTGACCACCCAGCCACATTGCCCTTTAGCTTTCCTGATTAGACTGTTCCACCCCTGCGCAAAGATAAAACCCCCTGAATCGCTGCTGCTTAATGTGGCTCACAGATGTTACTGCAGAAGCCTCTACATTACTAAACATGTCATACCAAACGCTCCCGCGATGCCTTTGGAGGGAACATCCAGAGGACAGTTGACGGCCACAGTCACCGAACTACGGGGCTGGCGCGAATCGGGAATACATGACATAGGAGATTTGTATCGGGAAGGGGCCCTCATCCCAAATGATACTTTAGTGGAAGAAGACGGATTACACCCAGGTCAGTTCTTGCAGCACCTCTCACTATTGGGGGTACTAGCCTCTAAATGGGGGGATTTAACTGCTGAACCCCAAATACACCTTACCATACAGTATCTGCACATAATGGGAAACAGTGGACACCTTATCCGATGGTTTGCTGAATCACTCAGACAACACACAGCAGTCACGTTGGTACCGCTCCGACACCACTGGGAGGAAGACATGAAACGTACATTCACAGATATTGATGAGCCTCCATGCTGAAAAGCCCGGTTTACATCCCCAAGAATGCATGTTTACGCCAAAAACAATGTTACATTACACAGAGAGCATACCTCACACCCGCTAAAGTTAATCAATAACAATACTACAGCATGTCCCCGCTGCTCCCATATAAATGCTGATCTTATAGCTGTGCTATGGGAATGCCCTAACCTGCAAAGGTACTGGATAGAGGTGGAAGATACTCTTCACCAGTGCAGAGATCGCTCCCTTCCATTTGAATGGTCGGTATACATACTACATGTGTATCGCAGATGCCGAACATACAAAGCCTCTTCACGGTTCATTGATCTGGGCCTGGGGATGGCGAAAAGATAAATCACCCAGAGATGGAAGGCTCCAGATCATCCACACATACTTGCATGGAGACGATCCATGTTGACATGGGCAAAAGCAGAGAGCATAGCACTGCATCATGAAGATACCATGGGTAGCCGTAAAATCCCATTTGCCCCAAGTTGGGATGTAATACTCTTGGAGTTGCAAAACATACACTGCAATGTTACGGAAGGCTCAACTATTGGGCACCCTGTAGTCCAGGAAGAGACACAATCAGACAAGGATATCAACTATTGTGAGGTTAGCCTAAGATAGTAGATAACAAATGTGAGTGTGTGCCTCCCCGCACTGCTCCTCAAACACAAGGGGCCCGCTTCGGCCGGTGCTGCAATGCTCAACAGGCACCAGTGGAGGGCTCTTTGCAGGAGACCTTTTAACGAGCTGCTGTTTGATGAAGTTGGGGTGTGTGGGCTAGTGGTGTAGATGGTAGCAATAGTTGTGAAAAAACAAAAAAGTGTATGAAATTAGAGCAAATGAGACTCAAGGACAAGAGATTTTAATGAATGAGCTCACTTGTCTAGTTAAAATGGTGGTTTGATCTCGAAGGATATAATGGTCCTAGATGGCCTAGAGAATTGTTAATGGGTCAACATGTTTCTCACCTGTGATTGTCAAAAAGATCAGGTGGTGATTCTTCAGTACCTAAAATACCCTAATCTACACAGTGAAAGGCATCTATAATGTGTATTTTCAAAAGGAGATTACCAATCACTTAACCAAAGTATGGTATATTTTGTACCTTTTTTTCAGTAAAAAACGTCCCAATTAGGGTTACTGTAGAGCCCCCGCAAGAGGAGGCGGAGGAAATGCTAATGAGCGTAACGGACGTGAGACCTACCCCGGCTCTGCTTCCTCCAAACAAGGGTCTCACAGTGGATGTCGTCTCGCATCCGTTACATCCATTCATTTCAGTTGATATTAGCCTAGATGTGTGCGATCAACTGATCTATTTTTTTATCCAGGTGCCCAAACTCAACTGAACCACAGATTTTTTTCTGTCTGCTGTTTCCAAATAGAATTGTTTACTTCTCTCCATCTGCTCTGAATCTATCCTGCTGAAGTTCAGAAAAGCATGAAAGACCTCGCTTTCATCATTTAATCCGATTTTATATGCTGCCTTGGTCTGTGCCTTAAGAGCTCCAAGAGGCCGTTGGATAATAGCTGCTGTCAACAAACCGCTTTTACAATCACAAACGTTTGCCAGCGTGAAATTCCTATTTGGGTCTGATTTTTATGTCCTTTATATGTCTTCCTCAGGTGTCCCACACACATTTTTATTGTCTTCAAAATGTCAAGCTTTCTTTGGACTTCTCCTGAATCTGATATGGCTTAATCCCTCACCCTCCTACTGAGCAGGTCGTCAACTAATAAGAAGGCAGTTGAAGCATTATATTGTCCCTTGCCAGTAGGAGGGAGGACATTTTTAAGCCTGTAATAACTGCTAGTGAGGCACTGCTTCTGTTTAATGTGACCCTGCTAGATTACATGCTGATGCCAACAATAGGCAGGTGGCTGAGCATTATAGGTCCACCCTGTGGACTCAATGTTTTTATTGTATTTAGTCATTTACTTATTTATGGTATTTATAGCACCAATATCCACCAAAGCTTTGGGTGCTGAAATATCTGTGGACAGAGCTAAGAAAACATACTGTTATTGAGTTAAATGGGAAATAGGAACATTTTCAATTGTTTTCTGAATCTCAGAATGTTGGGTTCGGAGTGAAGACATAGATGTAAGAATTTCCATACTTTCACAGCGACGATCAAAAAATAATAGTTGCCAAAAGAGGAGGATCTTATTCTTTGCACAGTAACAAGCATTAATTGATAGATCTTAAATTGCAGAGAGATTGGTGTCATTTAACCTCTGGGCTGCTGGACCTTGACTCCCAGGTTTGAGCCCTATTTTCAGCTATTTGGGGTACTTCATGTTTAGGGATCCATAGCTGTTTTTCATATCGACACTAAATTTGCATCCTTTTTTTCCAACATCCTCGGGAGTCTAAAGGTACCCAGGGTTTTTAGATTCTCCTGGAGGGGGCTCAGAAATTATCCAAAATATAACTATATTTTGGGGGGTTTGGGAAAAAAGTGCTGCAGAAGAAAGCATCTGTTTTTTCCTGCAAATGGCATCAGTGAAGGGTTTGTGGTGCTAAAATCATCATCTTTCCAGCTTTCAGGAACAGGCAGACTTTAATAAGAAAAACACATTTTTTTACACAGTTTTGTCATTTTACCGGGAGATTGCCCATTTTTCCTATTTTCTGTGCTTTCAACCTCCTTCCAGTTTGTGGTAGAAACAGGTGTGAAACCCATGGGAGATTCCAGAACACTATAAATCTCTAAAAACTAGACAAACATCTGAATTCAGCAAGGGGTCATTTGTGTAGATCCTTCAAGGTTTTCCTATAAAAAGTAACATTTGAAATAAAAAAATATTAAAATTACGTTGAAAAAAACAGCCATTTGTGTATACATTTTCATCTGTAACTTTTTCTTACTATGGCAGATTTTCGAAAGCATTATACCTTTATGTGTGCTGGACCCTTTTGCTGGTGGGGATGTATAGGGCTTGAAGGTTCTCTGAGAACCTAAGTTACCCAGAACCAACAACCGAGTTGCACCTTACAATGGTTTTTCATTGTGTACCGACTATACAGCAATTCATACGGTAAATTATAATGAATGGAAGAAGAGTATGAAGGACAACTCTGCATTTCTGAAATGTACTCTAGATACTGAGTTTAGTAGCAGTGGTTGTTTGTAAATCTCTGAATTTATGGATACCCTTACTGGCATGTGTTTCAGAGGGCATTTTGTAAAATGTCTTGTGTTTTGCACACTTGCTTACATTTGAAAGGTGTAAACGTAGAGATATTCAATTGGCAATAACAAATGTTCTGCTATTCTGTCTTTCAATAAAAATGGTACCCAACTTGTGCAGATAGCCTTGCGCCTGCAACACAAAACACCCCAAAACTTGACCTAGGAGACATCATATTTCACCTAGCAGAATACATATTTTTTTACAAGGTGGCTATCTATGGATTTTGGGCCCCAGCTCATCCGGCACTTAGGGAAACCTACAAAACCAGCACATTTATGAAAACCAGATTCCCAGGGGAGTCTGAGGGGTGTGGGGGGGGTGACTTGTGTGACTCTCACCAGGTCTTTCACACAGAATCCCCTGCAAAGCTCAAACTTTGCCTAAAAAAACACATTTTTCTTGCATTTCTGTAAGAACAGGTCCTGGAATCCACAGGCAGCCACAAATGTCCTACCACCCAGTGTTCCCCCAAGTCTCCTGAGAAAAACGGTACCTCACTTTTGTGGGGCCAAGTGCTCGCGACACGAAAAGGCACGTTATGCAACATAGACACATCACATTTTTCTACTGAAAAACAATGTGTTTTATGCAATGTGGGTAGCTGCAGATTTTGAGCCAAAGCTCAGACAGCACCTAGGGAAACCTACCAAACCAGCACTTTTTTGAAAACTAGACTTCTGGGGGAGTCCAGGGTGGGATGACTTGCATAGCTCTCACCAGGTGTTTTTACCCAAAATCCCCTGCAAAGCTCAAGCCTTGCCTAAAAAACACATTTGCCTTGCATTTCTGTACGGAAAAGTGAAGGAATCCGCAGGCCGCCACAAATTTCCTACACCTCAACGTTCCCCCAAGTAGCCTAAGAAAAACAGTGCCTCACCTGTGTGGCTAGGCCAAGTGTCCGTGACACAAAAGGACGCCAAACACAACGTAGACACCACGTTTTTCCACTGAAAAACAATGTGTTTTTTGCAATGTGGGTAGCTGCGCATTTTGAGCCAAAGCTCAGCCAGCACCTAGGAAAATCTACCAAATCAGCAAATTTTTTAAAACTGGACTCCTGGGGATGTCCAGGGTGGGGTGACATGAGTGTCTCTCATCACATTTCTTTACCCAGAATCCCCTGCAAAGCTCAAACTTTGTCTAAAAAGCACATTTTCCTTGCATTTCTGTGAGGAAAGTCCTGGAATCAGCAGGATTCCCCCAAGTCTTCCAAGAAAAACGGGCCTCACTTGTGTGGGTAGGCCAAGTGCCTGTGACAGGAAAGGGCCCAAAACATATTGTTGAGACATCAAAATTATCTATCACAAAATGACCTGGTTTTTCAAAAGGGGGCACCTGCGTTTTTGGTCCCAGGCTTGGCGGCCATCTAGGGAAACCTACCAAATCCAGACATTTATGAAACCTAGGCACTCGGGGGAGTCCAGGAAGATGTGGCTTGCATGGATCCCCCAAAGTTTTCTTACTCAGAATTCCCCGCAAACCTCAAAATTTGCTAAAAAGTCACATTTTCCTCACATTTCTGTGTGGGAAAGTTGTGGGATGACCGGGTGGGCACAAATGTTCTACCACCCAGCATTCTCCCAGATCTCCCAATAAAAATTCTACCTCACTTGTGTGGTTGGGCCAAGTGCCCGTGACAGGGAAGGACCAAAATGTATTGTAGGGACATCAAAATTACTATCACAAACCTACCTAGTTTTGCAAGGGTGGCACCTGCGTTTTTGGTCCTGGGCTCGGCGGCCATTTAGGGAAACTTACCAAACCCAGACATTTCTGAAACTAGACACCCGAGGGAGTCAAGGGAGGTGTGACTTGCACGGAACCCCCAAAGTTTTGTTACCCAAAATCCACTGCAAACTCCAAATTTAGCAAAAAAGTCAAATTTTCCTCACATTTCTGTATGGGAAAGTTGTGGGATCACTGGGCCAGCACAAATTTCCTACCACCCAGCGTTCCCCAGGTCTCTAGATCAAAATGCTACCTTACAAGTGCCCGTGACAGGGAAGGGCCTAAAATGTGCTGTGGCGATAATGATAACTATGGTAGGTGTACTAATTAGTCCTGGGGTCAGCAACCATGTAAGGAAACCTATCCAACCTGGACATTTATGAAATATAGAAATCAAGGGTGGTCCAGGGAGGTGTCGCTTGTGTGGATCCCCCAAAATGTTCTTACCGGCAATACCCTGCAATGGTGAAACGTTCAATAAAAACACTCATTTTCCTTGCATTTCTGTGACATAAAATACAGGAATGTGCAGGGATCCACAAACTTCCTACCACCCAGCGTGCCCCACTTGTCCCGATAAAAATGCTACCCCCCCTTGTGTGCCCCCCCTCGTTCTCCCCTTTCAAACAAGGGGGGGAGGCTCTCCCCTTTTTTTTAAATGAGTAAGGGGAGGCTCTTCACTTTCAAACAAGGCCTCCCTGAAACCTGGGGAGGCCGTCTTAGCATTTTTTTGCCCCACCGGAATGGAGAAAGAGCACTCACCTGCTTCTACTTCTAATCTGGCAGGGAAACTGTGAGGTTAGTGCACATCGTGGCTCTCTGGCATAACAGATGGGCAGGAGGGAGGCAGGGAGAGAAGTGGAAGCGATTCCACATCTCCCCCAGCAAAACAAAAAAGCAATCCTCCGGTGCTTTGCACCAGAGGATCTTGTTTTAGCCCTCCTCAGTGTCGGCAAATGGCTGGTTCACGCACTGGGGAGGTAGTGTGGGTGTTTGCCATTGGCTGCACCGCACTAAATGTACCCATATCTCACCTCACCCCACCTCCGGGAGCTCCACTGGCTTCCCATTCAGAAACACAGCCAATTCAAACTCCTCACGCACACCCACAAAGCCCTACACAGCACAGGATCAGAATACCTCAACAGCTGCAACACTTTCTCAGCGCATCAAGTCACCTACACTCAGCCTCATTCTCACTCGCACCCACCCTGAATCACAAAAGCGAGCAGAAGGTTGCTCGTTCTCTTACATTATACACAAAATATGGACTGACCTTCTACATCACATCAGAACCTCCTTCGTACTTGAGTTTTGAAAGAAGGTGAATACCTGGCTCTTCGAATATTTTTGCAAGGACCACTTGACTACACACCTGCTCAAGAGCCTGGATACCCTTGTGGGTTATTAGTGCACTCTACAAATCGGCATAACATGCCCTGTTGAATTGCGTCTATTGAGGCAATAGTAAAACGTTTCATTAAGTATACTGCAAATAGTGATATCTAGGGACTGTGGTGCTCATTAAGTGAAACAATTGTTTTGGGAAGTAAGCAAGGCGAGGGACACCTCAGATAAAAGAGGTAGCATGGCTGGGCTCTGGTCATGTAAGGGCATGGACGGGTGCAGACAGGCATGCATGGGTTGCGCTATGGCCTTGTTTAAATAAGCAGAGCGGCACATGACTAAACAATTAGATGACTGAATGCATATACTTCGAAGATGGTGGCTGAAAGCAATAGAAGCCATGGTTTATGTCTGGGGTCTTGACAGAAAAGGCTTGGTGTACAACCCCCTTAAACCTTTAAAAAACACTTTAAAACACTTTTGGTGTCAACCCTACCCCACCCCCCATCAGAGTTTTGGAGTCTAGGTTTACAACACTGTGGCCACCAAAGTATGAGTGTAATGTAGCAAAGAAGCCAAAAGAGCTTCAAATACTACCAGTAAAATAACTCAGTATAACATGCAAGTAAAATTAATAAACAGGTTAAAAAAGGCAATAATGCAATAACTCAATGGATAAGTCACCCCATCACAAGTGTCTTTGTTGGCACATGCACCACCTGAAAACATATAGGTTGAGGCACCCTCCCCAAGCTAAATTCCTACTCTTTTCAAACTAGTCCATCTAACAGGGTTTTTAGAGTGTCTTGCCAGTATGTGCCACAATGTCTTAGGGCCTCATTACGAGCCTGGCGGTCCACGGACTGCCAGACTCATGGGGGCACGATGGTGGTTGTCTTGCAACTGCCGTATTATGACCAGAGATCCCTGGCGGAGGTACGGTGGTCTTGAGGCCGCAATATGCTTATACTTGGTGGGGCCGCTGCGGCCTCGCCAAGGGGAACAGAGCGCAGCCACGCTTGCCTTAACCACATGGTTAAGGCAGTGCAAGGTATAGCTGCTGCAGGGACGGAACACATTGAAGATGAAAGCAGGAAGATGCTGTGGTGAGGTGAGTGGGGCTGGGGGGTTGGGGTAGGTTTCAGGGCAATGGAAGGGCCTGGGGTAGTTTAAGGGACAGCACGGGGTGGGGGGTCAGGGTAGTGTAAGTAAAGGGGCAGGGCTTTAGGCTCTAGGGCAGTAGGAGGGGAATGGGTAGTTGGGGTAGTTTTTAGGGCTGGGGTCGGGTAGGTTTCAGGGCAGTGGAAGGGGAGAGGGTAGTTTAAGGGACAGCACGGGGATAGGGGGTAGTATAAGTGAAGGGGCAGGGTTTTAGGCTTTAGGGCAGTGGGAGGGGAATGGGTAGTCGGGGTAGTTTTTAGGGCTGGGGGTCAGGGTAGATTTCAGGGCAGGGGGAGGAGCTGGGGTGGTTTAAAGGACAGCGCAGGGCTGGGGGTAGTATAAGTAAAGGAGCAGGGTTTTAGGCTTTAGGGCAGTGGGAGGGGAATGGGTAGTCAGGTTTTTTTTAGGACTGGGGGGTCGGGGTAGGTTTCAGGGCAGTGGAAGGGGTTGGGGTAGTTTAAGGGACAGCGCAGGGTGGGGGGTAGTGTTTTAGGCTTTAGGGCAGTCGAAGGGGAATGAGCAGTCGGGTTGTTTTTAGGGCTGGGGGTCAGGGTAGGTTTCAAGGCAGTGGATGGGGTTGGGGTAGTTTAAGGGACAGCACAGGGTGGGGAGTAGTGTAAGTAAAGGTGCAGGGTTTAAGACCTTAGGGCAGTGGGAGGGGAATGGGTAGAGTCAGCACGGAGGGTGGTGGTGGTCGGGGTAGTGGTGACCTTAGCCACACATACACCTTTACCATTCATGCCTGTACCACGAAATTGTGTGGTAAAGGCATGCATGGTAAAGGCATGCATGGCAAAGGAATGCGTGGTTAAGACGCATTCGTGGTTTGGGCTGTGTGGTAGAGGCACGCATGGTTTAACCATGCGTGCTGCTAACATACAACCCCCCGCCAAGCATAATATGAGTTTCCTCACAGCCACACTTTTCATAGTGGTGCGACCTGCATATGCCAAGGGTGGCATGAAGGGGGGCACATATTGTGCCCCCCAGTGCGCATGCACCCCAGTACCTGCACGACATGAACTGGAGCAGTCCATGCTGTGCAGGTACCTATTTTGACTTTACCATTGCGGTGCCTATTTCATAGGGACTGCCGTGGGAACGCCAAAGAACCGCCAGCCACACAGGAGAAATCTCCTAATCTGGAGGGCAGTTCAACCACGGGTTTGCCGGTGCAGGAACGGGGTGGTCCCACTCCTGCACCACCAAACTCATAATGAGGCCCTGAGCCTCAGTCAGTCTGTCACTGCAGACAGCAAACACCACTTCTGTGCTATCCTGCTACACTCATGCTAACTGGGAAATGGATGATCATGCCACCGCCAGCCTACCAAATCACATGAAGAGGATGTTCTCCAAAATGGTCACATATGAGCAGGAAGTGGGGAAGCAAATCTTTATGATTGGTTTGAAAAACACAGACAAGGTATCCTGTACCAAGTGTGTTGGTGTGCTGGTCAGAGAGCATGCATGGATACAATTCACAGGAGTCCCTGCTGATATTTATGTGAACCTGATGGATATCCTTTTTGATGGAGCAAATCCTCTAGTTGAAAAGGCCCAAGTCTTGTAGCTCGGACATGGTAAGCAGCTCAAAGTCACTGCTAGGTCTCTAGGTGTGGCTTTGGCTGCCAGTCAATTTCATCTACAGCACTGGCCATTTTGAAGCTACTCTATTGACCATTCTTCACAATCATCTGATCTCATCTAGTACCTGCTGCAGTTTTGTTACCACTGCAGAGCCAAGAGTGGTGCAAAAGGAACCCAGCACCTGCAACAGCAACCCTTGTCTACTTCCACTGCATAGCCCCAAATCCTGCTTTAGTTTGATGTCAAAAGAGTTCCAAGACCTGCCAGATGTATAGCCAACGCTGTTTCTAGAGCATTGAAGGAGTATTACCTTTAGCAAATGGTTCTTGTTAATAGTTCACAAATGTGTTCTCCCTTCTCCAAATTGCCTTTGAATGGCTCTCACAGTTATGGCTGTTTTTCACTCGTGTCCTCAGGCCTCCATTTTATAAAAAAAAGTTGCCAGTAGCAGACTAGCTCCACCCATTTATTCACCACAGACTCCTCAACAGTATTCAAAAGAAATAAAAGTTGAAGATGACTTTGGCAGAAGTGTTGCAGGTCATAGTACTTAGAGCTGTTGACATTCAGTATGATTCTCCTCCCAATCAAGGATGACTTTCTTTCACAACAGAAAAGCAGCTTCTCCACCTCAGTCTCCAAAGTCTGATGCTACATTCCTGGAGATTGAGAGGGGCAGTGTGGCTTCCTTTTTTCTCTCAGAGGAAGTCGCAGATATCATTTCTAGTAGTATAGTGACCTTCAGCCTAGTCAGTATATGCAGTTCCCTAGGTTTCTTTTGTCAATTGGTCCTCTTTTGAGAAAGTGCAGCACCTTCAGGCTCAACGTTTGGACACGCTGAGGTTTTCCTAGTGTTTGGCCAAGGAGGGTCTGGTGTTAGGCACCAGGGAAGGCTATAATGCCAATTTGTCAGGCTACTTGTGTTACCTGATCACAGATCAGCCTTCCCTGTTCAAGTCTCTATTGGTGGTTTGGTTACTTAAAGGACTGAATCAACCTTTCCGTCCTTCACCTTTAGTAATGCTGCAGTGTTATCTTGAGTTACTGGTACTGTGTTTGATAGCTTTAACATTAGAAACTCTACATAGTTGTTTGTTATGGTTATTTACTCAGATAATTGCTTTCTTGTTTGTTATAACTTTTACATGGAGAGTCAGTGAATGTCATATGCTTTTAGTTGCCTTACTATGTTACTTCTGGTTACGCTGCTTTGGTGCAAGAGCGTGGAGTGTTTGCCCAAGGTATTTTCTGCATTCTGTCTGGCTCAGTCCATTACTCAGCTGGGTTTCTTTCCCACTCCTCCCAATTCCAAGAATACAGAGGGGGCATTATTTTCACCTTATGCATGTTACCAGTTTGTATGTGCAAAGGACCAAAGTGGTGTGCTCCTATGATGAGCTTTTTTGTTTTTTGTTTGCGGGACACAGGAAATGAAAGGCAGTTAATAAATTCACCATCTCCTGCTGGATTGTCCTTTGTGTCAAGGTTTGCTACTCTTTGGTGAAGACACTTTGGAGTGTAAAAGGGTACACTTGACTACGGATAAAATAATTTCCTCGCCGTATTCTAGGGTCGTTCTTAATTAAGCCCGAGATTTGTTTAGCTGCAGTCTGTTCTGCATGACTTTCTGGTCTAACTCCAGTTGCCTCGGTCCCTACTTCTATTTGGGAAAGGCTAGGGGATTCCTTCAAAGATAAACATTCTGCAGCAAGATATACCCCAATTCTTTTATCTTACCTCTAAGAGGAGTCAAAAAAGACTTATGTCAGCATGTAAGGTTACTTCATATTTCTATGGCAAAGGTGTCCTGATCCAATCTGGTGCCTGGAGAATAGTCAAAGAATGGGAATCTGTGTGAGGAAACATTCGTTTTTTTTTTTTTACTAAAAATTACATCTCTTTATGGACACACCCTACCAAACTGTATTGTTTGGTGCACTTTTCCACATTGGTGAAAGACGGGTGCACAGATTATTGTGAGGAAAGTATACTTAAATGCCTGTGCTTATTAAAACATTATTTCATGTGGCAATCACATTTTTTACCTGCTCCCACCTCCAAGACTCCCATTTCGTATTTCGCCTGTATGAGATGCATATATCTGCTCTGTACAGTACACACACAAAGGCCACACAAATATGAACATGTTATTGCTTTGTGAAACCACAAAATTAGCCCTCACCCTTTTGAAATGCCTTTGTGTATCCAAACAATATGCTTTACAATATGCCAGTTGTAAAATGCATCACACACATGACCACACCGTTTATAACAAGGTATTATTTGGTTTACTCTTATTATAGCACAATAAAAATACAGAAACAAAAAAGGTTTTAACAATGTATATAACCTCTCTTAGAGCTTCAGCCTCTCTTTTTGAGCACAGAAGTGCACATTTACCAGTAGCTAGAAAAACCAACATCAAACCCATGTACTGATAGATGAGAGGGGAAGAGAGATGTGGCACATGGGGTCAAACAGAAACCCCTAATCTGATTCAATATGGTACACGTCACAATCATGCACAGTGCAATCCTTCCTGTGGATTAAACCTGTAAGGGGGCCCATAAGTAGTGGCCTGGTTTTGGTCCTGAATCCCCCATCTCTCCCTGAGTTACCTATACCACAGACAAGAGCCATTCCTGGGGGGGAATTACTCAAAATCACAGTATTATGGGGAATAACATGCAGGAATCCACACTTATTCCCGTCTCCCCCTGTTTTCTGATGGATTATCATCCAAATATTTCACCTCCTTTCAGCAACCAAAGTCTCAGGTGAAACATTTCTGAGCTGCCATGTTGCCACACTTGGGGCCTGATTACAACTTTGGCGGTCCTTTAGCGGGGGCGGCAACGTGTCATCCTCTGTAGGACCGCAAAAGCCATGTTGTGACCGCCCCCATAGATTAGGGGTTGAATCCTGTTCTCACGGGTGGTCCTGCGGCGGTATGACGGCAGCTGCTGTTTGGCTCATAGAAGAGCCTAACATGCAGATCGCTGCCATCAGACCACCGACAGCACCCTCTTGCATGGTGTGGCATCCATGCAGCACCGTGCAGGAACTGGGGATGCAAAGCCAGGGGGGCACTACAAGTGCCCCCGCATGCTCCCCCAGGCCCAGGAGCAGCAGGGTGCTGTGTCAGGGCCCCCTTAGTTGCCTCTCTGCCACCCTTTTCATGGCGGGCTCACCTCCATCAAATGGGCGGTGGACAGGCAACTTATAATATGCTCGGCGGTGCCGCAGCAGCACCACCTGCATATTGCTGCCCCTGTCAGCACCGCCTCTGCCGCAAGGGATCCTTGATACCAGCGGAGCCGGCAGGTTTACCACTATAATTGAAGTGGGTGGATGTAGATGGAAGTAGATGGAACACCCACTTCAATTATAGTGGTAAACTTGTATGTCGATCCACACAGGGATGTGAAGGTAGTGAATGCCATGAATATCACTGACCTAATAAAAGTACTCTTTTACCAGCACCCGGGGTATGAGTGCCTAGTGGCCGGAGACTTCAACACTCGAGACATGTGTCACCCTGAAACAAGTTCAGTGGACCACAGTCTAAACATTCTGGAAGCCTGCATTAGTGAATTTGAGTTGGGCTCCGCTGCTCAAACAGGCCCGTGGAGGGTAAACCAAAGCCCTCCTTCAAAAACATTTCAACATTGGATTACATCTTCCTAAGCAGGAATCTTCTTAGTAGATGTGTAAGCTATCATGTCCTACACAGAACCGAAAGAGACCATCATCCAATATCCATTGTGGTCAATGTAAGTGCGCCGACGCATGGGGAATACAATCCAGCCAGCCAAACACTCTCCTTCAATGCTGGTCCAACAACAAAACAAATCAAATGGGGCTTCGCATGTTTGGCCAGATACACACAGTGGAAACTAGTCTGTGCTCTCCAGGCCACTGGGACTGAGAAACATTGGGCGACAGTAATGAAAAAGCTATATGAAGCCTTAACTGCCCATAAACATAGAAATCCGCAAAGAGTGCTTACAATAGGAAGGCCGTTCTCGTATCTTGCGAACAAAGAATTCAAAGAGAGTAAAAGGAAGTGCCACTGGGCACAGCTCCTACACAGAAGAGAGAAGAGCTCACGAACAGAAAGTGTGTTGAAAGAGGCAAGGAAAATACACAAAAAAGTATCCTGGAAGCTAAAACAAAAAGAAATAGAGGAGGAATGGAAATACATATACTCCTTGCTAGCACCCAGCAAGACCAGGGATTTCTGGGTATATGTCAATAGTCTAACCGGTAGAATTCACAAGGAGAACGCATGTTGGGTAAATGAGTGGGTCAACTCCCCAACAAGATGTTATGTCGACCATGACAAAACCAGGGATTCTGTCAAGAAGGCACTTGATAATGACCTAGTAGATTTGGAGGAGCCCTGAATGGTAGTCTCCAAAAAGGAGACATTAAGCATCCTGATGGGCATCTGGAAACATGGAGCCCCTGGACCAAATGGCTTACCGGGTAACATCTTCAATGAAGACCGGGAATTCTGGACACCTTACATGAACAGACTCTTCAACGCCTGCCACTTTACATTTGCTTTGTTGACTACAGTGCCGCTTTTGATGGCATTGACTGAAACATCCTCTGTTCAAAACTTGCAAAGTGGGGAATACTGAGGAAACTCCTTGCGGCCATCACAGCGCTGTACATAGACACATGGGTACGGACAAAGATCACACAGAACCATGCTACTGCAAAACTCTATATTAACAAAAGGCTAAAGCAGAGGTGCGTCATTGCTCCCACTTTGTGCAATTAATACACTGCAGACCTAGGTGTGGAATTGCTAAAATGAAACATCTTTCCACCTCAGCTAGGTCCCAACAGACTCTCCATCATGCAGTATGCGAATGACCTGGTGCTATTATGAAGAGGGCCTTGGACATACTCCTTCTATATATGCAAAGAACTTTCTGTATACAAATGCCATGAAAACCAAAGTCCTGGTATTTGGTCATAGAGCTAAGAAACATCAGCTGGAATGGCAATTGTGCCACTAAGGATAAACACCACCAGCAGATATAATTACCCAGGTGTTTGGTTGTCAGACGCAGGTAAATCCACATTGCAGGCCAAGGCACTGGCAGACAAAGCAGCCAAGACCATGTGCGCATTATGCAAACTACATCACAAGTTACAAAGTCACTGGGCAGAGGGGATTCAATGAGTTCGGCAAGCAAAATTGCTACTAGCGATTAATTATGGCCACCTTGTCTTCCCTGGCATGTTCACCGAGCCATAGTGCCAATATCGGCAACACTCACCAGCCCTCCTGCAGCAACATACATGCACAATAAATAAGCAGACAAGACATCTTTTTGGTGGGAAAAATTGCTGCAGGTTTATTAGCATACCAAATATGCCAACATGGTGGGTTATCTTACAGGCGATCCAAAGGCAAGCCGCCCCTAGCGGCCTACCACCTGATGGGCCAACTTGCATCGTGGCCTTAGCCAATCAGTGTTTAGCGGTTGTGGTGAGGGAATAGCCCCTCCCACTTCCGGTGAAACATCGGTCCACCCTATTACTCACGCCCCCCCCTACGAGGGGCGGAGCGTTCAAGCGACCCCCGGTTGTACAGGTTTCCAACCGCCCGTAGGACAGACGGGGCGCCGTCGCACCCCAGGGTCCACCGCACAGACTTCCTGGGGATATTAGGCCTCAGCACCCTTTGTGCTCCTGAAGAGGGTACCCCTGAGTACCTTTCTGCCTCTGGATCGCCCTGTAACTCCGCCTGCAACACAAATAAAGAGGATTAGAAGAACCTTCCCCCCCACCCTGGGTACGCCGGGTAAGCGGTAGGGAGGGAAACGGCGTCAGGGTGAGGGTCAAAGAGGCCGCCAGGTGGGCGGGGGAGGCATATATACCTCTCCCCTTCCCCCACCTCGGCCGGAAGTGACGCGCGGGACCCCGAGTGGGAATCTGTGTGAGGAAACATTCGTTTTTTTTTTTTTACTAAAAATTACATCTCTTTATGGACACACCCTACCAAACTGTATTGTTTGGTGCACTTTTCCACATTGGTGAAAGACGGGTGCACAGATTATTGTGAGGAAAGTATACTTAAATGCCTGTGCTTATTAAAACATTATTTCATGTGGCAATCACATTTTTTACCTGCTCCCACCTCCAAGACTCCCATTTCGTATTTCGCCTGTATGAGATGCATATATCTGCTCTGTACAGTACACACACAAAGGCCACACAAATATGAACATGTTATTGCTTTGTGAAACCACAAAATTAGCCCTCACCCTTTTGAAATGCCTTTGTGTATCCAAACAATATGCTTTACAATATGCCAGTTGTAAAATGCATCACACACATGACCACACCGTTTATAACAAGGTATTATTTGGTTTACTCTTATTATAGCACAATAAAAATACAGAAACAAAAAAGGTTTTAACAATGTATATAACCTCTCTTAGAGCTTCAGCCTCTCTTTTTGAGCACAGAAGTGCACATTTACCAGTAGCTAGAAAAACCAACATCAAACCCATGTACTGATAGATGAGAGGGGAAGAGAGATGTGGCACATGGGGTCAAACAGAAACCCCCTAATCTGATTCAATATGGTACACGTCACAATCATGCACAGTGCAATCCTTCCTGTGGATTAAACCTGTAAGGGGGCCCATAAGTAGTGGCCTGGTTTTGGTCCTGAATCCCCCATCTCTCCCTGAGTTACCTATACCACAGACAAGAGCCATTCCTGGGGGGGGGGAATTACTCAAAATCACAGTATTATGGGGAATAACATGCAGGAATCCACACTTATTCCCGTCTCCCCCTGTTTTCTGATGGATTATCATCCAAATATTTCACCTCCTTTCAGCAACCAAAGTCTCAGGTGAAACATTTCTGAGCTGCCATGTTGCCACACTTGGGGCCTGATTACAACTTTGGCGGTCCTTTAGCGGGGGCGGCAACGTGTCATCCTCTGTAGGACCGCAAAAGCCATGTTGTGACCGCCCCCATAGATTAGGGGTTGAATCCTGTTCTCACGGGTGGTCCTGCGGCGGTATGACGGCAGCTGCTGTTTGGCTCATAGAAGAGCCTAACATGCAGATCGCTGCCATCAGACCACCGACAGCACCCTCTTGCATGGTGTGGCATCCATGCAGCACCGTGCAGGAACTGGGGATGCAAAGCCAGGGGGCACTACAAGTGCCCCCCGCATGCTCCCCCAGGCCCAGGAGCAGCAGGGTGCTGTGTCAGGGCCCCCTTAGTTGCCTCTCTGCCACCCTTTTCATGGCGGGCTCACCTCCATCAAATGGGCGGTGGACAGGCAACTTATAATATGCTCGGCGGTGCCGCAGCAGCACCACCTGCATATTGCTGCCCCTGTCAGCACCGCCTCTGCCGCAAGGGATCCTTGATACCAGCGGAGCCGGCAGGTTTACCACTATAATTGAAGTGGGTGGATGTAGATGGAAGTAGATGGAACACCCACTTCAATTATAGTGGTAAACTTGTATGTCGATCCACACAGGGATGTGAAGGTAGTGAATGCCATGAATATCACTGACCTAATAAAAGTACTCTTTTACCAGCACCCGGGGTATGAGTGCCTAGTGGCCGGAGACTTCAACACTCGAGACATGTGTCACCCTGAAACAAGTTCAGTGGACCACAGTCTAAACATTCTGGAAGCCTGCATTAGTGAATTTGAGTTGGGCTCCGCTGCTCAAACAGGCCCGTGGAGGGTAAACCAAAGCCCTCCTTCAAAAACATTTCAACATTGGATTACATCTTCCTAAGCAGGAATCTTCTTAGTAGATGTGTAAGCTATCATGTCCTACACAGAACCGAAAGAGACCATCATCCAATATCCATTGTGGTCAATGTAAGTGCGCCGACGCATGGGGAATACAATCCAGCCAGCCAAACACTCTCCTTCAATGCTGGTCCAACAACAAAACAAATCAAATGGGGCTTCGCATGTTTGGCCAGATACACACAGTGGAAACTAGTCTGTGCTCTCCAGGCCACTGGGACTGAGAAACATTGGGCGACAGTAATGAAAAAGCTATATGAAGCCTTAACTGCCCATAAACATAGAAATCCGCAAAGAGTGCTTACAATAGGAAGGCCGTTCTCGTATCTTGCGAACAAAGAATTCAAAGAGAGTAAAAGGAAGTGCCACTGGGCACAGCTCCTACACAGAAGAGAGAAGAGCTCACGAACAGAAAGTGTGTTGAAAGAGGCAAGGAAAATACACAAAAAAGTATCCTGGAAGCTAAAACAAAAAGAAATAGAGGAGGAATGGAAATACATATACTCCTTGCTAGCACCCAGCAAGACCAGGGATTTCTGGGTATATGTCAATAGTCTAACCGGTAGAATTCACAAGGAGAACGCATGTTGGGTAAATGAGTGGGTCAACTCCCCAACAAGATGTTATGTCGACCATGACAAAACCAGGGATTCTGTCAAGAAGGCACTTGATAATGACCTAGTAGATTTGGAGGAGCCCTGAATGGTAGTCTCCAAAAAGGAGACATTAAGCATCCTGATGGGCATCTGGAAACATGGAGCCCCTGGACCAAATGGCTTACCGGGTAACATCTTCAATGAAGACCGGGAATTCTGGACACCTTACATGAACAGACTCTTCAACGCCTGCCACTTTACATTTGCTTTGTTGACTACAGTGCCGCTTTTGATGGCATTGACTGAAACATCCTCTGTTCAAAACTTGCAAAGTGGGGAATACTGAGGAAACTCCTTGCGGCCATCACAGCGCTGTACATAGACACATGGGTACGGACAAAGATCACACAGAACCATGCTACTGCAAAACTCTATATTAACAAAAGGCTAAAGCAGAGGTGCGTCATTGCTCCCACTTTGTGCAATTAATACACTGCAGACCTAGGTGTGGAATTGCTAAAATGAAACATCTTTCCACCTCAGCTAGGTCCCAACAGACTCTCCATCATGCAGTATGCGAATGACCTGGTGCTATTATGAAGAGGGCCTTGGACATACTCCTTCTATATATGCAAAGAACTTTCTGTATACAAATGCTATGAAAACCAAAGTCCTGGTATTTGGTCATAGAGCTAAGAAACATCAGCTGGAATGGCAATTGTGCCACTAAGGATAAACACCACCAGCAGATATAATTACCCAGGTGTTTGGTTGTCAGACGCAGGTAAATCCACATTGCAGGCCAAGGCACTGGCAGACAAAGCAGCCAAGACCATGTGCGCATTATGCAAACTACATCACAAGTTACAAAGTCACTGGGCAGAGGGGATTCAATGAGTTCGGCAAGCAAAATTGCTACTAGCGATTAATTATGGCCACCTTGTCTTCCCTGGCATGTTCACTCGAGCCATAGTGCCAATATCGGCAACACTCACCAGCCCTCCTGCAGCAACATACATGCACAATAAATAAGCAGACAAGACATCTTTTTGGTGGGAAAAATTGCTGCAGGTTTATTAGCATACCAAATATGCCAACATGGTGGGTTATCTTACAGGCGATCCAAAGGCAAGCCGCCCCTAGCGGCCTACCACCTGATGGGCCAACTTGCATCGTGGCCTTAGCCAATCAGTGTTTAGCGGTTGTGGTGAGGGGATAGCCCCTCCCACTTCCGGTGAAACATCGGTCCACCCTATTACTCACGCCCCCCCCCCTACGAGGGGCGGAGCGTTCAAGCGACCCCCGGTTGTACAGGTTTCCAACCGCCCGTAGGACAGACGGGGCGCAGTCGCACCCCAGGGTCCACCGCACAGACCTCCTGGGGATATTAGGCCTCAGCACCCTTTGTGCTCCTGAAGAGGGTACCCCTGAGTACCTTTCCGCCTCTGGATCGCCCTGTAACTCCGCCTGCAACACAAATAAAGAGGATTAGAAGAACCTTCCCCCCCACCCTGGGTATGCCGGGTAAGCGGTAGGGAGGGAAACGGCGTCAGGGTGAGGGTCAAAGAGGCCGCCAGGTGGGCGGGGGAGTCATATATACCTCTCCCCTTCCCCCACCTTGGCCGGAAGTGACGCGCGGGACCCCGAGTGGTCACCGGACACTAGACTGGGCAGTGTGCCATCCTGTGGCACTAAAGGGGCCGCCCTCTTATGAGGGTCCCCTGCGGGGACGTGTCGGTCAGCCCGCAGAGTGCCAATATCGGCAACACCATCAGCCCGCCTGCAGCAACATACATGCACAATAAATAAGCAGACAAGACAACTTTTTGGTGGGAAAAATTGCTGCAGGTTTATTAGCATACCAAATATGCCAACATGGTGGGTTATCTTACAGGCGATCCAAAGGCAAGCCGCCCCTAGCGGCCTACCACCTGATGGGCCAACTTGCATCGTGGCCTTAGCCAATCGGTGTTTAGCGGTTGTGGTGAGGGGATAGCCCCTCCCACTTCCGGTGAAACATCGGTCCACCCTATTACTCACGCCCCCCCCTACGAGGGGCGGAGCGTTCAAGCGACCCCCGGTTGTACAGGTTTCCAACCGCCCATAGGACAGACGGGGCGCCGTCGCACCCCAGGGTCCACCGCACAGACTTCCTGGGGATATTAGGCCTCAGCACCCTTTGTGCTCCTGAAGAGGGTACCCCTGAGTACCTTTCCGCCTCTGGATCACCCTGTAACTCCGCCACAGCCCTGGGTGTGGCGACCGTCGCAGCCAGAGCCCCCCACCAAGGCCTTCGCTCTTACTTGCATCCCGCTACTTCCAGGGCCTCCCCTAGATCCAGGAGGAACAAGTCCATGCCTATTCTGGAGAGATGTACCCCATCCTCATCGAAACACCCTGTGGATTTGGAATGAAGCAAACCATGTCTTATGAAGCCAAACCCCCTTTGTTCAGTGAATTTACGCATCGTGCTGTTGACTCTCCTGCGCGCAGCCTCCATTGCTTCCCCAGATCGGGCTCCCTGCCACAGGAGACGGGGAGTGATCTCGGACCACCACAGTTCACATGTCCCTAACTGGTTGCTTAATTTACATAATGTGGCCTTCATGTCTTGAAGCAAAGTCCTTTTGCCCAGGGACATCAGGTCGTTACCCCCCAGGTGTATAACTAGCACGTTGAGGGGACGGGTGACTCCCCCCAGATTCTGCTGTAGTTTGCCCAACAACCCATTCCATTGCATGCCCGACCCTCCTGCACGCAGGCTCCATCGCCTCCCCTGACCGAGCTCCACGCCACAGGAGCCGGGGGTGATCTTCAGACCACCAAAGTTCACTTGTCCCCAACTGGTTGCTTAATTTGCACATTGTGGTCTTCATGGTCTTCTTCTAGGGTGCACTTACTTCACCACATTGACCAGACCATTTCACAGATCTTTTCCATTGCTGGTGAACATAGTAATGGTGTCAAAACTGGTTTGAGGGAATATGTGTATGGTGCCCGTTATTAGAGACACCGCACCCTTTCATGGAGTGACAACTTACGCAGTCCACCCTGCTTGCTGAACATTCAACCAGTCACATATGCAGTCCCTGCTGTCCACCTGTGACCCTTGGTACTTACACCAGTAATGGTGTCGGACTACATGATTCCCAGTTACATGTTTCGCTGCAGACAACCTTTGGTGGATCCGCTGGGACCCTTCTGCATCCCTGCAAATGCCTTGTCACGAAATACAGCCCTTTCATGCCCTTGCCCGTCCCTCAAAGACACCTGGCAGCATGATGCCCCCGCAGCTTTGGTGAGGGGTTTTGGGCCCAGCGCACCCCAAGTGCATTCTTGACCATGGGCCTTGAAATTACCAGCATGAAAGGCGCCCTTAGACAAATGGCGCATGATTCACTGAGCCCACACACTGCCTATAGGGCGATGGATGGTGCTCCAGCGTAACGAGGTCACCGAGGCCCTTTCGGTGGTATATCTCTCTCACCCGAAGCCTCACAGTGCCCTGGTCTTGGAAAGGGGGCCCACCCCTCACTGGACACACCCACCCTGAGAAGGCTTTCAGAGGCCCCACGCCTCCCTCAACATGTAATAAAACAGGAGCTTGGCTGTATTAATTAGTCGCAGGACATCAGACCTTAGCCTGCCTATGGCTGAAAATAACCAGGCACACCTTTAGCTGTCAGTGTTCCTCAACTGGACTACTTATCTCGCGCCCCTTCAGTGATAGGGCAGGGCGCAAATTACCAGTGCAGCGACATTCTTTTATACTAGTCTGATGTTGTTTACTTATATACTAACCCATTCTTTCTTATTAAAGCTCCATCTTAGACAATCACATCTTAATCTGTTGAATTTATCAAAGAAGGCTGTGTTGTTTTACATAAGGTTCAAGCATCAAATGAGGGTACGTAAAAATTGTCAGACCTGCCAATTTATGAAAATCTTTCACCGTGTGAAGAGGGGCGTGACATTGGGCCGAACACAGCCTCGGGCACTTTCACTCAGCAGGGTGGCTCCCCCTGGGAGGTGTCGCACCCCGTAATAGACAAGATCTATGCGGAGTTTCCAAACAATAAGGTCCAAAACCGCCAAACCTGTGGGGCCAGGATCTCTTGAGAGAGAATGATGCACATTTGGACTGGTAGCCATAAGGTTGCACACGCCTGCATATACTATGTTCGGGACAGGCAAACCTTGCCCAAAGTCCCCTGTATTCTTGTCTGGCATTCTTTTATGCCCAACTATACAAAGCGATAATGCTCTACCTGGTTATAACGACCCCAAGAGACCTCCATCGTCCAATCCCTTTACAATTTAGTTTCTGACTGTAATTGGAAATAGTTCACCCATGGTATCTTGGCACTGCATAACATGTTTATTGTTACTCAACTCAATGGTACTCGTTTTGCCGACCTCAGAAGGATGAAATGCTAGGTGGACCTACCGGGCTCTGAACCTGTGACCAAGAGGTCGAACACAAACCCCTAACATTTCTGCCGCTCCACGGCCTGTGAAATTGTATCCCAGGGCCGACTTCTGGCACCTGGACCCTTACTTGAACATGCCCGAGCAAGAAACCCACATCTAGAAAGCCTGCCAACCGGCTGACCACCTCCAACACCAGAGTGTCACGCCCGCCACTCCGTAGCCGGGAACTAAACCAGGTATAGATGTATCGGGCGACCATTTCTTGGCGCCTGCCTGCCACAAATTTCACTGTGTATCCTAGTCTGAACTTCTTTGGATTTGACCTCACCACGCCCAACCTTCTGTCCTGGACCTACCTCCAAATTGATGTGTATTTGAGTGCGCTGTCCCCCTGGGGGTCAGCTGGCTGTGACAGAAGAGACAAGATGAAGCATGCTAACCTGCCCCCAAACTCAGCAGAACAAACACATGGGCGCGCTTGCCCCAAACGTCTGTAAAAGCATGCCAACCCATATGTTGATTTACTTTCCTTTGCTCAAGGGGGAGCAGTCCTGTCTGGAGGTGTGTGTCTTGAACGACATGCGTCCTGGAAATACCTAAGGATCGAGTGCAAATGTCACAACCTCAAAGTACATAATAACAGGTCACAAATCAATCAGGCATCCTCCCTTACTTTAGACGTGTTGGATTGAGGGATTGAGGGGGGGGGGGTCCAGTGCAAGATGGAAGATAACTCCCTTGGCATGCCATCCCTTTAGCACAACATTACAGATTTAGGCATATCACTTAAGTCGTCTCCATCATGTGTTTAAGGCAAATTAGTTTGAGTTCTGCCTTTGACAACATACCTTCTAACCAATAGTGTTGAGAAACCACTCATGGTAGTTTCTTGTCCAAGTCTTCCCCGTAAGCCTGGCACTCGTTAGACCAAATGAAGCTTTTAACAAGCACTCTATACAAATGTATATCTTGTTGCGCAACTAGGGACACATACTTCATCACTACGTACTTCAGGCATGGAAATACTGGAGAATGGTCTTAGAGTGAGCCCGAATGGAAAAGGTATATGAATGGCTAATGTAGGTCCAAAGTTTTGTAAACATTGCCGCTGCATCATAATAATACCAATGGCCCTGAGTTTGAAAACGGGGCTGGCCAATTCAGTTTGCACCACACGTTGCTCCTGCCGTGCTCCCCATCCGGGTAACATCCCCACTGCTAACCCTAAACCTTGTGCAAGTGTGCCAAATCAGACTGTTCCAGGCCCCCGCAACTATGAGAATGGCTTTGGCAGCAGGCACTAGCACTATCAAAGCATTGAATGACTCAATGCATGTTGACGCGTTGATCTCTAAGATAGACAGACAGCGCCAACTGGTGGCAGACTGTCCCAAGCGCCGGAGGTGACAAATACGTGACTGGGAAACAGCCCCTTAACAAAATGATCTGCAATAGTCATCCATGTACATTACAGTGTAATCCAGTTAAGGGACGGGCGACCGAGGTTGTATTTTTTCCCTTATATTCCTATGATTTCTGAGTCCCTCCTAGTGTTATTCTTCACTACACCTCATGTGCACTTGCACACTGTTTTCCTCATGTGTACTTGCACACGGTGTCACCTCCTTAGTACTTGCACACCTCATGCGTAAATGCACAGTGTCACCTCATGCGTAAACGCACACAGCGTCACCTCATGCGTAAACGCACACAGCATCATCTCATGCGTAAACGCACACAGCGTCATCTCATGCGTAAACGCACACAGCGTCATCTCATGCATAAACGCACACAGCGTCATCTCATTCGTAAACGCACACAGCGTCATCTCATGCGTAAAAGCACACAGCGTCACCTCGTGTAAATGCATACCATGTCACCTCGTGTAAATGCACACCGCGTCACCTCATGTGTACCCGAGGGAGCATTCCTTTTAAGACACAGGGATATAGCAGCAGGTGCACTCTGTTGTCCCCGCCATAGCGCACACTCTACATTCTAAACATAGTAAAACAGGTAACTGTTTCTCCATCGTGGGAGCTCTTCTCAGTCTTAGCAGCACCCTTGAAAAGAAGTCAGTGAGTTGGCAGTAATCCCAGCAGCCAGTGGCTCTGATTTCGTGAACCCTGGCAGGGCTAGACTCCTGCAGTCATACCTGATTTGGCATACCCTTGATACGGTGTGACCACTATTACTCATGAAACTGCTTCCCAATTGACTCTTTACCTGACGCAAAACTTTTAGCGGGCGGGACAAAAGTGAGGTGTTGATAAACACAGTGCTCCTTGATGCAGCCTATGCTGCCACCGCAACCCCGAGCTCCGGTGCTGTGTCTTATGCCCACCCCTTCAGCCTCTGAAATCAAGGCTGGCATGAATCAGGCTGGCCTGTAACCTGACATGTAGTTAGTGTACCTGAAGTGCTATCCAGATCATTCAGCTGTACAAAATTAAACGTGACCCCTTCCTGGCAGGTACCCACCAATTGCCTGACCGGATGCATCATGCCGATTTGAAATTACCTTTGTGTAGACAGGGCACTATGTTCCATGGCTACCTCAAAGTTACCTGCTCCATAAGTAAACCAGCAGCAGGGGGGGAAGAGACAGCAAACACTGAGTAGTCCCCTCTCCAGGACCCATTACCAGAAATGCGAACCAAACAACCCCCGCATCAGCTGGCATCTGCTCCTATACGGACCCACGCTGTCTCTGCTCTTCTAGGTAGCACAACAAGACAGGACCATTGGCTTTATCAATGATTGTTAGTTGCATAAGGTGAATAGGCAACAACTATGGCTTGTCTATAATATTGCAAATGCCTCAGTTCTGCAACGATGAGACTGGATGAACTAAAACGAGTGTCTTTCAAGTTCCCTCAACGACATAAAGTTTTTTGTTTTTTTTGTTTTTTCATTTAGTTTGGGTGAGGGCAACATTGGGGAGACCGCCAGGGACCCGTCTCAGCACCGGCAGGAACGGGACCGGCTGGACCGGGCCCGCTTAAAGTCCTGGTGGTAAGTTATCTGTGCTGTGGTAAATAGCATACACCTCGCACTAATTCCAAGGCGTCTGATTTTGATACAGTACCGGCCTCAGCGCTGGCGCGTGAATGTAAATGTATATATGTTGGGCCGGTAATCCCTTGTATACGTTTCTAGTCTGTATCAGTGTGGGGTTTTTAGTATTGACAGGAATAATGGCGCTCAAGCTAATTCGCGCTGAGTTTATGTTATACTAGGAGTGTGAACGGTGCAAACCAGGTCAGGGGATATGCCCTAAAACCCCCGTGATGGTATGGATAGAAATCCACACAAATGAAGTAGGTACAGTCCCGGGCACACGTAACGAGGATATAATATCAGGAGAAATGTCTCATACTGCAGAAATGTAGAGGGTCTACACCAGAATGATAATCATAGGTGTTTAATATAGTAACAGAGCATAAGCAACCAGCCAAAACAAAAGCAACCAGCCGACACGTGTTTCGTCACAAAGGGTAGTAACCCGTGACTCTTCAGGGCTGGGGAAGATACAAAACATAAGATAAACTGACAAGAAAGCAAACAAAAGATGTATAGGTCGAAATTAAAAATCATAAATACAAGTGGAAACCTGGTTACATAACTTACACACAAAATGACAATGAAAGATCTTTGCACCAAGATCAAAAGGTCGAGCTGTGAATGTGTAGAGGAAGAAAAATAAATGGAATTGCAGACCAAGAGGCGAAATAATCAGAACATGGTAAATGAGAAGCGACACAAGCCAATGTGATAAAATTGAAAAGGCAGCCTTTAAAGATAACAATCACGCACTAAGCGGAACGTGTTGGAAATACATGCAATGGAGGGCGCCCAGTCATGGCAACGAAACAGGTTCTAAAAGCGGCTGTAAACGCAAAATCAGTGTTGGTGAAAAGTACTCAGGCAGAAGACCAGCTAGATAAACAAGGACTCCTAAATAGAGGATAGGTCACCCAGGGTTAAAAGGAGGACCTCTGGTACACAAAAGGTAAGACAAAACCGCATAGTGAACGAAATGGTGATCCCGAGCAAGCTCCATTGTGAGCTGGACGAGTGCGACTGAAAGACATGCGGAGAAAGCGAAAGAAAGTTTCTAGTCTGGTTTGGACTGGTAAGGCACAAAAGGCCTCGATCAGGCTTTTAGGACGTAGAACAACCTCCTTTTAGTCGTCGCACGGCCCCATTACATACACCCCTGGGACCGGTGTGAGACAGAAAAGTATCCGTTTTAAAAAACAACGCTTTGACACGGACAAAGGTCACTGAAATATTGCAGACATTTTATTTTTTAATTTTTTTTTAAATTAGGTGAAAGGTGTGCACTCAACCACCTTAAGAACAAATTAAATACATGTGAAAAAAGGAGGGCTGTGTTTTTAAAATAAACAACTTCCATCTGTGTTGTTTTTTTTTTTAAAAATATTTTTTAACAGAGGTTGCCAAGATGCCGCCAACAGGTTTCTTCCCCGGCCTGTGAATCACGGGACATTTCTGACTGCAGCTAAGTAGTCGGAAAACAAGCTAATTACATCCCTGGGCACTAGGAGCACCGCCTGACCCTTAGGCAAAGCAACTTCCATTCGCCGCGACCAAGGGCCCAGCCGGTGACCCGACACCCACATGCCCCTGCTAGAGACAGCACACACCTGTCCCTAGTGAAAGCACTGCTCTCCCCCAATAAGCATGCAGGTCTGCGCCAAACGAAGGGAATGGCCAGCACAGAGCAGGGAAAGCCCCATGTGCTCTGGAGAGGGAAGGAGCGGCCCATTTGAGAATACGGGATAGCCCGGGCTCCCACCCACCGTGCCGTGGAGGCGACAGAAAACCGCCGGCACAGCCGCCTCCCACAGTAGCAAGGCAAGCAGAGTGCACCAGCATGAAGCGCCCCGTAGCATGGTGAATCCAAAATTGATCTCCAGAAATCCCGTTGCGGTCCGGGCTCGCCACGCCTCGGGCCCTCCACATGTGCCGCTCCCCATGGCCCTGCCAACGGACGAAGCCAGATCAACACAGCCGAAGCGCAGGGATGAGACATTTAACATATACGGGCCAAAAGTAGACTGGTCCTAATTGCAGTGTGGGGGGCACCTAAATTCACCGCAGGATACCCCATGTGTCGATCTGTTTGTACAATCCTACACGGGAACACAGAAAGACACCGCACAACACTGCATGTTTCACTACGTCTTTATGGTCCTAACCGTGAGCTAGCTCGATTAACTAGACCGACCGGGAGAAAGCTTACCACAGGACCGGGGGAGCTGCTTCACCCCCCCCCCCAGCGGACACCAGTCCAAGGCAATGGCCGGGCGGTGCCGCTAAGCTGAGTTCCTGAGGGGAACGGTCTGCCGGGAAGGCCCCTGGCGGGCGAGGGCACCCGGCCAGCCGAGGGAGGCCCAATGCTGGCCAGGCCACACAGTGCGCAACAGCCCCCTTGGAAGATCGCGCTCCAATGGGAGGGCACCTACGCAACATTGTCTGCCCTCCCCGTAATCAAGACGCTCCTGCGGCGCCGGGCCTAATGCCCACAGCATAATGAATTCCCGGACTAGTGGGCACCTGGGCGGCACCCGCTGCCCCCCATGTGGTGGAATGCCCCCCCCTTGCTGCTTTGTCTCGGTACCCCAAAGACAGTGTCCGTGTCCCCGTGGGTTACACTGAGCACGGTTTGAAGGAGAGCGGACAGGAGTGAGAGGACTGCCCGGGCCTCGTGATGCACGTCTTGGCCGCTGTCTGGCATGGTCCCGGGCCTCGACTGTCCCACTAACATGCGACGGCGTGAACTCGGCACAAAGCGCCCCAGGTGAATCTGCAGCCTCGCCTGCTCCAAAGGCCCTCGGCCCCACTCTATGAAATGCCCTCCGTCATGCGCTGCTGAGGAGCGGACGCAGGCTAAGCTTAGGCAAAGCTCGCCTGAGCCTACGGACTCCTGACCGGGGATCTGTACACCCCCATGCAGACCGCAGCCCTGATAACGGCGGGCGCTGGCTGCCATATACGTGGGGGAGGTGGAAACCGGACCCAAATCCTACACTACCCCCACCCCGCCTAGACCCCGCAGGTCAACATTGTGCACTCCGGACCCGGCCCATGCAGGCAAGGCGGGGGTCATAATCCCCCACCTGCATGGTGCTAAATCCCCGACCACCTTGCCGCGACCCGACGGGTCAAAATTTAGCCAAGCCAAGACCGGGCCCACGAGGAGTGGGGCCGTACACTCCGGGAGCAGTTCTAAACCCCTGCGACGGCAATGGCCGCGCCTGGCCACTATGGCTAGAGGGGTGGGGTAATACACTCACCAGAGATCCTCACGGGGTACGGACGGGCAGTATGGCGTGGCAAACGGCGTCAGGGTGAGGGTCAAAGAGGCCGCCAGGTGGGCGGGGGAGGCATATATACCTCTCCCCTTCCCCCACCTCGGCCGGAAGTGATGCGCGGCACCCCGAGGGGTCACCGGACACTAGACTGGGCAGTGTGCCATCCTGTGGCACTAAAGGGGCCACCCTCTTATGAGGGTCCCCTACGGGGACGTGTTGGTCAGCCCGCATTAGAGCTCTGCCACACAGCTGCATACAGGGAAATATTTAACATTAAAAAAACCACTCAGCGCACACTGATCCAGCTAGAGTTCAATCTTGTGAAGATGGACATTGAATGTAAAAAGACCTGATCAAGTATCACCATCGTGTGCACAGGGCTGAGCCAGATTCAATAAGAGGTGCACTGAGCGTGATACTTCAGGACAAAAGGAGCAGCTGTTCAAAGTGTTTGAGCAGTGCTAGAGATTCATTAAACTTGTCCCCATAACAACTCCACCAATCACAATGGACAGTCTAAAGAGGATAGTAAATGTGCAAGGCAAGTGAGTATCAAGGGAGAAGGACATAGAACAAATTAGAAACATCCCGGGCAGAGTGGATCTTGCCAAATCGCACGAAGACACCTTATGCCAACCATGCCTGAATGCGGCCCTGGGAAGAGATCCCTAAAAAATATACTGTGGACCAGGCTCCTAACTCTGCCCATCTGGGAATATAGGCTCCACTGAAAAAACAATCTTGCAGGTCATGGGCTGTGCAGTCTGTATCAATTCCACTCTGAGACGGCAGTGCATATTGTTTGCTGCTGTCCTGCATTGCTTCACCAGAGGCAAGTTTACTTAAGAACAATATTTCTGCAGAATGGGATAAGCACTTGCAAAGAGACTTTAACTCAAATCTACACATCTGTCACAATGGAACTAGCATGATTTGGCAGTTTCTTTGCTGAAGTTGGAAGACTCCTGGATGACGCTTGCCCACCGAGGGAGTCGGACACTTGAAAACCCTACAGCACTACAGTGTTAAGGCTAATGATAGCCATGACCTGATGAATTGGCTTTACCATGTGGGACAATTTTAACCACAGGGCACTTCACACTTTATTGCTATTCATGCCTACTAAGCGCGTTTCGACCTAGCATGTGGCACTTTAAGTGAATAGCTTGCTCCCCGAGATTTAAGCATGTGGGAAGATCTCCTTCATCAGGGCAATCCGTACTATATCGCTATGCATGCTTATCAATCACTTTATGATCAAGCACTTGGCACTTTAAACTAAACCTTCTTCTCCAAAGAATGGGTATGATAAGGTATGGCCCGACATCCTGGGGCCATATTACAGAGAGTGCCCCGGGGCGCAACGAGCGATAGCGCCCACTTTGCGCGCCCCTGGGTCACTTTGATATTAAAGAAGGGGCTGCAGATGCTTGTGTAGCCCCTTCTGTAATACCGATAGCACTGGCGCACATAAATCACCTGCCCTATCTGCGCGGGATGTTCCCTCATTTGCATGGGGGTGTGCCCAATGCAAATGATGGGATCCCTTCACCTCTGCGTCCACGCCATATTACAGACTTAGGCGCAGAGGCAAAGAAGCTGTCAGGAGGCACACTGACAGTGTGCCACCTAAAAGGCGTCCCACTGTCAGTGTGCCCCCTGATTGCAGCCCTCTGGCAGGGAAAAAGGGGTCCCATGGACCCCCAGACATTCCCTTGCAGGCGGGTGCAGTCACTGACTGCACCCGCCTGCAAGGGGATCTCTAATCCCCATTGAAACTGCAGGTGGGTGATGCCTGCACAGTGAAAACACAGAGCAGCTTCAAAGCAGCCGCTCCGTTTTTCACAGGAATGCGCTGTCCTAGGGCAACGCAAGTTCCATGTAATAGGGTGCACTTTCCCTGTTTGCGAATTGCGTACCTGTTCTAAGGTGTGCCAGGCGCAAACAGGGAAAGTGCACCCCTTAAATAATAGGGCCCCTGGTGTCAGCAAGTGCAGAAGCTTTAGCCCGGGGCACCTTCCACGTTGTTGTAGTGCGTGCTAATAAGGAGCTTTACTATTACGCAGCACTTCCTCTGAATAGTTTGGCTGCACTTGGCCTCGCCTTTGCACAGTTTTTAAAATTGTCCCTTGTGCACCCACAAATTCTTGCATGCTTGTAAGGTATCCTGGCCCGGCATGCGTGATAGCCTTTGCATTAGGGCATTCTACACCCCAGGTTTCAGCCTGATTGGGCCTCTTCAGTTGGGTGTGGCTTGGTTCCAGTGAAAGATGGAATGGAATGTGGCCCCAAGCAATTGCCAGTGGCTGTGATTAATTGAAACATTCCATCCATTAACTTGATGTTGTTACAGTTAAATACCTGTGTACACCTGGTATACCCAAACATGGGTCCAGTGGTCTATGTGCCATAGAACACAAGCTACACCCTACTCATAAGCCCCAAGTATGACAAATCCTGTATGGGGTTGCTTGTGGTCCTTTCTGGAGGTGGTCTTACTTCAAAGTTCTTGGTGGACTTCTCCCATGATCTGCAGGGTTGGTACTGATTTATATAAAGCAGGCCTTTGTCTAGAGTGGCATGTTTGGCAAAAAATGATGGACTGCAATGTCGCCCGAGCAATTGCCAGTGGCTGAGATTTAGGGCCAGATGTACGACCATTTTATTTTGCACCTCGCAATTTGCGACTAAGTGTGAGTCGCAAATTGCGAGGAGCAAAATAAAATGTACAACAGTGTTTTCAACACTGTTTGCGATTCCCAATAGGGTCGCAAATTGCGAGGCTCATTAATATTAATGAGCCTCTCGCAATTTGCGAGCCCATTAGGAATGACAGGCCCTCCCAGGGATGGATGGCCTGCTGGGCTCAGCAGACCACCATGTCTGGGACTGCTTTTAAATAAAGCAGTTTTTATTTTTAAATGCAGCCAGTTTTCCTTAAAGAAAAACGGGCTGCATTTAAAAAAAGAAAAAAAAAACGTTTTCGTTTCATTTTTTAAGGGCAGGCAGTGGTCCCTGGGACCACTGCCTGCCCTTAAAAAATATTTTCGCATGCATTTGCAAAGGAGAAGGGGTCCCCTGGAGACCCCTTCCCATTTGCGAATGCATTACCATCTACTTGAAGTAGGTGGTAATTGCGAGTGTTTTGCAACCGCAATTGCGGTCGCAAAACATTAGTACATGGTTTTGAGACTCGCTATTTAGAAGGGAACGCCCCTTCCAAATAGCGAGTCGCAAAACCTATTTAGCGAGTCGCAAATAAATTGCGACTCGCTAAATAGGCTTTGTACATGGCCCATGATGTTTTTGCATGTACAAACGGGTTCGCAAACCCGTTTGCGCATGCAAAAACGGGTCGTACATCCGGCCCTTAGTCAAGCATTCCATCCATCACTTTGTTGTTGTTACACCTATTTGCTGGTCAACATGCAGACACCTGGACCACAGGGTGACACCACTACACACAACCACCACCAGAAGCATTGATTGATGCATGCCAGTATGCAAAGGGAAGGTACTAGCTACTACAAACAGCATGTCAACACAAGCACTAAACGATCAATCACCATACACACATTTATTCTTATACTGTAAGTGGCTGTACCACGAAATCAATTAATCATGTCATTGACATTATATATTAAATACTGTGCCAGTCAAATTGCAATAGTGATCATTGAATCAAATATGGTGAAAAAAATCACGTTCAGTTTTACCCTCTGTCTCAATCTATTCAATACTAAAGTCACACCGTGCAAGACTATTCCTTAAATAAAATATTTTGCCCGTTCATTGTAGCCACGAATGATCTAGCTCCATTGAAGCCGTAAAGTGCAGTGATTCGGCCTCTCGAAAGTAAAAGCTCAAAAATAGGTGGGAAAAGAGAACATGAAACGGAGTCCCTCTGAGCACGTCAATGGGTTTGTTTACGTTTGGCCTGCCCTTTCATCATGAGACAGCTGGAGATCACATTAGGAGAGAATGATGGGAAGACATCACAGGGTCTGAGTGGAGTGAAGCATTTCTATAAATACCCAGAGGGTTAAGTCACGTCAGAAATGCAGCCCTAAGGTCTGAACTTGCACAATTTATGCTACTGTGTGCTCGTGGGTGTCACAGCCGGATTTATTCTTCCAAACCCCTATGCAGTAGTTTGTTTTAGATGAATGTGGTCTTTGATTATCCTTTAATGGCAAAAGGCTCAAACCTCGAATGGCTCAGATTATGCCTGTGGTCTGACTAAGACATCACTATGTACTTAATATAAAAATACATATATTCCCTTTCGGATGATGCACTGGTCAGAAATTCTACTAAATAGCAGCTTTTAATGGATAACAGTCATCAGATACCTGTTGTTATATAGATACCGTTCAGTCTACTATCCCCAAGTAGACAATTCTTCAATGTTTTTTTAAAGGTTCTGAGGCATATTTAATAAACAACGTTATTCTGTGCCATAAATGTAGGAATGGAACGGCTATTCCGATCTAATGGAAAGCACTGGGGTTCCTCTGTGCATTATATCAAGGAAGCATTTTAACGTGTGCTTTCTGAATCTCTGCGTTCTGGTTGCATTAGGAAATTTCAATTTATGTGTCATTTACTCCCATCTCAGAAGGTTCAATAAACCACAGCAAACTTTTCAAAAATATTTTTTGACAAAGGATCCCTCCATGCTATAAATAAGGAACCAGATTTAGTGCCTGAACTTAGATTTCACTAATGGATTATCACGTCCCCAATAGTTCTGAAGGTTGTATGACACTATATCAAGGTCGTTAATATTGAGCTACAAAATATGGCATACACTAATATCCTACCTCTACATTGTCATGTTTAGTGAACAACTACGGGGCATATTCTCAAGAACGTGTGATAACTACCGCAAAAGTTGCTTAACGCAACCCTTCACATCGCAGTCCATCGCGGGAAAATAACACTGTGTCAACGTGGTATTCCCAACCATGCGGCACCATGCGATAGTAGCAGGATAACGCGCCAAATGACCGCCCAAAAACCAACGTGACGCAGAAACAATGCAAAACACGAACGCGAAAAAACCTGCGATGTCCCAAACCGCGATACAAAAATCAGCGACAACAAGCCACAGGCCCGCAAATCCCACGCATCATGCGTGAAAATGCACTATAAGAGCAACCAAAAATAAACACCAAAAACAAAACAAACTGCGTAGCACCATGAATGCACCCGGACCGAGTGCAGAGGACAACCCGAACCCCACAAGCCCCACGGAGGACCACCCAGGAAGGGCAAGGAGAAGAGGAAGATGGGGTTCAGTCCGCAGGAAGACCGGATCATCGTCACGGAGGTGATAGAACATTACCAACAACTGTTCGTCACCTCCACTGCGTCATTGGCAACACAAACGGAAATATGGCAGTCCATCGTCACCAACGTGAATGCAGTCGGAGTGTCGAGGAGGTCAATGGAGGAGGTCAAGAGACGCTGGCATGAAGTGCACAGCCAAACCAAACAGAATCTCGCTGCCAACACGAAGGCATCAAAGGCGACTGGAGGTGGGAGTCCTGCGCCACAGGAGGAGCTGGATGAGCTGGAGGAAATGGTGGCCACAGTCATCAGCGTGGAGACGGTGCAAGGAGTCGGGGGTCTGGACACAGCCCGATATGACCTGACCCAACAGCAACAGGGTGAGTAACGAGCAGGGACTGGGGGACGGGGGCAGATGGGCACAATGCCACACATTCACAATCATGTGCAGCACACTGCACACCCACAATGACTGTGGAACATGTCCCTGATACCCTTGGCACACTGCAGCACACATAGAAACACCAAGTAGTCCCCCGTCCCCAATCTGCACAAATGGGCCCCCTCCATATCACCAATGCCACAACCTACCCATGCACATGTGCTGAATCCCGAAAAGCAGCGGCTCTGTGAGCCACACCGACAATGCAAGTGACACTGCATGACAGATAGCATGGCTGAATTCACAATACATGACATGGTGCACGAGACACACTGAGGTGGCTGAGTGTGGACCACATCCGTAAAGGAGCAGGTCACACTCTGACACATCCACGTGCACCTACGAACCATGACGTAAAAAACACATTTGCAGACAAACCAAATGCACAAGAGTACCAAATATCTCCAGTAGCACAAATGACCCAAGTCGCAAACATCCCAGCACCCGAAAAGCACACAAGTCAAATGCACACCGACTCAAAGGGATAAGGGTCCGCCAATGCAGAGCTGCAGGGGCGAATCGCCAACAATGCAGCACACACACATAGCAATCACAGTACATCAACATTGATGACAATGTGGGACAGAGTGCAACCCCTACACCACAGGACAGAGGACACAACTGGTGCTGCTCGTGCGTAGAACCTGGCCAATCACAACTGGCAATGCATGACACTGTGAGCTGATAACGTACGAGTACAACCACACATCCGTCATGTAGTCGAAATGTCCACTGACTCGCATCAAATAGCCAGCTTCACCAAAACAGTCACAATGTACATCGTCATGCAGTCTGAATGTAAACATCTACAATGCGTCAACATACATGGAATACACTGTTAACCTGCATCTCCCCTTCACATTGCAGAGGAACAATCAACACCTCCTGCAGAGCAGACCACACATCTCTTCAGTGATGATGAAGAGGACACCCTTCACATTTGCATAGACACCCTCCAACGGCTCGTGGACAGCCTCCGCACCCCACCTCCAGGAGCAGGGCAGCCCAGCTGCATCACGGTGAGCCCACACCCTGCACAGACCACACCGCAAGAAGCACACACCACCACGGCTGCCTCCCAGGACCCCCACGACCAACACACAGATTTCAAACTCCGTGTGTTAGGGTGCCAGGAGAAGATGGCAGATCAGCTGCCGCTGGGTTTCGAGCTCATGGCAGACAAACTTGATGCCATACGTGGGTGCCTGAGTCCCATCAGGGAGCACCTACAGTCCCTAACGGATACCCACTGTCCGCACCATGCTCACCAACAATCCTTGGCTGACATCGCTGGGTCCATTACTCGGTTACAAGAACTGTCTAGGCAGACAGGCCCAATCGATGACAGCACAGAGTTGGCACAGATGCGGAGGTCAATGGAGACCATGGAGCCGATGCAGGCTGGAAGTATGGCTGCCACTGCTGAACACCAGCGAGATGTAGCTGCGATCATCCATGCCTTGCAGATCCTCATCTTGCCATTACTGCCACTGAGCCTGTTCCAGGTCACTGCTGCAGGAACCTCGACACACACATATCCTCCCCTGATGTGTCAGTGGCACACAGTGATGCAGCCCAATCACCTTCGCACCCTGATGTGTCAGTGGCACACAGTGATGCAGCCCTATCACCTTCGCACCCTGATGTGTCAGTGGCACACAGTGACGCAGCCATAACCCCACCACACACACCTGACACACCGGACACAGAAGACGTTTCAGAGGAGTAAGATGTGGAGGGTAATGACTGTGTGAGGAAGGAGGTAGTAGCATCCGTCCCCGCCATATGGCCTGTCCCTGCCTGGTCGTGCTCTCTGCATCATGCCCTGGAACAACACCTCCCACTGTCCCCCGAAACACTCTGTGACCTTCACATGGACCCCGACATGGACTGCCATATCTGCTCTGGTACCAATGACACAGCAACCGAGCGGTGTACTGCACCCTTCCTCTTCAGATCAACTTTGCCTTGCCACAAGAACTCTGGTTGGCCCACCAATGGGCAACCATGTCATGTGGGCTTGAAGTGGCCATGTGCTGCTCCAGGTCCGACACCCCCCAGAATGTGAATAAAACATTCCACATCACACAGATGTGTCATGTCTATGTTCACTCACAAATACATGTTTGGATGAATGTCGGGACATCGATAGCACTAAAAGGTACACCCTGGTAGATGTCATCAATGCGCATGTTTGACCCTGAACCACATGGCCACTTAGATGACTGTGAAGGTGTGAACTAGCTGTGGCCACATTGCACAGTGACAACAATCCCGTTGCCCCCAAACGTAGCACCACGTCCATGTATCAAATAGGGCTGTGTGTGGAAATGTCACATTCGGTAGCAGTCCTTAAGTAGTGTCCCCCATCACATGTGACAACAGAACGTCTCTTCGCATGCCTACTCACACACATCTGTGTGGACACAGTCTGTTTTGATGGATGACCTTGTTCTACATGGCGAGAAGTTGGACACCATACGCACATTGCTGGGGACACGTAGGAGCACAGGTCTGCCACCAACTATCCCAGCCACAATGTCTGGCTCACAGAGGTGGAGCTGGCAATAGGGACTCACCCCCAATTCACAAGCGTCAGTCAATGCCTCCCTGTGTACGGACAATGCACATGTAGGCACATGATCTGTCATTATAATCAACACTC
This sequence comes from Calotriton arnoldi, assembly GCA_963921515.1. NCBI lineage: Eukaryota > Metazoa > Chordata > Amphibia > Caudata > Salamandridae > Calotriton > Calotriton arnoldi. The sequence goes on from CAWUFW010000119.1 coordinate 670,618, forward strand.
ATCACAGTTGTACACAGGTGAAGTTGCGTAGACTTTATTAGCATGTGCGTGTCAGTACGGGCAAGGCAAGTGCCACAACATGCAGACCAATGTTTAAGACACTTACAGGCAGCTTAGGAACATGTTGAGGTTCAAGTAATGGGGTGGCAAAAGTGCACACAATTCATTACGGATGTCAACGGTCTCAGCCCACCTTGCCTTGCTGGACGAGTCATGTGATGTTTAGCGTCTGCTCATTGGCCCGTGTCAGGGGACACGACTCACAGCCCATGGGATCTGCATAGTGCTGTAGCACCGGACTGCGCTGACTGTGTGCTCTGCTGACAGTGAGCAGGTGAAGGGATCCTACAAGGTCACATGTCGTGCTACATTGCCATGTGTGTACTCTATCACCAGCAGTTTCTCCGCTTTTGGAACGTTGCCAGGCGACGCTGTGCTGCTCCGCCCATGGGACTAAATCACCTTGCACAGGTGTGTGTACACACGCGTAGGTCCACGCACATGCATTCTGAGTCCAGGCGAAGGCAGACATGTCCACTGTTGTGGTGGGATATGTGGAAATTCCTCCGAGATGCTACAAGGTGTGGGGACCTGTGCTGTGGGTGACAATCAATTGTGGCTGCAGGAACATAGTTACTCGTCCATGTATGCGAGCGCTGCTTCATGGGCAATCTGTTCCAAGAGTATATCATTGTCGAGGTCAAGGTATGCGAGGGCGAGCCAATCCATTACCTGGTCCGGGCAGCTGTGCTCCGTCCACGCCGTTTCACCAATCTGCAACACAGCCCAATAGGGGAGCGCCTCAATGTGGTCACTGCACACGAGGAGTTGTGCAATCTCCCATCCCCAACTGCCTGCACATACGCCAAATATCAAGGCATCCCATGCACGGGTGTCACGGTTACACTCCTGTTCGTGGGCCAATAGGGGGCGCACACACGTGTCATAATCCAGTTCAGCTACCGTTGTGTTGGATAGGCAGACATCCATGGGCCACTCGAATGTGCATGATCGACAGTGGAACTAGGGCTGGACGCAGGTGACGTACGCAAGACGGAAACTCAGACGGTAACTGATGCGCAACACAGCCAGTGGCAGTGATCTCAACAGATGCAGCATTCGTGCACGGTACAGTTCCACGTGACAGGGGTTGTGCATGTGCCCGGGATTGCCAGCCATTGCCTTTGTTGGTCTCGTAGCACCGGCACACTTCTGACAGGCGGCAGTTGTGTGGATGAGATGCCACTGCTCGGAGCAATGAGTCGTGTTTGTGTGAAACGTTTGGGCGTATGGGTTGTTTCTTACTTATGTGTCAGGGGCATCCCAAGCTGGTGTGCCTCAGGCAGGGACAAGTGTGTGTGGGGTGTGGACACATTGGTGTTTCATTCGCGCAGTTCGTGGTGTGGGAGTCGTCACAATCTGGTTTGGTATCTCTCGCAGGGAGTGCCAGCTGCATTCAGGACCAAGGTCGGGGGTTCAGGTGTCCTTCAGCCTTGTGTATTGAGACAATGGAGCTCTCATTCCTGATGTTGGTCTGACTACTGCTTGCATTTTTGAAATGTGATGTGGCCTTCGCGTTGCTATTGATGCCAGGCCTTTGACTTAGTGTGCGCCAATAGCGAACCACACACAACAGTTGGCATGTATGAGCCAGGAGCCCGATTGGCCTTGCGCTCCTTGTACAATATCTCTATTTCTCTCTCTCACTCCCTCTCCCTCTCTCACTCTCTCTTTCTCTCTCTCACTTTCGCTCGCTCTCTCGGTCCTTTGATGAGCGCATGACACACCTTCTTATCTGGAAATTTGTTTTGCAGGCTGTGACTTCCAGATTGTCCTGGGTGGACCCGCCATGACAGTTATTTTGTGTTTATTCTGTATGAAACGAATTATTTGCTGAGTCTAAGATGAATGTATGATTCTCATTTTTCTGATGACACATGTAGGTTAGGTGTTGTTATTGTGCGACATCGGGCACATTGTTTTGTTCATGATTTCGTAAGGTTGATGTGACATATCTTTGTCCGGGTGTGGGTGGGGTTGCCTGGAGTGGTGCCCCGGGGGGGTTCCTGGGTGTGGTGGCGGTGGGTGTTGTTGCCCTCTCGGGGCTCCGGGATGCATGGTGAGTGGCTCCATGGCATCTGTTGTTCTTCATGTGTGGCTATGGGCTGTGCTCCCTTGTCTGTTGCAGGTTGTCGTCCGACTTTGCACCAGGTAAGAGCAGGTGTTAACTTCCTGCTGCAAACGAGCCTTATCGCATGTTTTGTGATCTTATCGCGGATCGGGCTGGTCGTTGAGAATGTTGTGGAGTGGTGTTGTTGCGGCTTTTTGCACGGGTACGCCTACTCTGCATATCATTAGCGTTTGTTGCTGGGGGCATCTGTGGCGATGTTTTTTGCGACTGCTATCGCAGGCAAACTGGTGTTATGGGCTGTTAGCACCAGCTTGGGAATGGGGAGATAAATTTATCGCGGATTTGGCTGTGATAACGTGCCGATAACTCGGCGATAGCTCCTTGAGAATATGCCCTTACTACTCTTAACCACTCGCCTGCTTACCCATACTTACATTGCGATGTAGGGGTTAGATCAATGTGGTACATATAGTGAGAAAGTGTGTAGCTTTGAAATGTGTCTAAATATAATGGCATTTTTTCCTAAAATTTACATGTTGAAGTAGGCATTTTTGTTGCAGTTTTTTGTTCTCTTCACTAACTAGTAGTTAAAAAATGAAGCTTTCTAAGGATCGGAGAAGCAGGCAAGCACGACGGAAGGTTACAGATTAGTCGTGCAGCGGTATTCTGAACCACCTGCAGTTTTGACAGCAGGTTATCATTTACCGAGGTCAGCAAGGCGTTCCCATAGTCCAGGCAACTGGTGATAAGAGTTTGGACCATGGTCTTCCTAGCGGTGTCAGGAAGCCAGGGCATGGCATCTTTTTAGAAGCATCAAGGTAGCAAAACATGTGCCGCAGGTGAGGCTGACTTGATCTTTCATGGAGAGTGATTGATCCAGCCTCATGCCAAGATTTTTTACTACCTGCTTAGGTGTAGGAGACGTACCAAGATGTGCAGGCCACCAATCGGCTGACCATCTCTCATTGGCCTTACCAAAAAGCATGATCTCTGTCTTGTCGCTGTTTAACTGGAGACAGTTGTTACTCATCCAGAAGGCGACTTCTATCATGCAATTTGTGAATTTACTCTTCACCTTGTCAGAATCAGGACCAAAGGAAAACAGTAGTTTTTGCGTGACATCTGTGTATGACACGGTCTCTACACCGCAAGCTCTATAGATTTGAGACAATGATGCCATATAGATATTAAACAAAGTGGGGCTCAGGCATGATCCCTGGGAGACCCCCTTGTTCATATGCATTAGCCGCAACTTGAAAGAATCCAAGCGGACTTGTTGTGTTTGGTAGGCAAGGAAGTCCATGAGCCAACGTAGGGCCTGCCATATAGCTCTGCCTCGTGAAGCCTGTGGGTAAGAATGGAGTGGGAGATCGTGTCAAAAGATGCTGATAAATCGAACAGTACCAACGTGACCGGAGTTCCCACATCAAGGGAGAGCCTGATTTTTCTGAGTCAGCCAATAGCGCGGTCTCAGTGCTGTGAAGCTCTCTAAAACCAAATTGTGAAATATCCAGGATGCGGTTAGCTTCAAGAAAGGTAGAAAGTTGTTTATTAATAAACCTTTCTAAGGTTTTCACAAGTACAAGTAATAGCAAAATAGGTTTATAGTTGGAAAGAACTGTTGGATCATCAGTAGACTTTTTCAGCAGCGGAGACACAGAAGCACCCTTCCAGCCCACGGGCACTTTAGCAGTAGTCAGCGAGAGATTGAAAAATCTGTAACCATGGGAGCCAGGCATACTGCTAGGCTAGCCATTGTCTTGGGCGGGCAAAGGTCCTGGGGAGAACAGGACTTGGCACAGAGAAACAAACCCAACACCTGGTCTACCGGACAAGGTTCGATGTCACACAGGCTACCCGTAGCTAAAGGATGTGGAAGATTAGAACCAAACTCATTCTCAGACAAGTCGTGAATGACAGGAAAATTAGTGTAAATTGTCTCAATTTGTTTTTTAAAAAGTCAGCTAGCTCATTGCACAGCTCTTGTGAGGCCACAATTGTAGAGGCACATCCCCGGGGGTTCAAAAAGCTATTCAGTACTTTATAGCTCTTTGGTGGAGTTTCCGGCATTAACACTTGTAGAGGCCAGATATACTTTCCATGCTGCTCTTATTATATTATGATGGACTCTAAGCCTGGAACCATATTCTGTTTTGTCCTTGGGAGATTTGGTAAGATGTCATCTATGCTCAAGGCGCTTACAGACGATTTCTCTTGAAGCAAATTCTCTGAAAACCACAGAGCTGGACTTCTAGCAGAGGCAGATGAACATTTTAGTGAGGGTGCAATGCGATCAAAAACACCGGTCAGGTAGTCATGGTAGACAGACAAAGCTGTGTCCACATCTAAGTGAGATAAAGGCAGGGGAACAAAGCCACCTCCATAAAGGCGGCAGGGTTAGCTGTTTTCCAGTTGCATCGGTATCTAGATACAGGTTTCTAAGGGTTTCCATGAACAGTTTTACACAGGATAGAAAACCTGATTAAGTAATGGTCTGACCAGATGACAGGACGAGGTGAGTCACAGGAGACTTCACTATCATTAGTAAAGATAAGATCCAACGTGTGTCCTGCCTTATGTGTGGGGCTGGACACTACCTGTTTAAGCCCCAATGATTCCAAATCTCCTAAGATTTGAATCACACCTGGATCATCGCAGTTTTCGCCATGGTAGTTGAAATCACATAGTAGAAGGAACTTTGCAGAGGCCAAAACATAAGGTGCAATAAAATCCAATAGAGCCTGAGTGAACTCCTGTTTCGTGCCTGGAAGACGGTATAATAGCACCCCTTTCCATGTTTCTGTGGCAGATAAAACTATCTTTAAAATGCATATGTTACCTAACTCAACCTTTAGGGGATTGCGAAAAGCAATAGCAAAACCCCCTCCTGGACGAACCGTCCGGTCAGTTCTAATCAGAGAGTAGTGTTCCAGGATGGTTAGAGGAATGCAAGGGACTGCAGAGTTACAGAACCAGGTTTCAGTAAAAAACAAAACTCAGGATTGGATGCTGAGATGAGTTCCCATATTTCTAAAGCATGCTTGGACATAGATCTAATATTACAGTACAGGCCAGCAATTTCCCTAGTCGAATCTACCTTGACATTGTCAATGCTAATTAAAGAACCAATGTCATTGGATTTGGTTGGAAATAGTAAATGCCACCCCTTTAGTGTCCAACACTTCCCCAAATTGGTTTAGATTGGAGTGGGAATAGTAAATGCCATCCCTTTAGTTTCCAATACCATACCCTCTATCTGTTTAAAGATTAGAGTGGGAATACTATGGGCCTGATTATGATGTCAGTCGGAGTTGCCTCCGACTGACATCTCTGCAGTTTCGGAACTGACCGACCTCGGGTCGGCGGTCCGAAACAGCAATTGTGATGCAACTGTACATGGTGAAGTCACAAACTCCCATTTCCCTATGGGAGCTTGTGTGGCGGTCGGAAACTGGCCGCAGCACAAGCTTCCATAGAGAAATGGGAGTTACTGTAAATCCCTGCACCGTGTGGCAGGCACCTCATGGTGCCTGCCACACAATGCAGGGCTTTACAGCGGTCACCATTGGTGCCCATATACTAGACAAAAGAGGACCAGAGGAAATTTAAAGACCAGCAGGGGCCGATTTCCGACTCATATAGCTAGAAAACACAATAGTAGGCCCCTAGGTCTAGTTAGTTATTGGAGTACTGGAGTATCCCTTTCTTAGGACGATTCCCCTCACCCACCCTTAGGTGGCATGCTTCATCATAGGGGATCTCCTCGCACTATGAGCCTAGTCGTAATGCGGGCTACAACCCCCTCTCAGAGAGGGAGGAGCTCAGGGATGTTTTATGTGAAATGATGAGGTATCCTAAAACTCTTGATGAGCAAGGTGTGGTGAAAGGTAAGTGAAAAAAGAATGAAGGTGGCTAAAACTAACTCTATGATATGCTAAGCAGTTTAATATGGCATTCATAGGTCAGGATTAAAAAGGTGAAACTAAGACAGAGGGTGATTCGATCTGTCAAAGACAAAGGGTTGACATGTTTCAGCCTGACACTCCCCGTAGAGATGTAGCGACTTTCATCAGGACCAGGTTGGGTGAAAAAAGTGATGTGAGATAGATATTTATATACAACCAGTAAGTGGAGTGGGAGATCACTCAAGTGTTGATAGTACTGGTCAGCATACTCCCTAAAAAGAGAAACAAAATGTGCATTATCAAAATCATAAGCACGTACTCACAACATATACATGGATCAAATTAAAGTTCATTTTATAATCCAGACCAACAATACAATAATAGTGTAGCTAACCTACCCGAATTGTCGGGTGAGCAAAAAGAAACCTGAAACCTCGGCAAGTTTTACTCAAGGTGGCATCCAATACCTATGTAAAAACATATGGGTGGTGATAAAATATGACTGTTGAGTATAGTCATGAAAACACACAGAGTATACAGTTGACTGAGAAAGTGTAATGGATTTATAGAAAAAAGGTCTGTTACTATGCACTATGGGTAACGAATTGTCTTAAAAAGGTGGAGTACACCCAGTTTCTGGAAAATCACAGAGTAGAGAAAGTTCTCATTGGGTATGCGTGCTACATTAGACAGAGTAGCTCAAAACAAATTAGTGTGCAAATAAACGGGCAGCCATTACCAGATAGATTGTCTGGAGGTTGCACAAGACTGAGCCTGGAAAGGCATCCAAAAAGACAAATGAAAAAAACCGGACATTGTTATTGCGATCTAAGATGGCAAAACGGCAGAGAAAGGGTCCTCCTGAGAGAGAGGAGAGGGCATACACGGGCCGGCATTGCCATTCACAAAAAAGCCCAGTGTCGTAATAGCGATCTTGCAGCAGCTACAGTTATGGAAAAGAGATAATATATGCCGCATATTGCCCCAACTGGTAAAAGCATAGGCGTACCTTCAGTGAGGAACCAGCAGCCAAAAAGATGCACCGGAACAGGTACTCGCTTTGAGCAAAGTATACGTTTCCTGTTTCAGTGTGCAAAACGCACCCTAACTGATGGCACGAAACACACAGCGTCATAGAGGGTGGGCTCTTTTCCTATGCGGAGGCATGGAGTGAAGCGCTAAGAGATTTCTGGCAGTTGTAGCGCGAACTGCGACTATTAAAAGCCGTAAGTCCGTATGTATGTGGACTAATTGATAATAGGCGTGGAGTCTACTGCAAAAAGATTTCTAGCAGTTATGGTGCAAACTGCGAATGCTAAAAGCCGTAAGTCCGCATGTGGGCTAGATGACAGTGACCTAGGTAGGCAGTACAGCATCTGTCGTACCTAAAAAACTAAATTAAAGACAGTCATAGTGAACTACATGTTGATCCTGAGTGCACAACCGCTTACATACGCACCCATGTATGGGTTCAAAAACATAATCAACAATGCACATACATATGGGGATTGTACTAATATGTAACAGTGTATCAATTTTTATAAGTCTATCACAGAGAATGTAGTGTTCTGTTCATGACTTAGTCAACAAATAGCATATGGTACACAAGTCTGTGTTTGTAGGACGATTGGACAATAGGAAATGACAAATAGTATTATATGGCAGCAGATGGTATGCTCAAAAAGGAGGGAGAACTAACCTGATGGCTCCCAAAGATGTTCTATGGGCGGGATAGAGAGAACCAGGTAATTTCATCATAGAGGCCTGCACTGTCACTCTTTAGTCAGTATACCCAACGTTGCTCCTTTTTGAACAAAAATTGTGTCATGTTTGCAATTGGTTGGGAAATAACAGGCTTGTCTAGTACTGTCCATGTTAGATAATTAGCTACATTTCTCATGTCGTGAAAATGTGTTGTCAATTTAGTGCTCGTTTTGTTTCAGCAAATTGTACTTTTATGTCCCGAAATACAGATTTTGACTTTTCTATTGGTCATTCCCACTTACCTCAGGACACAAGGACATGTGATAAGGTAAATCAAATTTTCAGAATTACAATTTGTATGTAGTTGTAGCACCCAGGGTTGTTCCATGTCAATATCAATATGTGTTGTATGTGCAGTCTGAGTGCAGACATTGCAGGCACCACAGGGGAAATGACCTCTCACAGGTTGGAGATCCCAGAGGGTGTTCTATTGTGCCGGGGATTTGATACGAGGTCTAGTGTGCACCAATTTGTCTTTTAGATTGGTGCTCTGTTTAAAAGCGAATATGGGTTCGGGCAATGAGCGTGATCCTTTGTTCAAGATCTTCCAATTCTTGACAATAGATTTTTGGATCAAACTGGACCTGTTGCTGAATGTGGTCACGCATATCAGCCGATCTGTTGGCCCTTTTTGGGGGCATGTTTCTAAAAGCGCTTCTCAATTATTATTCTTAGCTTTTTTGACAGATCTCTTGATCAGGGTCTGTGGGTATTGACGGTCCAGTAGTTTGCATTGTAGGCTCTGGGCATGGTTCTTGAACTTCTCGACATCAGTGCAATTCCATCTAAGAGGTAAAAACTGGCAGAATGGTAAGTTATCTCTCAATCATTTGGGATGATAACTAGTGTAGGATAGAAGCAAATGTTTGGCTATTGGTTTTTTGTAAAGCTCTGTTTGTAGTCCTCCCTGTGTGGTATAGATCAACAGATCTAGAAAGGGTAACTTGTCTTTACTGTATACACAAGTGAACTTCAAATAGTCATTGCAATTGTTGAGTCAAAGATGGAAATTGGTTATTTCTTCTGTTGTGCCACGCCAGATAACCAGAATATCATCTATATAATGCCTCCATAGCCGGATATTGGACCTGAGCGGATTATCAGGAGTCAGGATCAGTTCTGTCACAATAGAGTGGACGTAGAGATTCGCCAGACTTGGGGCAAATGTACTGCCCATTGATATGTGGAGAAACAGGTCCTCTTCAAACTGAAAGAAATTTTCTTTCATGGCAATCGTTGCTCAATACATGATAAACGAAATAGGTGTTATCGTGTCTAGTCCTTTTGTTCTTAAAAGGGATTCTATTGTAGCTATTGTTTGATCTTGGGGAATGCAAGTGTACAGAGATTCCACATCAAAGAATACTAGATAGTCTGTCTCTTTATCAAAATCTACATTCTCGTAGTGCGAGGAGATCCCCTATGATGAAGCATGCCACCTAAGGGTGGGTGAGGGGAATCGTCCTAAGAAAGGGATACTCCAGTACTCCAATAACTAACTAGACCTATGGGCCTACTATTGTGTTCTCCACCATAGGTGCCCCCCCGGCCCTCAACCGGAGGCTGCGCAAGGAAGGGGGCCCTACCAGGAGCCCCAAAGTTGCTTTCCAACAGGCTTTCCATGCCAGAGAGCCCAACATGGAAAGTCTGTCTGAAACTGACATCTTAATCCCTACAGCGGAAACGCCGTCCATTTGGGATTATGACCGGTTCCCGACTGGCTGAAGGGCTCCTTGAGCCCGTCGGAAGCCAGTCAGATTGACTGGCCAGTTTAAACTCCGGCCTCCTTCTTCGTAATAAGGCGGTCAGAGTTTAAACCATAGATGTCGGTTGGAAAGCCTCTGACTAGTGGTCATTGGGTTTTCGACCGAGATCCAAATGAGGCCCTAAATGTCACCCCTTTAGTGTTCAACACCTTACCCCAATATGGTTGGATTGGAGTGTGAATAGTAAATGTAACCCTAGTAATTTCCAATGCCTTTCCAAAATTGGTTTAGATTTGTGTGGAATAGTAAATTCCACCTGTTTTGTGCCCAACACCTTCCCCAATATGGATAGATTGGAGTGGTAATACTAAATGTCACTCACCCCTTCCATGTTCAAAACCTTCCTCCAATATAGGGCCCGATTATGATGTCGTTCGGAAAGGCTCCGAACGGGATTCGGATTCGGTGAATCCGATTCGGAAGCCTTGTGTCCGACTGAATCGTACACATTTTCAAATGACCAATTACAATGCTTTTAAACCGTTCGGGCTGTCCGATTCGGTTTCGAAAGGCATTCGGACCGCCCGAGTCTTTCGGAGCCGAATCATACAGCTCTATGGACACGGTTTCCGAGCGAGTGATTACGATGACTGATTTGGACAGCCGTTCTGATTTGGCCTGCCCGACACGAAATGGCTGTCAGAATTTGTCTTTGGGGATCCGTTGCTGGCCCCCCTTCATAAGGAGGCGTTCGGATGGGGCCCGTAGGGGTACCCAAGGGACCCCTCTTTCCAACAATGCACAATGTGGCAGGCACCATGGGGTGCCTGCCACAGGGTGCAAGGTTTTCCCCAACCACCCCTTTTTTCAATGGGAGTCTGTGTTCTCATTTGGAACACAGGCTCCCATCGAAGTCAATGCGAGTCCACCCGAATGATGTTGGGAAGCATCGTAATCGGTCATTCGGACTCGCAGAACCAGATTTGTTCGGAAACGATTTCGAGACCGATTCAGTCGGAACAGTTTCCGAACTGCATCGTAATGGGACCAATAGTTTGATTGGAGTGAGAATAGTAAATTTCACCCCTTTAATGTCCAACGACTTTTAAAATTGGTTTACATTGGAGTGGGAATAGTAAATGTCACCCAGTACTAATGCCCTGTTCTCCACATCCCAGTACCGTACTGTGAGTCACTGGTCATACTCATGGAATGCACAGGCTGAATGCAGTCAGACACTGGCTGTGAGTGGCTGTTATTGGTAACATTGCAATCAAGCCTTTGTGAAACTCTGAAATTTTATTTTGTGAAATTTCATTAAATTTCTTGAAAGTTATGCAAAATTATGCAAAAGTTCTTCATTTGTTTTTATGGTATTTCATTTGAGAATTTAACACTTATTTTGCATTGTACAATCATGAAATGTGTCCAAATATAATGGCTTCTTTTCCTAGAATTTACTTTATTCTTCTAAACTCCCATGCAGTAGATTGTTTTAGATGAATGTGGTCTTTGATTCTCCTTTAATGTCAAAAGGCTCAGACCTCGAATGGCTAAGATTACCTTTGTGGTCTGACTAAGGAGGCTAATTACAAGTCTGACAGTCTATGGACCGCCAGACTTTTGGGAGGCTAAGCAGTGCTCTTCCGACTGCACTATTACAACTAGGGCAGTCGGGCCACCCTGGGACTGCCGCAACCACCAGGGATCAGATATCACTGGTGGTGGCTAGGCGGTCTTGAGGCCGCAATATGCTTGGCTGGACCGCAGCGATCCCGCCAAGCATATTATGAGTTTTCTTTCCACCACAGTTTTCATGGTGGTTTCACCTACATGAAAACTGTGGCAGGGAGGAAACAAAGGGGGCCGTAGGGCCCCCTGTTGTTTCTGTGAATGCATGCATGGGGGCCCTGTGTGCATGCACCCCAGTACCTGCAATTCATGGACTGCAGCAGTCCATTCCGTGCAGGTACAAATTTTGACGTTCCCATTGTGGTGCCTATTTCATAGGCACTGCTGTGTGAATGCCAAAGAACCGCCATCTAGACCAGGGAAAAACTCCTAATCTGGCGGGTGGTTCAATCATGTGTTTGGTGGTGCGGAAGCAGGGCGGTCCCACTCCCTGACCACCATACTCGTTATCAGGCCCTGAGACATCACTCTGTACTTGAAAAACTGTAAATGAATATATTTCCCTTTCAGACAATGCACTTGTCAGAAATTCTATAAAATAGCAGGGGTTTTTTTTATGGGTAACAGAAAGCAGACACCAGATGTGATATAGATACCGTTCAGTCTACTATCACCAAGTAGACAATGCTTAATTATATTTTTAAAGGTTCAGACGGAATAATTAAGAACAAACAACATTATTCTGTGCCATAAATGTGGAAATGGAATGGCTACTCAGATCTAATGGAAAGAATTGGCGTTCTTCTGTGCATTATATCCAGACAGCTTTTTAAAGTGTGCTTTCTGAATCTCTGCGCTCTGGTTGCGTTAGGAAATATCAATTTATGTGTCATGTACTCCCGTCTCAATAAGTTCAATAAACCACTGCAAACAGTTCAAAAAATATATTTTGACAAAGGATCCCTCCATTCTATAGCTATGGAACCAGATTTGGTGCCTGAACTTTGATTTCACTAATGGAGTCTCACGTCCCCAATATCTCTGAAAGTTGTATGACACTATATCAAGGTCATTAATATGAGCTACAAAATATGGCATACATTAATATCGTACCACTACATTGTCATGTTTAGTAAGCAACTACTAGTCTTAACCTCTCCCTTGCTTAGCCGGACTTACATTGCGATCTAGGGGCTACATCAATGTGGTAGATATAGTGGAAATGTATAGCTTTGAAATGTGTTTAAATATAATGGTGTTTTTCCTAGAATTTACAAGTCAAAGTAGGCATTTTTGTTACAGTTTTTCTTCTCTTTATTATTACTTAGAAAAAGTACCACTGAGCCACAAAAAATTGACACAACTGCCTGTTTAAACAGAATTTCGGAAAAAATATTGTGATACAAAAATATTGTGTCAAGAATATCGGGATATCAAAAATATTGTCAACAAGAATATCAAAGGTAGAAAAATAATTATTTGCGCTGTTTTTAATATTGTTGTAAAAAATATCTATGTAGAAAATATTGTTGTATGTACTATATTTTGTAATTGTTAATTAGTATGTAATTTATTGTAGTACTTTCATTGTAATTGTTAAATTTTTTTTTAGTAAGATCATTTTTTAGTATTGAAATTGTTGAAATTTGTATATTTAGCTGTATAAATGTATATAACTAATTGTTTAATACTTCTTTTTGGTCGCAGGATATTCGCATTTTAGGGGTAATGGTGGGGAGATTTGAAACAATTGTATATTTAAATGAAATTAATTTTTATGTTAATCGTTTTGATGGTATGCAAATTAATTGAATGTTTAAATTTATTTTGCTACATTAATATTTTTCATAAACTTTTATTTATAGTATTTAAGATATTTTTTAAAGATATTAAATATATATGTTTTTAAATTAAATAATTAAAAAATTTGAAATATAGAAATAAAATGTAATAAAGTGAAATATTTAGAAATATTTTTATGTAAAAGTTTAACATTTTATAACTTTTTTAATTTACTGTAGAAATATTTAAAAAAAAAAATTTAAAATAGTGTTTGTTGTTTAAAATATATTTTACATTTTTAAAATATAAAATTTACTTCGATATTTTTATATTTAAGGATTGTTAATTTTGGAATGTTCATTTATTTGTCATTTTGTGGTTTAAAGATTAGGGATGCTTGTAAAAAGTTTCAAAAATATAATAATTATTAATAGCTATTACTTTTTTATATTTTAATATTTAAATATCTATATATTGGTTTATTGTTTTAGTTAGTGTGTTTTTCGGTAAAATTGTATTTGAATTTTATAGTAAAAAAACTGTGTCTGAGTATGGGGTATTGATTGTGTATTTAAATTGCTTAATTTGTATTACCTTGATTAAAATATTTTATATTGAAGTTGATATTGCAAATTTCCTCTCTTTATCCTCCAACACCTTTTTCAAATAGCTTTAGGTTGGAGCGGTAATAGTAAATGTCACCCCTTTAGTGTTCCACACCTTCCCCAAATTTGTTTAGATTGGAGTGAGAGTGGTACATGTCACAAATTTAGTGTCCAACACCTTCCACAAATTGTTTTAGATCCTAGTTGTAATAGTAAATGTCACCCCTTTAGTGTCCAACGCCTTCCCCAAATTGGTTTAGATTGGAGTGGGAATAGTAAATGTGTCCCCTTTAGTGTCCAACACCTTCCCAAAATTGGTTTAAATTTGAGTGGGAATAGCAAATGTCACCCCTTTAGTGTCCAACACCTTCCTCAAATTGGTTCAGATTCTAGTTATAATAGTAAATGTTACCCCTTTAGTGTCCAACACATTCCCCGAATTGGTTTAGATTGGAGTGGAAATCGTAAATTTCACCCCTTTAAGGTCCAACCTCCAGACTCATTGGGGCGCGGCGGTGGCAGTGCAGCCACCGCCACACCTGCGTTCAAACCGCCTCATTAGGAGTTGGGCAGTCTGACCGCCCTGGGACCACCGAGGCTGTGAGTGAACCTCCGTTCCCTAGGGGTGGCACATCGGTCAGAGGGCGCAATATGCTTGGCAGGACCACCACAGTTTCCTCTCCACCGGCGGTGTCATGGACATTCCCACTCCATGTACAATGTGTCAAAGAGGAAACAAAGGGGGCCCTACAGGGCCCCCTGTGCCTCCACCCCATGCGGATGCATGTGGGGGGGCATAACACATGCCCCCCTGTCTGCATGCACACCAGTTCCTGCACAGCAGGGACTTTCGAGTCCATGCCATGCAAGAACGTTGTGTTCTGGTCCCATTGCGGTGCCTTTTTCAAAAGCACCACCCCCTTTGAAAGAGGCATCGCCACAGTACCTTAATGCAGCCCGCCTGCTAGACTACTTTAAAGTCGTAATCTGGCAGGTGGGCAGTGGCGAGTCTCTTCAGTGCAGGGACGCGGCAGTGGCATACTGCCCACCCTCGCACCACCGAAACACATAATCGGGCCCTTAGTGTCCAACACATTCCCTTAATATGGTTAGATTGGAGTGAGAATAGTAAATATCACCCCTTTAGTTTACAAAGACTTCCCCAAATTCATTTAAATTGGGGTGGGAATAGCAAATGTCACACCTTTATTGTTCAACACCTCTACTCAATATGATTGGATTGGAGTGGGAATAGTAAATGTGTACCCATTAGTGTCGAACACCTTCCCCAAATTGGTTTTGATTGAAGTAGAAATATTAATTGTAAGCCCTTTGTTGTCCAACACCTTCCCCTAATATGGTTAGATTGGAGAGGAATAGTTAATGTCACCCCCTTAGTTTTTAAAACCGTTCCCAATATGGTTGGATTTGAGTGGGAATAGTAATTGTGTCCGCTTTAGTGTCCAACCTCTTCCCCAAATTGGTTTAGTTTGGAGTGAGAATAGTAAATGTCACCCCTTTAGTGTCCAACACTTTCATCAAATTGGCTTAGATTCTAGTTATAATAGTAAATGCCACCCCTTAATGTCCAACACATTCCCTGAATTGGTTTAGATTGGAGTGGAAATAATAAATATCACCCCCTTAGTGTCCATCACCTTCACCTAATCTGGTTAGATCAGAGTGAGAATAGTAAATGTCATTCCTTTAGTTTACAACGCCTTTTCTCCAAACTTGTATAGATTGGAGTGGGAATAGTAAATGTCACCCCTTTAGTGACCAACACCTTCCTCAAATTGGTTTAGATTCTATTTGTAATAGTAAATGTCATCCCTGTAATGTGCAACACATTCCTCAAATTGGTTTAGATTGCAGTGGAGATAATAAATATCAGCCCTTTGGTGTCCACCACCTTCCCCTAATATGGTTAGACCGGAGAGGGACTAATTAATGTCATCCCTGTAGTGTCCAAAACCTTCCCCAAATTGGTTTAGATTGGAATGGGAACAGTAAATGTCAACCCTTTAGAGCCCACCACCTTTGCCAAATTGGTTTAGAAAAGAGTGGGAATAGTAAATGTCAACCCTTTAGTATCCAACATCTTCACCCAATATGGTTAGATTTGAGTGAGAATGGTAAATGGCACCCCTTTAGTGTCCAACACCTTCCTCCCAAAATGGTTGGATTGGGGTGGGAATAGTAAATGTCACTTAGGAGGTGATTACAATGGTGGAAGGACTTTGTCCCGGGGTTTGGGACCGACCGCCTATATGACGGCGGTCCCGCACAACATATTACAATGCAGCTGCCACCACAGTGGCCGCAAAAGGCATTATTAACATTGCGGTGGGTGCTGCTGGATGCAGCACCCGCTGCAATGTTAATAATGCATGTTGTGCATTTCCCTGCACTACGTGGCAGGCACCACGCGGTGCCTGCCACCTGGTGCAGGGAACTGTAGGGGGGCACCATAGGTGCTCCCCAAGTACAAAATGCACATGCCCCTGAACAAGGGGGGACCGCAACGGGCCCACAAAGTACATCCCTGCCAGCCTTTTAATGGCGGTTGAACCGCCATTGACAAGCTGGCGGGGATGCAGCATCCAAATCTGGCGGACGGTGCCTGCTAGGCACCGCCACCATTTTGTGGATGCGGGGTGGGTCCGACAGGCAATCATAACGGTTGCCTATGTCGGACCCGTGGCAGACGGGCTTTCCATCCGCCAGGCACACTGCCCACCATCCTGATATGGCGGGCAAAAAAAGGCCTTACGATGGTGGTGAACCAGCCACCGGCAGCCTGCCACTGGCGGGTTCACCGCCATAGTAATCGCCCTCTTAGTGCCCGACACCTACCACAAATTGGTTTAGATTGGAGTGGGAATAGTAAATGCCATGCCTTTATTTTCTAACAATTTTTTTAATGATTTATTTTTTAGTATAATTATTTAATTTTATTTTTAAATATTTCATTTTACTTTTTTGTATGCAGTAGAAATAACTTTTGTTATTTTATTAGTATTGGAGATTTGAAATATAATTTTAAATAGTTGTATTTTTGTTACCAATAATATTATAAATTACATATTTTTTGTATAATAAAGACGTCAAACATTTTTCTCGTTATTTATGTTTTTAAAGTTTATTCTTTGTATATTTATACATTTTTATTCATATATATTTCATTGTAAAAAAGCATTTATATAAAGTTAAGTAAAATTAACCTTTTTAATAATTTGCTTTATTATTTAAAAAACATGTAAATTATATTAAAAGACAATTGTATGTTGTACATTTTCACCTTTTGTTTTCCATTGTTTGACAGTTGTTTTAATATTTCTTTAATTGCTTTATATACATATTTTCAACATAATTTTTTTTCAGTGAATATTAAATAATTGTACATATTTTATATTATCATTTAATTTATGATTTACAATTTTTCAACATTTTATTACAACATTTTCCACATGTTTTACATGGTTAATATTTTTTATGCATTTAATAATGATTATTTGATTATTTTGGCGATAATATTATAGTTGATATTGTGTGAATCAACATTTTTGACATATTATATTTTTATTTAAGGATAAGAATATTTTGGATTCTGATATTTTTGTTGACAATATAGGCAAAACTCAATATTTTTAACAACGATATTTGCGTTCTTGATATTTGTGGTTTTACTAGGTAAGTATAGGAAGTCAACATTTTTGTTATCAATATTTAATTTCCGATATTTCTTTTCTCGACATTTTATGCATCAATATTATGTCAGTGATCCTGGGTAAACAAACTCGAAATCCTCCTTTCGGTGACGCTAAGCTCACAGGGAATTCAATATAGCATGATATGCTCTCTAGTTCCTTCCCCTAGCGCATGTCTCTGCTCTCTTTTTTCTCTTGTGCACCATTTTACTCTTTACTGAAAAGTCATGGAGGACTTATTCTCTTTAAAGCATGTTAACGAAGGAATTAGACATATGCTTCAACTTTTGCTAGTTTATTTTTTGGAATGGTTGTCCTTATGTCAGTGCACAATACTGGCATTTTATCATATAGGATTTTATGAATTATTATTTCCTAATAAATGAAAAGGGTGGATTTGGACCACAGTAAATAAATGAGGGAGGATGCCCGGTTCAGACTGAAACCTTTCAGGCCAGTTTGTGGGTACTGAATAAACTGGCCTGTCTGAAGGGTTTTCATTTGCTTAGACAACTAGGGTGGACTGGAAAGACTGGACAGGATTTATAAAGTGAGACAAGTTAGATGGTAATCTCTCGTTGGTAGGCCTTTTTTAATTAGGGTGAAGGTCCATTGATCAGCAAGCCCTATGAAACGTAAGATTGCACGTGTTCCCTACAGACCAGAATTCTAAGTGCTGGCCCTTAAAGTCTCTTGACTCAGTGAAATAGTTTGTTTGAGTAGTGAAGGCTTTGCTTAGTTTTAGACCAGTCTCAGTGCAAGATGGTGTCTGCTTAGCAGACCAGATATCTCTGGTTATGAGGGTCTTGCTCACAGAGCTACACATGCAGATCTCTGGAGGGCACAGAGTGAGAACTCTGAAAGCTGCTGTTAATGATGAAAGATGGAAAGGGCTAATTTACTATCATTCTGGTCACTGACTCATAAGGTGTGACCCCAGTCCCTTGCCTGCAGGGAATGGTTTGGGCATGTTTATAACTTTTATCCATATTTAATTAAATGTCTTTGTGTCTATATTTGCCTATAGCTCCATCTCTTCCATCTCTTGGATGAATAGCACAGGCTGCCTTTCTCCTTTCCCCAAGGATTAGACACAAAACAGCCTGCTGTTTTTAGTTTTTCTTCCACCTCATCCAGTCCCTTGGATGAAATACTAATGCCCTGTTCTCCACATCCCAGTAGCGTACTCTAAGTCACTGGTCATACTCACGAAATGCACAAGCTGAATGCCGTCAGACACGGGTTGGGAGGGGCTGTTATTGGTAACATTGTAATCAAGCCTTAGTAAAAATCAGAAATTTTCTGAAATTTCATAAAATTTCTCGAAAGTTACGGAAATTGTGCAAAAGTCCTTGAATTGTTTTTGTGGAATTTTGTTTCTATATTTGACACATATCTTTACTTAAAAGTCATGCAAAATACTGGCAAGGAGAATGGTCTAAGAAAAACATGTCTCCCGCAAGACATTTTCTGCTTTAAACAGTTCCTAAACAAAATACCGAGTGAAATCTGCAGGATGTTGAAAATTGCATGATAATGTACACCTTGCATATTTCATTAATTTTGCAGGTGTCATTCAAATTATTCATGGATCATGGACGTCAATTCACCAAAATGGCAGGGGTAGCAGAAGTGACAGCACACGCCATTTGACCTTTACTTTCACTCAAACACACATGCTTAAACACACATTCAATCATACACACTCTTTCTTACATAAGCACCCTTTCACGTGCAAGCACGCACAGAACATACATTTAAATTTTTTTTTACTTATCTCAGCTGCCAGATAGGGTCATATTCCAGCTAACTGTACTAATAGTAAATAATCTGATATTATTTACTGTTAGTATAATAAAAAAAACGGACTGAACACAAGGAAAGTGGTGCCCCAACCAGCTTTCATAAGGACTAGCTGCCCTTGTGTTCCTGGCATTGACGTTGCCACCTCTGAGGTTAGGGGTCGCAAAGGCAGTGCCAGGGCTTGCAAAGGGCAAGCCAGGGGTCACAGCTGTCACACCTAGTGACCCCTAAATGACGTCCATGGCATGGATATAGTCGATATGAAACTAATTAATTATGCCAGCAGCCAGTAAGTTCAGAACTATCCACTCCAACTTAGGGCCCGATTACGATGTTGTTCAGAAAGGCTCCGAACGGGATTCGGATTGGGCAAATCCGATTCGGAAGCCTTGCTTGCGACCGAATCGTCCACATTTCCAAACGACCAATTACGATGCCCAGAAACCGCTTGGGCAGTCCGATTCGGTTCCGAAACGCATTCGGACAGCTCGAGGCTTTCGGAACCGAATCGTACAGCTCTATGGACACGGTTTCCGAGCGAGTGATTATGATGGCCGATTCGGACAGCCATTCCAATTTGGTCTGCCCGACACAAAACAGCTGTAGGAATCTGTCTTTGGGGGCCCGTTGTAGGCCCCTCTTCACCCAGAGGTGTCCGGATGGGGCCCATGGAGGTACCCAAGGGACCCCTCTTTCCAACCATGCACAATGTGGCAGGCACCATAGGGTGCCCGCCACAGGGTGCAAGGTTTTCTTGAACCACCCCTTTTTTCAATGGGAGCCTGTGTTCTCGTTTGGAACGCAGGCTCCCATTGAAGTCAATGCGAGTCTGACCGGACGATGTTGGGAAGCATTGTAATCAGTCGTTCGGACTTGCAGAACCCGATTCGGTCAGAAACGATTCCGAGACCGATTCATTTGGAACAGTTTCCGAACGACACCTTAGTGCTTTACTTCCAGGCACTGGCTGCAGTTTCTAGTTTCAGGCCTCTGTTCTGTGACTGGATCTCAGTGCATCTTGGCGGAAAGCAAGACTATCTTCTTGATCATTATCTTGCTCTCTCAAAACTCTGCATTGCTCTGCATTGTCAAAATCAGGATCCATGTGACATGAACTTGATGCCAATCTAGTTTGTCATGATTAAATTGGCTTCCGTACATCCCTAAGTGTAGGTCTTTGCCAATGTGACTCATATTTAAAGTCTCATGATGCTCTTCAGAACTCTGAAATGGTTCTTGATGCTTCTTTGTTTCAATCTTTTCGTCACAGGGCTGGTTTGATCCTTGATACCAGTCAGCCCTTGACTATAACAACTAACTTCTCACCTGTTCTTGGCACCATCAACATGTCTAATTTGCTATTACTTGATTCCACTGTTCCATGGATTTAGGAAAAGGTTTGGGCTTTTATATTTTAGTCTGAGAGCCCTTTAATAGTAGGAGCAAGCCTAATATGGTGGTGGCCTAGCAACAGCTGCATCTACCACAAGGGTGGCTGTGTTGCAGCCTAGAATACACAACTTGTCTCTCCAAGGCAGGAGGATGTCCAAAAACAGAACCCAACCTAATTGACTGGTGCTCAAATTTTGAACATGAAATGCAAATTTTTTAGTGGTAGGCTGAAAAGCCCACTATAGCCAGCTGAAGAATCACTTACCTAGACAAGACCTGTTCAAATGCCCCAGTTCAGGAAGGGCCCCAGCTCAGGAAGGACCTCAAGTCCTAGCTTTTCGGATGACCCCAGCACTCAACTGAGCCACCCCCCTTACCCCCAGCACCTTGAGACCCTCACAGGTGAGTAGCTGCGCTTTACCAACCCTTATTGATTGATTGATTACCAGTCAGGCTAGTACTCTGCTCTAATGGATACTGGGATATGTCTTCTATGAGGCTCTGTGCCTCCACCCTTCCAGCTGGAATTCAAGCCTGTAGCAGGATGTTCCCCAAAATGCCAACAGATACCAGAAGAACTCACCATGAGCATTAAAGATCTTTCAATTTTCTGCACCTAAAATTTCAGGGAGCAACAGTCAGCAACCCTCAGGAGAAATTATTCTGAATAGTGAGCGTGCTTCACTGCACTGATATTTGTTACTTTGGCCTTGTGGGCAGCCCAACCTGTAACATCCCCTGTCAGCCTAGCCTCTATTTGGCAAGTCATAGCCATTGGTTCTTCATCAAGCCCTGCCCTGGGTAAGGAAAATGTATTTCCTAGCAACATTTGGGTGTTCCTTGAACCTGCCTCAGGCTTTACAGTGGCCCTGCACCCCAGGACTTCAGGAACATATTCAAAGATTCAATGTAAAGGGGAAATTTAAGGGAGAAAAGCAAATAATGACAAGAGGGAACAGCCTTGCAAAGTGTCTATGAACTATCAGTCTTAAAAATGTAACAGTATTCATTAATAACCTGCAGCAGTAGTAAAGGAAGACATGATGATAGTGTGGCCCCCAGAACCGAAGGACATACAATACTAGCAGAACGGAAGAAGGTGTTAGCAACTCATGTTATTCAAGTGTTTTGGAACTTTCATGAGTGATTTTCTCTGTATGCATGGACCTATGGCTTTGTGGGATCAGCACACCGTGAAGTCAAATCCCTGCACTCCCTGCAGTCTTCTGAAACATTAAAAAAATATTCAGTGGTGCCCCTTCCAGGGGCACCACCAGGATACAAATATATAAGCAAATAATGCCCTTACATGGCATTATGTATGTATGTATGTATGTGTTAGACCTGTCAGCCCTAGGGTGGTCTTACCCTGTTTTTTCCCTTTTGCGCCTCATTTTTGCCACCGTATTTTTTACTGGACCTAGGTCTCCGGGCGCCTTACCACTGCCAACCAGTGCTGAGGTGCAGGTGCTCTCTCACCCAAGATGGCTGCCACAGGCCCCTGCTACTGCGGAGTGGCCTTGCACACATACACCTACTAGTAGCAAGGGTCAGGCTGGGACATAGGGATACAGTATCCATCCCGTCCCGCCTCTGGGCCACATAGCCAGACATGGTGGAAGGTTCCAGAACCTTCCGGGCTGTGGGAGGAGTTATGGTTTGCCGCCTTTCTGGAGGGTCACCTGACCTAGCGATATAAGAGGCTTGGAGGGAAACTTAGAAGCCAGTTGGGGCACCACTGATCCTGGGAGAACCTCTGCCGGAGTACAGGCTTTAGGGCCTAGGGGAGACCTACACTACTGCTACTGACAAGGCTAAGGCACTGCTGTAGTAAGTTAGCTGAGGAACGCCCACCACCCACTGACCTTGCCCAGCGTGAGGGGACCCAGGGAACCATCTTCAGCGTGCTTGGAAGTACCACCCAGCACCCCAAACACCACCAACTCGTTCCCTCCCCCATAAGGAGAAACCCCAAGAAGCAACCACCAAGGAACTACTTTCAAGTAACCTGAAAACGCAAGCCTGACAAGACAACAAGGTCAGAAGCCTGAACTATCAAACTGGGGATCACCAGGTAAAGCGCTATGCCATGAAGCGCTAGGCCTTCACCCCAATCCACTACAACCTGTCGCAGTGCTGCCCTGCTGCTGGGCTGCCCAAAGCACTTCTATATCCGCCCCCCTGCCAACTTGCTTCAATCGCGCCCCCGCGCTGTGCCTCCACTTGGGAGGAATGGCCCCCTCAAGCCACTGACCGTGTGGCTGGAATCTGCCTTTGCGGCCGTCGCCGCGTGTGAGGAACTGCGGAGGTGGGCGTGGTCTCCCCCGAGGCCGGGGTGGTGAGGTGCGCCATCCGCGCCCTCACCGAAGGTCCGGAGCTGCATGAAGATCACCGCCGGGCCCGAGAGCCCCCGCAGAAGAAGTTGCGGCCTGGAAATCACCGCCGCGGCCCAGGAGGAAGAACGAGGCCTTCAGCCTCCGCCGACGCCGTTGCTAGGCGACCGGGGACGCCGACCGCGTCATCGGCCGCGCCCCCGGGAAGGCCACGCAGCAATTGGGCGCCGGCTCCCGCCGCGTCCCCAGCGCCGACGGAAGCCGCAGAGAAGTCCCCAGAGAGCAGAAGGCGGCAGGAAGCCGGCCAGAGAGGACTGCCGGCTCCCGCTCCCTTCCCCGCAGTACAGCGCTGACTACGGGGGCCGGAGGAGAGTGATACCGGCCCCCCAACGACCCGCAATTCCGACCGGAAGGCCGTGGAACCCAGTCCGGGCCCCGCCCTGCCAAACACAGGCCGGCCCAGAAAGGAGCCAGTCGCTCTGGAGAGCAACCACCGAAATTACCGCAGGTGAGCCCGGGAGGCCCCTAGGGCACGCAGAGACGCCACTGGGGGCCGGGGGCCACCACTACCCTGTCATTTAGAGGGGAAGCCAACAGTAACTGTCCCCACTAGGCGAGGCCCCGGAGAGGAGTGGGCCTGGCCTGAATTAACCCTGAGAGACACAGAAGCCTTCATTACTAGGGAAGCCCCAGCGAGAGAGACATGTGGAGGGGTTCCCTCAGCTATTCACCAGCTTCATTGTTATGCCTGTTTGAATTACTGTCTAGGCCTGATGCAGATCCTTATTACTGAAAAGTCTTTGCCTAGTGTAAAGGTGCGTAGTTGAATCAAGCTGAAGTGTACACCGCCAAGAGTTGAAGTGTTTTATGTTGCAGGTGTACCGGATTTGCGACGCCCCCTGTACTGCCTATGGGAGCGCCTAGATTAACGCAGGCCCTGTTTGAAATGTAACGTAAAATGCCTATTTACAAGTGATTGAATATTCATGAGGTGAACTGCATGTTTTAGGCCCATGTTTTATTCCTGCACCCTGTGATCATTAGCGGTGCTACGTTTAGGAGATGATTCCTGCGGCCTTTTAGTGGCCTACACTGTTGATGAGCTATGGTGCTTTAATGAGATGACGCACTAATGGAGTACTTCGAAGAGTTGAAATGTTGCCCTGAATTAATCTGCCTCATCTGATGCTGCAGTGATTTATATAAAAGAACTTGTTTTTAATACACAGACCTTGTGTGGTGTCACATTATTGCGCCCACATTACTGAGTCAGAGTGAGTGTGTGCTGCACAACTGCCTTACACATTGCCTTCGGGTGCCTTTCCGCCTCGCGCCATGCTACCGTGCCGGAATCGGTAACCCCGTTTCCAACATTGGTGTTCAGCGGTGGGATAAGGACTGGTGTTTGTGCAGCACCCCACAGGGACTCAGTGTGCGCCGCAATTGGACACCTATATAAATGCAAGTGCGAAGAATTCTTTTGTGATTGCCTGATTGTGTACACTCCTGCGTTAGACCTGCTACCTTCATTCTAGAACCCTTTTTCTAAATTGTCTGGGGCCCCACCTAGCAGGATGGAGTTTGAGTTGGCCGACCTAGAAAGGTATACGGTGGCGCAGCTCAAGGAGTTCTGTCTAGAGAGGGGGTGTCCGTCAAGCGAGGCGCCAGGAAAGAGGAGCTTCAGAAAGCTTTGAGGGCATGGGTAATGGCCCACCCGGGGAAGAGGGGACGAGGAGCAGGGGAGGCAGATGACCCAGGAGAACTGGACCTACTGCACATTGACGTTAGCGAGAATGTGTTGCCAGGAAAGACGTTCCAGGGCAGGCAGTAGTGCGTCAGGGGAGTTTGTCTGCAGAGGAATTTGAGGACAGGAGGGAGGAGAGGCAATTGAAGTTAGAACTTGCTAGGATAGACAGGGAGCGAGAACAGGCAAGGCTAGCCATGGAAGAAAGGAAGCTTGCGCATGAGCTTAGCCTGAAAGAATTAGAGCTCCGAGCTTTGCAGATGGAGATGCAGGAGCAACTTGGATGGTGGCAGCGTACCCGCTGAGGTTCCCCAGGAGCCCAAGTTCTATCTACCTAGAGAGGTGATAACCAGTTTTAGTGTGGGAGATGACATTGATAAGTGGTTGGCGGCGTACGAGGTGTCTTTGGTGGCCCATAGGGTTCCTGAGAGCTACTGGGGGAGGTCTCTACAGGTACATACCTCCACTAGTAAGGGACACACTTTTGACCTTGGACAAGGGGATCAGACGAACTACCCTATCATGAAGGAGGCCCTGCTTAAGAAGTTTGGCCTCACCCCAGAGAAGTACCGCCAAAAGTTCCGCAACAGCCACAAGCTTCCCACACAGAACTGGGTGGATTTTTTGATTATGCCCGGAAGGCATTGGAGGGTTGGGTGCGTGGCAGCAACATTGATGATTACAAAGGCCTGTACGACCTGTTCTTGAGAGAGCACCTCCTAGAGAAATGTTTTCCGGAGCTGCGCCAGTAATTGGTGGACCGCAAGCTGACCGATCCGCGGGAGCTTGCAGAGGAGGCAGACACGTGGGTCAGCACTCGGGTGTCCCACAAGGGAGCCGGGCGGACCCCGAAAGGTGGACAGGGGTTCCCCCAGAAGAAAGAGGGGAGATAAAAGGAGGGAGTTCTTTAAAGGCCCCCAAAATAGACCGCCTGGGAGAGGGGTAGGTTCCCCATCCCAATCTGGATTCCAGAAACCCACTTACCCTGACAGGAGTCAGCAGCCCAGAACTGCCGGTGCTACGAGTGCGGGGAGGTTGGACACTACAAGGGGGATCCCCAGTGTCGCAAGAGAACCCCAGCCCCCACAGGAGGTAAGAGCCCCGGGGTGGCCAGTGTAGCGCTTGGGGAGGAGTTGTCCCTAGGTAGGGGAGGTGAGTGGACAGGCTTGACCTTAGTTTCCCTGGGGGATAGAGAGATCATCCCACGGGATCAGGTACCCTCGAACACTGCCAAGTATCGGCAGAGGGTCCTGGTGAACGGGGAGGAGGTGGAGGCTCTGAGGGACACAGGTGCCAGCATGACGATGGTAAGACGTCAGCTGGTGTCCCCAGAGCAGGTGATTCCTGAGGTATTTTACCCGGTTGTTATGGCTGATAATAGCCTGGGTCATTACCCCGTGGCCCAAGTTCCCTTTGAGTGGGGAGGAGTCTCAGGCCTGTTGAAGGTTGCGGTGAGCCCTGCCATGCCAGTTGACTGTCTGCTTGGAAACAACTTGGAACATACTGCCTGGAGGGAGGTAGAGTTCAATGCCCATGCTGAGATGTTGGGATTACCAGGATGGACTTGCGTCGTCACGCGGTCCATGGCTGCCCGACAAGGAACTCAGCCCGGGTTGGAGCCTGAAATAATGGCCCAGCCCACTGCTGGACGAGGAGATGTCCAGGAGGAAGCACCCGGTGAGATGGATGGGGAGCCCTGGGAGGTGACCCGGAGTCCGCTGAGGTGGATGGTGTTCCCGGAGGGGACCCGCCGACTCCTGCAGAGTGGCAGGTGGAAGGAGGGCCTACCCAGGAGGAATTCTGCCGGGCGCAGAAGGAGTGCCCTACGCTTGAAGGCGTGCGGCAGCAGGCCGAAGCCCAAGCAACTGGAACAGAGACTGGTAACTACCATGTCTACTGGGAGGATGGTCTCCTCTACAGTGAGCCTAAGGCTCCGGTGCATGGGTCATCAAGGGCCTTAGTGGTCCCCCAATGCTACCGAGCCTTTCTGCTAGAGTTGGCACACGAGATACCCCTAGCAGGACACCTGGGCCAGGACAAGACGTTTGCGCGTTTGGTCCCACATTTTTACTGGCCCAGGATGCGCGTCACCTCTGACACTTTCTGCAAGACCTGCACCACTTGCCAGGTGAGCGGCAAGACAGGGACTAAGTTGAAGGTCCCTCTGGAACCTCTCCCGGTTGTCGGTACCCCTTTTGAGCGGGTAGGGATTGACATTGTCGGGCCGTTGGACCCGCCGACTTCTTCGGGACACAGGTTCATCTTGGTGTTGGTGGACCACGCCACCCGGTACCCAGAGGCAATCCCTCTGAGGACCATCACTGCACCGGTGGTGGCGCGGGCCCTGATGGGGATTTTTACCCGAGTGGGATTCCCCAAGGTCGTGGTGTCAGACAGGGGCACGAACTTCATGTCGGCCTACATGCAGGCCATGTGGAAGAAGTGTGGAGTAACCTACAGGTTCTCCACTCCTTACCACCCCCAGACGAACAGGCTCGTGGAGCGTTTCAATAAGACCTTGAAGGGGATGATCCGGAGCCTACCCGAGGACTTGAGAAGGAAGTGGGACGTCCTCTTACCCTGTCTGCTCTTCTCCTACCGAGAGGTGCCGCAGAAGGGGTTCGGTTTCAGCCCCTTTGAGCTGCTCTATGGCCACCCCGTTCGGGGGCCCCTCAGTCTTGTCAAGGAGGGGGTGGGAGAAGTCTTCCTCGAAGCTTCCCCGTGATGTGGTCAGCTATATGCTGGCATTCCGCAGCCAAGTGGCCAAGCTGTGGAAGGAAGCCTCGGACAACCTAGAGGCTAGTCAGGCCGTCATGAAGAAGTGGTATGACCGGAACGCTCGGACGGTAGAATTGGACGCTGGACAGAAGGTGTGGGTCATGGAGCCAGGAGAGCTTAGCGCCCTCCAGGACAGGTGGACTGGACCATTTGAGATCCTGGAAAGGAGAGGCCAGACCACTTATGTCGTCGATGTGAAGACCCCCCGTCAACCCCAGAGGGTGTTCCACGTCAACCGCCTGAAGCCACACCAGGAGCGTTCAGAGCTCACTCTCCTGATGATAACAGATGGAAGTGAGGAGGAGGAGAAGTGAGCCTCTTCCAGACCTTCTGGCGGCCCATGAGAAGGATGGCTCGGTAGAGGGAGTGGTCCTCGCCCCATCCTTGACCCCAGAGCAACAGAGGGACTGCCGCCAGGTCTTGGGGCAGTACGCCTCGTTGTTCTCCCTCACGCCTGGGATCACGCACCTGTGTACCCATGATGTGGACACAGGGGACAGTCCGCCAGTAAAAACCAAGTCTTACCGGCTGTCCAATAAGGTCAAGGCTAGTATCCAGGGTGAGGTTACCAAGCTGCTAGAACTGGGGGTGATTGAGCCTTCCAGTAGCCCTTGGGCTAGTCCGGTGGTGTTGGTGCCGAAAGCGGCCCCACCGGGCACCACACCAGAACTTCGTTCTGTGTGGATTACCACGGACTCAACTCAGTAACCAAGACCGACGCTCACCCGATCCCTCGGGCGGATGAGCTCATTGACCGGCTGGGAGCAGCCCGGTATCTCAATACCATCGATTTGACGTCAGGCTATTGGCAGATCGCCATGGCGGAAGGAGCAAGGAGAAGACTGCGTTCTCCACCCCGAGGGCCACTTTCAATTTCGGGTGATGCCCTTCGGGTTGAAAAATGCTCCAGCCGCTTTCCAGCGGTTGGTGAACCAGGTGCTGTCTGGCCTAGAGGCCTTCTCTGCTGCCTACCTGGATGACATAGCTGTCTTCAGTAGCAGCTGGGAGGACCATCTGGAGCATCTCCAGGAGGTGCTACAGGCTCTGCAACGGGCTGGTCTAACCATCAAGGCCAGCAAGTGCCAGATTGGACAGGGATCTGTCGTGTACCTGGGACATCTGGTGGGCGGGGGGTAAGGTGCAACCCCTCCAAGCCAAGATCGAGACCATCTTGGCCTGGGAGCCCCCAAGACTCAAACAGAGGTCCGGGCTTTTCTCGGCCTCACGGGATACTACCGCCGGTTCGTCAAGGGATATGGAACCATTGTGGGCCCTTTGACGGAGTTGACTTCGAAGAAGCAGCCACGCAGAGTCATCTGGACGGCTGCCTGCCAGGAAGCCTTTGAGACCCTCAAACGTGCGATGTGCACCGCACCGGTGCTCAGGACTCCAGACTTTGGACGGGAATTTATCGTGCAGACCGACGCTTCTGAGCATGGCATAGGAGCTGTGCTCTCGCAGCTGAATGACGATGGCCAAGACCAGCCAGTGGCCTTCATTTCCCGAAGACTACTCCCCGGGAACAGCGGTGGAGTACCATCGAAAGAGAAGCCTTTGCCGTGGTTTGGGCTGTAAAGAAGTTGAGGCCATACCTTTTTGGTTGTCACTTCCTGATCCAGACCGACCACAGACCCCTTCGCTGGCTCATGCAGATGAGAGGCGAAAACCCCAAATTGTTGAGGTGGTCCATTTCCCTACAGGGGATGGACTTTCGGGTGGAACATCGACCCGGTGTAGACCACGCCAACGCTGACGGTCTCTCCCGGTTTTCCGCCTTAGCGATGAGAACTCCCTAGAGGTTGGGAAGCTCTCCCCACTTTCGGCTGGGGGGGACGCGTGTTAGACTTGTCAGCCCTAGGGTGGTCTTACCCTGTTTTTTCCCTTTTGCGCCTCATTTTTGCCACCGTATTTTTTACTGGACCTAGGTCTCCGGGCGCCTTACCACTGCCAACCAGTGCTGAGGTGCAGGTGCTCTCTCACCCAAGATGGCTGCCACAGGCCCCTGCTACTGCGGAGTGGCCTTGCACACATACACCTACTAGTAGCCAGGGTCAGGCTGGGACATAGGGATACAGTATCCATCCCGTCCCGCCTCTGGGCCACATAGCCAGACATGGTGGAAGGTTCCAGAACCTTCCGGGCTGTGGGAGGAGTTATGGTTTGCCGCCTTTCTGGAGGGTCACCTGACCTAGCGATATAAGAGGCTTGGAGGGAAACTTAGAAGCCAGTTGGGGCACCACTGATCCTGGGAGAACCTCTGCCGGAGTACAGGCTTTAGGGCCTAGGGGGGAGACCTACACTACTGCTACTGACAAGGCTAAGGCACTGCTGTAGTAAGTTAGCTGAGGAACGCCCACCACCCACTGACCTTGCCCAGCGTGAGGGGACCCAGGGAACATCTTCAGCGTGCTTGGAAGTACCACCCAGCACCCCAAACACCACCAACTCGTTCCCTCCCCCATAAGGAGAAACCCCAAGAAGCAACCACCAAGGAACTACTTTCAAGTAACCTGAAAACGCAAGCCTGACAAGACAGCAAGGTCAGAAGCCTGAACTATCAAACTGGGGATCACCAGGTAAAGCGCTATGCCATGAAGTGCTAGGCCTTCACCCCAATCCACTACCACCTGTCGCAGTGCTGCCCTGCTGCTGGGCTGCCCAAAGCACTTCTATATCCGCCCCCCTGCCAACTTGCTTCAAGCGCGCCCCCGTGCTGTGCCTCCACGTGGGAGGAATCGCCCCCCTCAAGCCACTGACCGTGTGGCTGGAATCTGCCTTTGCGGCCGTCGCCGCGTGTGAGGAACTGCGGAGGTGGGCGTGGTCTCCCCCGACGCCGGGGTGGTGAGGTGCGCCGTCCGCGCCCTCACCGAAGGTCCGGAGCTGCCTGAAGATCACCGCCGGGCCCGGGAGCCCCCGCAGAAGAAGTTGCGGCCTGGAAATCACCGCCGTGGCCCAGGAGGAAGAACGAGGCCTTCAGCCCCCACCGACGCCGTTGCTAGGCGACCGGGGACGCCGACCGCGTCATCGGCCACGCCCCCGGGATGGCCGCGCAGCGATTGGGCGCCGGCTCCCGCCGCGCCCCCAGTGCCGACGGAAGCCGCAGAGAAGTCCCCAGAGAGCAGAGGGAGGCGGGAAGCCAGCCGGAGAGGACTGCCGGCTCCCTCTCCCGCTCCCTTCCCCGCAGAACAGCACTGACTATGGGGGCCGGAGGAGAGTGATACCGGCCCCCCAACGACCCGCAATTCTGGCCGGAAGGCCGTGGAACCCAGTCCGTGCCCCGCCCTGCCAAACACGGGCCGGCCCAGAAAGGAGCCAGTCGCTCTGGAGAGCGACCACCGAAATTACCGCAGGTGAGCCCGGGAGGCCCCTAGGGCATGCAGAGACGCCACTGGGGGCCGGGGGCCACCACTACCCTGTCATTTAGAGGGGGAAGCCAACAGTAACTGTCCCCACTAGGCGAGGCCCCGGAGAGGAGTGGGCCTGGCCTGAATTAACCCCTGAGAGACACAGAAGCCTTCATTACTAGGGAAGCCCCAGAGAGAGACATGTGGAGGGTTCCCTCAGCTATTCACCAGCTTCATTGTTATGCCTGTTTGAATTACTGTCTAGGCCTGATGCAGATCCTTATTACTGAAAAGTCTTTGCCTAGTGTAAAGGTGCGTAGTTGAATCAAGCTGAAGTGTACACCACCAAGAGTTGAAGTGTTTTATGTTGCAGGTGTACCGGTTTGCGGCGCCCCTGTACTGCCTATGGAAGCGCCTAGATTAACGCAGGCCCTGTTTGAAATGTAACGTAAAATGCCTATTTACAAGTGATTGAATATTCATGAGGTGAACTGCATGTTTTAGGCCCATGTTTTATTCCTGCACCCTGTGATCATTATTGGTGCTACGTTTAGGAGATGATTCCTGCGGCCTTTTAGTGGCCTACACTGTTGATGAGCTATGGTTCTTTAATGAGATGACGCACTAATGGAGTACTTCGAAGAGTTGAAATGTTGCCCTGAATTAATCTGCCTCATCTGATGCTGCAGTGATTTATATAAAAGAACTTGTTTTTAATACACAGACCTGGTGTGGTGTCACATTATTGCGCCCGCATTACTGAGTCAGAGTGAGTGTGTGCTGCACAACTGCCTTACACATTGCCTTCGGGTGCCTTTCCGCCTCGCGCTATGCTACCGTGCCAGAATCAGTAACCCCGTTTCCAACAGTATGTATTTGGGATTTGTTAAGCGCCTGTATCACCCATAGGTCTCACAGCGCTAGCAGATACTCAGAGAACCAAGAGAGCTGTCTTGACAGAGCTAAAGAGCTAAAAGAGCCAGGTTTTAAGAGTTTTGTGGAACCTCTTATGATCGGGTTCCAATCGAAGAGGTAGAGGCAGGGTGTTCCAAATTTCAGGGGCAGTTTTGGAAAAAGATCTGTCGCCGTTCCTTACTGTGCGCACTTTTGGTACTGTTAAGAGTTGTTTACTGGTGGAGCGCAAAGTTCTGCTAGGTTGATATTTTATCAATTTTTTGGCTAGATACTTTGGCCCTTTGCCATTAAGGGTTTTATGGACCAGACAACATAGTTTGAAGTTGATCCTCTTTTTTATGGGGAGCCAGTGGAGGATCTTCAGACTGGGCGTAGAGGGGGTGCGAGGAGGGAGGTTTAGGACCAGTCTGGCTGCAGTGTTCTGTAGGACCTGAAGTTTTGACAGCTGCTCTTCATTAATGGAGGCCAGCAGTGCATTTCCGTAGTCTAAGCGGCTAATGATTAGTCCCTGTACTAGAGGCATACGGGACGATAGGGGAATCCACTTGAAGATTTTCCTGAGATTACGCATTAAACCGTAGCTCGTACGTACCACATTGTTAATGTGGTCAGCCATGGAGAGTTTATTGTCTATTATTATTCCCAGATTTTGGGCTGCTGACTTGGGTGGGGGGCAGGATCCCAAAGATGGTGGCCACCAGTCATCTGTCCACATTATGGGGCGCTGCTTGTTTGGAGCAGTGAATTATAAATGAGTGGCCCTGTTTGCTCATTTATTGTTTTTTAATTCTTTTTTTTTTAATTCAGGGGCCCTGGTGCGCACCCAGGGCACCCACATCTTTTTTTATGCTGAGGCAATAAAATGTAATTAGCATAACAGCAATAAATAAATAGCAAGATTATAATCAGACACACATTTCACGAAAGGCCTATTCATTTCCATTGGTTAAACAGCAGCTTACCAACAATTTGATGAGAAAACATGATCAGTTGTGGACTAAGGGGTCTATTCATCAAAACATCATGCAGCAACAGTGCAGCAACCCAACTTGCTGTGCTGCGTGACAGGGAAAGGGCAGGAATGAGCAGTATTTAACATTATACTGTGGATTACTATCTTTTTCCTAGCGCCAACACAGGCACTCTTGCACATGTTCCAACCACTACACCATACATTTAAAGATACCTGCCCACAAAGTTACCCCACCAGAAAACCCCAAAACAGCATCAAGACACTGGGGCAAAATATTTGAAGAAAACTGGGCCAAGACCCTACAGGAATGCCCACCCAACCACACCAAGAACCTCAATAAATGGCTTGCCAAGTGCGAAACCTGTGCAAACTGCACCGCTCTCACCAGAACAAGACCTACAAAAACAGCAAATGACCCAGCTGGTACACAACCGACCTCAGGAGTCCAAGGTCCACTGCTAACAACTTGAGAGAAAAAAATGGACACTAGACAAAAACAGGATCCACATACAAATCCGCCCTCTACCACCAACAACTACGAGAAGCAAAGAAAAAGGCCCTAACTCTCAGACTCAAAGCCAGCCCCAACAATGGCAAAGAACTCTTCATCAAGAAGTTCTCCATTCCCACAGCTGCCAACAACATCATCCCATCCGAAGTATTCTGCAACGACCTCTCAAACGTCTTTGAACAGAAGATTGCCAAGATCTACAACACATTCGACCCACAGCATATCTATACGAACTCCCCCGACCAACCGGACACCTCCTTCATCGCCAAACATCAGCTAAGCAACTGTAAGCCCCTCTCAAATGAAGAAACCACCACCCTGATAAATACCATACATTCAGGAGCCCCCTCAGACCCATGCCCCCACTTCATATACAACCTTGGAAGACCCATCCTCTCCTTCGTGCTCACTGCTATCATCAACACCTCTATAACCATCGCCACATTCTGGCCTTGCTGCAAAAATGCAGAAGTCCACACACTAATGAAGAAACTAACAGCGGACCCCAACTCCCTCAGCAGCTATAGTACAAACCCATCTTGCTCCTGACTTTTCCAGCTAAAGACATTGAGAAAGCCATCAACTCTCAGACTACCTAGAACACCATCAACTCCTAGACAGCTCTCAATCAGGCTTTCTCATCAACCACAGACAGCCCTCATTGTGGCCACCGATGACATCAGAAGCATCCTTGACTGAGAACAAATGGCCGCATTTATCCTCCTCATCCTCTCTGCAGCTTTCAATATGGTCTCTCACAAGCCACCCATCAGAAAGCTTCAGCACTTGGGTATCTGCGGACCGGCCCTAAAGTGGATAGCCTCCTTCCTCACGGACAGAACTCAGCAAGTTAGACTCCCCCTAAACCTCAGAATCCAAGCAGGATCCTCCTTCAGCCAAGTACTCTTCAATATCTACATGACGCCCCTCGCGGAAATCATCAGAGCCCATGGCGTCAACATAGTATCCTACGTCAACAACATACAGCTCATCCTCTCCCTTATGACTCAATCATCACCGCCAAAGCAAACTTCCCCTACTGCATGAGCAACGTCGCTGCTTGGATGAAAAACAACTGCCTCCAGCTCAACACAGACAAATCCAAAGTCCTAATCTTCAGCAACAACCACTCCTCTGGGACTCCTCTTTGTGGCCCTCCAAACTTGCCCCCTCTTACCCCTGCAGAACATGCCAAGAACCTTAGTATCATCCTGGACGCCAACCTCTCCATGAACAGATAGATTAACGCCGTCTCCTCATCATGTTTCCACATCCTGCGAATGCTACTCAAGATTTTCAAGTAAATCCCACTGAACACCAGATGAACGGTCACCCAGGCTCTTATCACAAGTAGACTTGATTACGCAAATGCCCTCTATGTTGGAATCCCAGCCCATGTCCTACGCTGAGGTCTCCAACCTTTTCTGGAGCTACTTTGGATCAGTGAAAATCTTCGTGAGCAACTGAAGGCTAAAGAACTAGTGCAGTGTTACCATACACCCCCACCCCCAGCTTCATTGACTTTAAGCCTAATGTCTAAAGAGCCAGACACTATGGTTTAAACAAAATACTTTGACTTGGGGCACTATGACAGGGCTGCCATGTGTGTCAGTGAGAGTGTAGTCTTTGTATGACATGTGTACATATGAATGGGATATATTTGTATGGGCGACTCAGAGCCTGTGTTGTATGTGCTTGCAGCTAAGGACATACATTTTGCTATATGTAGCATCAAATTATAAATGCCGACTTATTTTCTGCAAAAATATTCATAATATGGAACATTTTTCTGCACTTTTTCATTTCTCTCATTTAAAAAAAATTGTTGTATTTTTCAGTTATACTTATGGAACCGTGTCTACTGGCCAATGTGAGCAAGAGGCCTGTTGTTTGTAAAACTTTGAAATTGGAGAAAATTAAATGAAGAGTTAACTTAATCATTCAGGTAACTTTTCATTTTAATTTTCTCCTATTTAAAAGCATTCAGAACATCATTTTCTTCACAGCTCCAATAGTGAGCTGACAAGGACTATTAAGAGTTAAAAACTTCAGTGCTTCAGTTGTTCACCATGAGTCATAAATCTGACTGAGCACTGCTCATTGTCAGGTCCTGCTATCTACAGCCTGATGATAATAATGTAAAATAAACATAGGCTTCCCTTAAATTTAAAAGGAATTTAGGACCTTGTGCTTATTTAAAAAATTAACTCAAGGCTGTGAGCTACATTGAAGGTCTCTGGGAGCTACTGCTAGCTTGTGATCGACTGGTTGGAGGCACCTCTTCTGAAAATTTTCTTTCATTTGCTCTATTACTACCACACCATAGAGCCTCACAGTCAGATATGCTGACCTGGCATTCAATGAGTACATTGCATAGGTGAAGACAAGACTCCTCTGCATGGTAATAATAGAGCATGCTGGTGGTTGTATGGGCTCATGCCACTGGGATGATCAATTTTATAGCAATATTTCCAGCAACAAACTGATGTGCTGGAGGATATTCATGCAATGGAGTCTACTCTGCATGAAATTTCAGACTCCCCTAAAGTACTGCCTCAGATGATTGACAGGCAGGTCCATTCCTTGAATAATACTGCAAAAAATTACTGAGTCATGGTTAAATTGCATCAAGAACAGCTAAGAATTTTTAGGGTGAGAGTGCAAGACAACATGCTTTGGTATGAAGATGATAGAGGCAATCGGCAAAAATTAGATGTCAAACTTCACAGCCATCGCATGCAAGAAATTGTAGACAGACACTGTAGAGAAGTGCCTCTTTTGACAAGATTATCCCCCCTGGTACCTAGGTCACGGGGACTGAAGAGGGACCAGTAGAGCTGCAGCATGAATTGTGCCACCCTAGGGACCGCTCACCAAGACCATGCAAACTGCCACAGCAGCTGTGTGTCTTGGTGCAGAGAAAACTGAAGAGTCGACATGGCACACCTCCATGTGTGCCATGCCCATAGACACTGCATGGGATAAATGTAAGTCACCCCTACTGCACGTCTTTTACCCTAAGTCAGGGTGCACTATATCACATGTGCGGCCATATCTGTCTGAGCAGATATGACCCTACAATATCTAAATCCATTCTTGGATATTGTAAGTGCACAGGGAAGCCATAGAGAGTACATCAGCTGGACACCCTTCATTACGAGCTCCCCAGCACAATAATGGCTTCACTGTACCCAGGGATGTTTGGTACCAAACATCTCATCTTAATAAATTCATACTGATGTCAGTGTTGGATTTATTAAAAAATGCACGCAGAGGGTGCCTTAGAGGTGCCCCGTGAAAACCTACCAAACACTGGTGTGGTCTCTGACTAGTCTTAGGCAGCCTGCCACCACCAGACACATTTCTGACCTCATGGGGTGAGAGCCTTTGCTCTCAGAGGCCAGAGACAATGCCTGATCTGGGCGGAGGTGCTTCTGACCTCTTCCAGGCTGGAATGGCATTCCAAGGCAGGAAGCTTCAAAGGCGATGCTGCCTTTGAAATGCAACCCAGGCATCTCCAGTTAGTAGAGAATGCCAACCTCCCTGTCCTGCTTCCCTCTTGCTGGGAGGACAGGCGGTAAGATTACTTTGAATAGGAGGTGGGCCCACATTCAGCCAGCACCACCCCTAAGGTGGGGCAGGAGATATTGACCCCACTTTTACAATTCCTTCATCTTGTCTTGGAGAGAATTAGCCAACAAGGGTCAGGGTTTTGCCCACTTCCCAACTTAAGAGGTCATATGAGGGTGTAGTCACCCTGAAGGTAGGTATCCCGTTGGCTACTACCTGACACTCCCTCTTACACCCCTAAATTTAGTATTGAAGTGGTACTCCTAGGCACAGATCTTTATATCCTGCTGATCTAAGAAGAAAAAGGACATTGAAGAGCCGAAAAGAGCAAGGAGAAGAGGACGTGTGACCGACTAGATGCAAACCCTGCCAGCCTGCTTGTTGTCTCTGATTCCTACACCAAAACTGACTCGTTCTGCAGCTAAACTCCAGAAAACCGGGAGGCCTGCCTGCCTTTGACAAAGAACCAGGAAATCCCTTTGCTTGGTGAAACCAGTCCCCTGCACATCACAGGCCATGTCCGAAACAGCAAAGTGGCAGAGTGCCCCAAGAGTGGTAGCCGGCTCTCACTGACGTTCCGAGACCCTACATCACTCCCAGCGACCTCCAGCCTGTGAGGTTCCTTGAAACTCCATTTTCCACAGCCAAGGCTTGTTGGTAGCTAGCCGAGCCACCGACCCCTTCAGTCTTCACTTCAACAAGAGGGCACTCCACAGCACCTGTGACTGATGTCAGAAATGACCCTGCTCCTGTGATTTTGCATCTCCTGTTTGGTGGTATTGAGTGTGTGGCAGAAACCGTCTTGGCATGACTGCCATTCATTGAAGGACCGGCTGAGGTGCATCGTCGGTGCCCCCCCCTGATGACAGACATTTCCATGTGTTCCTGCATCCAGCATCACTGGGCAAGGTAATCGAGAACTGCCTGTTCCACTCGGGTCCTGAGACCCCAAAGACCTCTTCTCTGGGACAGTAGAGACTGAATCTGACTCCAAGTGCCATTTGGCAGAAGTCTTGCAGAAGCTCATGTGCTTTTATCCCCAGCTGTGACTGTCTTTGATTGACAGTCCTGCCCGTCACCCAATTCCCCTATCACCTGTAATTCTAAATGTGTTTGATGGTAACGCAGGTTACTGCTGTGTATTTTGATCTACAGTCCTGCCTATTCCCATTTGCCTGCAATACTAAAACTGTTTGACGGTGATGCAGGTTACCGTCGTGCATTTTGATTGACGGTCCTGCCCGTCTCCTATTGCCTGCAATAATTAAACTGTTTGACGAGGACACAGATTACTGCTGTGTATTCTACATTGATCATCACGGTAATACTTGTTGGTGTTTAAAGCACTTTCTTCTGCAACTGTATTTTTAAAAACTGGCCTAATTATTCTGTTTATGGTGCCTAAAATATATATAAAAAGAAGTGTTATTTTTGCAAATTGGTCTCGGATTTACTCTGGAGTGTGTATCTCATTTATTGCCTCTGTGAGTACAACAAATGCTTAGCACTACCCTCTGATAATCCTAACTGCTTACCCACGCTACCACAATTAAAGCATTAGTATTATCTACTTTTGCCTCTGTATGCCAATAAGGGACTCACTGGACTCTCTGCACAGTGTACTTCATTTTAGTACACTATATAGAGAGCCAACTTCCCACAGACACCTGCATCAACTCCACCTGCACCACCTGCACCACATCCTCCAGCAACAACTACATTAATATCTGCAGCACCTGCAACACCTGCTGCACTTCTTACACCACCACCTCCTGCACCAACTGCAGTGCTACCTGTAGCACCCCAACACCACCACAACCATTCAGAACATGTTCACAAACTCAAAGACTCACACAACACCACTGCGTAGGTAGAGTAGTAGAAGAAAATCCCTGTCATTTGAGTGTTCATGTATTGTTTAACTTTTTCCTTCAAATTAACATTAGATCACTATTTACACAACAAACCTGTGCCAATCTTTCATCTTTTTAGAGTTTTTTCTCATTATCATCAAAGAAAATTGCTGCTAGTTTTCTTCTTTGTACATTTTCAAAGGTTATTCATTTAAAAATTAAATAGAGATATAGAAAGCATTTTAACCACAACTTGATATTTACTTGGAAGGACATAGAATGTATTGTTCAGTATGTTTACTGGATTTCAAGAATACGATTTGTTTAGGGTTTACATTTTTATATATTATTATGACATTTTCAAAACTTATAGTTTTAGGGTTTGTACAGAAAACAAACTATCCTTGGAAAGGGACCACCATAAAATCAAATAAACTCTTATAACAGACGCCAAATTCAAACTGGGATGGGGTTGGGCGAATTAAATAAATAAAATGTCAGGAAGCATCAAGGGAACCAATCTACATATAAAGGGTGAAAATAAACACCCATATTCCAA
The DNA here is from genome assembly GCA_963921515.1 of Calotriton arnoldi. Taxonomy (NCBI): domain Eukaryota; kingdom Metazoa; phylum Chordata; class Amphibia; order Caudata; family Salamandridae; genus Calotriton; species Calotriton arnoldi. The sequence goes on from CAWUFW010000119.1 coordinate 709,628, forward strand.
AATTAGTCCTAAATCAAGAGTCCACTATCAAATTATAAAATGAAGTCAGAACCTCAATCTGATGAGGATGTCAGTAAGCTGGAGGATGCAGGGTCATATATCTCACTGTAAAAAATAATGAAATGAGTAGCAGGGGAAACAGTAAGGGCTTGGAGATGGAGCTATAAGAGGTGGGGCAGGTTGGGGAGGCAGACACAACATAATAGCTGCAGTCAAGGAGGTGGTGGCACCAGTAAACCTTTGCAGCTGCCCAGAGACTGACTCCTGGGGCATCCAGACCTCTCCTATAAAGTCCTGTATGTCCAGAGAGAGGGCTCCATGATCCACTACAATTGATATCTTCACCTTGAATACAGCTATTGGGACAGACTCAGTTTGAAGGGATTGGTCAGCACAAGAAAGGTGTTGGGTGTTAGGGCATAATTCTTCCACAAGTCTTGGTCTTCCTGTCGGGCAATAGGAAGAGAAGAAGATGTGAAGATGCAGGGGGTGCAGCTGGATGCCCTGATGGAATGGAGCTCACATAAGTTTAGGAGGCCTGGGGGCAGGCCCAGATGCTGCCAGAGTCTGCTCCAGGGACACTACTTCTTGATGTTGGTTTTCAAAGCCAGGAGAAGAAGCTACATCTTCCTCCCGCTGCCTGGTGGTGGCCACTTCTATTCTTCCACCTAGGACACTGTTCAGCCTCAGCCTGGAGACTCTTGATGTAAGATCTGGTCATTCTCTTGGCAGAAGCACTACCCCAGCTGGTGTGTGGTTCCTCCTCCTCCTACCTAGATGTTTAAAGGCAATGTGCCTACTTCTGAGCCTAGGATCTCACTTCTTGTCTCAAGTCCTGCTCTGCTGTTGTCTGTTGTTTACCAAGCCTGGTCCACTGAAAAGAAATAAGAAAAGAAACCGAGATTTTATTAACTCATGGGCTAAATCATACATACCTCTATAATTGTAGCTAGGTAAACTTCACAAATTACTCACTATACAGTGCTTTCATGTGAAAATGATGTGAAATACAAGTCAAATATATTGATAATCCACAATAATGCCGATCTATCAGCCATTCAAAGTATGTGCACAATCATTTTCACCTAATGTAATTTTAATTTTACAACAGTTTACACTCAATTTTTTTTATATATATGGAAACATCTTGGCCACCAGCCTAAAAACATTTTGAAGGCCTTTGAAAGGTATATATCTATATATTTATATATCTCTATCTATCTATATATATGGATATATAAATATATATATATAGGTGGCATGACACAATGCAAAGGTGTGCTTTTCCTGAGTAATCCACTTACCTCTATGGGAATGTCTAGGGAACCGAGCGTTCCGTTTTGCATTCTTGTCTTTGTCTATGAATACTCTTGTATGTGTATGTCTGACCTTTTCTTCCACACAATACAAAGGTGTACTTCTCCTGAATAATTTGTTTACGCCACCGGTACTGTCCGACTAACCGAGCGGCCTGATATACATTGTAGACTGTGTCTTGCTTGTATTACTTACAGGATGCTTTATTGAAGGTCCTGAGATTCCACAGTTTCCTGTGAACTTTTTTCAGATTACTTTTATCCTCATGAGACCCAAAATCTAACTATGGGTTGAAACACTGACATCCCCTCGCTAAGTTTCTTTCAAAACATGTTATGATTCAGTAGGAGATAACATATATGAACATAACATAACATAAGGTGTATTTGTAAAGCACACGTTCACCCGTAGGTATATTGGCGCTGAATAGCAGATGTTTATTGTTACCCAACTCAATGGTACTCATTTTATTGACTTCAGATGGATAAAAGGCTGAGTGGACCTGCCTGGATTCGAACCTGTGACCATGAGATTGAACACAGGGTCTAGTAGTAGCCACATTAGTCCACTGAGCCACCAGACCTGGCACCAGGGTAGACAGGACCTGCGCTTATATTTGCTTGATATAAAATCCTATGCAACCTTGGAATCTGTTCAGTGTCTTGTTCTTTGTTGATACATATATATATATATATATATATATATATATATATATATATATATATTATCTACTGGCGGTCGCCAGTAGATAGTTATAGTTAGGACCTATTTTCCATAGGAAATCCGCGACATTCTATTTGAAATAACTCTTGCGTCGGTTGACGAATCTTCGCGAAATTTTCAAACTTTATGGCCCGCTCCGGTCCGCTCCTACCCTGAAAGTTTCGGGGTGATTCGTCAAGCGGGGGCCGAGAAAAAGGGGGTCCCAAAACGTGTTTTCCCCATTCATTTTCCCATAGGAAACTTTAGACACGGCTACAGCCCGAACTGCTGAACGAAATTACACCAAATTTGGCAAAGAGGTAGTTCTTGGTTCAGAAAGAACCCTTTTTGTTAAATGGTGTAAATCCGTTCAGTAGTTGCGGAGAAATTAAAAAAATAAGAGTCAAAAAATCAATTTCCCATAGGAAACTTTATGCAAGGCTACAGCCCGAACTGCTGAACGGAATTACACCAAATTTGGCAAAGAGGTAGTTCTTGGTTCAGAAAGAACCCTTTTTGTTAAATGGTGTAAATCCGTTCAGTAGTTGCTGAGAAAATCAAAAGTAAAAACACATATATATCTGGGCGGAGCCTAACCACACATGTCATCGTGAGATCTGATTGGCTGTCAGCACTTCATCCTGGAATTGCTGGCAGCCATCTTGAGACCAATATAAATGATAGTACCCCATTGAAATGCATTGTAGTGAATCGAAGATTTTGAGGGTTACCAAAAGGAGAACTATAAAGGGTGATAACAGACTTTAGTTACATTAGAATTCATTTGTTGATGGTACCATACTAATTTCAGGAATTGTGGTGTGTTCTAAGGTGATTTTACCCTGTGAAAAACCTTCTGCTGGGATATCATGAATCATGTTTGAGAGAAAACTATTTTCACATGCTTGTCCCATACAGTTTTGGAAGGTGCTCCAGAAGCTAAAATGAGAGCATATTTTCTGTAAATTCACATTATCTTTCTAAGTCATGTGAGAATGAAGTCTGACATTCTCAGTAAAACATGTACATCCAACAAGGGCAGAGACTGTCAGTTGATTCCTTTGTGCTCTACTGCAGCTTCCCAGAGTGTTCTAAAGAACATCTAGAGTGCTAACAGCCTTACTTATGACAAAAGTATGGCACGCCTGAAGCCATCTTGATTGGAATAAACTGGTAACACTTAAAACATTTAATTTAAAAAGGAACAAAATGATGGGGTTCATCTTGTCATAGAAATTATGGTTAGTGCTCTGGAAAGAAAAATTAGGACATGTTTCAAGTGTGATCTCAAATATCTTCCTGTTATATTTCAACAGGAGCAGCCTGTCAGTTGATGCCTTTGTGTTCTACTGCAGCTTCCCAGAGTGTTCTAAAGAACAACTAGAGCACTAACAGTCTTACTTATGACAAAAGTATGGCACACCTGAAGCCATCTTGATTGGAATAAACTGGTAACACTTAAAACATTTAATTTAAAAAGGAACAAAATGATGGGGTTCATTTTGTCATAGAAATTATGGTTAGTGCTGTAGAAAGAAAAATTAGGAATGTTTCAAGTGTGATCTCAAATATCTTCCTGTTATATTTCAACAGGAGCAGCCTGTCAGTTGATGCCTTTGTGTTCTAGTGCAGCTTCCCAGAGTGTTCTAAAGAACAACTAGAGCGCTAACAGTCTTACTTATGACAAAAGTATGGCACACCTGAAGCCATCTTGATTGGAATAAACTGGTAACACTTAAAACATATAATTTAAAAAGGAACAAAATGAGGGGTTCATTTTGCCATAGAAATTATGGTTAGTGCTGTAGAAAGAAAAATTAGGACATGTTTTAAGTGAGATCTCAAATATCTTCCTGTTATATTTCAACAGGAGTAGCCTGTCAGTTGATGCCTTTGTGTTCTACTGCAGCTTCCCAGAGTGTTCTAAAGAACAACTAGAGTGCTAACAGCCTTACTTATGACAAAAGTATGGCACACCTGAAGCCATCTTGATTGGAATAAACTGGTAACACTTAAAACATTTAATTTAAAAAGGAACAAAATGAGGGGGTTCATTTTGCCATAGAAATTATGGTTAGTGCTGCAAAAGAAAATTTAGTGCATGTTTTAAGTGAGATCTCAAATCCTCTTCTATTTCATTAGAAAATTCTGACATGCAGACTGAAACAATCACTTTCAATACCAGCAGTAGACTTCCAGTTAACTCCTTGGTGAGCAGTAGCTTTACTACAGTGATCTAATGAACAACTAGAGTGCTAACATTCTGAATTTATGGCAAATGTGTGACACATCTGAATGCCTTCTTGATGGAATCAAAGTAAAAACTGAAAGCATTTCCTACTGAGGAGACTGCAGTAAATGAGGAAATTAGGAAACTTCATAACAAAGAAGTCTTCCAAGATGGCCACCAGTGAAAAAAGAGCCCAAATGTAGCACAAATATTACCCAGATGTAGCCCACATATAGCCCAATGACAAAAGTGTGCAAAACACTTTTTATTTTTAGTTTTTTGCAGTTTTATGTAGTGCAGACTGGTCAGGTATTGGAGCGTTGCATCTTAAAACATGACCCCCTACACTACAAAAACACCACTGCACTACCCTAAACCCTAAAACACTACCCCCAGCACGACCCCCTACACTACACAAGCACCACTGCACTATCCTAAACCCTAAAACACTACCCCCAGCATGACCCCCTACACTACACAAACACCACTGCACTACCCTAAACCCTAAAACACTACCCCAACACCACTGCACTAACCTAAATCCTAAAACACTACCCCCAGCACTACCCCCTACAATACCCAAACACCACTGCACTACCCTAAAACATGACCCCCTACACTACACAAACACCACTGCACTACCCTAAACCCTAAAATACTACCCCCAGCACGACCCCCTACAACCACACAAGCACCACTGCACTACCCTAAACCCTAAAACACTACCCCCAGCACGACCCCCTACACAACACAAACACCACTGCACTAACCTAAATCCTAAAACACTACCCCCAGCACGACCCCCTACACTACCCAAACACCACTGCACTACCCTAAAACATGACCCCCTACACTACACAAACACCACTGCACTACCCTAAACCCTAAAACACTACCCCCAGCACGACCCCTACACTACACAAGCACCACTGCACTACCCTAAACCCTAAAACACTACCCCCAGCACGACCCCCTACACTGCCCGAACACCACTGCACTGCCCTAAACCCTGAAACACCAGCCCCTGCACGACCCCTACACTGCCCGAACACCACTGCACTGCCCTAAACCCTGAAACACCAACCCTAGCACGACCCCCTACACTGCCCGAACACCACTGCACTGCCCTAAACCCTGAAACACCACCCCCTTCACGACCCCCTACACTGCCCGAAAACCACTGCACTGCCCTAAACCCTGAAACACAACCCCCAGCACGCCCCCTACACTGCCCGAACACCACTGCACTGCCCTAAACCCTGAAACACTACCCCCAGCAAGACCTCCTACACTGCCCGAACACCACTGCACTGCCCTAAACCCTGAAACATCACCCCCAGCAAGACCCCTACACTGCCCGAACACCACTGCCCTAAACCCTGAAACACCACCCCCAGCACGACCCCCTACACTGCCCGAACACCACTGCCCTAAACCCTGAAACACCACCCCCAGCATGACCCCTACACTGCCCGAACACCACTGCACTGCCCTAAACCCTGAAACACCACCCCCTGCACGACCCCCTACACTGCCCGAACACTACTGCACTGCCCTAAACCCTGAAACACCATCCCCAGCACGACCCCCTACACTGCACGAACACCACTGCACTGCCCTAAACCCTGAAACACTACCCCCAGCAAGACCCCCTACACTGCCCGAACACCACTGCACTGCCCTAAACCCTGAAACATCACCCCCAGCAAGACCCCCTACAGTGCCCGAACACCACTGCCCTAAACCCTGAAACACCACCCCCAGCAAGACCCCCTACACTGCCCGAACACCACTGCACTGCCCTAAGCACTGAAACACCAGCCCCAGCACGACCCCTACACTGCCCGAACACCACTGCACTGCCCTAAACCCTGAAACACCACCCCCTGCACGACCCCCTACACTGCCCAAACACCACTGCACTGCCCTAAACCCTGAAACACCACCCCCAGCACGACCCCCTACACTGCCCGAACACCACTGCACTGCCCTAAACCCTGAAACACCACCCCCAGCACGACCCCCTACACTGCACAAACACCACTGCACTGCCCTAAACCCCGAAACACTACCCCCAGCAAGACCCCTACACTGCCCGAACACCACTGCACTGCCCTAAACCCTGAAACATCACCCCCAGCAAGACCCCCTACCCTGCCCGAACACCACTGCCCTAAACCCTGAAACACCACCCCCAGCAAGACCCCCTACACTGCCCGAACACCACTGCACTGCCCTAAACCCTGAAACACCACCCCCAGCATGACCCCCTACACTGCCCGAACACCACTGCACTGCCCTAAACCCTGAAACACCACCCCCAGCACGACCCCCTACACTGCCCGAACACCACTGCACTGCCCTAAACCATGAAACACCAGCCCCAGCACGACCCCCTACACTGTCCGAACACCACTGCACTGCCCTAAACCCTGAAACACCACCCCCAGCATGACCTCCTACACTGCCCGAACACCACTGCACTGCCCTAAACCCTGAAACACCAGCCCCAGCACAACCCCGTACACTGCCTGAACACCACTGCCCTAAACCCTGAAACACCAGCCCCAGCACGACCGCCTACACTGCCCGAAAACCACTGCACTGCCCTAAACACTGAAACACCAGCCCCAGCACGACCCCCTACACTGCCCGAACACCACTGCACTACCCTAAACCCACAAACACCAGCCCCAGCACGATCCCCTACACTGCCCGAACACCACTGCACTGCCCTAAACCCTGAAACACCACCCCCAGCAAGACCCCCTACACTGCCCGAACACTACTGTACTGCCCTAAACCCTGAAACACCACCCCTGCATGACCTCCTACACTGCCGGAACACCACTGCACTGCCCTAAACCCTGAAACACCACCCCCAGCACGACCCCTACACTGCCCAAACACCACTGCACTGCCCTAAACCCTGAAACATCAACCCCAGCAAGACCCCTACACTGCCTGAACACCACTGCCCTAAACCCTGAAACACCACCCCATACACTGCACGAACACCACTGCACTGCCCTAAACCCTGAAACACCACCTCCAGCAAAACCCCCTACACTGCCTGAACACCATTGCTCTGCCCTAAATCCTGAAACACTAGCCCCAGCACGACCCCCTACACTGCCCGAACACCACTGCACTGCCCTAAACCCTGAAACACCACCCCCAGCACGACCCCTACACTGCCCGAACACCACTGCACTGCCCTAAACCCTGAAACACCAGCCCCAGCAAGACCCCTACACTGCCCGAACACAACTGCACTGCCCTAGACTCTGAAACACCAGCCCCAGCAAGACCCCCTACACTGCCTGAACACCACTGCACTGCCCTAAACCCTGAAACACCAGCCCCAGCATGACCCCCTACACTGCCCGAACACCACTGCACTGCCTAAACCCTGAAACACCAGCCCCAGCACGACCACCTACACTGCCCGAACACCACTGCACTGCCCTAAACCCTGAAACACCAGCCCCAGCACAACGCCCTACACTGCCCGAACACCAATGTACTGCCCTAAACCCTGAAACACCAGCCCCAGCACGACCCCTACACTGCCCGAACACCACTGTACTGCCCTAAACCCTGAAACACCAGCCCCAGCACGACCCCTACACTGCCCAAACACCACTGCACTGCCCTAAACCCTGAAACACCACCCCCTGCATGACCCCCTACACTGCCCGAACACCACTGCACTGCCCTAAACCCTGAAACACCACCCCTGCACCGCCCCCTACACTGCCCGAACACCACTGCACTGCCCTAAACCCTGAAACACCACCCCCAGCACGACCCCTTTACTGCTCGAACACCACTGCACTGCCCCAAACCCTGAAACACCACCCCAGCACGACCCCCTACACTGCCCGAACACCACTGCACTGCCCTAAACCCTAAAACACCACCCCCAGCATTACCCCCTACACTGCCCAAACACCACTGCACTGCCCTAAACCCTAGAACACTACCCCCAGCACGACCCCCTACACTACCCGAACACCACTGCACTACCCTAAACCCTAAAATACTACCCCCAGCACAACCCCCTACACTACCCGAACACGTCTGCACTGCCCTAAACCCTCAAACACTCCCCCAGCACGACCCCCTACACTACCCGAACACCACTGCACTGCCCTAAACCCTAAAACACTCCCCCAGCACGACCCCCTACACTACCCGAACACCACTGCACTGCCCTAAACCCTAAAACACTCCCCCAGCACGACCCCCTACACTACCCAAACACCAATGCCCTACCCTAATCCCTAAAACACTACCCCGCATGATCCCCTACACTACCCTAAACCCTAAAACACTACCCCCGCACGACTCCCTACACTACCCAAAGACCACTGCACTACCCTAAACCCTAAACGACGACCTCCTACACTACACAAACACCACTGCACTACCCTAAACCCTAAAACACTACCCCCTACACTACACAAACACCACTGCACTACCCTAAACCCTAAAAACTACCCCAGCACGAACCACTACACTACCCAAACACCACTGCACTACCCTAAACCCTAAAAACGACCCCCAGCAGTACCCCTACACTACCCAAACACCACTGCACTACCCTAAACCCTAAAACACTACCCCCAGCACGACTCCCTACACTACCCAAACACCACTGCACTACCCTAAACCCTAAAACACTACCCCAGCACGACCCCTACACTACCCAAACACCACTGCACTACCCTAAACCCTAAAACACTCCCCCAGCACGACTCCCTACACTACCCAAATACCACTGCACTACCCTAAACCCTAAATCTACCCCCAGCATGACCCCCTACACTACACAAACACCACTGCACTACCCTAAACCCTAAAACACTACCCCCAGCACGACCCTCTTCACTACCTAAACACAACTGCACAATTTGTTACAGGCGTTGCAACGCAGGCCTGTGGTGCTTACTGGAAGTACCTAGTGGGCTAGTTGGGCCCCAGGGACCCTCAGGATTCAAGGTGACCTAATCCCCCAACTTAAAACGCACCACGGGGCGCGTTTGCACAGTGGTGAAGGGAGGGGCGGGGCCTCAGGTGACATGTGCGCAAACACGCCCTGTGGTGCGTTTTAAGTTGGGGAATTAATTCCCTTTGAATCCTGAGGGACCCTGGGGGCCAACTAGCCCACCAGGTACCTTCAGTAAGCACAACAGAGTTGCGTTGCAGAGAGGTGAAAAAGGTGCATGGCCTCGGAACGCCTCTCTGCAACTCAGCTCTGTGGTCCTAACTGTAGGTACCTGGGGGCTAGTTGGGCCCCAGGGACCCTCAGAATTCAAGGGGACTTAATCCCGCAGCTTAAAACGCGCCACGGGGTGCGTTTGCACACATGTCACCTCAGGCCCCCTCCCTTCACCACTGTGCAAACGCGCCCTGTAGCGCGTTTTAAGAGGTAGTTTTAATCCCCGTGCCCTATTATGTACTAGGGACTTGCAGAGGAGGTCATGCTAATCACAGGGGTACCCCAACGCATAGTGTTCCCTAGTGTATGTAGGTGTTTTCACTGTATTCTAAGTGTCTTTTAGCATAGCACTGGCTCTGGTTAGTCAGAGTCAGTTACCACCAGTACCCGTCTGAAAATGTTGTGGGCACAGGATGATTTTGCAACAAGGCCTCTTTCTGCTCCTCTGTTGGTTCTTTCTGCACATCTTTTGCTTCTTTCTGTGCGTTTTTCTTCTTTCTTCACATGTCCTACCTCTGTAGGCATAGTTAGAAACTAGCATTTAAAAAAACCTTTGAAATTCACTTAAAAAATCATAGGTTTCAGGCACGTTATAGTTAGAAATTAGCATTTAAAAACCTTTGAAATTCACTGAAAAAACCATAGGTTTCAGACACGTTATAGTTAGAAATTAGCATTTAAAAAACCTTTGAAATTCACTGAAAAAACCATAGGTTTTAGGGACAGTTATAGTTAGTTGGACATTTCACTCGTACAAAACCATAGAAATTCCCCGTTATAGTTAGTTCAGCTAACTATAACTCGCGCCCCCGCAATGCACTGCTGATGACGTCACATATTACATCACTCATGACATGGTCAGTGACATCACTGATGACATCACTGATGACATCTCAAATGACATCACTGATGACATCATCCATGTGATAATTTCATGCATCTTCTCACACCCTAATATAACTTTTGATACACCCACTCTAAATTACAGACTGCCATTCTCAAAACCATAGACACTCCAACACCAAAAACTACATACCCACTCACTGATTCTTAGGTCTACACACACATCCACTCACTCACCCGTACAGTCACTCATACTTAGTCACTCAGTACAGGACTATCATATGCACTCATACACCTATATAAACACTCACACACCGCCACTCATCCATAGAGGTACTCACAGACCTAGTCAGTCATGCAAAAACTTAATCACACACCCATTTACTCACCTATACAGTTATACACACACCAGCTCACTTACTCATACAAATACTAGCACATTCTTACGCTCTTATACAATCACTGATACAAGTACACACTCATCCATACAGCCACTCTCACAATCACACACTCTCACTTATAGCCATTTATATACTCCAACACACATATATACTGCCTTTCACATATGTAGTTACTCACACATGTACCACTGAGATATACATTCAATCACTAACACACCCATACACACACTCACCCACCCATACAGTCCATCACAGATGCACTCTTGAAACCATGCACCCAGTGAATCACCAACTCACACATCTATGCACAGAGTCACACACACCCCACCCACACAAACACTCAGGCACCCATACAGATACTCAGACAATCAATCAATAACCCATGTAGACACTCATGTAGCTATTCAGAAAGCCATGCAGCCGCTTACAAACCAACAGACAGACGGATACAGACATTCACACAGTTTAGTCACTAACCCATGCATTCAGTAAGATACATTTAATCACTCACTGGTAGAGTCAGTCACTCACATACTAAATCATCCATTCAGACACTTATACACCCACTCATTCTTCAATACGCCTTTCCCTATATATATTAAACATATTTAAACTTTACAGAAACACACAGTCACTGGATGATGTCATCAGTGATGTCATTTGAGATGTCATCAGTGATGTCATCAGTGATGTCACTGACCATGTCATGAGTGATGTAATATGTGACGTCATCAGAAGTGCATTGCGGGCGCGAGTTATAGTTAGCTGAACTAACTATAACGGGGGAATTTCTATGGTTTTGTACGAGTGAAATGTCCAACTAACTATAACTGTCCCTAAAACCTATGGTTTTTCAGTGAATTTCAAAGGTTTTTTAAATGCTAATTTCTAACTATAACGTGTCTGAAACCTATGGTTTTTTAGTGAATATATATATATATATATATATATATATTCACTGAAAAAATCATAGGTTTCAGGCACGTTATAATTAGAAATTAGCATTTAAAACCTTAGAAATTCACTGAAAAACATAGTTTTCAGGACGTTATAGTTAGTTGGACATTTCACTAGGGCTGGGCGGAATTGCCGTACGCAGAATTTTGGAAAAAATGTGTGGAAAACGAGCGCACGTCCTGAGGGTCTGTGTGCCTGGGACAGGGGTCCCTCGTGCCCGGGCAGGCTTCCCGATCTCCCCGGCCTGGCTGGGTTGAGAAGCAGGGACCGGCCCCGGGGCCTGGGTTTCAGTCAGGGCCTGGGGTTTGGGAGCCCCCGTCCTGCGGCATGCCAAGTGTCCATCTGCCCGGGACAAGGGTCCCTGGTGTAGAGCCCCGGAGACCTGCAAGGGCAGGCGGGAGCCCTACAGCTATGGCTCGGCTCGGGGCAGGCAGATGGGAGTCCTTTTGGTCCCGGCCATCTGGTCGCACCAATCCCCTCGGCCATCTGGTCGCATGCAATGCTTTCCAATGGGGCGACCAGATGGCCGGGCTGGCCTGGAAGTCCAGATGAGGGCTCATTCGCCTCCCCGATCCCAGCCAGTGCTCCAGGAGGTCGGGCGCGTTCGCGCCTTGGGTCCCCTCCGTTACTCGGTGCGCACGGGTTACCAGAAAGTGGGGTAGCCTTCCTCCGGATTACTAGGGGCAGGGTATGCCAGGACACCCCTCCCGGGCTGGCGGTTCTCAGCCCGGGACCAGATGGGCTGGGCCCGGACCACACCTCCCCTCCGTCCGGGGGCTCTCTCCTCCGGCCCACGGCATGGCAAAGTACCCGGTATGGGCTCCATGGGTCCCGGGCAGTCCTCACCTGGGCGTTTGGGCCCCAGGAGCGCCTTCGGGCCTCCCCATGCCTGAAGCCCAGCGTGGGGTCTCTGAGCCCCCCCGAGCCCTGCAGCCCCGTGGGCCCTACAGCCCCGGAGCCCTGCAGCCCCAGAGCCCTGCAGCCCCTGAGCCCTGCAGCCCCCGAGCCCTGCAGTCCCCAAGCCCTGCAGCCCCCGAGCCCTGCAGCCCCCGAGCCCTGCAAGGGCAGGCGGGAGCCCTCCCGCGAAGGCTCAGGGCAGGCAGATTGGCGTTATTTTGGTCCCGGCCATCTGGTCGCACCAATCCCCTCAGCCATCTGATCGCACGCAATGCTTTCCAATGGGGCGACCAGATGGCCGGGCCAGCCTGGATGTCCCGATGAGGGCTCATTCGCCTCCCCGATCCCAGCCATGGCTCCAGGAGGTCGGGCGCGTTCGCGCCTTGGGTCCCCTCCGTTACTCGGTGCACACGGTTTACCAGAAAGTAGGGTAGCCTTCCTCCGGATTACTAGGGGCAGGGTATGCCGGGACACCCCTCCTGGGCTGGCGGTTCTCAGCCGGGGACCAGATGGACTGGGCCCGGACAACACCTCCCCTCCGTCCGGAGGGCTCCCTCCTCCGGCCCACTGCGTGTCAAAGTGCCCGGGACGGGCTCCATGGGTCCCGGGCAGTCCTACCCCGGGCGTCCGGGCCCGAGAGCTCTGGTGGTCCTCCCCGTGCCTGAGGCCCAGCCGGGTGTCCCCGAGCCCCCCTGGACACGGAGCCCCCGAGCCCCTCGTGGGCAGGCGGGAGCCCTACCGCGAAGGCTCGGGGCGGGCAGATGGGCGTCCTTTCGGTCCCGGCCATCTGGTCGCACCTATCCCCTCGGCCATCTGGTCGCACGCAATGCTTTCCAATGGAGCTACCAGATGGCCGGGCCGGTCTGGAAGTCCCGATGAAGGCTCATTTGCCTCCCCGATCCCAGCCAGGGCTCCAGGAGGTCGGGCGTGTTCGTGCCTTGGGTCCCCTCCGTGACTCGGTGCGCACGGGTTACAAGAAAGTGGGGTAGCCTTCCTCCGGATTACTAGGGCCAGGGTATGCCGGGACACCCCTCCCGGGCTGGCGGTTCTCAGCTGGGGACCAGATGGGCTGGGCCCGGACAACACCTCCCCAGCGTCCGGGGCTCCCTCCTCCGGCCTGCGGCGTGGCAAAGTGCCCGGTATGGGCTCCATGGGTTCCGGGCAGTCCTCACCCGGGCGTCTGGGCCCCAGGAGTGCCTTTGGGCCTCCCCATGCCTGAGGCCCAGCATGGGGTCTCTGAGCCCCCCCCGAGCCCTGCAGCCCCGGAGCCCTACAGCCCCGGAGCCCTGCAGCCCCGGAGCCCTGCAGCCCCTGAGCCCTGCAGCCCCTGAGCCCTGCAGTCCCCAAGCCCTGCAGCCCCGAGCCCTGCAGCCCCCGAGCCCTGCAAGGGCAGGCGGGAGCCCTCCCGCGAAGGCTCGGGGCAGGCAGATTGGCGTTATTTTGGTCCCGGCCATCTGGTCGCACCAATCCCCTCAGCCATCTGATCGCACGCAATGCTTTCCAATGGGGCGACCAGATGGCCGGGCCAGCCTGGATGTCCCGATGAGGGCTCATTCGCCTCCCCGATCCCAGCCATGGCTCCAGGAGGTCGGGCGCGTTCGCGCCTTGGGTCCCCTACTTTACTCGGTGCGCACGGTTTACCAGAAAGTAGGGTAGCCTTCCTCCGGATTACTAGGGGCAGGGTATGCCGGGACACCCCTCCTGGGCTGGCGGTTCTCAGCCGGGGACCAGATGGCCTGGGCCCAGACAACACCTCCCCTCCGTCCGGAGGGCTCCCTCCTCCGGCCCACTGCGTGGCAAAGTGCCTGGGACGGGCTCCATGGGTCCCGGGCAGTCCTACCCCGGGCGACCGGGCCCGAGAGCTCCGGTGGTCCTCCCCGTGCCTGAGGCCCAGCCGGGTGTCCCCGAGCCCCCCTGGACACGGAGCCCCCGAGCCCTGCGTGGGCAGGCGGGAGCCCTACCGCGAAGGCTCGGGGCGGGCAGATGGGCGTCCTTTCGGTCCCGGCCATCTGGTCGCACCTATCCCCTCGGCCATCTGGTCGCACGCAATGCTTTCCAATGGAGCTACCAGATGGCCGGGCCGGCCTGGAAGTCCCGATGAAGGCTCATTTGCCTCCCCGATCCCAGCCAGGGCTCCAGGAGGTCGGGCGTGTTCGTGCCTTGGGTCCCCTCCGTGACTCGGTGCGCACGGGTTACAAGAAAGTGGGGTAGCCTTCCTCCGGATTACTAGGGCCAGGGTATGCCGGGACACCCCTCCCGGGCTGGCGGTTCTCAGCTGGGGACCAGATGGGCTGGGCCCGGACAACACCTCCCCAGCGTCCGGGGCGCCCTCCTCCGGCCTGCGGCGTGGCAAAGTGCCCGGTATGGGCTCCATGGGTTCCGGGCAGTCCTCACCCGGGCGTCTGGGCCCCAGGAGCGCCTTCGGGCCTCCCCATGCCTGAGGCCCAGCATGGGGTCTCTGAGCCCCCCCGAGCCCTGCAGCCCCAGAGCCCTACAGCCCCGGAGCCCTGCATCCCCGGAGCCCTGCAGCCCCTGAGCCCTGCAGCCCCCGAGCCCTGCAGTCCCCAAGCCCTGCAGCCCCCGAGCCCTGCAGCCCCCGAGCCCTGCAAGGGCAGGCGGGAGCCCTCCCGCGAAGGCTCGGGGCAGGCAGATTGGCGTTATTTTGGTCCCGGCCATCTGGTTGCACCAATCCCCTCGGCCATCTGATCGCACGCAATGCTTTCCAAAGGGGCGACCAGATGGCCGGGCCAGCCTGGATGTCCCGATGAGGGCTCATTCGCCTCCCTGATCCCAGCCAGGGCTCCAGGAGGTCGGGCGCGTTCGCGCCTTGGGTCCCCTCCGTTACTCAGTGTGCACGGGTTACCAGAAAGTAGGGTAGCCTTCCTCCGGATTACTAGGGGAAGGGTATGCCGGGACACCCCTCCCGGGCTGGCGGTTCTCAGCCGGGGACCGGATGGGCTTGGCCCGGACAACACCTCCCCTCCGTCCGGAGGGCTCCTCCTCCGGCCCACGCCGTGGCTAAAGTGCCCGGGGCGGGCTCCATGGGTCCCGGGCAGTCCTACCCTGGGCGTCCGGGCCCGAGAGCTCGGTGGTCCTCCCCGTGCCTGAGGCCCAGCCGGGTGTCCCTGAGCCCCCCTGGACAGGGAGCCCCCGAGCCCTGCGTGGGCAGGCGGGAGCCCTACCGCGAAGGCTCGGGGCGGGCAGATGGGCGTCCTTTCGGTCCCGGCCATCTGGTCACACCTATCCCCTCGGCCATCTGGTCGCACGCAATGCTTTCCAATGGAGCTACCAGATGGCCGGGCCGGCCTGCAAGTCCCGATGAAGGCTCATTTGCCTCCCCGATCCCAGCCAGGGCTCCAGGAGGTCGGGCGTGTTCGTGCCTTGGGTCCCCTCCGTGACTCGGTGCGCACGGGTTACAAGAAAGTGGGGTAGCCTTCCTCCGGATTACTAGGGCCAGGGTATGCCGGGACACCCCTCCCGGGCTGGCGGTTCTCAGCTGGGGACCAGATGGGCTGGGCCCAGACAACACCTCCCCAGCGTCCGGGGCGCCCTCCTCCGGCCTGCGGCGTGGCAAAGTGCCCGGTATGGGCTCCATGGGTTCTGGGCAGTCCTCACCCGGGCGTCTGGGCCCCAGGAGCGCCTTTGGGCCTCCCCATGCCTGAGGCCCAGCATGGGGTCTCTGAGCCCCCCCCGAGCCCTGCAGCCCCAGAGCCCTACAGCCCCGGAGCCCTGCAGCCCCGGAGCCCTGCAGCCCCTGAGCCCTGCAGCCCCTGAGCCCTGCAGTCCCCAAGCCCTGCAGCCCCGAGCCCTGCAGCCCCGAGCCCTGCAAGGGCAGGCGGGAGCCTCTCCGCGAAGGCTCGGGGCAGGCAGATTGGCGTTATTTTGGTCCCGGCCATCTGGTTGCACCAATCCCCTCGGCCATCTGATCGCACGCAATGCTTTCCAAAGGGCGACCAGATGGCCGGGCCAGCCTGGATGTCCCGATGAGGGCTCATTCGCCTCCTGATCCCAGCCAGGGCTCCAGGAGGTCGGGCGCGTTCGCGCCTTGGGTCCCCTCCATTACTCAGTGTGCACGGGTTACCAGAAAGTAGGGTAGCCTTCCTCCGGATTACTAGGGGAAGGGTATGCCGGGACACCCCTCCCGGGCTGGCGGTTCTCAGCCGGGGACCGGATGGGCTTGGCCCGGACAACACCTCCCCTCCGTCCGGAGGGCTCCCTCCTCCGGCCCACGCCGTGGCAAAGTGCCCGGGACAGGCTCCATGGGTCCCGGGCAGTCCTACCCCGGGCGTCCGGGCCCGAGAGCTCTGGTGGTCCTCCCCGTGCCTGAGGCCCAGCCGGGTGTCCCTGAGCCCCCCTGGACAGGGAGCCCCCGAGCCCTGCGTGGGCAGGCGGGAGCCCTACCGCGAAGGCTCGGGCGGGCAGATGGGCGTCCTTTTGGTCCCGGCCATCTGGTCACACCTATCCCCTCGGCCATCTGGTCGCACGCAATGCTTTCCAATGGAGCTACCAGATGGCCGGGCCGGCCTGGAAGTCCCGATGAGGGCTCATTTGCCTCCCCGATCCCAGCCAGGGCTCCAGGAGGTCGGGCGTGTTCGCGCCTTGGGTCCCCTCCGTGACTCGGTGCGCACGGGTTACAAGAAAGTGGGGTAGCCTTCCTCCAGATTACTAGGGGCAGGGCATGCTGGGACACCCTTCCCGGGCTGTCGGTTCTCAGCTGGGGACCAGATGGGCTGGGCCCGGACAACACCTCCCCAGCGTCCGGGGCTCCCTCCTCCGGCCTGCGGCGTGGTAAAGTGCCCGGGACGGGCTCCACGGGTCCTGGGCAGTCCTCCCCCGAGCATCCGGGCCCGAGAGCTCCGGCGGTCCTCCCCATGCCTAAGGCCTGGCCGGGGTCCCAGAGCACCCGGGAAGCGGAGCCCCCGATCCCTGGAAGGGCAGGCGAGAGCCCTACCGCGAAGGCTCGGGGGCGGGCAGATGGGCGTCCTTTCGGTCCCGGCCTTCTGGTCGCACCTATCCCCTCGGCCATCTGGTCGCACGCAATGATTTCCAATGGGGCGACCAGATGGCCGGGCCGGCCTGGAAGTCCCGATGAGGGCTCATTTGCCTCCCTGATCCCAGCCAGGGCTCCAGGAGGTCGGGAGTGTCTGTGCCTAGGGTCCCCTCAGTTTCGCGGTGCGCACAGGTTACCAGAAAGGGGGGTAGCCTTCCTCCGGATTACTAGGGACAGGGTACACCGGAACCCCTCTCGGCCTAGCGGTCCTCAGCCATCAGCTGGACGGGCCAGGATGCTGCCCAAGCCTGGGGTCCGTCCCCGGGCCAGCCATGTGGCAGGATGCCCGGGACGGGGTCCCGTGGGCCCGGGGAGCCTCCCCCTGCTCGTCTGGGTTCAGGGGCTCCCAGGGGCCCTGGGGAGGGCGGCCTCCCCACCCTGGGCTCCGTCCTCGGTCCTGGTGCATGGCAGGGTGACCGGGATGTGGTCTTGCGGGCCTGGGGAGGCTGCCCCTTTGCTCTGGGAGTGCTGGCTGGGTCCAGGGGCCCCACCGGGCCCCAGGTCAGGTGCTCCAGCCCTGGGCCCTGTACCCCGGCCTGCTGCCCCGCCAAAGGCCCAGGACGGGGTTCTGTTGTGCCCGGGGAGCCTCCCCCTGCTTGGCATGGGTTCAGGGGCTCCCAGGGGCCCCGGGGAGGGCGGCCTCCCCACCCTGGGCTCCGTCCTCGGTCCTGCTGCATGGCAGGGTGCCCGGGACGGGGTCTCGCGGACCCGGGGAGGCTTCCCCATCGCCTCCGGGCCCATGAGCCCTGGCTGGGTCCAGGGGCCCCTCCAGGCCCCGGGTCGGGTGCTCCTGCCCTGGGCCCCATCCCCCAGCCTGCCACTATGCCAAAGGTCCGAGACGGGGTTCCGTCGTGCCCGGGAAACCCCCTCACTTGGATGGGTTCAGGAGCTCCATCCGGGGCCCCTGAGGGCCCCGGGGAGGGCGGCCTCCCCACCTGGGGCTCCGTCCTCGGTCCTTCCATGTGGCAGGGTGCCCGGGACGGGGTCCCGCGGGCCCGGGGAGGCTTCCCCTGCACCTCTGGGTCCGTGAGCCCCGGCTGGGTCCAGGGGTCCCTCTGGGCCCCGGGTCGGGTGCTCCAGCCCTGGGTCCCATCCCCCGGCCTGCCGCTATGCCAAAGGTCTGAGATGGGGTTCCGTCGTGCCCGGGGAGCCCCCCCTCGCTTGGCTGGGTTCAGGAGCTCCATCCGGGGCCCCTGAGGGCCCCGGGGAGGGCGGCCTCCCCACCCCGGGCTCCGTCCTCGGTCCTTCCACGTGGCAAGGTGCCCGGGACGGGGTCCTGCGGGCCTGGGGATGCTTCCCCTGCGCCTCTGGGCCCGGGAGCCCCGGCTGGGTCCAGGGGCCCCTCTGGGCCCCGGGTCGGGTGCTCCAGCCCTGGGCCCTGTCCCCCGGCCTACCTCTATGCCAAGGGCCTGGGACGGGGATCCGTCGGTCCCGTGCAGCCCTCCCCCGCTTCGCCTGCTTGTCGAGGTGTCTGCGGGCCCCGGGTCAGAGGGCCCATCGGCTCCCCTCCCTCGCAGCCCCATGGCGGAGGCCCAAATGGGGCCCCAGGCCTCCGGCTCCCCCACGCCTCGCCGCCTCTCACCCTCTTTAGTTAAGGCACAGAGCGACCAGATGGCCGCCCTTTCGAGCCCGGCCATCTGGTCGCACCTTTCCCCTCGGCCATCTGGTCGCACCGATCCCCTCGGCCATCTGGTCGCACCGATCCCCTCGGCCATCTGGTCGCACTCAATGCTTTCAATGGGGTGACCAGATGACCGGGCTTCCTGGAAGTCCCGATGAGGGGCTCATTTGCCTCCCGATCCCAGTGAGGGCTCCAGGAGAGTCGGGTGCGTTCGCGCCTTGGGTCCCCTCTGTCACCCTGTGCGCACGGATTACAAGATAGGGGGGTGCTTTTCCTCCAGATTACTAGGGAGAGGGTTAGTCAGACCTCCGTGAGGTCCGGCGATTCTGAAACAGGGGAAGGCAGCACCCGGGCCCGCCCGCCGGGGCCCCCAGGGGCCAGGATACGCACCTGCCTCTCAGCCCCTTCCTAATGGTCCTTTTTCTCTGAGTTTGCTCAGTCAGACCTCCGTGAGGTCCGGCGATGCTGAGATGGGGGAAGGCAGCACCTGGGCCCACCCGCCGGGGCCCCCAGGGGCCCGGGTATGCACCTGCCTCTCAGCCCCTTCCTGATGGTCCTTTTTCTCCGAGTTTGCTCAGTCAGACCTCCGTGAGGTCCAGCGATGCTGAGACAGGGGAAGGCAGCACCCAGGCCTACCCACCGGGGCCCCCAGGGGCCCGGGTACACACCTGCCTCTCAGCCCCTTCCCGATGGTCCTTTTTCTCCGAGTTTGCTCAGTCAGACCTCCGTGAGGTCCGGCGATGCTGAGACGTGGGAAGGCAGTACCCGGGTCCGCCCGCCGGGGCCCCCAGGGGCCCGGGTATGCACCTGCCTCTCAGCCCCTTCCCGATGGTCCTTTTTCTCCGAGTTTGCTCAGTCAGACCTCCGTGAGGTCCGTCGATGCTGAGATGGGGGAAGGCAGCACCCGGGCCCACCCACCGAGGCCCCCAGGGGCCCGGGTATGCACCTGCCTCTCAGCCCCTTCCTGATGGTCCTTTTTCTCCGAGTTTGCTCAGTCAGACCTCCGAGAGGTCCGGCGATGCTGAGATGAGGGAAGGCAGCACCCGGGCCTGCCCGCCGGGGCCCACAGGGGCCCGGGTACGCACCTGCATCTCAGCCCCTTCCCAATGGTCCTTTTTCTCCGAGTTTGCT